>JARFJB010001814.1:0-1250674 GCA_036346205.1 Vesta saturnalis | reverse complement strand
CGTCGAGTATCATGCTTTTAGTATGATAGCTTGGATTTTGGGTTATTTACCTATATTTTGCACTTAATTATTATTTCGGTTCAGATAATGCAAGTACTTTCTGTAGAAAAGCTTAATTCTTTATTTGTAAGTCCTTATGATCTCTTAAATTTCTTTATGAAAAGATATTTGGGACAAAAATGTTGTAACTACCTAAACACAAGCAAACTTCAATAAACTCCTACCGTTTTTGCACTTACCCGTTCAATTTTTTTATGGTTTAATCTGTAAAAACCCAACGGATAATACTATTGATTGTTTTGATTACGTATAGAACAATATATTATTTGGGAAAAATGATGATACCATGTGTATATATATTTTTGGACAATACAATAAATATAAGCATAGTTTATATATTTGATTTATTGCAAGTACTACCTAGCATAAGACACATTTGTTTTACATAGATGATATTGAACGTTTAAAACTGGAAAATAAATTAAAAGATATTTCATATAATACATAGAAATGTTACACACAAAGTTTTATTGGTGTTAAATAAAGTATTTGTTTTTTTTTTTGCATTATTTGTGTTATTCCCAATTATGTGTCATCAACTACGTACTTAAGTCAGCCGGACCCTAGATCCATTACTCTTTTCAGTTATATTGTTATTAGATTATGCGTTGCATATCCTTTACCATTTGATCACGTTAGTCTTATCTGACACTTCCGTTTGTCTGTGTCCGAAATTACAGCTCGACCGTTTTCACTAGTTACATCCATTAAATGTGTGTAACGATCGGGTGGATCGTACAGGATCAAAAATGAAAGTTAACATTTTCAATGTATAACTACGGCTATAAGGGTGCCATTAAAATGTCTTTTTAGTGCGGATTTCTAATATACATTTCATTGATCTGAACACAACCCTTGCCTAACAGGTTGAAGATAAAAGTCAACGTCCGTGTCTGCGGTTGCAAGATAGACGGCTCAACCTTTTTTAAATCTGTTACCGACGTATGATAGCATTCGAATTATCTCCTACTTCCTTAACCTCCATCGAATTACTTCTAATGGATCAAAGATTAAGTTCAATAAAAGCTTCAGTTAATAGCCTAAGGCATCTGTAATGCCGATTGAAGATGTCATCTGCAAAGTGGAAGCCACGATTTCAATAATGGATAAACTGCCAGCCGAAGCAATACGACAGGAGATGTGTCATGTTTTGAGGAAAGCACGCTTACCGAAGAATAATGTACAACGCCAGGAAGCCGGAACTCTAAAAGCATTACAAACGAACAAAGACATAGTAATACTTCCAAATGGAATATAACAGTAGCAATGGACAATGTCGATGACCACCAAAAAATGGAAAATCGCTTAGAGGAAGAAATTTGTCAACCTATTACGTCAAATCCAATCACATACCTGGGGAAAATAACGCGGAAATAAACACAAAAACGCTAATTCCAAAGGAGAAGCCTTCGCGATGTCCGAAAATGTATGGGCTACCAAAAGTACATAAAGAGGGAGCTCCTTTTCGACCAGTAGTTAGCTCAGTAGTGTCACCACTACAATCGCCGGTCAAATACTTGGCAGAACAGCTACAGTCGTACACCAATCAAGTGAAGTCCTACGTCAAGAATGCAAAACATCTCATACAAATATTGCAACTACAAACCATCGCACCAGGAGATACACTGTTCATATGCATACCAGTGCAAGAGGAACTTACCACAACAACACGGAAGTACAATCCAGCAGAACATGTAATAAATTTGAGCAAGCACTGCCTCAACAATACATACTTTGCATACAACGGGCAGAAATACAAACAAAAACACGGAGCACACATGGGATCACCACTATCACCAGTAATTTCGAACCTATGCATGGAGGAATTTGAAGAAGAAGTATTAAAAACGGCGACGTACAAACCAAAACTCTGGTTGAGATATGTCGATGACACTTATGTCATATGGAAGCATGCAGAGAAAATTTGTATAGATTCCTTGAACATCTAAACAATAAGAATATACAATTCACGATGGAGCTTGAAAAAGATAATCAACTGCCATTCCTGGATGTGCTGGTAAAAAAGAAAAACGAACATCTTGGCTATACCGTATACAGGAAACGCACACACTCTGACGGATATTTGAACGTAGATTCACACCATCATCCAGCGTAAGTAAATTCAGTATTTAAAACGTTAATACACCGCTCCAAAACGTTAACGGACCAGGACCACAGTCAAGTACGTAACCAGCGATATAAAACGGAACCTCTACCAGAATAAATCAGTTCTATACGGGTAACGAGAAGCAGTATCAGAAAGTTGCGTTTCCTGAAGAGGAAAGTGAGATTTTGCCAAACAGTCTTGTTGAGACTACTGCATCAAAACACCAACGCAGACCAGTACTAGAACCTCAATTTAACATTTTTCCACGTTTAATTCAACATTTAATTGTATATATATATATATATATATATATATATATATTTTTTTGTGTGTGTGTGTGTGTGTGTGTGTGTGTGTGTGTGTGTGTGTGTGTGTGTGTGTGTTTTACAGGGTCTCAATGTTGAAAAATCAATCACATTTTCTTTCATATTCGGCTGCTTTGAGTTAATTTTATAAAATTTCTTATATGGGGTTTTTGATGAGAAATTCAAATTTATTATCGACTTTGGTGTATTTGCTAGAGGGCCTAAAGCGACCATGAGGACATGTTTAAATCTACAACTTTTGTGCTGCACTGTAAGCCCTTTTAGTACGGAATAATAGCTTTTCCTACCTTTTTTTGAATATATTTTGATATCGCTAACTGCACCGGTTTCCGAGAAAACGCATCTAACGCTCATGATACATGCAAATTATCCAAAAGTATCAAAATAACTCTTTTGACTATCCTATTTTTTGTTCCGCAATAACAATTAGCTTTAATTAATTTCAATTAATTTTGAATCTTTTTTCTCTCGTGAAAAATTTAGATAAGACGAACGGTTTAACCAGGAAAAAATATTTTGTAATGCATTGCACATTTGCGCAAGCGCTTTTACTTAAGTAAAAAACTTTAGTCGCCTTTGCTTTTTAGTTACCATATCGACAGTTGAGTTTATTTATCAAACGTTAGTTTTTTTCTATCGCTTTTCCGTTGATAAAGATCTATAATTATGGCTCACAGTTTCACTAATTCTGAAATGGTGGATATGCTTTTAGTCTATGGACTTTGCCATTGCTACGGTTGAAGAAGTGTACGAATTTATAGGGAAAAATATCCTTCCCGTAAAACTCCAAATTGGCACACTTTTGCTAATATCGAAAGACGTTTATGAACAATTATTGCGCCCCTTTCATATTTGAAAAGTTCAAGACATTTTTCCCATGGATCTTGATCATCGTTTAGCTTTCTGTCGATTTAATATTCATAGAAGATTTGAAAATCCAAATTTTAGTAAAAAAGTGTTGTTCACGGACGAAGCTACTTTTACTAGATGCGGTATTTTCAATGTTCATAATGAACATGTTTATGCTGTTGAAAACCCTCATTATCAGCATTAAGTAAATATCTGGGCTGGAATTGTAGACACTTTTATTATTGGTCCCTTTGTACTGCCAAATCCAATTAATGGAGATAGGTACTTTTTTAATACAAAATTTACTTTTTTATTTGAAATTTACCCTTACTCGTCGTGACCTTTGGTTTATGTATTGGCGCACCGCCTCATTTTACTTCAAATGTAAGACAACAAGCACTGGATTGGAAGAAGAATAGCCACCTGTGAACTGGCCGGTTCGACCACCGGACTTGGCACCCTGAGATTTTTGTTTGTGGGGTGCCTTGAAATGAAAAGTTTATGCATCCCCAGTTAATACGCAAGAAGAATTCATGAAGCCAATTTATTAAAGAATAGTCCTGAAGTATTGTCCAGAGTACAGTGTAATTTTTAAAAAGAATTAACTTGTGCATGCAGGAAAATGGTGAAAATTTTGAACATTTGTTGAATTAGCAAATTAAATACCCTCCAGAAAAGTCCATCAATTGTACAAACCTTATATAACATAATTTTATTTTTATAATTCTTATTTAGCTTTTGGTTGACAATAATGCAATTTAATTGTTGAACTTAGTCCTCCATATTGTTAATTATTGTCATTTTTTCTTCAATAATTATTATTCTTGAAAAACTTCATTCTTCTTTATTTTTTTTGAATAAATCGGCTTCATGAATTATTCTTATTATTATTATGAATTATTATTATACTTTTGGATAATTTGCATGGATCATGAGCTTTAGATGCGTTTTTATCGGAAACCGGTGCTCTTGGTGATATCAATAAGGTATACCTTTTTTAAGCAGAAAAGGTAAGGAAAACTATTATTCCACACTAAAAGGGCCTACAGAGTAGCACAAAAAAGTTGTAGCGGTTTAAACATGCCCTAATGGTAGCTTGTAGCGCCCTCTAGGAAATACACCGAAATCGATGATAAATTTGAATTTTGTCATCCCAAGAAACCCCCATATAAGAAATTTTATAAAATTAGCTCAAAGCAGTCGAAAGATGTGAAAGAAAATGTGATTTATTTTTTCAACTTTGACACCCTGTTGCTTCATTATTATCAACTTTTGGACTAAAGCAAGTTTAGTTAAATCGGCTTGTTTTCACGTAAGTAATCTTCATTATCTTTTTGGCTATGCAAGTTAGTGATACCCTGAATATCCCAACGATTTAGGGGTGGAAGATTACACCTATACTGTTAATTTAATAAAAAACCTTATAACAGATTATTGTAGTCAACAACGAGGAGCATCTTGTAAAAATATTTTTGTATATACAGGGTGTCCCATTTTCGAGTACTACACTAAACTTGTGTTTTTTAATGGAACACCCTATATAATTTTATATATTTGAACTACCTGTTAAATGCTGAGCAAAATGATATAAGGTACTATGGGTCTACGACTAACGGTTCCTAGGTTATTAATATTTAAAAAAATTAGTCAAAAGTAGGCTCCTGTTTGATCTTGAAAGATATGGAAAATTTTTTTACAACCTGTCTAAAACCAATTCAGGTTGCAGACTCTTTTTTTGCATAACAAGGGACCCATTTTGTTCAATGTTGTTTTTTCATTTTTAAATGCACACCTTGTATTGTATTGCAGATCTGAATAGGATTTTTTATGGGCTTTCAATAGATACTCACTTTTTACTACCTATTCCTAAGTGTTTTTGAATTATTTAGTGATAAAAGTTGAAAATTGTAAACATTTTTTATTTTTGTTGAATTTGTCACAATATAAAATAAATATCATTCACAGAAAAACAAAAATGAAACAATGCTAATTGCTATAAAACCGTAAAGCTATAAGTTTATGACACAATTCAACATTTTGTACTATAAAAGAGCAACGCTTAATAATTATTTACTCGCAGGACTGCATCCAAACTCCGAATAGCTTAAGAACATATCAACTGTTGACTGACGTACTCCTTCCATTATAGTAGTAAACCTATCTAAAGGTTTTAATGGAGTTTCATAACTTACCTTTCTTAAGCCCGCCAATCCTTCTGGTCCTATTTGAAACACTATTTAATTGTTAAGTTAGGGTTTCATAAATGTTGTGCCGTTTTAAAGGTGAAGGTACTTGTGAAATGACCGTATTCATGTATGACAATAATTCCTTTTGTACGGAATTGGGATGTTTTTTTCCATTTATTAAATCTAATAATTATAAACATAAGTAACAACCACTAACTGCTTTAGCCCGAATATTCAGTACTTTGAAACACTCACTTAACACGAACTAAATTGATGACTAATAAGTGGCAACATTTTGTGCGTTTTTCCAGTTTAGAATACCGCTCACACGATGAAGAAAATGAAAACTTTACCCTATGACAATTGTTAATAGAAGGTCCAATCTTGATAGCATAAGTTGGGATTGTGATTTACGTGTGACTTTCTATCGTATAACAGCAATTATAGCTTCGGTTGTTCTAAAACTTTTAATATTAAAAAATGGAGTTCCACCGTGTTAACTGATTGTACCAATTGTATATTTAAATTTAGCTCATTATTTGTTTAGTGTAGTCGTAGCTTTTTAATGTTTGAAATTTACAATATTGTGCAATTATTATAAATTTTTGGTAGAATTTCTAATGCCTTATTCAAAACTAGTTGTAATGAATGGCAAAACAACATAGTGGATACATTTTTTGTTCTCATATAACATTTGCGACATTATCATGCACAGTTGCTACACACTTATGATGAATTCCCCACTCTTCAAAAATGTGCCGCAGCTTTAGATGCAAATCAAAATTTGTGTGAGAAAAACTACAAAACTCCGTTGTCAAATTAAACGCACTATGTTGTCAATCGCCACCAATAAATAGGTAGGTTACGTTGATATATGATCCATTACTTCTTGAACTCCAACAATCAGTGATTACTGCAATATATTCCACGGCATTTAGTTTCGTCAATAATTTTTGTTTTAACAAAGCATCAATTGTTTTTCTCGCAGGTACTTTATTATTGGGCGCAGTATACTTCAACAAATTTCTAAAAGCTGTGTTTTCCGCAAATGATATTGTTAAAGTGTCAATCCAAATCATTTTTGTAATTAGTTTAATTATTTTTTTCATAATTTTTGTTTAAAAAATTTCGTCTTTTAAGTTTAGTGGTTGTGTGGTTTGTTCTATTTGGCTCACCTTACTATCTGCAGTTAAAGCTGATGTTCAAGGAACTTCATATGTTTTGTTGGATTTGTGTGTGTTTATATATATATATATATATATATATATATATATATATATATATATATATATATATATATATATATATATATATATATTTTTCACTTAAAACTCCCACGCCAATATCTCGAAAACGAATAGAAATGTTTAATTTCTGAAAGTAATCAATGTATTAAGATATTTTTCAAAGTTTAAAAAACGACGCCTACTAAGAGCTAAGCGTCGCGACGCGTCGAAAATATAAATCGATTGCATTGACTTTGAAATCATGCTCATGCAAAGAACATGTTATTTATAAACTTATTTATTTTACTCATTTCTGAGTTAAACTAATAAACAAAATTATTATTTATTAATTACAGGATAAAACAAATTAAAATTTTGTTCAAAATTATGTCCATCTGCTCGAATACAACTATCAAACCTTTCAACAAATGAGCTTGGGTCATTGGGATTTCTTGTAATAGCAGCACCGCTGCACTAATTTTGTTAATAAGATCAGCCATATCTTCGATAGGTTCTTCATAGACAATGTCCGGGGACCTGCCGCCACCTTATCGGTCCATTGGTTTAAACCATCTATTGGGATATTCTCTGTAAATACCTCGTTACAATTTCGGCATTATGGCAGGTGCTCCATCCTGCTGTAGCCATGTATTCATTCTAGTCTCAAAAGGCACTTCTAACAGTTCCGGAAGTGTAGTTTGAAGAAATCTTAAATAGCGGTCTGCATTTAAAGTTTGTAAAATTGAGGTCCAATAAGGAATCCGTTTAATATGCCGCACCAAACATTGATGCCAAACATTCGCTGATTACCTCTTTCTGTAATCCAACGAGGATGGTTTTGGAACCAAAAACGAAAGTTGTGTCTGTTCAGGATTCCATTATTATGGAATCGACTTTGTCGCTCCAAGAATTTTCAAGAGAAAATTTCATCTTGGCTATACAAATCGGCAAATCTTGCTAAGAAATCCATTCTTCTAGCGGGATCACCTGGTTCTAATTTAACTAGTTTAGTTTTTAAGGGCGAAAAGAGTTTCATCTCCACGATGAACTTATGGAAACACCGGTATTTTCTTTTTTTTGATAGGGATATTTTTATTTCAACCTGCTGAATTACAGCAGCAGTTTTTGATCATTTGTAGTCGTCCTTTTCTTTCTCTTAGGTTTTAGAAGCTGCCATATTCTGTTATTACATAAACTTGGAAAAGTTTTTGCATCAACTCTTTATGCGGATAACGCTGTGCGTAAACTCTTTTTCTTTCTACAATTGGACCTGCATTCACCAAACACCAGTAACATGTTTTTTCCTTATTGCAAAGTGAACCATTTTCATATAATTATTGTTTTGTTTAAACCGAACAAATTTGAATATTTCTTATGACAAAATGTGACAATATCTTTGACACAGCAATAGCAACATCTGTCACTTGTAATTGCACTTAAAAAATTGCGATAACAATGGTTGCCACAGTAACTGATTATTCATGGCATTTTATAAAAATCATCCGAATCGCATTTTTGTCAATCAAGAAACGTTTACTATAAACCGGCAAACTCAGAAATAACAAAATAAAATAAAATAGATGGACATAATTTTGAACAAAATTTTTAATTTGTTTTATCATGTAGTTAATTAATAATTTTTGTTTATTAGTTTTACTCAGAAATGAGTAAAATAAATAAGTCGAGTAAATAACAAAAAGTTTATAAATAAATGTTCTTTCGCATGAGCATAATTTCAAAGTCAATGCAACTATTTATATTTTCGACGCGTCGGAGCTTAGCTCTTAGTAGGCGTCGAATTTTTAAACTTTGAAAATATCTTTGACCCCATACATTGATTACTTTTTAAGAAATTAAAAGTTTATGAAAAAATTTAATATATATATATATATATATATATATATATATATATATATATATATATATATATATATATAATATATATATATATATATATATATATATATATATATATTAATATATATATATATATATATATATATATATATATATATATATATATATATATATATATATAAAACCCATGTATAAAAAAAAAAATAAATTAGGATGTAATTTTGATAATTACATTATAAATTAAAATTCTTCGGTACATAAATTGAAAATATTACATCGTATAATCACTTTTTGGTTTTCAATTTTCAAGAACTTTAGAATAAACTTTTTACCACAAATGAAGTAATGACCTACACATTAGTATAAATTTGAAATGGCTGTTTCAAGTTAAACATGATTAATTAGTAGAAAATTTATTGTCAAAGTTGTTAAATGTTTATTTCTCAAATGTGACCATAGATTGCTGGTATTATGTTTAAGTTTCCACTGTACAAAATTGTATTATACTATGTTCTTTTTGAACATATCGAAATGCTTAAACCATGCAATAAATACAATTGACTTTCCATTTAGACTAACAGTTTACGCCATTATCAAGACTCAATACTGTAATGTAGTATAATCCAAACATACAAATTAAAGACGTTAATGCTGTTGATAAAAAAATTTCAACTGTTGATTAAATGGTTTATTTAATCGAGAACCCCACTCAGTAAACTATGAATATATTTAAAAAATGCAAAAATAAAATTAATTTATTTTGAATTTTATGTGTATTTTGTTAGATCATTTTAATTTAAAAAATATTACGCAATGTTGATTATTAAGTTCGACCGACACTTAAATAAAACCCAAGATGTTTTCTTTAGTGTTATATATAAAATATATTCAAATGTTTAACACATTTCATCTTTTTGATTTTTGTGTAATTGTAAATGACTCATAAAATTTCTGTGGAAGCTTTAATGCAGTAGATTTGTTCCATAGGGACACATATTTTCACTAAATAGACCATGTGTCCCATATATGAGTCTTAAAAGGAAGAATAGATTTAAAAAAAAATGTTTATATTATAATAAATATAATATTCAAATATTGAGAGTAAAAAAATAAAATTTAATTCATTAAAAGTAACACAAAATAAGAATTAATAGCATAACTGAAATTTATGATGTATAAAACATGGATCTGCACAGATTAGTTTTTGTTGTCATCTGTACAAAACAAAATGTACCAAGTTTGTGTTGCTTTTTCTTTTCACTGCATATTGATCTAACTCTTCTTAATTTATTCAAGAAATGAAATTTTGTTTTTTTTCCTTCCATAGTTTGTCGATTTCCTATTAGAGTTACAATAATTTGATTTCTAAATTCTAGATAAATTTTCATTTCGTAATTTTCTTATGTAACCAACAATCATTCCAAAGACAAATATCTAAGATGGGAAAAAGTTTTATACCATCTAATGGTTTTTCTAATAGTACAATAAGAAACCATTTGATCATTTGTAATGCCAGACATCGATTTATTGTAGTCCGACAATATTTGGTTTCATCATTTTCCATTTCTATTTGTTACACAAGTCATTTCAAATTTTGACATGGAAATTACCAGAACGTTCTTGTCTCCATTTTCTCACTACAATATTATCTCGTCTTAAATATTTTCTTTTTTTCAATTTCCTTGCATCACATCTATTAACCTTTTATTACTTAGAGTGCCAACTATATGTTTTTATTTGTAGCATATCTTGAGCAAGTCTTACACTTGAATAAAAATTGTCCACGTAAACAATGTGGCGTTTTGACGGTTGCATAAGTTCATGATGCATGTCCCGTGAATCATGATCCACTGTATTTGCCAGAATAAAAACATTTAAAACGAACCCATCTGGTGGCATAATTCATGATTTATACCATTTGGCAGCTTTATTTGGTATATACTGCCTAAACATTAATCTTCCACGCCACAGCAGAAGTGTCATCTACTGATAAATCACGCCCAGGATAATATGTATTTATATTTTCAAGAAGTATTTAAAAAATTTTGTGCAAGTACAGTCATCATCATCATTATAAAAAATCAAACAACGAAGTATCATTTAAAACGATTTCATCCCATTGTTTTTGTGAACAAGGGATAATAAATTTTGTTTTGACCAATATCATTTTACGGGGCATTTGTACATTAATTGCAATAAAACCAATTAGCTTTATCAAATTTTTTGCATGTTTGATTTCTTCAGATTTTTGATATTTTTACTTTTAATTTGTCCATTCTAATTTTTGCTTAATAATTGTGTCAAAAAGAAGAAATACATCAATGGGAGAAAATTAAAATGGGCTTTTTTCAGAATAAAATCATAAATGACTGGATCTCTATCATGGCTCTACTTTCCAGTATTACCCCGATTAAATTTAAAATTTCAGACATATTGATTTAATCTGAATAATCAGATAAATTTTAGAATCTTCAAATGGTTCGTCATATTCATCACTCTAAAATTCATCTGAGTTTATACCATCTTTATTTATTATTTTCTTTAATTTATCTGTAAGAGTCGTCTATATCCATTATAAAAAAATGAAAAACTGAATAAAATCTACAAAATTTAATATTAATAAGTATAAATAAGCTTTTTATTTATTTTCAATAATCTAACTACTAACACATAAAAATCATGAACTAAAAATAAACATTAACATAACCTATAACCAAAAGTCAAGAGACCAATTAATGTGAATCATTTTAAGACCACTTGTAATATGAACTCAATTTAAAGACTGGAGTTATAATGTTTTATAAAAGGTACATATGAGTCGGCGGTCTATTTGAACAAATTTTCATATATTTGGTAGGAACGTGTTAAACATACTTAGAGTAGGTATAAAAATTTAAACTTTCTTATTCCAAATGGTTTCGATAGATGTTACAAAGCTTTTTTTGTTATTAGCTATATGAATAGAATAGACTTAGGTAAGTATTAAAACAATTAAATTATTTGAATTGTCCAGTTAGTCAGTTCTATTATTCTAATAGAAATTAATAGTTCCATAGTTCAAGCATTCAAAAATCTAACGATTTGAATAGTCTTATTTAATATAAATTTTTCGAATAATTAAATTAATAATTAAAATTATTATTATTAAATTATTTCATAATTTGAGTAGTTATTGACATGTTGAATTTTGAATACTCCCAACCCTAATTTATGTCATTTATGTAATTAGGTCTGCATACATTTATGGGAGATACTGCATAACAAGAGGTTTTATATTGAGAAGAGAATTTTTTTACAAATATTAACATGCCATCTTTTGGTGTTCAGTACATGGAAATATGTAAAGTTTAAAATTTAAAAAAAGATTTAGTTATAATTTTAATAAAAGATTTTAGAAAATTATAACTTCATTTTAGGAATTAAAAGGTTTCCCTTATTGAGAAGAATTTTATGTTAAAATTACATTTGTTAGTAACTACTTCCTCTAAAGGGTGCTGAGGGTGTGTCGTCTGGTAAACAAGTATGAATGCACAGCTTTAGTAGCTTTATTTTGGTGTATTTTCTGTTTCTTCAAATTTATTATACAGGGCGTTCCATATTAATCTTATAATATTGCCCCTTTTGGATATATATTGTGTTGAAGACAAATTTTCTTAAATTTTTTCTATGATAACCTAAAACAAATTCATTTGATTGAGCTGAAAATATAATACATGTTTTGTGCGATGGAAATTATGAATCTTTCATTTCTGGCTTACTACTAGGAGACGCTAGTTACACCTTACTCAAGCTTTTTGTTTGATTCACAATGGTATTTTTGGCTGCAAACAATTAAATCACAATGTTATTGGTACAGAACTAGTGTACTTTTGAATATTTAAGTAGGTGTAAATTGAAGTGGCATTTTTTCACAAGTTATAAACGACTCTGAACTAAAAATATTGGTATTCTTAAAGAGTATAATGATGTATAATTGTTGACCTATGTGGTATTGTCACAAATTTAAATTAGTGTCATAAGCACAATCGAAGCAAAAAGTCATTAACAACTTATTTTATATTTTTAAAGGTTTTTATGGAAAAAGCCCGTTTTAAAATTCCAAATTTTTGCGATTAAATTTAGCCTCTAAATTATAGATAAAATTGAGATATAAAAATGCTGCCTGTGACGTCAGTGACGCGCTAACCACAAAATATCCAGTATTAGAATAGTGGCAAATTAAAAACATAGTTCTCAAGCATTATGTTTATTTTTATATTAAGTGTTATGTTTAACCTATAAAATGCACCAAAATTCTACAAGAAAATTGATACTTAACTTAACATTACGCCATTCCCTTGCGGGGTAGAAAACAATTGCCTCTTATTTATTTTTCATTCACAATCTTCCTGCTTTCCTATCTCCGCATACCTCTAGCTTCCGCAAGATTCATACATTTCTGAAACTCCTTATCTTTCTTTATTATACATTCTACTACATTCAGCCAAGAGTGGCCTACCAGGCCCGGCCTTACGTCTAACCTCACCCATATATATTTACTGGTTTATCTTGCGTTGTTCATTCTCTCAATGTGATCAAACAAACGTAATGTACTACTTTTACATCCCATCATCGTATTTTTTCGCCACCTTCCGTCATCATTCTTTATCTTTTTTCTTCTTTTACCACGCTTATCAGAATCTGAACAACGGCATTGTTTTTCTTTCGTGCCCTGACAGTACTGACAAAAACCCTATAGAATTTTTTGCAGTTAATTTTCATTTCTGATTATCGTCCACATACTTCCAATCACTTTCCTTCCAGCATTGACCCTTCGTTCAATCTCGCCATTCATTGTACCGTCACAGTAAACATTCTACCCAAATATAAAGTCGTCCACTTGCTCCACAATTTCATCTTACAAAGTAAATACTCTACTCCTTTCCACCTTCCCGATTGAACACCACAATTTAGTTTTGTTCACGTTACCTTTAGGTCCATGCTCTCACAGATGTATCAAACCAGTTTGTAGCTCAATCGCACTTTCACTTAATAAGACTGTGTCATCTGCATACATCAGAACTCCAAATTTTAAAAAACATTTTACGGCCAAACAAACCTTTAATGGGTGACAACCACAGCCTTGTCGCACTCCTTGCTCAATATTAAGTATTCACCGGCACCTCCTCTCACCCTAACCATTTTACCGTTGTATACTGCCCTTATTCATTTATTAAACCTTTATTTACGCATATTCATTTAATATTTCCACAGCTTCTCCTATTCACTCTGTCGTATTTTTCCAGATCTACAAACGCACAGTACAGCTTTTTTTACCTTAAACACTTTTCGATCACCTGCTGGAGAGCAACCATCTGATCAACACATCCTCTCCTGGCAGAAGCCACCCTGCACATCCCAAATCTAGTTTGTGTAGTTTCTCGTACCCTATCAATCAGTATTCTCCAAATACTTTACCAGGTACACTGAGCAAACTTATTCCTCTGTAGTTCTTGCAATCACTCTTGTTCCCTTACCCTTATACAGTGGTAAAATGATCATTATTCACACAATCATCGTGTTTTTCACCTGTATTTAGCATTTCACCCGGGCCTGTTTTTTACCGTTTTTCAATCTTCCTATTTTCTCCACATTTATCCCAATATCCTTCTGTTTCATTCACTATTCCCTAAATTCTCCTTATTTAACCCTTCAGTCTTACTTTCTTCACTACTGTACAGCTTTCCGAAATATTCTTGCCACATTTTCATTTCACATCGTCCCATACTATTTCGTTTGTTGGCCACGTTTTGTATTTTTAACCCTTTTCCAGAAGAGTTTTTGTTTCCAAAATCATTCTGCATTTTCTCACCCCACAGCCCACTTCCTCTTTACTTATTCTCACTGCCTCTTCCTTCTTTGTTTCTTAATCTATACACCTCAACAATCGTTTTTCTCAGTTCATTTTTGCAGAAAATTGCCATGTACGCATCTTTTTTTACATACTGCCTTTTTACCGATTCATTCCACCAAGCATTTTTTTCTGTCTACCAACAGTTCTTCCACATATCCGCACGGCACAATTGACAACACAGTTTTTCAAGCTTATCCATGCACTTTCAACGTCAGTGTCATTTGTTCGTTCCACACTGTTTCATTCATTCAACTCTTACTCACAGCATCTGCGTATTTCATTCTCGCACCATTATCCACTAGTTTGTCAACCCTAATTCTGGACGTTTGCACTACGTTTTTTTTTCTTTCCAGACCCACTTTTGCCCTAAACCACCTCGATACAACCAAAAGTGGTCCGATCCACACCCGTCCGCATTACTTTTGCTTTCACCAGGTTTCTAAGCGTTCTCATAACTATCAAGTCAATCATACTTTTAGATTCACCTCTTTGCAGTATACATATGCAATTTTTGTTTAAACCACGTATTGATACAAACAGTTTTCTCCACACAGATGTTCACCAAGGTTCACCATTCTCATTGACTTTTGGTTCCGAACTTTCCGAACGCGTTTATGTTTCCGTACGCCCGCCCATCCATTCATATCTCCCAATATCATCACTTTTTTTTGGCCTACAATGAAAAAATTTTTCGAAATTTCACTTTCATTCTAGCCCCATTAGCCGATAGGATACCAATTCCTACTGTTTAGCACATATTTTCACTGTTTCACTCACGATTTTCACACACGATCACTGCAACTCCTTTGGCACCATGCACTTCAGTTTTAACTGGTGGCTATACTGACCGCCATTCTCCATCACCACGACATCCTTTCCTTTGCGCTTTGTCTCCGAAACACACAGAATATCAAGCTGCCTTTAATTCATTCATTACATTCACAATTTCCACTTCTTTACCATACATACCTTTAACATTCTACGTCAAAACTCGCCATTCTCTCAGTGCAGTGTTGTCAACACCGGGACCTGCCTGTTTCAAAGAAGAATTATAAAATAGAGACAAGAAAGATCTAATACAAATGTGTATACTTACTGTATATATTTTTTTTGCTTATTTAATCTCAATCACTTTTTATTTAAATTAGATTGTTCCCTGTGCGATTTTTGGTTCTCGTGATTCTTACCGGGCTTGCTGTTATCTATTTGAGAAAAAAATACGATCAATATAATACCATAAAATTCCAATAAAATGTTCAATATCTCCATTTATAACCAATTTTATTTAGGATTTTTTTGAAGCTGGATAAGCAACTAGTTTCAAATCCGTTTTAATGTATATAATAATTTACAAAAGATCCAGCAGTAAGCTCTATAGATCTCACATTGTAGTGCACGTATATGTTTAAAGTTTTAATACTTTTAATTCGGAAATAAAAATAGAAAATTAAGTATAATATAATATAAGATATCATGATACGATACGATACGGTACTACGTTACGATACGTTATGATGGTAGGTAGTTAGATACGGTACGATACGACACAAATACGACACCGCACGGAGAAAGCAAAGACACAAACGATGGTAACAACGGTACGGTACAGTGATACGATATGTAACACGATATGTGATAAGTGCAATACGAATAATGATACGATAAGAAATAAATAAGAATAAAATAAATTTTAAATAAAATAAGTAAAAAATAAATAAATGAATTAATGTAATGAATGATTGTTTAAATTATAATAAATACAATAAATACAATAAATAAATTAATAATAAAAATAAATAAATAAATTTAATAAATTAAATAAATAATAAATAAATAAATTAATAAATAATATACCAAATAATATAATTTTAAATAAATTAATACAATAAATTTACAGTGATCAAACAGTATGATGTATAATTAACATAACGTAATAAAGTATAGTGTAGTGTAGTATAGTAAACTTCCATGATGAAGGGAATTCCCCAGAAGATATAGAGATCGTATAGAGCTTAGATAGGACTGGTACTAGGTCAACATTTCTTTAAGACAATAGGGGATACCCTGGCCAGTTTATTGAAATCAAGCCTACTGATGATCGATTCCAAGAGCTTTACCGAAAATGAATTGGTTTCATAACGTATGAAGAAGAGTTGACTAGGGCAAATCTTTTCCAGAATCATTGAGACACGAGTTTGATGCAAACAAACCACAAAAACGTTGGCTTTGTCTACAGAATCAGCAACTGATCCATCAATAGATGTCAAAATGAAGATGTTCGAAAGTTTTACTAATGGCTTTGGGAAAGACCAAAATTTACGACTGCCTAAAGGAGATGTAGCTAGTTCATTGCATTTTCGTTGTTCGAACAACTTTTTAGTTTTAGTGATGACACTTTGCAGATATTTCTAGCACCAACATTTCATGACTGTCAACCGATTTATTAGATTTCCATTTAATGTAACATTTATTTTTTAAAGATATTGCATCAGAACAATTATTGAACCAGGGTTAACGTGAATGACCGCACGGTACTGTTTTTCGAATGTATAATTTCCCATGAGGATGACTTCAGACACTGAAAGAGCGATGTCCGAAGAAGAGGACGACTTAAAACAATATTCACGCCATGGAAAGGTTGCAAAGAAATCCGAAATCACTCCATCGAGCTGACTTAAACAAAGGTTCTATCGGTTTTGCGAACAACAGTGGAATTAGGTACAGTAAAATGATTTTTATTAGACAATGGTCGGAAAGACCTAAAGGCGAAAGAAAAGTTTTATAAACAAGAGGGTTTGATGAAAGAGATCTAGAAGATGTGGAGTATGGTTAGGTTATCAATTCGTGGGTTCAGAAATCATTTGTGTCAGATCACATGAAATAGCAAATGTTTCTGCACATGACCAGCGGGATTTTGTAGATGAAAATTGAAACTAGAGTTATGAACATTGAAATCGCCTACAAATGAGATATCGCAAGATGGAAACTGAGACAGGAGATAGTCAACTTTCGTTAAGGTAATCGAAAAAGTCAAAGTTGCTGTCATTAGGAGATATAAATGCAACAAGAATTTCACAAAATTAGGACCAGAATGTTTAAACCAAATCACGTCAAAATTTTTATTTTTAAGGAAGAAATTTGGCAATTGGTCCTGATGTAAATTAGTCCTTTATAACGATAGTTAATAAAATAATATAAGTTAATATAACGTAATACAATGTAATATAATGTATATAATGTAATATAATGCAATATAAAGTAATAAAATGTAATGTAACGTAATATAATGTAATTTAATGTAAAATAGCGTAATATAATATGATATAGTATAATATACTGTAATACAATGTAATATAATGTAATATAATGTAACATAATGTAATATAATTTAATATAATGTAATATAATGTAATATAAAGTAACATTAGGTCATATAATGTGATATAATGTAATATAATGTAACGTAATCTAACACAATGTAATATAATGTAATATAATGTAACATAATGTAATTTAATGTAATGTAATGTAATATTATGTAATATAGTGCAATATAATGTAATATAATGTAATATAATGTAACATAATGTAATATAATGTAATATAATGTAATAAAATGTAATTTAATGCAATATAATGTAATATAATGTAATATAATGTAATATAGTGTAATATAATGTAATATAATGTAATATAATGTCATATAATGTAATATAATGTGATATAATGTAATATAATCTAACACAATGTAATATAATGTATTATAATGTAATGTAGTGTAAGGTAATATAATGTAATATAATGTAATGTAATGTAATATAATTAAAAATAATGTAATTTAATGTAAATAATGTAATATAATGTTGTATGAATATTTGTAATATAGTGTAATATAGTAATATAATGTAAAAATTTGTAATATAATATAAATAAAATATAATGCAAATAATGTAATAAATGTAATATAATGTAATATAATTAAATTAAAGTAATATAACGTAATATAGTGTAATATAATGTTATAATGTAATTAAATAATTAATTAATTAATATAATGTAATAAATTAATAGAATCTAACAAATGTAATATAATGTAATATAATTAATATGATGTAATATAATGTAATATAAGTAATATAATGTAATACAATGTAATAAAATGTAATATAAGTAATAAATGTAATATAACAACACAATGTAATATAAAATATAATATAATATGAATAATATAAAAATATAATGTAATATAATGTAATAAAATGTTATAATGTAATATAAAAATAATCTAACACAATGTAATATAATTAATATGATAATATAATGTAATATAATGTAATAAAAATTAATAATGTAATATATTGTAAAAGTGTAATATAATGTAATATAATGTAATGTAATGTAATATAATGTCATATAATGTAATATAATGATATAAAAATAATCTAAAAATGTAATATAATGTTTTATAATGTAATGTAGGAATAATAATGTAATATAATTAAAATGTAATATAATGTAATATAATGTAGTATAATGTAATATAATGTAATTGTGTAAAAGTGTAATATAGGAATATAAAAAATAATGTAATATAATATAAATAATGTTTCAATATAACCAATAAAATGTAATGAATGTAATATAATGTAAAATAAAGTAATATAATGTAATATAGTGTAATATAAGTAATATAATGTAATATAAAGTAATATAATGTAATATAAGGTAATGTAATGTAAATAATCTAAACAATTAATATAAATGTTTAATGTAATAGATGTAATATAATGTAATATAATGTAAATTAAATTATAGTGTAATATAAAAAAATAAGTAATATAATATAATATAATTTATTATAATGAATATAATGTTATTAATGTAATGTAATATAATGTAATATAATGTAATATAGGAAATATTGTAATATAATGTAGTATAATGTAATAAATGTGATATAATGTAATTAAATGTAATGCAATGTAATTAATGTTATAATGTAATATGGTATAATATAATGTAATATATTGTAATCCTATGTAATATAATGTAATATAATATAATATAATGTAATATAATGTAATATAATGTAATATAATGTAATATAATATAATATAATGTAATATAATGCAATATAATGTAATATAATGTAATGTAACGAAATGTAATGTAATGTAATGTGATATAATGTAATATAATGTAACTTAATGTAAAATAACGTCATATAATGTAATATAATGTAATACAATGTAATATAATGTATATAATGTAATATAATGCAATATTAATAAATTAATATAATGTAGTTAATTAAATTAATATAATGAAGCAATGTAAAAATGTTATAATGTAATATAATCAATATAAAATATAATGTAATATAAAATATAATGTAAATAATGTAATATAATTAATATAATGTAATATAATTAATATAATGTAATTTATCCATATAATTATATAATGTAATATAATGTAATATAATGTAATATTGTAATATAATTAATAATAAAATTATGTCACATAATGTAATTTAATGTAATATAATGTAATATAATGAAATATAGTGTAATATAATGTAATATAGTGTAGTATAATGTAATATTATGTCATATAATGTGATATAATGTAATATAATGTAATTTAATCTAACACAATGTAATATAATGTAATATATTGTAATTTAATGCAATATAATGTAATATAACGTAATATGGTGTAATATAATGTAATATAATGTAATATAATTTAATATAATGTAATAAAATGTAATATAATGTATTATAATGTAATATAATGTAATATAATGTTATATAATGTAACATAATGTAATATAATTTAATATAATGTAATAAAATGTAATATAATGTAATATAATGTAATATAATGTAAATATAATAATGTAATATAATGTAATATAATGTAATATTATGTAATATAATGTGATATAATGTAATATAATGTAATATAATGTAATATAATGTAATATAATGTAACATAATGTAAAATAATGTAATATAATGTAATATAGTGTAATATAGTGTAATATAAAGTAATATAATGTAATACATTGTGATACAGTGTAATATATTGTAGTATAATGTAATGTAATGTAATATAATGTAATATAATGTAATATAATATAATGTATTGTAATATAATGTAGTATAATGTAACATAATGTGATATAATGTGATGTAATGTAATATAATGTAATATAATGTAATATAGTGTAATATAATATAATATAATATAATGTAATATAATGTAACATAACGTAATATAATGTATCATATATTAATATAATGTAATATGATGTAATGTAATGTAATATAATGTAATGTAATGTAATATAATGTAATATAATGTGATTTAATGTAAAATAACGTAATATAATGTAATATTATGTAGTATAATGTAATATAATCTAATATAATGTAATATAGTGTAATATAATGTAATATAATGTAATATAATGTAACATAATGTAATATAATGTAACATAATGTCATATAATGTAATATAATGTAATATAATGTAAAATAATGTAATATAATGTAATATAGTGTAATATTACGTAATATAATGTAAAATAATGTAACATAATGTAATATAATGTAACATAATGTAATAAATTGTAATATAATGTAATATGATGTAGTATAATGTAATATAATGTAATATAATGTGATATAATGTAACATAATGTAATGTAATGTAACATAATGTAATAAAATGTAATATAATGTAATATAACGTAATATAGTGTAATATAATGTAATATAATGTAACATAATGTAATATAATGTAATATAATGTAATTTAATGTAATATAATGTAATATAGTGTAATATAATGTTATATAATGTAATACAATGTAATATAATGTAATATAATATAATACAGTGTAATATATTGTAATATAAGGTAGTGTGATGTAATAGAATGTAATATAGTGTAATATAATGCAATATAATGTAATATAATGTAACATAATGTAATATAATGTAGTATAGTGTAATATAATGTAATATAATGTAGTATAATGTAATATAATGTAATATAATGTCATATTACGTAATATAATGTAGTATAGTGTATTATAATCTAACACAATATAATATAATGTAATATAATGTAATATAAAGTAATATAATGTAATATAATGTAATATAATGTAATATAATGTAATTTAATGTAAAATAACGTAATATAATGTAATGTAATGTAATATAATGTAATATAATGTAATAAAATGTAATGTAATGTAATATAATGCAATATAAGTGATATATGTCACCTGGGCCACTTTTGTATACATTTGGCACCAATTTAAAGTCACCAGAAAAGTCACTATATTTCTAGGTTTAATTTTTTTCAAGGTCAGCATTGTAGGAAATTTTGTAAGTACTAAGTCAAGGCCATGGCATTTGTAATCCTCAAGTCTTTCAAGTGGTAGCAAAGGTTGGTAACCCTGCTGTCTCTTCAAGACAATGAGGTGGGTAAATAACCCTGCTAAATCTCTTCAAGGTCACCTCGGCCACGTTGTGGTAAAGGTTTGTAACCCTGCTAAGTCAAGGCCAGGTGGTGGGTTGGTAACCCTGCTTCTTCAAGGCCACCTCAACCACATTGTAGGAAAGGTTTGCAATCCTGCTAAGTCTTTTCAAGGTCATCGGTTCAAGGTCATGCTCGCACGGGGCCTTCAAGGTCTAACTAGAAAAGTCACTAGAAAAGTTACTAGATTTCTTGTCATTGATTGTCCACGTCAATTAAAGGTTACCTGCATCCTCAAAGTCATCACATTGCCCTAGGTCTCAAGCCCTAAGGTGTTGTCTATGCGTGTTAGAAAAGTCATCAAGCAATGTTTACTAGCAAACAGCAATGAAGTGGTTCCGTTTCCTAAAGACAGGTAGCCGTCTCCTAAAAGCAGGTAGCCGTTTTCCAAATAGGGGGTCCGTTTCCCAAAACAGATAGCTGTTTGGCAACCGTTTCCCCCATACGAGAGAATAAAGACGATCCATTTTTCAGATCAAGTTATAAAAATAGATTGTTATTCACATCTCAATTCTGAGAAAAATCAAGAACAAAGACGATGCATTGTTCAAGCCGACGGTTCAAAGTCTATGCTTACAATTTTCAAGGTCACACTTCTGAGAAATGAACAAAAGCGATTCATTGTTCGCGTTGATTTATAAAATTAGATTGTTATCTAAATACACTTCGATTCTGAGAAATCAAGTATAAAGGCGATCCATTGTTCAAGCCGACGCTTCAAAGTCTATGCTTATAATTTTCAAGGTCACACGAGAGAACAAAGACGATACATTGTTGCGTTATAATTTCTAAAGGAGATTGTTATCTCAATTTTAGGAAATCAAGAATAAAGGCGATCCATTGTTCTAACCAACGCTTCAAAGTCTATGCTTATAATTTTCAAGGTCACACGAGAGAACAAAGACGATCTATTGTTTTGGCTGAGTCATAGCTTCTGAAAAGGTAATCCAGACTTATCCGACCTTACCCGAACTTATCTCTATATAAGTAGATACAGAACAGTCCCACGTCAGTCGATACATTGCAATCGTCACAACAACAAATTACCTAAAGTAAAAAGCAACTATTATTACTTAATCACCAGTTGTCATCATATTTTTACAATCCTGACTAGAAGTTTTATTGTAAACCCGTTGTGAAGAGCAATTTGTTAAAAGTTCATTATTACGTGTGTTATATTGTTAACTATGAGTATGCCAAGTAGTAGTGAGATGGTTAATTTAACAAACGATTGTTCCCTTATTGAAAACAAAAAGGAATTTGAGCACATCCGTATAGTTAACACCAATATCAAGCTATTGCAAGATATAATTAAACATAAAATTTATTATGAGACCAATGAAAGTCTGCTTAAGCTTGAGAGCAATTTAGCATTGCTCAAGTGCTATCTGGTTAGATTGAGACGGTTAAAGAACGCTTCAGAGAAAGTTGGTAGTGGAATTGTCAATAAAAAGGTATGCATAAATTACGTTGGTACCCCCTAGACTCATGTTTTAATGGTAGGTTGCTTACAGGAATTATAATCAATATGTCAAACATTAAGGACCCTTTGATATTTTTACTACACACGTATAATGGTTTTGCACGTAAGGTGAAATTAATGTTAAGGCAATCTATGCTAAAGGTAATGTGGTCTTAGGCTGCAATTTCATGCAACCTCAAAATCATATATTGAGTTGAAGACTTTTACAAAAATTGCGTTATTGATATTTCAACCAATGTACGTGTTTGGTACAATGAAAACGTGTATGATAAGTTGCGGATAAAATTAGAGGAGTTTTTTGAAAGGAATTCCGGTTGGGCATTACACGAAGTTTTACATTTAAAGGTAAATATTAACAGCTATGTCCCATTTAGAGGTGGTTGTCTAACCTATGTTAAAGTTCCTCGCTTCATAGAAGTAAAGCATGCTGTTGTTAATGTTAAAAATAACGATGAGTATTGCTTCCTGTGGGCCGTTGTTTCAGCATTATATCCCGCTTCACAGCATTCATATCGGACTTCTAGTTATCCTCATTTTCTAGATGTTTTGAATTTTGATCCAATTCACTTCCCCATTCAGCTGGATGATGTAAAAAATTAATTTGTACTGCATAAATGGTAAAAAAATTGCACCCTTTGTATTGAGCAATCAGCAAAGCGATAAAGAACCCATAAATCTTTTAATACTTTCTGCTAATGATCAGGCCGCGGATGATACTGTATACCATTTCACATGGATTAAAAATATGTCAGCTTTATTTTCAAAACAGATATCAAATTATAAAAAGTAATTTGTTACGATGTTGAACCATTTTTCAGATCGCTTCTAAAACATAACATATTGCAGTCAACTTAATCAATGCTCTGATAGGCTGCCTACCGAAGCGGAAATGAATTTGCAGTTTAAAAATTTCGCATTCCAAGAAAAGGTGCCATTTGTAATTTATGCCGATTTAGAAAGTATTTTAGAGAAGTGTGCAAATGGTATCGAAAGTAATACTCTATTTCACTCTAAACATACACCTTTCAGCATTGGTTACTATTTGAAGTGTTCATATGATGATTTTTTATCTCGATTTAGGCTTTATAGAGGAAATGATTGCATTCAATGGTTTGTTAACGAGCTTCAAAGTATCGCACATTGGGTTACCGAAATAATCAATCAAATAATTCCTATGGGTACTTTAAGTCTCAGTCAGGTTGAGCAATTTGAAAGCGCCAAGATTTGTCACATTTGTCGAAAACCATTTACTACTTCTGATATAAAAGTTAGAGTTCATAATCATCTTACAGGAGCATTTCGGGGGGCAGCGCACCAGGCATGTAACCTAAACTATACAGACTCCCACATTCTGCCAGTTGTTTTCCATAATTTATCAGGTTATGATTCTCATTTCGTCATTAGAGAATTGGCTAGTGTTCCCGGTTCGATTTCACTACTACCCATAAACAAAGAAAATTAAGTTTAGATTTATTGACTCCTTCAGATTTATGAGCAGTAGTATTGAAAAGTTGTCAGACTATTTGGAGGATAGTAAAAAATTATTACCCGCGCTAGTTGCAACAATGATGAGAATTTTCTTAGTTCGCAAAGGTGTGTTTCCTTATGAGTATATTGATACGTGGGATAAATTAAACGAGACCACGCTCCCCCAAAGAAGCATTTTTCAGTCATCTTAATAATGAGGAATCAGTGATGAGAGTTTTGCATGCGGTTAACGTTTGGAACAAATTTAGTATTAAATCGTTAGGGGAATACTCGGATTTGTATCTAAAACAGACGTTCTACTTTTAGCAGATATTTTCGAAACTTTCGGCAAACTTGTTTAAGTACTTACGAGCTTGATCCTCTGCACTATTATACAGCCCCGGTTTAGCATTCGATGCTATGCTTAAAATTACACAAGTAAAGTTAGAATTATTTACAGACATTGATATGCTAATGTTTATTGAAAGAGGGATTAGAGGTGGTTAGCTCAATGTTCAAATCGGTATGCTAAAGCTAACAATAAGTACATGGGGAAAAATTTGATCCCACCTCCGAAAGTGTGTATTTAATGTACTACGACGTAAATAATTTATATGGAGCCGCCATGTCAGAATTTCTACCATTTGGCGATTTTTCTTTGTTGATGAAGCTAATTTTGAAACTTTAGATTTAATAAACCATCCTGATGATTCGGAAATTGGTTATAAGTCGAGTGTGATTTAGACTATCCTATAGAATTACATGAGAGTCACAGTGATCTACCGCTGGCACCCGAACATATGGTTCCACCCACCCTGATTCCAAAATGAAAAAATTACTGCTTACCTTGTATCCAAAACGTAATTATGTAATTCATTACAGAAATTTGAAAGTATATTTAAAATATGGATTGAAGTTGGTAAAAGTACACCGTATATTACGTTTTAAACAGTCCCCGTGGTTAAAAAATAATAGATTTAAATACAGCCATGCGTCAGCAATCTCAAAATGAATTCGATAAAATTTCTATAAATTAATGATTAATAGTGTTTTGGGAAGCTGATGGAAAATGTACGTAAGCATAAGGATATACGTTTAGTAACAAAATGGGAGGGTCGCTATGGTGCTCGTGCGTACATATCAAAACCAAATTTTCATAGCTGTACAATATTTGACAATGATATGCTTATCATTGGAATGAATAAGCTTGAAGTATATTTCAATAAACCTATATATGAGGATTCAGTGTTTTGGAAGTTTCAAAAACTTTTTTATATAATTTTCATTGCGGTTACACGCTACCCAAGTTCCATAATAGTGCTAAGCACTTGTACACGGATACGGATAGTCTCATATACGCCTTTTCGGTTCCCGATATTAAAGAGGACATTGATAAATTCGATACATCTGATTATAGTCCCGACAACATCTTTGGACTCCCATTAGTAAATAAAAAGGTCCCCGGCTTAATGAAAGATGAAAATCATGGCGAAATTATGGTTGAATTTGTAGGACTTCGCGCGAAAATGTATGCTTACGCGGTTGATGAAAAGGTTATAAAAAATCAAAGGGTTCTACGCAAGCAAGCGTGAGGCAGATCACGATTAATGATTATTGTTTGATGGTGGCGTAATAAGGCGTTATCAACATCTCATAAGATCAAAGAAACATGATGTGTTTACCATTAAACAAAATAAAGTCATACTCAATCCTTATGATGATAAACGCTTAGTAAATTTAAATTTCACTGATACTAGACCTTGAGGGTACAACTTTCAGTAAACAATGTGATCAAATCTACAGAAAGTACCTGAAGCGTTCTTTGACCTCTCCTGAAAACTATATATTTATATTGAATATATTGCAACATATTCCAGATGAGTGTTTTAACTGGTGTAAACTCAAAGTGTGCACATGAAATAATTATTAAGACATTATTTGATAAAAAAATTAGCTTAGACAATACCATTAAAAGTTTTACGAACTTGTGTACCGATAAACGTTTGTTAACCTTTAATGATGTAGATAGGATTTAACATGAATTTACCTTAAAATGTACTTATACAAGTTATTATGGGGTGATTCATTGTGTACAAATGTTAGCGTACAAAATATTGTTTATAAAGACACTTTCTCTAAGTGAATGTATCGAGACAGCAGCATATTATGCCAATGCCTCGCTATTTTAATTGAAAGTATTATTAGAACAAAACATTACATATAAGTTTCAACCATGGGAAAATGAGGAACACCAAATTTACCTGGATTTTGGAAAACATTGAGAAAGGTGATTCCTGCTTGGGATGGACATGTGGACCAGATTCGGGAATATGGCCGTCTAGTAATTTAAACGATTATAGAAATACTTTAGGTTTATAAGATGATGCAATATTTAAAAAATACAATTATAATTTTTTTATGAGGTTTTAATTCATCTAAAAGTTACAAACCCTACAGCTATATTATAAAACTAAATCGTCTTTATTAATCCATGATCTTTCAACCAATCCCCACCACTTTACGAATAACTTATTATTCTTGGAGCGAAGCACTTTTTCCACAAGGTACACATCCGGATACTGTGTTTTCTGTAATTCGTGTTTATAAAAGCCTCCCAGTACAGGTGATCCTTTCATGTCCTCCAACATGTAGGTGGTTGGGTTATTAATGCAAACTTTTACAATCTTGAATAGTTCACTTCACCAGTTGGGGGTGTATCCTTTAGCGAAAATACTTTTAAATTTACTGATTCGTACTATGTTACCCACACAATAACGATTCCTATCAACTTTTTTATGTGAGTGTAAGCCTCTAGCTTTGTATGATTACCGACATCTTTGGGCTTCATTCCTGTAGTTCTATGCTTACGATTGTTATAATCCATCGTTACGGTGTCAATTGTATCAATCCATTTATATTTACCATGTAGGCTGAATGACTTGTATAGAGCAGACTTAATGGTCCTGATCACGTTCCGCAATTGCTGCCTTCTTTGTGCTATAGGTGGAGTAATGGTTGACTCCATAACGCTGCATTAGTTTAGTGAAATGTCATTGTAGAATTCTTTTCCTGCATCTGTCTGCAAATTGAAGGTTTCCGGCCCGTTTTGAAGATTGCCTGCATGGCTTGGCAACTTCTGCCCGTTTTCGTTTTTAATCCTTTAGTCCACAAGTATTTCGAAAACAGTCAATAACCACTAAAATATACTTGTAGCCCTTATTTTGTTTGGCATATGTGTTAAATTCCAAATCTGCTTGCCAGAGGTCATCATATCCTTAATTATTGTCGCCTTCGTTTAAAATTTTTCTTGCGGGTTTGTGCAATTCATTGACGAGTTGTAATTTGGACATGGTCTACAATTTCTTTAAGTTGATGTAGTTTTCCTCCAACACTAGATAAGCGTTAAAGTTTCCTTTAACAGCTTTCTGAACTGCTTGCAGACAAAAATCAAGGTATCCTTTACTTATAGCATCACCATCTTCTTCCGGATCCGCCAACTGTGTCAAACGGTTTCCATCCAAATTCAACCTTGTTGATAAATAGTATTGCTTGTGATGACATCTTGAGGATCTATGGGGTTGGCAACATTGCTGAGTCTCTTATTCTCGATATCAATTGATTATCATCAATAAGTTGAAACTGAGGGGTTAATTTTAAATTGATACTGGGCATGTGACCGTCCAAATTTATCAAGGGCATTTTAGTTATGATATGTCGACATCAATGCATTCTGATTTATATTGTTCAGAAAACAGTGTTTGGTTTTTTCAATGTATCCATCTTCATACAATTCTCTACAATTGATATTATATCATTTACGACACCTGTGTTTCCAGCCAATTTTTCTGCCCACAATACTTCTAGATCACGAATTAGTTCATGTACATCATTCCAATATTTATATTCAATCGGTTTGTTAATTCCTTAAAAACATAGCTCCACCTCCTGAGTTGTGGGTGATGACAGCAAGGGTTTGATTATTTGTGTATACTTTTGCTGCGGCTTCCTCGAATCTGTCCACTTACATCATAATCTCGCCTTAACATTCGTAGCTCTAAAATACGTTTATAATTCTTTCTATCCTTTGAATTTACTAGATTTAAATAGGGTTCATTCATAATAAGCAGATCATAAAACCTGGAGTCCCTTTATACGTGACACCATTTAATGATCATATCCTTTCCTTTAATTGTGATGGGGTATTACCAATTGTCCATTTGTCTGTTTTGGCGTAGTGGACTCCATAAGTGTGATCAATAGCACCTTCAAGATCCCTCATAATACGTTCAACATATATACGAGGTAATTCGTGGTACTGCTCGAGAAATTCTTCAGAGATGGGTTCATTACAGGAATCATCTGCGATACTAAGAGGTTCTTCTTCCTCCAGTAATCTCTCCTACGACAGATGTTTCTAGGAAAGGTGGTGTAAGGAGGGGATTTATTTGAAAAACGGAAGCTGAGCTAGGGGCTTGTAGCACTCTTCCTTGGTGAAACGAAGCTGGCGGCTAGTAGTAGCATGCTTTCTTCGAAATATGAACAAAGGCGGGTTTTTGGGTTTAACGTCAATGACCCTTTTGGTGTTTTTTATCAGGATGCATTTTATTCTATTTCAGTTAGAGGTTCTATTAGAAGTTTATAAGTACTTTCAAACGTCCTTTCATTGTCAATGCGGGCAATTTTAAGACTGTTGTATTTCTGCTGTATTATTTTACGAGCCTGAATAATTTTTCGCTTTAATATCATCTCCTTATTATCCATTGTAGCAAAATTGGCTGTTAATACCTAAACGGATGAGTAACTACTAAACCACTGAAATCAGGTTAAGGTATTATATATTCATCAAACCTTTTCCTATAGCGACCATTATTGACTTCAGCATCCTTATTTATGACTATGAACCCAAACGGATCTGTCCAGCACTTTGAACACATATCCCGAAACAATGCCATGCTTATGGTGGGGCTTACATGATCCTCATACACATGTTTTAGGTTTAATTCATCTTGCTCAAATAATATAATTAGATTCGCATTGTCACGAATTAATTGCTTTGGAATTTTACTGTAAGTTTGACCCAAATAGAAACAATCAATATCGTTATGTCTACCCATAGAAAAATATGCCCTTATGTTATTTTGCTTTTCACAGGCGATATCATCAAAGATAAAGATAGAGTTTGCTTTTGCACAATTCGGCTCAATCACATCTTGATTATCACTGAACGTAAAGTAACCTATATCCTTTATCGGAAGTAGGATTTCCTGTAAAAGTTTGTACTTGTTTTGATTCAATGACTTGGAGTATACGTATACATGTTTAAATTTCAAACCATTTTTCTCAGTAAGCAAACTAATCATTGCGTTTGTTTTGCCGCAGTTGGAGGGGCCACATATAATGCCACGTATACTATTAGGAAGTAAATCGCCATTTTTGAAGTACCAGACTTTTCATCAAAGTCATGATTTTGAATTGGAGTTTTTGTTTCTGCGCAACTACTTTCATCTTTGATGGATGAAATGAAACTAAACGAATAATTACAACATTTTATTTATATAATACAGATTATAATTTTTTTACTTCTACGGTGAATGGGCTGTACTGGACAATAGCATCGTGGAGAATAAGACCATAGACAACGATTCCATTATCGAAAGGTGTTAAAGATTTCGTTTCCAATTTGATGTCTACCGTTGAGTTTTTTAAGGATTCATTTTGCTTAGAGCAATCCATTACAACTACTGGACATGATTTGAATTCGAAGTAGCTGAATAACGCATCTGTATCATTTTCATCATAGTAGTCACATCGTAATTTAAAAAAAAAGATGCGATAGGCAGGAATGTATTGGTTAGCACTGAAGTTCATAGGGATAATACTCAGAATTCAGATGTACTTTAAGGTTCCTGATGTTAATGTGATCAAAATTTCCGGCTCTTGCAGACTTTGTGTACCTTTTACCTTGTTGGAATGCAACAATTATCCAGCGCGGTTTTTCCAGTTGCGTTGACGTTTTATTGGCCATATATCAGAGGTTGCCTGCTTTAAAGCAGGTAATTTACATAACTCCCTTTGACGAAATGGAACAGTAATAATAGAATTCTTATTTATTCCTTCAAACAAGTCCAGTTTTGGCATCACTAAGGGTTAAGTGTGGTACTTTCCATTGAATTTTATTTGGTTATTTCCGCATCAACGTCACCATAGTAGCAGTTTGTATCGCTTCTAGATCGAATTAAAATCAACTCTTGACGCATATTCACGATCACTTGACGATAATCCTCCATTATTCCAAATATGTGGTTCAATGGTATGCATACTGTAAAGGATTTTTCGCCATTCCTCATGAATTCTACTTGTTCATCATTCTTTGGTGACCACCCAAATGGCTTAATGCTTTGCTCTTGCTTGTGTATAAGAAATATATCCTTTAAGTGTAGATGTTATGCCGGATTTCGGCAAACGTCCACTCTTTGACCGCCTAACTCATAACGAATCTCTTCGAAAAGGAAGTTGGGGAAATTATTGGTTAAGTTGCATGATTTTCCTTCATCTTCTTTTTCAGCTTACCTTCTATGTACAGAAAACTATCATAAGTAGCTGTAATTAGATCCTGACTTTGAATTAAAATCGTATTTCTTCGGAAGGCCCATACTTAGAAGAGCCATACGGAGGATAGGTGTGAATATCTGATTTAATTATAGCATCATCAAAATGTACGTTTTGAAAGATGTTTAATGATTCAGTCATTGTGTAGATGCAATGAGGGTTGATGAGTAATTAAAGATTTACTAAGGGATGATGTCTTTTATATGAATTTCTTCTCAAACCTTTAAATTAATTGTTATTAATTTATGCCTTTTACAGTTTTGTTTACTTCATATTTTTCAAGAAGGCACTATAAAATCTTTCATTGTTATACAAAGAAAATCCTAGTTCACATTAAATATTGCATTTTTTAAATTACATACATACTTTTGAATGCAAACCTATTGTCATTTATAGTGAAACCTTTTTCTTCATACACATTTTCATTAAAGTCTATTAAGTACTATATAAGTTTTAAAGTTATTAAAAATAATTTTAAATAATGCGGATGCATTGTGTGTTTCATACAAAGAAAGTCTTTATTAGCTTGAATTTTTTTACACATTCCTACAAATTTTTAAGAATGCAAATGCATTATTAACAAAGAAAACCCATTGTTCAATAAAACATTGACTTTTTCCACATTACATATTTTAGATGAATACATTCAGAGCGATACAATAATTTCAGGTTGCGATGTGTGTAAGCGGAACATATCACTGTGTAAAAGAGATAGACATTATACAAGTAAACTTCATTCAACAAATTTAACATTTCTTAGAGATACATTAATTCTATTAAAATGTACGCTTTGAAACACGTTTAATGGTTTGCTCACTAGAACTTTCAATCCAATTGATGTTAAAAGTATTTTCTGCAGATGTTAACTGCAATGAGGGTTGATTGGGTATTTTGTATGAAGATGGAATTGGTCCTTGATTAATTCGCAGACCCATGTTCTTTTAGTTCTAAGCGTACCGTGAATGGTTCACTTTCACCAAAGTCTATTAACTCACCCTTTTGATTTGTCAATTTGATTGTTATATTACTAATTATGTCTGTGTTTATTTCTAAATATTGAGTGTTGGTTGGAACTTTATCCAAACGATAGCCGAGGGACGGAAACGTCAATTTCGTATATTACCTTTGCAGGTTTACCGTTTCGATAAGATCCCTTTATAATGTTGCACTCACATGCAGATTAGTGTGTTTAATTATTTGGATGTCTAACGCGGATGTGTGCAAGATATTCGCTTTTAATATTCTAGGCTCAAAACCGAGCATGCGGCCAATGCTACTCTCTTTAGTAAAATCGATCTCAAATGAACTATTTATCTCACACTTAAGCGTATTGTTGTTTGCCCTAATGAAAAACTTTTCTGTGGGTATCTTTAATTTCAAGTAATCACTAATTTCATCTAACTCATAGGCACCGTGTGGTATATTAATCACTCGCAAATGAGATGAATTTGTTCTAAAATAAAATCCATCGTGCTCGTATAAATGTTTCTAATGCTGTTGCACCCGTAAAATCCCACCAATCCAACAACGTATTTCTTTTCCAAATCTATCTCTATCGGTGGGTAGAAGTTGCAGCTAGCTATATTACCAACACCTAAACTGAATGTTATCGACATAACTGAGAAAATTTAAGGTTATGTCGATTAACAAATAATGCTATTAAATTCCCGATCTTGATTGTAATTATAATAAATTTTACATTCCCGAAAGTAGTTAATCACTTCAACTGGTGGTCGAAGATTACCGAAACTATCGTAATACCATACCTTTTCACCACGCTTTTTGTAGCAAACCCAATGTATACCCAGTCCGCTTTGACTATTTAAGTTGATGATTCCAGATTCATTTTTCTGTGGTAATTTAGGCAGGCCATCTCTCATAAAAATACCCCTAAAGTATGGTACATCTTTTGTGTATTTCTTTAAATCAATATCTGTTAACGCTCTTTCGGGTAATCTACTCAGTTTTTTGGAAACGGTTTTAAGTATAATGCACCACCAGATTTGTATGGTTTTAGATAAATGCGCCACCAGCGATCGATTCCATCATACGATTATGGCGCGATGTCTTCTTGCAATTTTTGGCATTTTTGCATCATTGACTGCTTTGGCAATTCCGATGCACCGCCAGCTAAAGCACCGATTGCTGATAATCCTGCGAATAACGGAATAAGAAATGGTAAAACACTCCTTGTTTAGGTAAGGGAATTACTCTAGGAACTTTAATGTTTTTCTTTCCCCCAACCTTTTTACTACACGTTTTGCCGTTGACAGTGCTGACTTTATTGTGTCGGTGAAATCTCCGTTAGCTTTATTTCTTTAGCTATTGTTTTTCGTACATGCAATAAACTTTCACCATTCTTCTTCTTGGACCGACGTTTAAACCCCATTCCCAAATTTTCTCTTTGCCTTCATGTGGTACCGACTGCTAAAGCTGCAGCTCGTTCACCTAACGTTGCGTCTGCTGATTTAAAGCGTTCCCAAGCTTTTTCTTCTAAAATTTTATCTGCTTTATGTCTACTTTCTAAATCTTGGTAGTCTCTATAACTGATATCATGCAGTTTGCACTGGCATCTAATTGATTAATACCGGGGTCACCGCGTGCTAGTCGTTTCTCTAATTTTGTACCAGGACCACAATACTGGTAACCGGTAAATGCAATTCCACCGGAAGTTTATTGATTAGGTATTCACTAAACCACCTGCACTCTTCCGCTTCTTACCTATCATTGTTCACCTTGAGGATAGGGCAGGGTATTTATACCTAAAATCGTGTAAAAACTTTATTTTTAGTAAATGCTATACATTAGATAAGCAGGGCGATAGTGCAATATTTCCATTAAGCATACAGTGTTATGTGAATTAATATTATATTTGGCATTTATAACATCATGAATGTCTTTATAAATGTCAGCATCACCGAATTCATTCTCGCGAAAACGATGGTAGTCAACCACTTGTCGTATGAATTTTTCATAGAAACACACCAGATTGTAAGATTTAAGAAATTCCAGTCTATAGCTTATATCCTTCAAATCGGATAGTTCTTCTAAATGGTGGACATTGAATGTACACGAACAACAGTTGTAGTTTTCTATCATAACAGTTTTCAAAATTCTCTCATATCCTTTAATCAATTCCCAATTGTAATAAATACTGAGATTGCTAGATAGAGATTCGTACTCTTGCTCATGTATAATATCCTCCTCGTTTACATGTGACCAATCAATTTGGCTTTCAATTTCTTGGGATCGGAGATATTGTATTTCTACATATGAATACCATCTTAGAAGTTCATTCCGTTCCTTCACGTCTAAGTATTCGCTGTTGCCACATCCCATACGCACTACTGGTGCAAGGTTAAGGTGTGTAGTGTACCCAATTTCAATATGCGTATCGTTCGATAGTTTATAGAAAGCACAATCGATTAAGTATTCATTAGCTGCCTGTTTATACACCTCAGCCTTATGTTGAAATGATGATGACCAGTCGGAATAACCTTCATCTTGTTTCTCTTCATTTTTGCTACTACTACTACTACTACCATCACTATTTTGACAGTATGAACAACAAAATGTTAAATTATTATTCATATTGTTACTACATGAAGTATCCGACAGTGAACTTCGTTCCAGGAGCGATTTTATTGCTTTTTTCATGATTTTATTTGTCCACAACCGCACTACGACTAAACACTATTTTCGAGATAAGCATGTTTACATATGGTTGGAGGCACTAAATGTTATATGATCCAGCAAAGGTATTACAAAATGTTAAGTACCATAATATGTATATTTACTTAAATCGATTTTTTATTTGTACATATAGATGAATATTGTGGTTAATAAATTATAGGTTTTATAAAAAAAAATTTACTTGTTAGATGACCTAATCAGTCTGAACAATGCATCGTCTTTGTTTTTGATTTCCTAGAATTGAGATAACAATCTATTTTAGAAATTATAACGGAACAATGGATCGTATTTGTTCTCTCATGTGGCCATGAAAATGATAAACATAGACTTTGAAGCGTTGGTTAGAACAATGGATTGTCTTTGTTCTTGATTTTCCAGAATTGAGATGTATTTAGATAACAATCTATTTTTATAACTCGACCTGAACAATAGATCGTCTTTGTTCTCTCATGTGGCCTTGAAAATTGTAAGCATAGACTTTGAACCGTTGGCTAGAACAATGATCGTCTTTGTTCTTGATTTCTAGAATTGAGATAATAATCTATTTTATAACTCACGGAACAATAGATCGCCTTTGTTCTCTCATGTGGCCTTGAAAGTAAGCATAGACTTTGAACCGTTGGAACAATGGCCCTTTGTTCTTGATTTCTAGAATTGAGATGTGGATAACAATCTATTTTTATAACTGACGAACAATGGATCGTCTTTGTTTTCTCGTATGAACTTTGAAACAGCTATCTGTTTTGAAACGGACATGTTTTGAAACGGAACACTTCAGGACTGTTTGCGTGACCAAAGTAAACATTGCTTGATGACCTTGAAACATGCATAGACAACACCTTACTTGAGACACAATGTGATGACTTTGAGGATGCAGGTAACCTACAATTGTCGTGGACAAACAATGACAAGAAATCCAGTAACTTTTCTAGTGACTTTTCTAGTTACTGACCTTGAAGGCTTCGTGCGAGCATGACCTTGAATCGATGACCTTGAAGAACTTAGCAGGATTACAAACTTTTCCTACAATGTGGTTGAGGTAGAAAACAGGTTAACCAACCACATGTTGACTTAGCAGGGTTACAAACCTTTACAACGTGGCCATGACCTTGAAGATTTACAGGGTTATCTCCACCACATGCCTTGAAGAGACTTGCAGGATTACAAACCTTTACCACGTGGCCTTGACTTAGGACAACCTTCCTACAACATGGCTTTGAAGCGGGACCTTGAAAGACAGCAAACCAACACGTGGCCTTGACTCCTAAAGACGATAACCTTGAAATAGGCAACGTTACCAACCTAGAAATCTAATGACATTTCAGGTGACTTTTTCCAAATCTGATGACAAATCTAGTGACAAATGTGGCCCAGGAGTGACATGGTATATCTACTAGTATAATGTAATACAATGTAGTATAATGTAATATAATGTCATAAAATGTAATCTAATGTAATATAATGTAATATAATATAATATAATGTAATATAGTGTAATATAATGTAATATAATGTAATATAATGTAATATAGTGTAATATAATGTAATTTAATGTAATATAATGCAATATAATGTAGTATAATGTAATATAATGTAACATAATGTAATATAATCTAATATAATGTAATAAAATCTAATATAATGTAATATAATGTAATGTAATGTAAGATAATGTAATATAATGTAACACAATGTAATATAATGTAATATAGTGTAATATAATGTAATATAATGTAATGTAATGTAATATAAAGTAATGTAATATAACGTAATATAGTGTAGTATAGTGTAATATAATGTAATGTAAAATATAATGTAATATAATGTAATATCATGTAATTTAATTTAAATTAACGTAATATAACGTAATATAATGTAATATAATGTAATGTAATGTAATATAATGTAATAAAATGTAATATAATGTAATATAATGTAGTATAATGTAATATAATGTAATATAATGTAATAAAATGTAATATAATGTAATATAATGTAATATAGTGTAATATAATGTAAAATAATGTAATATAATGTAATATAATGTAATATAACGTAGTATAATGTAATATAATGTAATATAATGTAATATATCGTAATATAAGTTAATAGTGTAATATAATGTAATATAATATAATATAATGTAAATAATGTAATATAATGTAATTAATATAATGTAATAAAATGTAATATAATGTAATATAATGTAATACAATGTAATATAATGTAATATAATGTAATATAATTAATATAATATAATATAATGTAATATAATAATATAATATACTATAATGTAATATAAAGTAATATAATGTAACATAATGTAATATAATGTAATATAATGAAATATAATGTAATATTTTGTAATATAATGTAATATAATGTATTATAATGTAATATAATGTAAGTATTATAATGTAATATAATGTAATATAATGTGATATAATGTAATATAATTTAATATAATTAATATAATGTAATATAATTTAATATAATGTAATATAATGTAATATAATGTAATATAATGTAATATAATGTAATATAATGTAACGTAATTAATGTAATATAGTGTAATATAATGTAATATTATGTAATATAATGTAACAATGAATATAATGTAATATAATGTAATACAATGTAATATAGTGTAATATAATGTAATATAATGTAATGTAATGTAATATAATGTAATATAATGTAATATAATGTAATATAGTGTAATATAGTGTAATATAATGTAATATAATGTAATATAATGTAATATAATTTGATATAATGTAATGTAATATAATGTAATATAAACTAACATAATATAGTATAATGTAATGTAAACTAACATAATATAATATAATGTAATATAATGTAATATATTGTAATATAATGTTATATAATGTAATATAATGTAATATAATGTAATATAATGTAATACAATGTAATATAATGTAATATAATGTAATATATTGTAATACGATGTAATACAATGTAATATAATGTAATATAATGTAATATAATGTAATATAATGTAATATAATGTAATAGAATGTAATATAATGTAATATAATGTCATATTTTTAATATAATGTAATATAATGTAATATAATGTAATATAATATAATATAATGTAATATAATGTAATATAATATACTATAATGTAATATAAAGTAATATAATGTAACATAATGTAATATAATGTAATATAATGAAATATAATGTAATATTTTGTAATATAATGTAATATAATGTAATATAATGTAACGTAATGTAATATAATGTAATATAATGTAGTATAATGTATAGTAATGTAATGTAAAGTAATATAATGTAATATAATGTAATATAACGTAATATATTCTAATACAATGTAATATAATGTAATATCGTGTAATATAATGTAATATAATGTAATATAATGTAATATAATATAATATAATAATAAGTGTAATATAACGTAAAATAATGTTATATAATGTAATATAATGTAATGTAATTAATATAATGTAATATAAATGTAATATAATGTGATAATGTAATATAATGTATATAATGTAATATAATGTAATATAATGTAATATAATGTATATAATGTAATATAATGTAATATAATAAATATAATGTAATAAATGTAAATAATGTAATATTATTAATATAATGTATTATAATTAATATAATGTAATATAATGTAATATAATTTGATATAATTAATGTAATATAATTATATAAACTAACATAATATAGTATAATGTAATGTAAATAAATAATATAATATAATGTAATATAATGTAATATATTGTAATATAATGTTATATAATGTAATATAATGTAATATAATTAATATAATGTAAACAATGTAATATAATGTAATATAATGTAATATATTGTAATACGATGTAATACAATGTAATATAATGTAATATAATGTAATATAATGTAATATAATGTAATATAATGTAATAGAATGTAATATAATGAATATAATTCATATTTTGTAATATAAAATATAATGTAATATAATATAATATAATGTAATATAATGTAATATAATATACTATAAATGTAATATAAAGTAATATAATGTAACATAATGTAATATAATGTAATATAATGAAATATAATGAATATTTTAATATAATGTAATATAATGTAATATAATGTAACGTAATGTAATATAATTTATAATGTAGTATAATGTATAGTAATGTAATGTAAAGTAATATAATGTAAATAATGTAAATAACGTAATATTCTTAATGTAATATAATGTAATATCGTGTAATATAATGTAATATAATGTAATATAATGTAATATAATATAATATAATGTAATATAGTAATATAACGTAAAATAATGTTATATAATGTAATATAATGTAATGTAATGTAATATAATATAGGCGATAGCACGATAGGCCTTATTTAGCCTGTTCAGGTTCACAATCATAAAAAAAAAAAAAAATAAAAAAATAATGTAATATAATGTAATATAATGTAATATAATGTAATATAATGTAATATAATGTAATATAATGTAATATAATGTAATATAATGTAATATAATGTAATATAATGTAATATAATGTAATATAACGTAATATATTCTAATACAATGTAATATAATGTAATATCGTGTAATATAATGTAATATAATGTAATATAATGTAATATAATATAATATAATGTAATATAGTGTAATATAACGTAAAATAATGTTATATAATGTAATATAATGTAATGTAATGTAATATAATATAGGCGATAGCACGATAGGCCTTATTTAGCCTGTTCAGGTTCACAATCATAAAAAAAAAAAAATAATGTAATATAATGTAATATAATGTAGTATAATGTAATATAATGTAATATAATGTAATATAATGTAATATAATGTAATATAATGTAATATAATGTAATATAATGTAATATAATGTAATATAATGTAATAAAATGTAACATAATGTAATATTATGTAATATAATGTATTATAATGTAATATAATGTAATATAATGTGATATAATGTAATATAATTTAATATAATGTAATATAATGTAATATAATTTAATATAATGTAATATAATGTAATATAATGTAATATAATGTAACGTAATGTAATATAGTGTAATATAGTGTAATATAATGTAATATTATGCAATATAATGGAATATAATGTAGAAAGCTGTGTGTTCTATTTGTGCAAGTATTAAGCAATATTTGGCCTAACTTGCTTGTACCATGAAAAATTATTGTTTTGTCAACAGGTGGATCCGTCAAAATTTTTGAAAAAACCCATGCATTTTAGACATAGGACGCTTTTTACAAACTAACATTTACATTTAACGTAGATTCCTAATATACAACAAAAATGGGTACATTCCGTTTAAAATAACAATTAGTTTTAAACGTCCATCTGACTTAGATTATTGTTTTTGTTTTTACAATGTTTGAACGTATGAAAACGGAGCTTGCATAATTATCCTAAAAAAATTATTATTAAAACTATTTCATTTCTTTGAATTTCCACTTTGTGGGTTGGAAAGTCGTTTGTTATTCCACACATAGACAAACAGATTCCACACCTGATATTTTTATTTTATTTTAAATCGTTGAAACATACAACGGGATGTTATTCCTGGACGACCACCAAAAAATTAATTTTGACAGGTTGCCTCTAATGTTGTACCATGACCGCCTCGAATACAGGCCGCACACTAGAATTAGTGAGGTTACAGATTAAGTCCGGCGGTCTGTTTACTGCATAACGTAATATACACATAATAGTCCCTAAAAAGGCGATTTTTAGCGTGGGTTACGATGTACACTACAAATAGCAATACCATTAGATATTGCGACAGTATTATTTATTAAAATAATTATAGGAATACTTCGAAATAATTTAATCAGGGGTTTCCATCTACCACAGAGAATGCGTTGGCTCTTTTTTAAGGAGGGCTCGCCTGCAGCCATATCTCCTTAAGCTTAAACGATTATTGATTCGAAAATTTTACTCAAAGTATCTTTGATTTATCCCTACCTTGACAGAATATATTACTATTGATTATTTGTTTCACATCAGTACTGCGAAAATAATACATACTCAAAAGGATTATTTAATTACAAACTTTAATACAAAAGATATTTTTGATATATCTTTGCCTTTACAGTCATTGTTAGTATTGATCTCTGAATAATTATTGAAGAATATTAGACACAATTAGTCAAGTACATCTCATAAATAAAATAACACAAAACCTACTCAAGAGAGTATTTATTTACAAAATTTCGTTAATTTTCTATTTGATTTATGTTTATTTTTAGAGTCTAAGTCATTATTAATTATCTTTGAATAATTATTGGGGAATATATGGAAAGAATGTGACTTGTTTTGTTTAATATTGATTTTAATATAGTATTACATATGGGACAGTAAAAGGCAGGCACCTTGGCCGCCATCTTGTATTTCACGTCACAAGACGCCCACTGGTGACTATAGTTTCTTTTTGAGGCCTTTTCAACTGATTTTCACCCTAATTTGGTTGTATTAACATTTTGACAGCCATGCCCTTTTGTACTTGCTCACGTAGAGGCACATTTAGGCCTTGGTCTTTGATTTGAGGTTCAGGATGTTGGCTTCTTTTCTGAGGCTTTTTCAACCCTTGAGTTTAACTAATTAAGGTCATTTTGGCCCATTTTTATCGACCTTTTATCGCGCATACTTGAAGTATTTGGGCCTTGACCTTGGTTTGGTCTTGAATTGGTTTTGAGTTGGACTTGAGTTGGTCTTGGTTAGGCTGAACTAGTGACAACTATTTTTGGTAATTATCTCGTAGACCATTTGTTTTTCTTGACCCTCTACCCTATTTGGAAGAGCTAAGTCTCTGCATTCTGATTGGTGGGAATTTGAATTTGTATTCGAATAAGGGGCCCTAATGCTAACTTGTCGTTTATCCGTTTCTCTCTCTCTCTCTCTCTTCTCAACTTACACAAATCAATTAATTAATTAATCAATCAATCTCAAACAAATCATGCTCGATCAAATCAATCAATCAACCAAAATCAATAAATCATGTCTTACAGTTTGCGGAAACCAGCTTAAAATTCAAAACTGAACACGTTAAAGTCTACATTAAATATAACGTGAAATAATAAATAATTTCTACCCTAATGCTATGATGCTTTTTATAGAGGCAGATTCTCCTTCTAAACAGTCACCACCTATACATTCGGAAAATTATGTCTGATTTATTTGCATGTTTAATTACATAAACACAAAAGTGTTTCATAGAAACGTGTTCATTAACAGTTATAAAAACCTCATTAAAATGACTGGAAAGTAATAATTACTTTATAATAATTACTTTAAATTAAATTAACATGTTTTTAAGAATATCAACTATATAATGAAAATAAAAGGCAAAAGGTTTTGGTGGTTTATTATTATATGCGAATTAACAATAACTACAAGTTTAAAATCCACGAATACGTACCAGCTATTGTATGACGTCATCCTATAAGAGTAATAATACATTTTTAAAAATCTTTATCGACATTTTTGTTAGCAATAGCAAGTAAAACATATATATTAACTGAATTGAGCTGATTTTGTATGATTAAGTTAAATCAGTTTGGTATTTAATTTAATTGATTTGAGTAATTGATTTGTATGTTTGAGAAAGAGACGAGGGAGAGACGAACACGATCAACCCCTATTACAGAAAACATTCATTAGGCTTTACACCACTATATTGCACCACAAACAACCCTAATTAGTCCTAGAAATATACCGCTAGTTGGCGCCGCCTCTATTACAGAAAACATTCGTTAGTTTAAAAATATACCATTAGATGGTGCCACAAACAAAACCCTGATTAGTCCTAGAAATATAACGCTAGAAAGTATTCATTAGGCCATGCACAACTGGATGGCGACACAAATTCAAATTTCCCAACAAGCGCCACGACAGAAGGGCGCTGGCTCTAACATAGGTTCCTATGTTTTGTCTTAACTAGATGGTGCCACAAACAAAACCCTGATTAGTCCTAGAAATATAACGCTAGAAGATATTCATTAGGCCATACACAACTAAATGACGACACAAATTCAAATTTCCCAACAAGCGCCACGACAGGAGGGCGCTGGCCCTAACACTGGTTCCTATGTTTTGTCTTATAAGCTAGCAATAGGTCCCTTATTAGAATACAAGTTGAAATTTCTCGCAATAAGTAATTAGAATGTAAACACTTAAATACAAATCTAAATTCAAGTATCCCGCCAAGGGGCCAGGGGCTAAAACCCGAAAGTAAGTAAGTTGCGAAGCCCTACGTCTGTCTTAGAAGTTAGCATTAGGTCTTATTATTATAATGCAAGTTCAGATTTCCCCTCATAGATGGCGTTACAAAAAAATTCAAATTTTTGATCGAGGGGCGAGGGCCTGAAAGTAAGTTGATAAGCCCTACATCTGTTTTACAAGTTAGCATTATACCCCTTATTATAATACAGATTCATATTTCTAGCCATAACCTGCAGAGACTTAAATACAAATACAAATTCAAATTTTCCGCCATTGGGCCACGACAAGGGACAAAGCCCTGAGAGCAAGTTGCGCAGCCCTACACCAGTCTTACAAGTTAGCATTAGGCTTCATATTATTATAATACAAATTCAAATTTTCCGGCAAGGGTACCACGACAATACAAGAAGGCCTATAAACAAGTTGCAATCACGACAAGGGGCAAAGACCCGAGAACAAGTTGTGACACCCTACACCTGTCTTACAATCTCGGTTATGCTCGGGGGGGGGTTGGAGTGGGATCGCCGACACATCCTTCGTCAAAATCCTCGCGTCGCGAAGTTTTACGTATATGATACATGTTAACTTAAAAAAAAATCCAAGGCCGACCCGCTTCTATAAAATAAGAATAATCTTGGCACATGTTAACTGGTTAAATTAATTAAATAAAATCTTTTATTATAAAACACTTGTTATTATCTTTACATGTCTTTGCGCTTTATTAGAATACAATTTTTATAACAGAGGATAATTTTGCAACCTTTTTATAATAAATCCTATTACAAAACTCACATAGTAAAACTAGAAAATGTTAATTAATTGCTTACTTAATTAGGTACTCGTTTATTTAAAGCAATTTGGATGTACATATACAATATTAAAACACAATTTGAAGACTGTTATTTATTTATAACACTTAGGTGATATATTTGTTTGTATACAATATAACAAAAAACTGATGAAGGCTGGCTTTTACACGATCAAAGTGAAAATCATTTTTTTTAAAGCATGTTATCGTCGTTCTTTATTTTGAATGTAAATTTATGTACAATATAAATGCTAAATACGAGTTGCAGTAATCAGGTTTTGTGTATTACTTTCTAAATTAGTTAGTAAGGGAAAGCAATAGCAGTTTATATCCAGCCATTCATAAATAGAAAACGTGTTTAGTGAGCTGTATAAATATATTTCAGTTCAACATATGGTTATTATTAGTTGAAAGAAAAAACACATCTGAAGGTAAGCGTATTATTTTTTAATATACATGTTTTACTTGCTATTGCTAACAAAAATGTCGATAAAGATTTTTAAAAATTTATTATTACTCTTATAGGATGACGTCATAAAATCAGATCTACTGTAGCTGGTACGTATTCGTGAATTTTAAACTTGTAGTTATTGTTAATTATTACTTTCCAGTCCTTTTAATGGGGTTTTATAACTGTTGCGTAGCTCATTCCTCACACTTAATAATAACTACGATATAGGTTTTACACCGTTTATTGAATTATATGTTACGCTTAACAGTCGAGCTACATTATCATGACATGACTAACTTAAAAATTTTTGTGTAAACTTATCTAAAATAGGGGTAACTTGTTCCCCCGTTAGGTTAATCCAACAACAATTAAAATGGTTCTTACCTGCCAACGAGCAGGTGTACATCTTACTAGGAATTTTAAATTTAGTCGAATGTTAATTCGTTCATGCAGAAAATTGAATGCAAATTACAAACTTTAACTAGGTAGTTATCCTATACAAACAAAATTGAAGGTGGCTTCAACAATAACTGTTAATGAACACGTTTCTATGAAACAATTTTGTGTGTATGCAATTGAACTTGCAAATAAATCAGACATAATTTTCCGAATGTTTAGGTGGTGACTGTTTAGAAGGAGAATCTGCCTCTATAAAAAGTATCATTGCATTAGGATAGAAATTATTTATTATTTCACGTCATATTTAATTTAGACTTTAATGTATTCAGTTTTGAACTGTAAGCTGGTTTCCGGAAACTGTAAGACAAGATTTATTGATTTTGGTTGATTGATTGAGATTGATCGGATTAATTTGATCGAGCATGATTTGTTTGAGATTGATTGATTAATTAATTAATTGATTTGTTTGTGTGTGAGAAAGAGCCGAAAGAGAGATAGGGAGAGAGAGAAACGGATAGACGAGAGAGAGAGAAAGAGAGAGGTGTACATGATCAGAAAATGTTCATTAGTCTATACGCCACTAGATGGCGCTAAAATTCAATTTTTACTCAAAGAGGGCCGGGGCCCAGACCCTGATTCAAGTCCTGTCTTACAAGGGTAGGGCCACCTTATTAGAATACAATTTTTTATGACGAGGGGCGAAGGCCTACAACTGTAAGAGTAGGTTACAACCCACATACAATTGCACCAAGGGGGCCACGATAGGGGCCAAGGCCCAAGAGCTAGTTTCTGCACTTACATATAAGGTTAGGGCCCCATACCATTTCCAACCAGTGACTGCGGCATGGGCCAAGGCCCGAGAACAGGTTTTGAAGATCTACAAATTAGCATTAGGGTCCCTTATTAAAATACAAATTCAATTTCCCCACCAATCAGAATGCAGAGACTTAGCTCCTCCAATCAGGGTAAAGGGTCAAGAAAAACAAAATGGTCTGCGAGATAATTACCAAAAATAGTTGTCACCCCTAGCCTTCAGTCCTACCCCCAACCCCAAGACCAACTCCAAGTCCAACCCAAAAAACTACCTCCAAGACCAAACCCAAGGTCAAGGCCTAAATACGCCTCTCAAGTATGCGCGATAAAAAAGGTCGATTAAAAAATGGCCTACAAAAACCTTTATTAGGGATTAAACTCCGCCCAAGGGTTGAAAAGGGCCCCGAAAAGAAGCCAACATCCTGCCCCAACCCCAAATCCAAGACCAAGGCCTAAATATGCTCCTCACGTAAGCAAGTACACAAAGGGCATGGCTGTCAAAAAGGCTCTTAATACAACCAAATTAGGGTGAAAATCAAGGGGTTGAAAAAGCCCTCCGAAAAGAAAACATGGGAGTGGAAAATACGGTCTGCCGCGTAGGCGTTCTTGCGACGTCAAAATCCAAGATGGCGACCGAGGTGCCTGCCTTCTACTTGGGACATTTGTGATTAATTCCTTCTATGTACTCTAATTTTAACGTTATCAACTCCCGCAAAATTAATCTTTACCTATCTTTAAAAATTCAGTTTCGTATTTATCAGAAATAAGCTTATTAAATATGTGATATGCTTGAATAGAAATTTTAAAAAATAACCCTGATGGCTGTTTTAAAGCACCCCTTGTTAAAGTTTTAAGATCTTTGTTAATCTCAACAGAACACTTTTCAGAACCATTTGTAAGTTGTATTAAAAAATTAGTAGTGATGTATACCAAACAATGTTCACAACTATTTACAAATTTTATGAGGCAATGTGCACAATAGCCGGAAATACAAAATAGAGAAGATAGTACTGAAGCATTTAATTTAATATTGCAGAAATCATACCTAAAAAAAACGAAATGTTTTCGGATAACTCAAACAAACAATTACTATCTTTTTCATCTTTGTTAATCAATCAGAACTCTTTTAAGGAAATCGTGTCAAATTTAGTAGACTTTAGTTTAAGACGACTTAAGACTTAATTTTTTTTCAGTTTCAAGTATTTACAAATTCTGCAACGATAAGGTTAGATATGTATTAAATGAGATTATTTTGTATTAAATCACGTACACGTTATCAAGTACAATATAGCTTTATTACATCATTAATAATAGACGAGATTTATACAAATTAACTTGCTTTATTCACCGATTTTTAAGCGACACGCGTGAATATACCACGTGTTTATCGATTCTGAAGTCCTGCCTGTCTGAGACGGTCATTATGAAATGAACGGTCGGCGACGTAACGTCATTGATGAAAAAATGGCGATGGTTACGGCATGTATTCGAGACGGTCATGGTTGTACTACCCTTTAAGAACCTGTTTTCTTAACCCTATTAGTCCAGAAAATGATAGTTTGCTGGAAATGTCCGGAAAAAATATAACTGTAGTTTGTAGCAGTTTGGTACACTTGGTACCTCCAAATTCATAGATTTTAGTACTTTGTCAATTACATTTGTCATTTCGCTTTCATATTCAATAAAGCCTGTGTTTTTCGTTGAGTTAATACGCAAACTAAAAACTAAATAGGTCTCGATTACGCTAGATAAATTGAGAAATACAACTCATAGGATGAAATGGAATATTAAGTATTAAGAACGGAAAGAGATGTTCGCTGGTTGAAAACAATGTTTAGATAAAGAAGCATTGCATTTATTAAACCCAATGATAGAAGGACGGTTTGCTGTCCGATTAGCTTTTACTATGTGTTGAAGCCAACTTCAATTTTTGTTTATATAGGATATCTAGTTAAAGTTTGTAATTTGCATTCAATTTTCTGCATGAACGAATTAACATTCGACTAAATTTAAAATTCCTAGTAAGATGTACACCTGCTCGTTGGCAGGTAAGAACCATTTAATTGTTGTTGGATTAACCTAACGGGGAACAAGTTACCCCTATCTTATATAAGTTTCCACAACATTTTTAAGTTAGTCATCAAGCTGCTGATCTACAAAGCAGTCATCCGTCCGATGCTCACCTACGCCAGCGAAGCATGGGCCTACGCCGCTCCAAGCACGGTAAGACGACTTCAAGTAATGCAAAACAGATGTTTCAGAATCATCACAGATGCACCATGGTACGTCAGAAACGCGCAGCTCCACAGGGACCTCAAGATGCCGACCCTCACGGACTTCATGAAAACCGCCGCAGCCAACCAAGAGAAGGTACTAGCGGCCCACCCGAATCCAGCCATCGCGGGATTATGGGACTACGACGCCAGCAACACCAGGAGGCACAAGAGGCCGAAGTTAGTGTTGTGTTAGAGTTAATTATGAACATTCAAAATGCCATGTAGTTTACACATTCCTTTTATTGTTACATATCTTAAGTTAGTTTAAGTTAGGTAGGAATGAAATGACATGTATATACTATGAGTGAATAAAGCAAGGTGCGATGAAGGTATAAGGGGCAATGGTGCCCGACGTACCGTAGTCAAACCGATTAAAAAGGAAAAAAAAAAAGGAAGTTAGTCATGTCATGATCAAAGAATATATACGCGGTATACGCGTATATATTCTTTGTCATGATAATGTAGCTCGACTGCTAAGCATAACATATAATTCAATAAACGGTGTAAAACCTATATCATAGTTATTAATAAGTGTCAGCAATGAGCTACGCAACATTTGGTCCTTCGAGGCAAATTTGAACTTACGCGAGTATTAAGTACTACTAGTTAACTATCAACACATTCAGTTATTAAAAAATATATAATGGTGAAAGTGAAAACAATACCCACTGATGACCACAGCAAGATGCATCCCACAAGTACTACACGGAAGTAATCCAAACAGAGGGTCAGTCCTTCTTTAAGGTACCTTATCTAACTTGCTATAGGCATGCAATCAATTTGCGTAAAAAAATACTGTAATCTTTGAATACAAGAACCATTATGGTTTACGTAGACTTCATAATACACGTATATCCATCCAACTAAACATAAAATTTGTGTAAATTCAACCAAACAACTCTCCTTATTACTATATCAATTACACAAAGTAAAACATACATTTATATTCAACAAACAAATCGTGTAACGGTATTTAAAATATTGCATTTTATTTACACCTATTGTTACAGATCACATATAATTAAAGGAATATAAAATTCTAACGTACCGAACTATTAACTTCCGGTACAATACAAACAGGGTAAAGCTGCGAATAATCATTAATCAAAGTTATATTCACAAAGCAACCAATCCATTGATTAGATTTCAATTCGCTAATTACTCAATCAATTATTAAAATACCAGAACTTAAAGAATTAAACTTAATAAGATCCAAACTAAAGGGTAGTCTAACAAGATTTAAAACTTTTTATGATAAACTTGATAAAACCAATGTAGACATAGTTAAGTTGGAAATTCGTTTCAAGGAACTTCAACCTTTGCTTAATAAATTCGATGATATCCAAACACAAATCGAAATGTTAGATTCAGATTCAGATGCTGACAATAATAAATATTTTAAGGAACGCGAAGCATTTGAAGAAGAATATTTTGAGTACACTTCTCTCGCGCAACGATTACTAAATCAATCAATCGAAAACTCAAGTAACACTGTCAGATCGGAGTGCGCACATATAGAATCACCGAACTCAGGTATTGCGTCAGACCACAATAACGGTAAGACCATAAAATTACCCCCAATTCCATTGCCGACATTTTTTTTTTTTTTTTTGTGATTGTGGACCTGAACAGGCTAAATAAGGCCTATCGTGCTAAAGCACTCAGGAACACTTAGGAGGATGGATAGAGGGATAATGAATTGCCAATAGATGCCTATGAACAGCTACCTTAAATTTTCTCATATCATAAGTGAGAGGAAAACAGGAACTAGGTAGATCATTCCAGAGTTTGACGGAAATTATGATCAGTGGCTATATTTTCGAGACACATTTAATTCTATAATACATAATGATAATGAAATATCCGAAATTCAGAAGTTTCACTACCTACGGTTATCGCTAAAGGGCGAAGCGGCTCAGTTACTACAATCATTAGAGATATCTACAGCAAATTATCAAACAGCATGGGAAATGTTACACAAGCGCTTTGAAAATAAAATCTTATTAGTAAATAATCATATTAAAGCTCTCTTTAATTTACCCACGCTAACTTACGCCTGTTGCATGACGGTTTAACTAAACATATTCGTTCGTTGGAAGTATTGGCACAGCCTATACAGCATTGGGATGGCTTAATTATTTACTTAATTACGGATAAATTAGACGGTACTACACGTAGAGATTGGGAATCCTGTACAGTAAAACGGAATACGTTTCCAACAATTGCGGAACTTTCCGAATTTCTGGAACAAAAATGCAGAATTCTGGAAACCTTGAAACCTCAAAACGAAACTAAAATCCTTTCGACCTATCTAAAAACGAAATCATATCTTTTAACTGACAATTCACAAACATGCGGGTATTGTTCAAAAATTCATGCTATAACGCAATGCGAACGTTTTTTAAAGTTAACCCCAGATAAACGATTTTCGGAATCAAAAGTTAAAAAATTGTGCAGTAACTGTTTAAAGGATAATCACTTGACAAAATATTGCAAATCAAGATTTCATTGTAAGACGTGTAACAAACGACACCACACATTACTACATTTTGAAGATGCTAGTAGTACTGTCCCCAACGAAAGCAGAAATATCGAAACACAACCTAATCAGACAGTAACCGCTCATGCGTCTAATTCGGCTGACAAAATATTGCTATGCACAGCATTATTAAAGGTCCAGGATAAAAATGGAAAACTACATCATTGCCGTGCACTACTTGATTGCGGGTCGCAAAGTAGTTTTATTTCAGGTGAACTTGCAACAAACTTAAATCTGACCCAACGCAAAATAGATATTTCGATATGCGGGATAAACAGCAGCTTCAGTAAAATTAAATATAGCATGTCAGTGCGATTAAAATCAAATATTGGTTTGTTTAATTTTAATATTAATTGCTTAGTAGTTCCAAAAATAACTGACAATTTACCAACCACATCGTTTGATAAATCTATCTTAAATATCCCAGAAAATATCCCTCTAGCGGATCCTGAATTTAACATGTCTAGTAAATTAGACTTACTAATAGGTGCAGAATCATTTTGGCAAATTTTACAATCAGGTCAAATCAGCCTAGGTAAACAAAAACCGATACTCCAAAGAACATTATTGGGATGGATCGTTTCCGGACCAATACCTCCATCGTACATTAGTAAGGATACGCAATGCAATTTAATAACAACTGATGAAATTAATACTAATTTACAAAGATTCTGGGAGATTGGGGAATTTGGAGAAACGAAGCCGGTATCACGCGAAGATGAACAAATCGAAATCATTTTTAAAAACACTACCAAACGTGATAAAACTGGGAGATTCATTGTAAAATTACCTTTAAAACAATCGCGAGAAAATTTAGGTGACTCAAAATCAATTGCTATAAGGCGATTTTGTGCATTAGAGTACAAGTTAAGCAAAAATACTGAGGTTAGGCAGTCTTACGTGCAATTTATGGAAGATTATAAAACTTTAAATCATATGACAGAACTAGACGTCCAGGACAATCAAATTTCTTATTACATACCGCACCATTGTGTGCAAAAGGAAGCTAGCATTACTACCAAATTACGTGTTGTATTTGACGCTTCATGTAAATCTACGTCCGGTCTAGCCCTTAACGACTTACAGTACGTAGGACCCTCCTTGCAAAATGATCTCATATCAATAATAATTCGGTTTAGAACCGAGAAACAAGTATGTTTTGGCTGGAGACATTACAAAAATGTACAGACAAATTCTAGTACACCCTGATGACAGAAAACTACAAAAAATATTTTGGAGATCTGATCCTGAAAAACCGATACGCGAATACGAACTAAACACGGTAACTTACGGTACTGCTAGCGCGCCATATTTAGCTATAAGGTGCCTACAAGAATTAGCGCATGAACATTCAACGAAATTTCCTAGGTCTAGTAAAATTATACTAGATGATTTCTATGTGGATGATCTGCTAACCGGAGCAAACACGACTGGCGAATTAAAAACCATATATTCAGAAATAACGTCAATTCTAAAAACCGGATGCTTTACATTAAACAAATGGGTGTCTAACAGTTCCGAATTAATACAGGAAATTACGAATTTAGAATCTAATGTTATTCTCAATATTGGTCAAAATAATGAAACGCATGCATTAGGACTCTTGTGGCATTCGGATACGGGTTTACTAAGCTTCAAAATTCAAATTAAAAGGGCACATTTATTAACTAAGCGCACAATACTCTCCGCTACAGAACAAATATATGACCCACTGGGACTGTTAAGGCCAGTAACAATAATAGCAAAATTATTTATACAAACGTTGTGGCAGCTTAATATCGGTAGGGATGACGATATTCCAATAAACCTTCAAAACGAGTGTCAGGAATTTTATAACGCTTTACACACTTTGAACTCATTAAAAATTCCGCGGCACGTAGCATGTAATAATCCTGTTAAATTCGAAATTCACGGGTTTGCGGACGCTTCTAATAAGGCGTACGGCACATGCATTTATATTCGGTCAGAAAGTAAAGATGGCGAAACTGCCACACATTTAATTTGTGCGAAATCCAAGGTTGCGCCACTTAAGGTTATATCTATACCACGGATGGAACTCTGTGGTGCCTTATTACTCGCAAAATTAGTAACCGCCGTCAAACGTACTTTAACTATCAACATATACCATACATATTTATGGAGCGACTCAACTATTGTGCTGTCGTGGCTGAACAAGGAACCCACCACGTGGAAAATATTTGTTGCTAACCGGGTGTCGCAAATTCAAATTCTAACAAGGGATGCATCTTGGTGTCGTATAGGAACAGACAGCAATCCTGCTGATCTAATTTCAAGAGGTGTTAGCCCAAACACTTTAGCTAACTCGAGTTTGTGGTGGTATGGACCACAATGGTTACAACAACCAATACACGATTGGCTGCTAATCCATATAAGGGACATAGAACATACGGAAGACGATAGCAAGGAAAGACGTCAACGAAAGGTAACGGTATTAGCAGGCTCCGTGAATTTTGATTTATTAAACAACTACTCAACCTTTAGTAAACTCCAAAGAGTAGTCGCATTTATCCTCAGATTTAAACAAAATTGCTTAAATAAATCAAAACAATATGGACCTCTTACCACTGCAGAATTACAACAATCTGCAAACGTGATAATAAAAATGTCGCAATTACAATCGTTTTCCGAGGATATAAGTTATTTAAAACAGAAGCGTACCCTTAAGAAGAGTAGCAAATTATTTAATTTAAATCCGTTTGTTGACGACCATGGAATTTTAAGAGAACTTTCTAAATCAATGTATAACTTTTACAAAAAACACCCTGCAATACTAGCCAACAATCACCCCCTCTCGACACTATTAGTCAAATCAGAACATGTACGTTTATTGCATGCCGGGCCCCAATTATTACTAGCCTCCTTACGGGAAAAATATTGGATCGTATGTGGACGCAACCTTGTAAGAAAGGTGATACATGGTTGCATTAGGTGTTTCCGCACAAACCCGAAAGACACTTTCTACCTTATGGCGGACTTACCAGATTTTAGATTAATTCCCGCAAACCCATTTTCCAACTGCGGAGTTGATTACTGTGGGCCATTCATGTTACGAGATCGTAGCACGAGAAATTTTAAACTCTCGAAGGCATATGTATGTCTCTTTGTATGCCTAGTCAGCAAGGCGGTGCACATAGAGTTAACAAGCGACTTAACCTCCGAGAAATTCCTGGCTTGTCTCAAACGGTTCATATCTCGTAGAGGAAGGGTTCAAAATATCTACTCGGACAATGCAAAAACCTTTAAAGGCGTTCAAGCCGAACTATATAAATTTGTAAGTTCCATTGAAATCGAATTGAAAACCGAACTATGTCAACAAGGTATCAATTGGCATTTTATACCAAGCAGAGCCCCTCATATGGGCGGCATGTGGGAGGCAGGTATCAAAAGTTTTAAACACCACTTAAAACGAGTTGTCGGTTGTAGCTCCCTAACATTTGAGGAATTTAACACAGTAATTACGCAAATTGAAGCTTGTCTCAATTCACGTCCACTTTCTCCATTATCGAACGATCCTAATGATCACCTTCCATTAACTCCAGGTCATTTCCTGATTGGCCATAGTTTGGTCGCCTTACCAGAACCTCTGGTTTACGACGTAAGGGATAACTTGCTGTCTAAATTCCAAAGACCAAAAAAAATGACGCAACACTTTTGAAAGCGCTGGTTCAAAGAATACATATCGGAACTGCAGGTTAGGAAAAGATGACACAACATGGGGCAACATTAATTAAACCAGGCACGATGGTGATAGTGAAGGAAAATAATCTTCCTCCTCTAAAATGGAACTTAGGCCGAGTCGTAGAAGTTCACCCTGGAAGTGATGATATAGTGCGTGTGGTAACAATTAAGACAAGTGCCGGTATTTACAAACGACCTGTAACAAAGGTGTGTGTGTTACCATGTGAGTGATACTGTAAAGTGATGTACAAATATTAGGACGTAATCATGAACTAGGTTTAATTACATTAAGTTACTATAAATATGTTGAAATTATCCCATCCTTTCAAGAGGTGGCGGTATGTTGAAGCCAACTTCATTTTTTGTTAATATAGGATAACTAGTTAAAGTTTGTAATTTGCATTCAATTTTCTGCATGAACGAATTAACATTCGACTAAATTTAAAATTCCTAGTGTACACCTGCTCGTTGGCAGGTAAGAACCATTTAATTGTTGTTGGATTAACCTAACGGGGAACAAGTTACCCCTATCTTATATAAGTTTCCACAAAATTTTTAAGTTAGTCATGTCATGATGATGTAGCTCGACTGTTAAGCATAACATATAATTCAATAAACGGTGTTAAAGCTATATCGTAGTTATTAATAAGTGTGAGCAATGAGCTACGCAAGACTATGGATCTGTGACAATAGGAAATCTGGATTTAGATTCGCAAATGAACACAATGCTATACAATGTTTTGCGGTTATAATTTTTTGCGGTTATATAATATTTCATAGAATTCATTTTCACCATTTTGTAACCTTTGCGATAACAAAAAATTATGAAAGTAAATTAAGAAAATTTGTTTGTTCCTACGCAACGGCATATCTTAATATTGTAATTGCTGATAAAATTGAAAGCTTAACGTACCGATACCTAGTTTTTGATAAGAAATACTTTGTTGTGTCCCAAGAATGCGCTTAATTTAGAACTAGGAGGTGTGACTTTCTATATTGGCCTAAGCATTATCTACCAAAAATTACGTATTACATCATACAGTTAACAGCAGAGTTGAAGATAACCCACCGACTGTGTGATTAGTGAATGATAAAAATAAATTGTATCTATAACTTTGTAATTACATCTTTTAATTAACTTCTACTCGAGTAGTTAAATTATGACTGAACTAAAGGACTCAATGGCTAGTTTCGAGCGAGAAAAAAAATTTGGTGCTCAAAATGTAGATGGGTTACCTCTAGCAGTTACAAAAGCTGAAGGTAAATTAATTATTGTATAAATTGTTTCCTAATTTATTTCTATATCAGGCATTTACTTATGGGATGGCAAAGGTAGAAAATATTTAGATTTTACAAGTGTATATTCGGCAGTAAATCAGGGACATCGTCATCCAAAAATAATTGATGCTTTAAAGAAACAAGCTGATTTAATAACGTTAACTGCTCGAGCTTTCTATTCGGACACATTTGGTGAATTTGCACAATACATTTCTAGTATCTTTGGATACGATAAAGTTTTACCAATGAGTAGTGGTGTAGAAGCCGCGGAGATGGCTTGTAAAATAGCGAGAAGATGGGGTTATCTTAAAAAAAAAATTCCAGATAATCAAGCAACAATTGTTTTTCCACAAGGAAATTATTGGGGACGAACACTTGCTGCAATTTCGGCATCCACTGATGTTGTATGTAAAGATCTGTATGGCCCACCAATGCCAGGATTTGTTACGATACCCTACAACGACTTGGAAGCATTAACGGTATTTATTTAGTTTTATATTGCTTTCTACTTTATACAAATAAGTCAATAGAACATACTGAAGAGCAATCCGAATATTTGTGCTTTTATGATGGAGCCAATTCAAGGGGAAGCTGGGATTATAGTACCTTCTCCTGGTTATTTAAAAGGAGTGCGTGACCTTTGCACACAATACAACGTGTTATGGATTGCCGATGAAGTGCAAACAGGTATGGGACGCACTGGAAAGCTTTTAGCTGTCCAACATGAGAATGTTAAGCCCGATATACTATGTCTTGGTAAATCGCTGTCTGGTGGAGTAACACCGGTAATAAACATTGTTACTTGAAAATAATTTTTCATACCAAGCGTAACACTAGGTATCAGCAGTTTTGGCAGACGATCCTGTGATTCTTAGTCTTCAACCTGGAGAACACGGTTCTACATTTGGCGGCAATCCATTAGCGTGCAAGGTAGCAATTGCGGCTTTAAAAGTGACTGTCGAAGAACGTTTAGCAGAAAATGCACTTCGTTTGGGAGTTATATTTATGAAAGAGCTCCGAAAATTACCCAAAACGATTGTAAAAGATGTACGAGGCAAAGGGCTTATGTGTGCAATCATACTAAATGAAGGTAGCACTTTACTTATGAGAATCTACTGAGCTTCATTTATTATTGTTTGATAGGTATAGGAGTAACCCCAATGGATATCGGTCTGAAGCTACGTGATAACGGGTTAATGGCAATTAGATTATCAGATGGTATTCGGTTATCTCCACCTCTAATCATAACCGAAGCACAATTAATGCAAGGCGTAAAAATAATTTCTGAAGTCATTAATTCATATGTGGTATAAATGTTACAAATATTTTCAGTTTAATTACACTATCTATAACTATTTATGTATTAAACATGCAAAGGACCAAACATATTATTGTTGATCTGACATAAATAAAAGAATTATCTCAAAAATGTGCATTTGCAAATGTGACCTAGAAAAATATTTAAACAAAATTTCATAATTAATGATCAATTTTGTTCTCATTGGCATCAATACGTTCGAAATCAAAGTTATTTTAATAAAACATCAAAATATTTCTAAAAATATTTATCCCAACTATACTGGTACCGATTTGAAATGAATAGAAGTTAAGGGATTTAACATGTGTATCTGTGAGAAAGACATACATGAGTTATGACAAGAGTGGTTAGTCTTATAAAATGTTGATTTAACAAATTTATTTGTTGTGCTTTCATAATACTTAGAAACAATAACAAAAATACCTTTGTAGGCATGGTAGTTAGATTATTAGGTACGAGGAGTCTATTCCGCTCGTCACGACAGTGCGTTTATATCTTCCGTTTCCTCGTTTCCCGATCTCAAAACCACCGGCAATTAAAGTATTGCAAATTTATTTTCATGTTTTATAAAGTACCGTCGTAAAGCTTTTGGCCAGAACTACAATTAACAGCATCTATCAATGAGGGTGTACGCTTGCTCTATTTTGTATAGTGTGAAGGAAATACTGTCCAATTGAGAAAGTGTGTATTTTTATGCTTAATTGTAATATGCATAAAAATAGATTAAAAAGACTTTCACACGAGAAGAAATAAATCAATTTATACGAGATGCTCCTGATTCAACCAACCTCATGTCTAAGATTAGTAGTCTAGTCATCTTCCAATATCAAATTTAATTTATATATATTTTGTTCTCATTGTGCAGGTGTGCTTAATAATGGGGAGTGCAGGAGCATGCCGTCGAAATGAATTGCGATCGTTTAAACTTGCAGACATAATTGATTATGGGAATAATTTGAATGTATCTGTAAATGATGCTAAAAATAAGCGTTTTCAGAAATTCATGGTGTGCGACGATTTATGCCAAAGTCTGAGCATTGTGCAGTTATTTCGAAATTATGTGAACCTTCGACCCCCTAATTGTTCTCATGACTTTTTATTTGTTAACTATCGCAATGGAAAGTGTACAAATACAAGTAGTTGGTGTTCATACAGTTGGAAAGATTCCAGATTGCATCTCTAAGTTCTTAAATCTACAAGATGCGTACTTGTACACTTGTGTCATTGATACCGACGTACCTCGGCCTCTTTTTTGGCCAATAACGGAATTGATATTTTGACTTTAAAAAGCCACGGTGGGTGGAAGTTATCGACTATGGCAGCGGGGTATGTCGAAGACTCTGTGCAAAATAAAATCGGCACCTCTAGCCGTATTCTAACAGGAAAGAAACGGAAAGAACCAAGAGAAGAACCAACAACACCCTGACAGGAACCGTGTTATGTAGCTATTTCAACTTCACGTTAATATTTTCTGCATATTGCCCAAGAAAACAAGAATTCAACTTTAACGTGCAGCCAATCAATTCGATTTCGGTATATCATTTAATTGTACTAATTGCACCATTAACATTTATAATAATAATAATGATCATAAAAACTGAAACTTTGTGGAAGAAATAATTATTGTTTTATCTAAAAATCTGAAAGCTTGATAAGATAACTAAGTAACCATATACACTGTGTCTCTTGAATTTCTGGACATAGGGAGTTCCCATGTTAAAATAAACTATTGTAAATATTGGCGCCCCTAATTAGTTTACAGTAAAATGTCAAATGTAAAACTTCTTAAGAAAAAAAGGCTGCTTCTTATGTTACAATTGCATTTACATTTGGTTCATCAACTTAAGGGCTTTTTCGTAACCGGTAACGTTAGTAAGCCATGTAAGTGTCAGGATAAATACAATAAAGAGCACAAATAAAATAAAATAAAATAAAATTGTTTCTGCACTTGGAATTTGCCGGTTTTGATAACTAGCCGAGTACAAATCTCTAATATTTCTAAGTGAATTGCCAAAGTAATGCCATTCAATAAATTTTAGTTTTTCTTCAATGGTGTAATAATTCATTTTTATAAACAAATTTTTCTTTAAAAAGTAATAATCTGTCCCAAATAAAGTTTTAATGATGAATGCATTGTTTTTGAACAATAAATGATTTACAATGACAACTAATAATTATTGTTGGCATTGTCTGTCTAAAGCAAAGCAACCTTGACCAGTTACGAAAAAGCCCTTAAGTTTCTCCTAAATTTCTCGAAAACGGATGAACCAAATGTAAATGCAATTGTAACATAAGAAGCAGCCTTTTTTCCTTAAGAAGTTTTACATTTGACATTTTACTGTAAAATAATTAGGGGAGCCAATATTTACAATAGTTTATTATAACATGGGAATTCCCTGTCCAGAAATTCAAGAGACACAGTGTAGACGAAAAAATGTAATATTTGCCACAGCCGTCAAGTGTTTAAGCCGCCTGCCGGGCCGGCGGTATTGACTTCCTTGGCGGCCTTGATAAATAAATAATTCTTTCAAATAAGGTATTTATCATCAGGGTAGGATCAAGTTAATGTTAAAAAAATAAACCAATTATCATTAATTGCAATAATTTGAATTTTGCTAACAGAATCAGATTTTGCCAATTATCCAGTTGTCTTTCGTCGCATTTTCACACATAAGATATGAAAATATTTTTATTTATACTAAAAATATTGTATGTTTCAATGTCAATTATTATTTGCGTGAATAAATATTCAAAATCACATTACATTTAGAATTTACATCAGTTCTACACACATAAAGACAAAATTTACATCGATTAGGGCTTGAATCTCGATGGCGCAGTTCGTTAGCGCGTTACAGGTCGTAGATTCAAATCCTACTCGAGGTAAACTTTTTATTTAAGTATTTAATAAAATTAATAATAAATTTTAATTACAAATTTACTTTTGAACTAATTCGTTCATAACAAAACTTATAATAATTTAAAATAACTGTTCACGATCAGTCAGAGAGAAAGAAAAAAATATACTCACGGCTGAGCAGGTCCTGGGATTCTGCCCGCAAAAATGGCGGCGCGCAGCATCGACGGAAATACGCAATAACGAGAGAGACAGCGCGAGGAGTGAAGAAGATGAAGACACGGCTGCGCTCAAGCTGCCCCGCGAACGGGTTTGCAGAGCGGTGGTTATCTGATCTACACGACACAGATGTACCGCTCGTTCATACCCGTGACGGGCCGACCGCTTCGTTACAAAATAATAATAATAATTTTGAATTTTTGAGATAATTTGACTTGGATAATATGTGTAAAATTTGAATTAAAGTCGGGTTTGTAAGGATTACTTTTCTTTTACAAACAATACTGACAATTTTGACATGATTAACTTGGATGAAGATTGATAAAAATTTTTTTTTCAATTTGGTGGATGGATTTTACTACAGGGAATCGGTAAAAATAGTTTAAAAAAATGATTTATAAGGTCTTTGAAATTTTCTTGTTCTAAAAAATCTAAAAAATTCTGACAATTATATTATTGAGCGAAAAATGATTACCGATTTTAGTGATGAATTTTCATCGTAAAATGAGCAAAAAAGGCAAAAAATTGGGTTTTGGTTTTTGTCACCATGTTTTACGATTTGAAAAAATTCATGGTGATTTCCTTTGACATGATACACAAAATCAAATTTTTCATGATTAAGTAATTGTCTGTTTTTCATCGGCATTCAAAATTTTAAAATCGTTCTAAAGTTCAAATTTGGTGCCAAAAATTTTTGAAAAAGATATCTTGTAGGAGTTAAAAAACTACAAAATAAAAAAACAAGCTCTCTAACGTTAATAGAACCGGAGATATCGTCAAAAAACCAAAAAACACGTTTGTATTTTTTTTAGGTTATGTGAGCTGCTAGGGGGTCTAAAAATTTGCAGAGTGCCGTACTTTTTTGATTTACTACGTGAAGGTATTTCTAAAACTTTTGGGGGCAATTTTTCACTGCCTTACTCGCCTAGGCCCTAATTTTAAACAACGTTTTAACGAAATAATCAAATAAAAAAATTTGTTACAAAAGTATTGCATAGAAATAGAGCATATTAAAAAGTATAATACCTTAAATAATTCTAAAAGAGTTTACTGAGGATGATAACTGCAAGTGTTATCGGAACGTATAGATTCGTAGAAATAGAGATATAAAAATATACACCATTAACAACACAAAAGATAAATATTTGAATTATGTGTAATAATTATAAAAGTTTACATTTTCATCTTTCAGTCCTTTATGGGGGGAAGCTCATCGATTTATAAGCGTTTTCAATTTTTCATATTTCATAAATTTGTTCTAACACCTTAACTCATTCTAAACGATTTTACTACTACGGATGACGATCATTGTAAGTGTTATTGAAACGTATAGATTTGTAACAATATAAATATAAAAATATACACCATTAAAAACCGAAAGATAAGTATTTGAATTATATTAAAAAATCCTTTGTCCACCAGGTCCAAATTAGAGCTCGTTAAATTTCTGACCTCTTCTATGCATTACAAAATCATGGGTTGATGTATATTTTTCGAAAAAAGGAAAACGCCACGTATTTCATTCCCTCCCCAAGGTGGCTGCTCGAGCTTTCCAACCTCTTTCAGCCACAACACCATGTATTCCCAGCATACATACATACATTACGTATATATGCATGGAGAATTAAGGATGGGTGTGGTTCTGAGGGGGAAAATACTCCTACCCCAGCATACGCCTAAGTAGCCGCACATGGTGTGCATACACGCAGTGACCATGCCGGTACATGTGCATAAGGAAAATCCCCTGAAAGAACCTCATGAAAGGTGGACGGTAATGGAATCGAAACCATTACTTCCTCTATCGTCGTGTCACCACTACGCTGCTAGCTCGGTATATATTTTATTATTGTTACTGTTACGTAAATAGATCACCACGTTTGTGGCGCAAGATTTCTACACATATAACTTGCAATGGGCGTTATACCCTTAGATATTACTTTTGTTTGTTTAACCCGCTCCAAAGAATAAGATTTTTGAGTTCTTTTAAACTTTTTTATAATTCCAACATTTTTGAATAAAGTTTAATACCTGAGATGATTATTTCTCAATACGTTTTATTAAAACTGAATAGGTTCAATTTATAAAGGTATCATTTACTAGTTAAATTTTACTTCGCTTGCTAATTAATTTCGGTTTGCGTAAATGAATTTTAAGATTTACGTTTACGAATTCCTTTCTTAATTGATTGCGACGGCTAGCTCAAAGTTAAAATAAAGACACGATCACTGATATCATTAGCCAAAATTATGCTCATGTCGATTTATTTATCTGGATTCCTATTGAGTTGACTTCTTCTTAAATTTGTATATATCCAATATTTATATAAGCTTTTAATATTAACAATTTTTAGCAATAAAAGTAAATCAAACGTTATACTCATTATTTAAATTCCAAATCCTAACGAAAATGCATCAATACGTTGTTTACAAACATATATAAAATCAAACCTATAATCTACAATAACCTTAAAACTGAATATAACAAATAAAATCTTTAGCAGAATTAAACGAATTATTTACCGTTTAATTTTGATAGTCAAATGTAAAGTTTCGAGAAAATCAAAAACAAAAACGTTTTATTTATTACCACAAACAAAAAGGCGTTTTATTTATTTTTGTTGAAAAACTGATGATGTATTGCTCGCGTTCCTTTGACCGATGAAGAGGCCTCACTAGGTTATAGACTGCTCTTCCTATGGTGTCACTTTGCCGGTACTCTGGAACCGTTCTCCTCTGTTATCCTTATCTTTCCTTATACCTTTGTTATAGCTGAATACGCTTCTAATTTTCTTCCCCACAATTTACTCATTTTTGTAAATTATTGCTCGATATATTTACACTATCCAGTTTTTGCGTAATTATTTAATTTCAAAAACAAACAGCTTGCGCTACAAACTGCAATATCCAATCGTATTACTCATTATTAACACCTCGAATTATTATTCTTTATACTTTGATTTACCAATTTGGATCGATTACTGTCTTTTATATTTATTGTTCACTATTTAAACACAATTGATTATCGTTCTGGTACATACAAACACGTTATCTTCACTTATTACTAATGCGAATCTCAAAAATTATGGTGCAACCCTTTGTATTATAACCAACTTGTCCCTACTTGCACTTTTATTATTTTAATAAGGAAGGTATGTTTCTACGTCTTCCCTATTACACCGTTAATTAATTCTTATTTGTAATTTTTACACTTTATAGGGCCGCGTGGCTATACAATGTCACCTATGCTGCGGCGTCAATCGACCGACAACTATCAACTCTGATCGCTTACTTTATGCGACTCTTCTTGATCGCTTTCTTAACGCGACTCTTTTAAAAACTGCACACCATTATTATGACAAATGCCGCGTTTTTAAGTATTTTCAAATTGAATATGTAGATAACTTATTGAAATAAACTCAAGCTTTTCATCTTAATATGAATTAAACTCAAATACAAATAAACAATAACCATTTCTTTATCCAGAAAAATAACATATAAATATCTAATCTCGTATAATTTAGCGTGAACTTTTTTTTAAAGCTCCCGTTAACAGTAGCCCCTCCTTCTTTTGAATTAATAACGTTCATTCGAAATCAAAAATAGAAACCACTTAGCAAGCTTCAACCAAAAAATATTTTTTTAACCATTATATCATTTAATTCTGTTTCACGTATCTTTTTAAATTGATTACATTATGGACTCCCTGTTCTCATTTGTCTGTGGGTTCTTTAATAAATACGCATTTGGACAATTTTCACGCACTACTTCATACGGCCCCTCGTATAAAAGAAAAACTTTCGAATCTCCTCACTTAATGCTGATGATCTGTGATGAGTTCGTAACAATACGAATTCTCTTGGAATATATTTCACTTATTGAAATAAACTCAAGCTTTTCATCTTAGTATTAATTACATTCAAATACAAATAAACAATAAGCATTTCTTTATCCAGAAAAATAATATATAAATATATATTCTCGTATAATTTAGCGTGAACTTTTAATTTTTTTTAAGCTCCCGTTACAAACTAAGTTCTGGATTTTGCCGCTTTGCAGCTCTAGTGTCGAATGCAAGCTTTTGGATACTCCTGTAAGAAGGAGCCAGCGTGAAAAAAAATCTACTCTCCAATAGATGGCACGTCGGCTGCTTTTCAAACTTTCAAATTAAAAACTGCATTTAAAACAATCTTTAAGCTTATACAAATTCTACCTAACAACCAAATATTACATATTAAATTAAAAAATTCTGATGGCAGTGCTTTTTTTTCTAATGTTCGTGAATAAAATATGGTCAAATTTGTAATTTTAGATTAACGCAATTGAGTGACCTTAATTATCATTTTCATTGTTTGGTGTTGCTTTTAAAAAGTTCTTGAAGTTTTTTATCCTTCCTTTCTTTAACGCAGCTTGATCTTCGATGAAGTCAGTTTAAAGAAGGGATTGCAAGTACATATCATCAATGAATATTATTGAAGGTAAACGACAAAAAATAAAAAAATAAACACACCTAAAGATCTTATCGTTACAGGAATTGAAGATTTCGGACATCATGGAAAGTCCTTTGAAGTTACCAAAATGGCGATGGTGTTTATGATTCGAGGTTTTTACAGACAATGGAAAATACCTTTCATTTATTTTATTTCTAAAAGCGGCATACAACACGTTTTATTGAAACAATCAGTTTTTTTATATTGGTTCGAACAAAATTTTTCCACATTTATCTAAAAATATAAGAAATAATCTGCTTAAGGTTCATATTCAATTCACGGTAAAGAAATAAGTTTAGATATTTTAAAGAAAGTTTTCGCAATAGACCAAAAAAGTGAAACTGCTCGTTCGTTACCTCAATTAACAATAGCTCTTTTAAATTCAAACCTTTTCAAAAAATATCATGTTATTCATGTTATTCATCCGCTGTTGCAATCCGGACATGAATTTTAACAAATCAATTATAGGACCCAAAAGTACAGTTTTGATGACATGGATACAACTTTCGATTGCCTAAATAGCCATAGTTTATTAAATAGAAACCCTTATTACGGAGTAATATCAGAAAAACGCCTCAAGTAATGCATAGGTTAATAGAAACTAAAAATATGAAACATTTATTTAAAATATCTCATATTAAAAAAAATTTCTCGACCAGACTATTTCCTGTTTCACTGACTTAACTATCACAATTAATGCGATTTTAGGTCTTTACGATCAAGTAAATTCACGAGGAATGTAGTATTTAATATCTTCAAGATTAAACCAGGATGTCATCGTAAATTTATTTTCAATGTAGAAGTAAAAGTCCGTGTAATGTAAACCTCACAGTAAATATGTTTAGAAAAACATTTGAGGTTGAGGGAGGTGTTATTAGCGAGATAACTATTGTAGTTATCTCGATAACCTTTGCGATAACAAAAAATCATGAAAGTAAATTAAGAAAATTTGTTTGTTCCTACACAACGGCATATCTTAGTATTGTAATTGCTGATAAAATTGAAAGCTTAACGTATACCTAGTTTTTGATAAGAAATACTTATTGTATCCCAAGAACGCGCTTAATTTAGTACTAGGAGGTGTGACCTTCTATATTGGCCTAAGCATTATCTACCAAAAATTACGTATTACATCATATCGTTAACAGCAAAGTTGAAGATAACCTCAACGATTGTGTGATTAGTAAATGATGTATCTATAACTTTGTAATTACATCTTCTAATTAACTTCCACTCGAGTAGTTAAATTATGACTGAACTAAAGGACTCAATCGATAGTTTTGAGCGAGAAAAAAAATTTGGTGCTCAAAATGTGTATGGGTTACCTCTAGCAGTTACAAAAGCTGAAGGTAAATTAATTATTGCATAAATTATTTCTTAATTTATTTCTGTATCAGGCATTTACTTATGGGATGGCAAAGGAAGAAAATATTTAGATTTTACAAGTGTATATTCGGCAGTAAATCAGGGGCATCGTCATCCAAAAATAATTGATGCTTTAAAGAAACAAGCTGATTTAATAACGTTAACTGCTCGAGCTTTCTATTCGGACACATTTGGTGAATTTGCACAATACATTTCTAGTATCTTTGGATACGATAAAGTTTTACCAATGAGTAGTGGTGTAGAAGCCGCGGAGATGGCTTGTAAAATAGCGAGAAGATGGGGTTATCTTAAAAAAATTCCAGATAATCAAGCAACAATTGTTTTCCACAAGGAAATTATTGGGGAAGAACACTTGCTGCAATTTCGGCATCCACTGATGTTGTATGTAAAGATCTGTATGGCCCACCAATGCCAGGATTTGTAACGATACCCTACAACGACTTGGAAGCTTTAACGGTATTTATTTAGTTTTATATTGCTTTCTGCTTTAAACAAATAAGTCAATAGAACATACTGAAGAGCGATCCGAATATTTGTGCTTTTATGATGGAGCCAATTCAAGGGGAAGCTGGGATTATAGTACCTTCTCCTGGTTATTTAAAAGGAGTGCGTGACCTTTGCACACAATACAACGTGTTATGGATTGCCGATGAAGTGCAAACAGGTATGGGACGTACTGGAAAACTTTTAGCTGTCCAACATGAGAATGTTAAGCCCGATATACTATGTCTTGGTAAATCGCTGTCTGGTGGAGTAACACCGGTAATAAACATTGTTACTTGAAAATAATTTTTCATACCAAGCGTAACACTAGGTATCAGCAGTTTTGGCAGACGATCCTGTGATTCTTAGTCTTCAACCTGGAGAGCACGGTTCTACATTTGGCGGCAATCCATTAGCGTGCAAGGTAGCAATTGCGGCTTTAAAAGTGACTGTCGAAGAACGTTTAGCAGAAAATGCACTTCGTTTGGGAGATATATTTATGAAAGAGCTTCGAAAATTACCCAAAACGATTGTAAAAGATGTACGAGGCAAAGGGCTTATGTGTGCAATCATACTAAATGAAGGTAACACTTTGCTTATGAGAATCTACTGAGCTTCATTTATTATTGTTTGATAGGTATAGGAGTAACCCCAATGGATATCGGTCTGAAGCTACGTGATAACGGGCTAATGGCAATTAGATTGTCAGATGGTATTCGATTTTCTCCACCTCTAATCATAACCGAAGCACAATTAATGCAAGGCGTAAAAATAATTTCTGAAGTCATTAATTCATATGTGATATAAGTGTTACAAATATTTTCAGTTTAATTACATTATCTATAACTATTTATGTATTAAACATGCAAAGGACCAAACATATTATTGTTGATCTGACATAAATAAAAGAATTATCTCAAAAATGTGCATTTGCATATGTGATCTAGTAACATATATAAACAAAACTACATAATTAATGATCAATTTTGTTCTCATTGGCATCAATACGTTCGAAATCAATGTTATTATAATAAAACATCAAAATATTTCTAAAAATATTTATCCCAACTATACTGGTACCGATTTGAAATAAATTGGAGTTAAGGGATTTAACATGTATATCTGTCAGAAAGACATACATAAGTTATGACAAGAGTGGCTAGTCTTATAAAATGTTGATTTAACAAATTTATTTGTTGTGCTTTCATAATACTTAGAAACAATAACAAAAATACCTTTGTAGGCATGGTAGTTAGAGTATTAGGTACGAGGAAGTCTATTCCGCTCATCACGACAATGCGTTTATATCTTTAGTGAAATGTGAGGGCAATCAAAGATATACCTACATTAGGTACATAATCTATTCATTCACTGTACAATTATTAAAAACTTTAACTGTGCCTGAACAGTTTGGTCCTGTATTGATTGATAGTCCAGGAACATCATTTTTTTCACTGTTCATTATCGACAAGTTTTGATTTTCTTGAACGATATTTTGTAATGTACTATTTATTTATTTGTCAATAAATTCCCCTCCAGACTTGACAAGTTGTGAGGCTGATGATCTTCTGAAGCAATGTCCCGGATATAAAGTCGGAAAAGTTCAAATATTTCGCCATGAATTTAGGCATTTCTCCCATTTTATTTACTCCAATTGGTTGGACAGTACAACGCCCAGACATGTAATTAAAAAAATCTGTTATGGTTTATATGTTTCGGCCTCAAACTGAATTATTGCTGAATCATAAGAATCCATTCTTGATTTGTTATAGCGAAGAGCCTTGGATGACTATTTTTTGTGTTTTGTATGGATACAAGTATGCAGTCTTGCTTGAAATCAAAATCTTCGACCTTTATATCAGTTAGTTCATGACGTCTGCATGCTTCTGCATAGCCAATTATAAATACTACCTAGAAATTGTATTAACCGTATGCAACATGAATTCCCGAAGAACTAATCGGTACTTACTTTCACCACTAAATAATCATTATTTGGAGCTGTATTGATGAATTTCATTATCTCATCCACCTCCAACATTTTTGATTTCTTAGGTTCATAATTTTTAGAATTATTCTTCAAGGAAACTTGTAATTTACATATATTGAAATAACAGTATTTTGCAGTTCTCAAAATGAAATACAGCTTCCATAATTTAAAACTCTTATAATTAAAAGCCATTAATTTCAAAAATGTTATAACAACGTTCTCTGTTACAGTGGTAATTTTTTTTCCGTACGCCAATTTGAGAATTTCACATACCCTTTTTTGTAGATTGCCTTACATTTTAAGGATACTATATTTTTAACTGTATTTGCGGCTATTTCCCGTAGTTCTGGTGGAGTTAGGACTTTAGCACTTCTTGGTCAGACATTTTGAAGAATGTTATAATGAATTCAAATTCGAAACTTTCAAAGTTGACACTTGTTAAATATCAGAGATACCAACCTCAAAAAAATAACAAAACTCCCCCAGATGAATTCTTGTGACATTTCAACATTATTGTAATGGAAAACTATAAAAATGGAGTCGAAATATAGAAAATAGTATAAAACACACTCGTCGATTCCTACACTCGCCGCTACGCGGCTCTTGTCGAATTTTCGACTCGTGCTGCAATGAAGACCTTCTGTAACTTGTGTTTTAATATATTATTCTATTTGGGAAACTGGCTTTTTAGTTCTAAATTATACGCTCTATGTAACCTCTATTATTATTTAAGCAAGCATCTATTCGTCTGTTCATATTGTAAAACACATTTTGTAACTGGTCTTGAGGAATGTTTTGAATCGCAGTTGTAATTGCATGCTTTAAATCATCTACAGTATGCAGAGCTGTCTTATATTTCAAATTGTTATTAAACCACTGGCAGTAGTTCATGCGTGTCTCGTAATCGGGAGGAAGTAATTCATGCTTTACAGTTACTTTGTATGGACGATAATGTAACTTTTGTTTAAGTGCTTTTCGACACGTTCCATAACTTAAGCCTAAAATATATAATTAATTATTGTCGTAGTAAAAATAATATTTTAAAAGTTTGTACCTGTTTGTTGCTATAATTGCCGTAGATTTTTTAGGATTACGATCTATGCGCGCACGTATATCATCGACAACATTTTCAGTTAAAACAGATCTACGTCCAGATCATTTACCCTTGTCAACACTGCCTGTAGTTCGAAAATGTTCAATAAGTCGGCGAATATGTCTGCTTAAGTTGTTGTAATCAAATTCATTATTAAGGAAATGGTTCACTAATTCTACTATACACAAAGCTACTGAATAAATCCATTCACCGTTTTCATTCTGATGCCCATTTCGAAAATAAGACTCCAAAATAAATTGGTTTTCTTGCAGAGAGTAAGACATTGCTTAATCTAAATAGTTTACATTTAGGTTAAAGGGTAATTTTTTGTTTATGCTGTACTTACTTGCGTTTTTTGCAAACAACGAGTCTTAAAAAAGGCTAATTAAACAATAATAAAGAAAATAAACGAGTAATAATACAAAAATAGCTCTCTCGGTTCCCTAACGTATTAAACTAAAAATGTTAAATATGTAATATTAACCAACTAACTCATGGTATAGATTAAAGTTTTGATATCTCTAGTGGAAAATAATATCGCCTGGACATGTATTTATGCTCTCTCCGTAAGGGCGGGTGGGGCATGACGGGGTACTTAAGGTTTGACTGGATGTATAATTTATAAAGTTGCAGTAACTTTTTTCACTAAAATGATTGTTGGTTTTTGCTCTTCGAAATAGTTAAAAGAAGAATAATCATTCTTCATTCGATGTAATTAAAATAATAACTAACTAAAAAAAGTCATTTTACCCGTCTTGTCCCATATGTGGGGTAAGAAGGGGTATCCCCGAGGGGTAAAATGGGGTTCAAAACTATAATAATAGTATACGAGCTTTAGTGCAGTTAATAAAATTTAAATTTGAGCTTAAACAACTATATTAAAACACTGAAGAATAACAATTAAAAAACTGACAAATAACAATTAAAAAACTAGAAATTAATGATCTGGTTCACACAATGAACATACGTGTGAAGCTTCATCATGATCACCTTCGACACCTGCACAGCTGCATGAGCCCACCGCTGACAAACTGTGCAATTTATCCAACCTTCTACCGATTGGTAATAAAACCCATTACAATAAAGACATGGAATATCATCCTCCTCATCACTGCTTTCTTCAGACGAGTCGAACAGCTGAAGTTTTATTTCTTTATTTTTGTTTTTTTCCTTCTTAGGTTTTAAAATATCTAGGTTTTTTCGTACTTGATTCTTTAATAATTTCTTTTTAACATCTCTCTTCTTCTGCCTTTCTTTTTGTCTATTTTCCTTTTCTTGGAGGGCTTCTTGCTTTCTCCTTAATTCTTGTTCAAGTTCTACTTTGTACGGTGACGAGGTTATAATTTCAGCTTTACCTCGTTTCCTAGTTGTTCTTTTAGTTTGCGTTGTTATGGGTATCGGAAGCAGTTGCTTGGGACTCACAAATGCAAATGAAGTCTCCTGTGGTGGTGCAGTTGTTAATGGATATTCTTGTTGTTGGCCGGTCCAGTTTGAACAACCAGGCTCAGGACTAACACTTCTGATCACGTTCAAAGTTTGTGAGTTTGTGTTTGAATTATTATTGTTGGACACAGTCTGTTCGTTCATAATTGCGTGGTTGTTATCTATTTCAGGTGGCTTATCAGGTTCGCTTATTTGGATGTTAGTGGTTGAAGAAGCGATAAAGTCACTTTCATTGAAAACAGAGGGATCGTAGGGCCATATGCTGCATTTTTTGAAGCCATTTACCGACGTACTCATGGTCGCTGCTTGTATAAAGGGTTTTTCAAACAATTCAGCAACATGTCTTGTTTGTATTGTGAATCCTGCATTCGACCGATTCCAAGAAGTTACGGCTTGATCATAATATGTGCTCAATGGCTTCATAAAAACTACATCTATCGGCTGAAGCCGATGGGTCGTGTGGGGTGGAAATGAAATTATTTCAACTCCATGTGTACTAGCCATATTTATTAACTCTACGCTTTTGGTATGTGTTGCATGCCCATCGAGAAGTAGCAAAACAGGACGTTCTTTTGTTGCTCCACTAAACACTATTAACTTTTCAAACCATTTTAAGAAAAGCTCTGTCGTTATCCATCCTGAGTCACTGCACTCACCCCAGGAACCCTGTGGAGCATTATTCATTAGTTCCGGTTTCATTAGTTTTCGGGGAAACACTAGCATTGGTAGCATATACTGACCGATTGCATTAAAACCATACTACTGCGGTAATATTTGATCCCCTCTCTGCCGAAGATAAAGCACCTACTTGTTTTCGCCCTGTTCTTGCAATAATTTTGCATCTACTTTTTACAATAATGGATATGCCGGTTTTATCCATGTTATATATTCGATCCCCAGGAATTTTTATTTCGTCATATATCTTCCACAATAGTTCAAAACATTTATCCACTACCACTTTATTAAACCCTGCAGCTCTTGCAGCCGAAATGCTTTCGGGTTTTCTAATGGAAAGTTCAGGGTGGCTCTTTAAAAAACCTAATATCCAATCCAATATCCGCGTCCGGAGTTTTCATTAAATGAATATGCTTTTTTATTCTTGACTGCTAACTGATGTGCTAAAGACCTTAAATCTGTGGTTTTAATTCAAAAAGACGACTCTCCATGTCGATAACATAATCTACAATTTCAGCCTCCTCTTTTCTTGAAAACACTGCACACTAAAAGATTTAGCAGCTAAATAATATCCCATTTTCCCTTCTAAGACAGCTGCAACTGCTTTTTTTATTTCTTCCTCTGGTCACTTTCCCCTTTCAGTTTTGCTAATGTAATTCCTCACCATTATAAAATCAATTATTCGAACTAAATATTATTCAGTAATATGGTGGCAAGACGGGGTACCTACCCCGTCTTACCCGGGCTAGGTACTCCGTCATGCCCCTTAGGTTATTTTTCGAAAAAAAAATTATAACTAAAAAACGACTTTAAAATATTTTAAAATGAATCTTAACCTGTACGATCCAATGAACAATATATCATCTAGACATAAAAAGAATCACTAACATATAAGTGTCAGAGGTTTATCACGCCTCTGAAAAAAGTCAATTATTATAACAAACTGATCAGAATCACGTGTTTTAACAATAGTTCCGGCGATACTACCTTCTCCGTCAACAAGACTCAAGCGACTGAGTAGGCGAGGATAATCGATTATGTGACGTACCGAATTCAACGTTTGGCGCGATATGTTTGAAAACTAACCGGGGTACCTCGTCTTACCTCACTACCCCGTCTTGCTCCACTCGCCCCTATTATGCATTATTTTCTTTGTTAATCTTTTGAGTAACAAAGTTTTGATAATAATCTGGTAATTTCAGTACAATCAATATTAAATACAGCGTGATCAATCTCAAGTGTACTGTAGTGGTATGACAAAAATCCCTAGTTGTTAATATTGTTGTATTTTGCAGTTGGCTGCTTTGGATTTTTAGTGTGGTTTTAGTCGTTTTAGTTTATGTCATATTATACCTTCGTTTTTCACTTTTGTATTTTCTTGAGTTATTTACAAACTGTCTGTATCAAGACAAATTATATGTTCTGAATTTCAAATTGTGATATCGAATTTAATCGTCATGCCGTTTTCAATCGAACACGACACATTCATTTTCGTAGCGGCTTCCAAGATGGTAGTGGGCAATGGCATTATTCATTGCAATCATGCATCGATCAATTAACTGTTGAGTACCCAAATGAAAATATTAGTTAAGAAACATTTAGTCAACATCGTAATCGATTGATAGCTCGATTCATGGAAACTGGTAGTGTTTTAAAACACAAACGTGAAGCTTCGGCTACTGTCTTAACAGAGGACACCTTAGCAGATATCCAAGCAAGGATGAATGCAAGCCCCAATAAATCTTTGCGAAAACTATCTGCACAAACACGTATGAAAAATGTTACCATACAAACATAATTTTACATAAATAATGTTTAGATGTATCCTATGGAAGTGTCCACACTGCAGTAAAGAAGAATTTACATTTGTACCCGTACAAGGTGTCGGTATTACAACAGTTGCGAGATAGAGATTTTCAGCCTAGAGTAAACTACTGTCAATGGTTCAACAATACGATGAACAGTGATTTACTGGATGTATCTTTTTTTTCTGATGAAGCTTGGTTTCATCTGTCCGGTTACATAAATAGCCAAAATTATCGTACGTGATCTGCAGAAAATCCACATGTATTTCGAGAAACTACCTTACACCTTATCAAAGTCGGTGTCTGGATAGCAATGTCGCCACAACGAACATTTGGACCACTATTTTTCGATGGCACAATTACTGCGGCAAGATACAGGGAAATACTTTTAGAACCATTTATTAATAATTTGGATGATCGTGAATTACGAAACGGGTATTTCCAGCATGACTCCGCTACCCCACATACTGCACAGGCTACAATTAATTATTTACGATACTTCTTTGAAGATAGAATCATTAGTGTAAATCGTTGGCCACCGAATTCACCAGACTTGACACCGTAGACTTTTTTCTTTTTGGTTATTTAAAAAACAAAGTGTTCAGCAGAAGATTGCATACTCTTCAAGAATTGTGAGATGCTATAACTCATGAAGATCATAATATTGGTGCCGAAATGTTACAAAATGTATTCGCGAATATGCAACGTAGGGTGAACTTATGTTTACAATTTAATGGCGGTCATTTTGAACATATGCTGTAAAGCAAAGTGTGATAACTAATGTGTACCTAAGGAGTTAAAAAAAAATTTGTAAAAGACATTGTCATTCCATGAACATGTACTGTAAATTTTATTTAATTACAATGAAATTATAACATTTAAATACTTAAGATTCATTATTTTGTAATGATTTAATCCAATCATTAAATAATATTTTATTTATTTTGTTGTATTTTATAGGGATGCAGTCTAATCAAATACAAAATAGTCATTATTTAAATTAAGATAATATTTTATAATATGTATAAGTTAATGACCTTCATACAGATTTGAAACTGATTGTAGTTTTTACTGGAACCATGCCCTAGAGTAGCTAGAGCAATACAGCTTCTTACCAACCTATCAGTGGTACTTAAATATTTTGATCACGTGGTATACACTTGAGATTGATCACGTGGTATACACTTGAGATTGATCACTCTGTATGTAAAAATTGTAAAAGAAAAGGAAGAAAGCATAATATATGTATGTATGTAGAGATATATTTAAACCAAAATAAACATCGTGAGCGACCTTTAAAGTTTTGCTTTTAATTACTTTATTATTTGTGCTTTAAAACTAATGAGGCATGTAAGACAGGTAAGTTAAAAAAATGTTGCTTTAAAACTTATCTTGTTTTGTATTGCGAGTTTAAGAGAAAGTAAACTAAAACAATCTCCGTTTTTCTAACATCGGAGAAAAACCAAAGCCCTCCTTCTTCTCGAATAGGAAGTAAAACTGTAGGTCCCGTGGCAATACGATGTTTGACACGTTAAAGATCCCTCCCTAAAGGTGGAATTTCTTTAGTAGGTCAAAATTCTAGTGTGGGTAGTGCTAATAACCATTAGTAGTTGATGCGCATAAACATGCCTGACATTTACGTTTGTGTCTAGATCTCGGCCCACAAATACAAATTTCTTATTGATATTTTTTGTTCATAATATTTAAAGAAATTTATCTCCGCCACACTCATAAATTATCTATGCTCGCATTCGTTGGCATGTTGACAAAGAACAGAAATGTGTCCTGGAAAGTGGAAACTGCTTTCATTTCAAGTAATTTACGTTTTGAGAGTTTCTCAACTAATTCATAGCGCTGCAATTTTTACAGAAATTTATATTGTTAGCTTTATAAAATACTTTATGGCAGTGACATCTAGTGCCTTCTTTTGTTACTATCAAACTTTAACATTGAATGAACAATCTTCTCTTACCAATATCATTGACTTAGTCAATGCCAATATCCTTGAATGTATATAAACAATGCCAATATCATTGTTTGAACGTATAAAAATGCCAATATGTTATTTTGTACTTATCGGGTACTCTTTATTGTACGTGTTTTAAGTCTCGTTTTGCAACTCAATGTAAAATTTGAACAGGCAACAAATTTTATGTTTCATCATATTTTATTCCACGTAAATTCCCATGAGGAAATATATTTTATTGGATTTTTATTTCCTTAACAAATATTGTCTTGATAAAATTTAAGTACCTATAAGTTTATTTATCGATAAAAAAATATGCATATAAGATATGTTATCATTCTTATCAAAGACCTTGTATATTGTTCTCGGTAATCCAAAAATTGTTATCTATAGATTGCGGTAATCAATCATTAATCACAACCCTATTACTTCACAATTGTTTTCAAATTTAAAGGTATTTGAATACAATAAATTCAGTATTAATTATAACGCCGACCTCTATTTGCGAAATTTGAAAGTTTGCATTAGCATGAGTTACTTTATTTAAATTCACTAGATGGTGCTTTTGAATTGTCGATTCTAGTCTAGAATGTTCTACATTTCAAACACTTTATTTCGTGTGGGTACGCGGTATTCACGCAATTATTCTTTAAGATTATTTAGTCAGTTACTTTATAAACAACAATCCAAAGGAACAATGTCATACAGTATAATAGAACGTGGTGCCCCTTTTACTCCAGATTACCGAGTTTATATAGGTGGGTAAATGTAATCTAACCTTACATCATTCTTTTCCACGTTAATCAAAATTAGTACAGCTTTAATTATTTCCGTTTTTCAGCTGATAAAAATGGACCAATTTCTCCCTTACATGACATTCCATTATTCGCAGATTCTGAAAAAAAAATACTCAATATGGTTGTTGAAATTCCTCGATGGACCAATGCAAAAATGGAGGTATTAAAATATTTCCATTATGGGTATATGTTATAGTTTATTATGCAGATTACTATGAAAGAAGTATTAAATCCAATTAAACAAGATATTAAAAAAGGTAAACCCCGATTTGTGTCTAACTGTTTTCCTCATCATGGTTACATATGGAATTATGGTGCTTTACCACAAACATGGGAAAATCCTGAACATTTAGATGATGGCACAGGTGCCAAAGGTGATAATGATCCTATTGATGTGATTGAAATTGGTTATAGAATAGCAAAAGAGGAGAAATTCTTCATGTTAAAATTGTTGGGACTATTGCTTTAATAGATGAAGGTGAGTTTCGTGACCTATAAAAGCTCGGATCAATACGTAATTAAATAAGTATAATTGATTATGCAAGTACAAATGATTATCAACAATATCATCTTTAATACTTAGCCTTTGCCTTTCAGATAACTATTGTTTTAAAATATATACATTATTAAAAAGATAGTTTTAGGCAAATAAAGATTGGTTTGAAGCAAGACTTTTTAAACAGTTTATAATAGTAAAATTCAACACAGTTTTGCACATTATACAGTTTTTTGGTTTTGCTTTCTTTAATGAATGATCACAATTACCTACTTGTAATAATAATGGTATAATCTAAGGAAAGTTGGTAATATACAAACTTTTTAATTAACTTTATTTTGTGCTTGCCATTAAAATCTAATTTTATGCACTTTAACCACAGTGTAGATAAAACGAATTTTGTGTATTTTTTATGAAAGTTTTAAAATGTTATCTTTGACATTTATGAAAAGCATGATTTACATACCAGCATGAAATAAAATTGAGTATTAAACATAATGTTAATGGGAAATTAACATCTCGTGAAAGGTTTATTCACTGATGACACTGTTCCTTAAATAAAATCTTTCACTTGATGTTAAAATGCCCCTATATCATCTTTTATAGTAAATTACCATAAATACTATTACTATAGTAATTAAATATGGTGTTGCTATTTAATCGTCTTATTATCGATGTACTAGCATTGTGCACTGCTGAAAATAGTTTTTTCGGTTCTAATTGTATACTTTTTAAGTTACATCAAGTGGCATTTGAAGTCATTGTCAAGAACACGCACTTGAGATTGAGACTGTGAGATAAACTACATAATAGTGATATTGAGACTTTTCAAGTACTAATTTGACTGATGTTTAGAGGTGGCATAATTTATAACCTTTTCGATGTTTTTCATTTTGTCTTATGTAGCCCAATGTAACCAAAATGTTTCCATACTATTTTTTTTTCATTATTTAAAAATATTTGGTGTGGAACAATAGACGACCTTCCAACCTACAAAATGACTATTCAACTCACCCTCTCCATGTCAACTACCAACCAATTACAATTTAGTATTTTTTATATTTGGACCAATCAGCATATACTTAAACACCTATACTGCGTATTGCCAATGTCCGTAATGAGCAGAAACGTAGCTAGAAGTTTGACCACACCAGTGTATTTGTGCAAATATGCGCAGGCGCGAAATGTAATTTATCCATAAATTTAGAGATTGTAAGATTCAAATTTAAATCGTAAACTTTGTGCCTTTCAGTTAGTTTTTAGTTTTAACGATCTCGCTCGAAAAAGAACGAAGGGAAATAGAAGTTATATTTATGCGAGAAATTATTAAAAAGTTTACTTATTCCATTAATCTTGTTTTATTTAAAACAATTTTTTAAGGGAAATAAAAGTACTGCTTATGTTCAATTTTTATTTCTATATTTCGCATTTGTTGTAATTATTGATTTTTAAATAAAATTAATTTGCTATACTTAGATCTGACATATACATCCTTTACTGAAGCCAATTATGCTTCATGAAACAATCTTATTTTTAATAAAGTTTCAATTATTTATCTAATCACTTGCACAACACGATTGTCAAGGTAGAGTAAAGTCAACATCGGAAGACACCAGCGCAGAAACGCATTTTTAAACTAGATAAAGATGCAGTAATGATTGGAAAATGACACAGATATTAGTACTGTGCGCTCTAAAAACGTTAGTTTCCAGCTGATCGTTTGCCAACTTTTGTTTATAATCTCTTTGTTTTTCCGGCGTATCAAATTTGTTTATTACTTATTCTACAAAACAGTTTTTTTTAAAACTATCCGCTGCCTGTATTGTATTTATAAGTAAGTTACTTTTATTATTAATTTCATGTTATATTAATGTAATCAAATCTAGTTCTTTATATAATGTGCGACGCAAGTACATCTCATAACGCTCAAGCACCTCAAGCAAGAAAACGCCATGTGTTATCTGAAGATGCTCGCAAGATTGTGTGGCACAATTACAAATACTTTAAGTATCAATTTATGTAAAAAGCAGTTGGATAACAACGTTTTATTTTGTAATAATAAGGAACACATAATGGACATTTGTGACACACTCATAATTCAAGTGAACGGTGATTCCTCTGATGATATAACTTTTTCGTCTGATTCAGAAGATTAAATTGACAAACTGTTTCTTTTCAGTAATTAATTGACAATAAAGTGTAAGACGATGTGAAAGTAACCTTGACAGCCTTCGTAACTAAAAAAATGTTAAATTGTTATTGGCGAATGTATTTAAAAAAAAACTAGATTTTGACAATAAAATATGATTTTACTTTATGATTATTTCAAAAATTTTACATCTAAAATTGTATTCTTGGACAACAAACGTAACATAACCTAACTTTTATTTTTTCAAACGTATATTTTTTTGTTGAGCTTTACACTCTGACGTCACTTTTTTTGCGCAGCTTGGTGTCTTCCGATATTGACTTTACTTTAGTCCTGATTCTTAATATGCTCTAGTAACACGAGGTAATTAAAGGTGACATTTGAACATCTACTAAATATACTAAATATTTTGTTAGATAACAGTTGATTGATATTAACATTTGGAAGTTTGTTGAAAAGACAGTTTTGCTAATTTTACAAATATTTACATCTTTGGAAGGATATACCAACGAACCTCTATTTTTGATCTTTATGAACAATAACTCTTTATCACTAATTAAGTACTTATTACATATACTACATACACTCAATTTTGGGAATTTGCTAACAATGAATCCACTGATGTATTCCACCACATTTTCAACATAAGAATTTAAAGTAATTTCATTTTCACCAGTGAGAGGAAACACAAATTTGGAGCGTTTTGAAGAAACGTGAAGTATTTGTACTCCATCTGCCAGACAGTTCGCAGTATCAAATAATTTAATTTCATTTCTGATAAGAAGTCTTTTATATGCACTTATAAATTGTTTAGCATTCAGATTATTGTTAAATCCTCCATGACTTCTAATTTCACTGAAAAATGTTTCTAAATAGTCTTGACTCTGTTTAAAAGTCAAAAGATATTCCACTTTATCGGCAATCTCAGAGTAATATTGAAAGACATTAATTAAATTTATGATTAATCCTAAAAATCCAGTTTTCCTATTACCTGATATAATTTATTAAAGTAAGAGATTGTTCTTTTAAATTCTCATGTGAATCCTTACTAATTGGTATATTAAAATGATTTCGCTTGGAAAACATTTCTACTGTTTAATAAATCAAAAATATTATTAAAAAATAAGCAAAATTTAGAGGTAACCTCACAATCTTGAAAATAATTGTCATATAATTGGATTCTTGTTAAGTACACTAAGGCATCTGAAACACTTCCACTCAGTACTTGTACAGCAAGACGCACATTCATTCTGTTTGTATCGAATTGGATATGTTTTTTCGTTAATTTTGTGGCCAAGTGCAATCCTTCTTTGAGTTGAATATTATTTAGTTCATTGATGTGTAACCAGTTGATTTTATTATTTTCGTAATCTACTATAATTCCCTTATCACCTAAGGTGTTTTTTACTAGTTTAAACATATGACAAGCATCAAAGAAAATATAAATCTTCTTTTTTGTTATAGGATGGATAATCCATGGTTTGAAATTAGCAGAACCATATTGAAAATTTACACCTAAATGTGTGCACAATCACTGAAGCACCATCAAATGTCAATGACTGAAGTATTGCACTAGTGGAATGTAATAGTTCAAAACATTTTGTTATTAAATTAGCCCTTTCGGAACCAGTAAGGCTTATAATTAAAAAGTATCCAACAGGTACTTTCCACCCACTATTAACAACTACCACCATGAACACTAGAACATTTTTTGCAAGTTGCACATTGTCATTGTGGTGGTGAATGCTTGCTCCTAAGTTCACTCCACCATAAAATGTATCAAAAACAAGTTCCTCTTTTATAGACATTTCGTCAACTACTAAATTCAAAATAATCTCTTTGTCCTTTACCCTCGCTGCTATTGCTTGCAAAGCTTCAGCAGTGAAACCAAGTTTACCATCAACTACGCTGTACCATGCCCTAAGGGTTGATGGATGTGGCAATAAATTCTGCCAAGTTTTTCTAATGTACATGTAAGCCTTGGCAGAATAAAACTGTAAACTTAAAGCAAAGCTTCGCAATTTTGGTGAATATTTGGTTTTTTTCGATTTTAATTTTCTAGTAATAAGCAGTTTCTGGCAGTAGTTGGTGTTAAAAAAAAACTTGAGCAAATTTTGTATCATTATCACAACCAACATTACCAATAGTGTATCGCCAGCACTTTTTTTGTTGTGAGTTAGAAGCTCCTGAAGGGGTGTGACTTTCATTTTCAATCTCCTATTCTTTTGCTGCAGAGCACGGTTCCTTAAACGTTGCCGCTTTACTTTCTCTTTCGCTAAATGAAAGGCCCGTTTAGCTCGTCTATGGGTATGAAAGTCACATTGATGCTTCACTAAAATATCGGACTTCATAAAAGTTCCTTTTCTTAGGGGTGCACATCAGTTGATCATCTTTATAAATAAAATTTATTATTGCCCATAATTCATTTTAAGTGTTAGTTTTTAGATGCGTACCTGATTTTCTTTTATGCATATAGGTGATGATTCTGCTGTTGAAACAGGTAATGACTGCTCTAGATTTACTGCTTCCGATTCGTTACCAACATTTTTTGCTTTTATTGACACACTTTGTATGTTCCAACATATGTATTTTATTAGGTACTGCTACAGAAGGAAATGCACCAGGTTTTAATCTTAACTTTCCACCAAACTTTTGTGCTGATGGCTCCTGATAATCATCCAACTTAAAATGATTTGAACAAATAAATAGTCGAGATACATCGTCAAACTCTTGTAAGACTGCTAGGGTCTTTTGGGAACCTATCACATATTAATCTTATAATATGTATTATATGGTACAGTAAAGATTTACTTACATATACAAAGTTGTTGGCGGTTTCTCAGCACACAAAAAACAACGTCCTGAAGCCATAACTATTCAAATATACTATGTTTTTAATAGTATTGTAATTGAATAATATGTAACTTAAATGTAAAAAGAATGTTACTTAAAATCACAAATAACAACGGACTGAAAATTTCACTTTAAAGAGATGGTAAACATGAACATAACTGTGACATAACCTTTCTTATTTCGTTTGGAAGGTTAAAACGTAACCTAAATTTCCGATCATGCGCAAAACGTATTATAAACTATACGGTGTAGAAATATATATATATATATATATATATATATATATATATATATATATAAGTGTAATCTTGACTGATAATGAATATAAGATAAGTTTATTGGAATGCAGTCAATTATGAAGGCCAAAAGTAAAAACCCTTTGTTAATGTGCCAAGCTTTGGAATGCTTTATTCCTTTATCAAGACAAGCTACTATAAATATAATTAAATTATTTATAAATTAAATAACAATAAGAAACATACCTAACGTGAGTTAAATAATAAAGTTAAAACAGAACTAACAATAGGAATTTGCAGGAAACTAAATTTAGTTGACAGTGTGTCAATAGTAAAACTAAATGGAATGTGACATAATACAAATGGTTAGTTACGTATTAAAAACATTAACAACGGTAAGTGTTATGTTATCAAAAAGGAAAAGAACATTAACAAAAATTACTAGAAGAATGGACAATATTAACTAAAAGTTTATTTAATTATAATTATAATTGACTGCATTCCCAATAAACTTATCTTATATATATATATATATATATATATATATATATATATATATATATATATATATATATATATATCTGCACCCTACTCTGTATTACGAGGGTATAGGTATTTAAGTATATGTCAATCAGAGCACAATTGTGCGATAATTCTGCCAGCTTAATATTCCCGACAATTTTTTCTCTTTCTGTGAAATTTAATTGCCTTCCGGTAAAATGTCAAATTGACATAGACTTTGATGTTTATTTTGTTCGTCAAAGTAATACATACTCCGACTACCATCGAAACCACTATATAACCTGCAACTTGTTTTAAATTAAAACTAATTAATTAATTCATGACTTGTCAATTGACCATCAGTTTTGTTCGTTGAATAGTCTTTTTGTATTCGTTACTTTTAATACATAAACAAAAAAGTGGTATATAACTAAATATATAAACTTTTTTGTTTGTGTAATTAATTTGACATTTCTCATCAAATATTTCATAATTTAATTTTTTTCTAATTTTATGTAAACGATTACACATTTTTGGTGCTCGGCCTTATATTTTATCCCTCGGCTACTCCTCGGGTAAAAACGATTCATTCGTTATAAAAAAAATATATAAACACAATTATAACAATTCTAAATATTTCTGTAATATTTCAGATTCTCCTATATATAACCTTCAGTAATAGAGAAACTTGCTTACACGATGTAACCCCTTGTTGCCAGCTAACTCCAGGGTCGTGAATCTTCTACTCGGACCGAACGTCTGGGTGAAATATCACCAGAAACAAAATTTAGCAAAAAAAAGAAATATAAAAAAACTCCTTGTATTTAATTTCACACATATACTTGGACTGTAAAATACTTTACTTAAACTTAAATCTATATAACGAAAAATATTTTCTTTTATAGAGCAAAAACGTGAGAACAAAAAAATTTCATCAAAGAAAATCTTCAATTAAATCATATGATCCATTAAGGTTATAAAACAATATATATTCCACACAAAAAAATTTTATACTTAAGCGCTGGAACGTTATATTCGTCATCCTTTTGCCTCAAGCTAAATCTTGTATTCAAATACCATTCATCACATAACAGTTTAATTTTTATCCAAAACACATGCCGACTGTAACCATTGATGTTTCTGGAGATTGTGATACGACCTTCTATATTTGAGTTTTGCTTTCCAACCTTATCTACCATATGTTTTGTTTTAATTTACACGCATTTTCCATATATACTAGGACCCTAAATAATTGTTATTTAATAACTAATAATATTTAGTATTTACTACATACCTCGTTTAATTTTGAGGGAAACTGAATAAATAGATTCTTGAGTTTTATTATTATTGTAGAAATTCTTAATATGATAATAAAACTTGTTTTATTATTATTGTCGTAAGCAGATGGGCAAATCCGAACGGAAAAAATATTCACGTGTATTTTTTGTATTTACTACTCAGATGTTTTTCTTTATATCCCAACGAACACAAAATTTAATTACTTTGGAAACTTCCACTAACGTATACTTTTAAGTTTCAATTATAAAATTTATCTGAGTACCCAAATGCATAAGACCGACTCACTCTCAAAATTTTTCAATTTCCTCTACCACGAAAATTTATCGAACGCACGCGCAGCAATTCTAACATAAAAGGTCGCTTCTAAGTGATCATAGAATTGTGTAACTTAAGCAATCACAGAATGGTATTGAATAGCTATTATCTAAGGTTATATTTTCCCAACAATTATTTATTTTATATTTTATAAAATTTAAACACGTAACAAACGGCCTCGCACCATGAAATGTGTAAACAGCGCATTAGTTACGCAAATAACTATTTAAATACCACTCGTAGCCGACGAATTCCATAATTTTTTGTCAAAGTACTTAATTGTGTTTATTGCATAAATTTATATCGAAGTAATAAACACTTATAAACTTCGGCAAAAATGTTCGGCAATTGATCGGCCACTTGAGGTATTGTATAACAATTTTTTTTACGAAAATAGGCAACATTGTAAAAACAAAAACAATAATCTAACAGACGGTTAAAACTTAAAGTTGTTTAGTCCAAATTTGAAGTTGAAAAGGTATATATGTTTATTAACCTCTATCTGACATAAAGTTTTAAATTTGGAAACCAACAAAATCAAATTGAAAATAATCATATTTAATTCGGTAGTAATCAACTTCAAATTGCGACTAATCAATTTTTATTTGGGAACAAAGAAATTCAAATTGAGAAAAGACCCATTCAATAGTGCTTATATAATGAAAGTTTGCTAGCGAACAAAATCAATATACAGGGTGTTTCAAAACAAATACGAAAAACTTAAGTGAGTATTCCTTGTTCAAAGCAAGGGGTACTTTGGTATATAAACGTTTGGTCAAAAGTCAACTATTAGGAGATATCACGTTACAAAGATGGCGGAAAAATGTTTTTATTTTTTATCTTAAAAAAGAAAAGTAATGGAATAATGAAATTCTACGGAAATATTACTATTATGAAAACACACTTTCTGCATATTTTTTCACTTTTTTAGAAAGAGTGCAAGGGGTTGAAATAGACAACCCCTATTATTATTATTATTGTTAATTAAGTTTATAGACAAACTTACGCAAAATAAATTAGGATAGTCTGGTTTATTTAGAAACTTTTTCATCTCTTGTATTTATTTATAAACCTTACCCATTTGAAATAAAAAAATAAAATGTAAATCATTACCTGTTGGGTGGGGAAATTTATTTCAGAGAAAGAATCTAGTTGGGTGCTGTCAAACACAGTTTCACTTTGTACTAACTTTGTTAAATTTCCTTCTGAACAATCGCATTTAAAAAATAATTTATTAAGAAACATTTTTGAAACCAACCTATCCTCTATTAACACATAAACTATGAATGAAATTGTTTTTAAAAAAATAAAATTGAAACATTGCAACAAAAATGCACAGAAAGGACTACATTTTTTTATAGCATGTATTGAAAATACTTACCTTATGATGTAGTACATGCATTTATCCTATGCATCATTGGTCCCGAATGCACTGGAATATGCCAGGATTATTCTTATAACATCACATGATGTGTAAACTAATTCTTTCAGATATTCCCAAATACAAAAATCCAAACATTTAAATCTGCGAATCTAGGCAGCCCGCATATTCCTATCCAGCGGTTTTCATAGGTAAGATTTAAATACTGCCGCACATTTTAAGTAAGCTGAAATTTGCTGGAGCACCATCATGTTACATGTAATACATGTATCTTCTAGTGTTCAGGGGTAAATGTTCCAGTAGAAAAGGCAATTCCTCTTGTAGAAAATGAAAATATGACTCGCCAGTTATTTTTAAAGGTAAAAAATGTGGCCCAATTAAATGTTCATCGATAATTCCTACAAACGTTAACGGAAAACTGATGTTGATGTCTAGATTCTGTTATTGAATGTGTCTTCAACCCACACATGCTTTTTTTGAAATGCATCTCTTAAGAAACTAGCTTAGCCCGAAAAGAGAATTTTTTAATAAAAAAGATTATCGGTATTCATTCGGTGAAACCATTGGGAACAAATCATTCTCGGTTCGAAATCTCTTGCTAAGAAAACATGAACCTTCTGTACATGGTTAGAATATAACTAGTATTTAATTCCTCTGTAATTGTCCTGTACTTGTCTGAAACTGAGAAGGATATTGGGATAAATGAGGTAGAGAAAACGGTAGGGAGGTTGAAAAACAGCAAGGGAGCAGGCGTAGATTAAATCACTGGTGAAATGCTAAAGTGTGGTGGTGCAAAGCTTATACGTAGATTGTGTGAATTGTTCAATGTATGCCTTATGTGTGTAAAAGTGCCGAGGGATTGGAAGAACGCGATCATTGTACCACTGTATAAGGGGTAAGGGGAACAAGAGTGATTGTAACAACTACAGAGGAATAAGTTTGCTCAGCGTGCCTGGTAAAAATTATTTGGAAGAATACTGATTGATAGAGTACGAGAAACTACACAAACTAAGATTTGGGATGTGCAAGGTGGCTTCATGTCAGGAGAGGATGTGTCGATCAGATGGTTGCTCTCCCGCAGGTCATCGAAAAGTGTTTAAGGGTAAAAAGGAAGTTGTACTGTGCGTTTGTGGATCTGGAGCAAGCATACGACAGAGTGAATAGGGAGAAGCTGTGGGAAATATTAAAAGAATATAGCGTAAATAAAGGTCTAATAAATAGAATAAGGGCAGTATACAACGGTAGTCGGGCATGTGTTAGGGTGAGAGGGGATGTGAGTGAATACCTTAATATTGAGCAAGGAGTGCGACAATGCTGTGTGATGTTACCCACCGTGGTTATTCAATGTATACATGGATAATTGTGTTGACAAGCATGTACCGATACAAATGGTGTAATGTTTGGTGACTTAAATGTACGACTTCTGGTGTATGCAGATGACAGTCTTATTAAGTGACAGTGCTGATGAGCTGCAAACCGCTCTGAGGAAGTTCGATACAGTCTGTGAGAGCATGGACCTAAAGGTAAACGTGAACAAAACTAAGATTGTGGTGTTCAATCATTCAAGATGAAATTGTGGAGCAAGTGGACGAGCTGGTATATCTTGGTAGAACGTTTACTGCAGATGGTACAATTGATGGCGAGATTGGACGAAGGGTCAATGCTGGACGGAAAGTGATTGGAAGTATGTGGACGATAATGAGAAATGAAAGCATTAGCCTAGCTGCGAAACGCGCAATCTATAATGGCGTGTTCGTCCCGTCAGTACTGTATGGAAGTGAGACATGGGTATGTCAAAAAAAGCACGAAAGAAAAATAAATGCCGTGGGTATAAGATTCCTGAGAAGCGCATGTGGTAAAACCAGAAGGGACAAGGTAAAAAAGTAATGCATTAAGACGGAATGTGGTGAGGAAAATGCGATGATGGATAGATGTAAAAGGAGTACATTACGTAGGTTTGGTCACATTGAGAGAATGAACAACGCAAGATTAACGAAACTAATATATGTGGGTGGGGTTAGAGGAAAGGCCGGGCCTGGTAGGCCGCGTAAAACTTGGCTGAATGTAGTAGAATGTATGATAAAGGAAAAAAAGATAAGGAGTTTTAAAAATAAAAGGGCATGTCAGAGACAATTTATGAATCTTGCGGAAGCTAGGGAGGTATACGGAGATAGGAAAGCATGGGGAAAGATTGTGAATGAAAGACAAATAACAGCCAGGTATTGTTTTGCCTACCCCGCAAGGGAATGGCGTGAAGGTTAAGTTAATTCTCAGGTTACGCTTCAATAATGTTTACCACAGCAACTTCTAATTCTGGTATTCGAACTTCGCGTTGTCGGCCGGTATCAAAACCTCTTTTTTAAGTTTCAGATTCATGTAGCCTTTGATGAAGCCTGGTAAACGTGCTGTAATGAGGAGATCTACGATTAGGATACGACAAGCTTCAAGAATTTCTGTTTACTCTCCCGTGCATAAAATGCATATCTGTCATTGCTGCATTAGTGAATTGAACCATTATTGTTCTTATTGATTTAATTAAAACTCTTATTACTGCACCATTAAGTAGATCAGATAACAAACTTGTGATTGAATTAATCGTAAAATATTATATTCAAACTACTGAGTAATGTGAAATAAAGTAATATTAGAAACGACCTAATAAGTGACAGCAGCCAACTAGATTCTTTTTCTAAACTAAATTTCCCCGTCCGGACACGTAATGATTTACATTTTATTTTTTATTTCAAATCGCAAACTAGAAGATACATGTTTTACATGTTACATGATGGTGCTCCAGCACATTTCAGCTTAAATCTGCTACAGTATTTAAATCTTACCTATGAAAACAGCTGGATAGGAAGAAGCGGGCTGCCTAGATCCCCAGATTTAAATCTTTGTATTTTTGTATCTGGGGATATCTGAAAGAATTAGTTTACACCACCGCAATACAGGATATCGAAGACCTGATAAATCTCATAATTGCATTATGTGATGTAAGAAATAATCCCGGCATATTGAATACTTGCTTAAAGAGTGTAGTCGTCTCTGTGTATTTTTGTTGCAATGTTTCAATTATATTTTTTGAAGACGATTTCCTTCATAGTTAATAGAGAAAGGTTAGTTTCAAAAATGTTTCTTAATAAATTATTTGTGATTGGTCTGAAGAAAGTTTAACAAAGTTAGTACAAAGTAAAACTGTGTGTCCCGACACGTAATGGTTTACATTTTATTTTTTTGTTTAAAATCGGTAAGGGTTATGAAAAAATACAAGAGATGAAAAATGAAATACTTTAATAACTCATAATAAATCATTGTTTTAATGGTGATTTTTTACAATTACGTTCGATAACAGTTTTTCTTAGTAATTTGTAAAAATTGTAATGAGTAAACAATTTTGCAAATTTGAAAAATTCATGAAATAATGTGTTATCATCTTAATTATAATAATTTAAATGTACATATTATAAATACTTATTTTTTAAGAATAAAAGTTCTAATTAAACCATCCAAACTTATTTTTTTTCAAGTCGTTGTGTAAGTTTTTCTTTAAATTTAGTTAATAAGAATAATAGGAGTAGTGGTTTTCAACCCAGCATGATAAAAATGTGAAAAAATATCTAGAAATGGTTGACTTTTGACCCAACGTTTATATAACAAACTACCCTTCGTTTTGAACAATCATCCCCTTAAGTGTTTCGCATCTGTGTATTACACCCTGTATATTAATGAAAAAGTGAATTTAAACAGTAATAAAATGAGATCTTATAGTATGATTTTATTTCAAATATGATTTTATTATATTTTATAATAACATACATTTGATAAATAAAAATTGAAACCAACTTATATTTAACAGGACGTCAAAAGTAAAACTTATTTAATTTTGTATATCAGCAATGTTTAGGGCGTTGAATCTACATATCTGGCCCTGTTACTTACGTTATATTGCGATTGATATTCTCCAACCGTTGCAAACGTAACTCAACTTGAGCAATATTCAATCTTTCTTCGCCCGCTAAAATCTCTGGCAATTCTGCTGCTAAATCTCCTTTAACACCGGCTTTGAACGCTGACCAAGCAAGCTCTATTGGATTTAGCGTGGGACTGTAATTACTCAACCTTAATAGTTGGTGTTGATGAAACTCTTCCTCAACAGAAGCAGCTTCCAGGTCACTGCCACAGGGAGGATTATCAACTATACCATTAAAAGCGTCCGAATACTAACAATAATACTGTGATTATGTAATAAACAAAACGCAAATGTAATAAACTATTAGCAATTGATCAAATAAATTTAATTAAAAAAATATTACCAAATAACAATCGCCACTGCCGTTGGCTCAATCGGTAGATAAAGAAAAGAGCGGGTTCTAATATATTGATTTGTTAACATACTTGAAATGCTGCATGCTTCCCATCTGCTTAATTATTTTCACTTCACTTAATTAATAAAAAATGCAATATAAAAAGTTACGAAAGTATGATGAAATCTCGAGCGCCATATTGTCTTTCGTTATAGGAACAACAACACCTAGTTAATGAATAATAATAAACAATTTATCAAAATGAAAATAAAATAACAAGATGTACTTAAGTTTATTCAATGTCCAATTGAAATGATTAAAAAAAATCAGAAGTCTTATTACTATTCTTAAAGTATATAAAAAAATCATTACCTTTGAACGGTTCGGTACATAAACTGTATTACTGCTGGTAACACATGAAACAGAATGGTGAACTTGGTGAGGTCATTGTGTTGCTAATTTATCCTTAATATATTGTGTCCATAAATTTATTGCATTTCTTTGAAGTTTAAGTATGTAGAACTTGCGTTGTAAAATGTAATAATCCAAGTAAAAATTTCCATTAAAATTAGAAAAATAACAGAATAGTAAAATAGTGAAATATAAGTGCCATTAAAAATAAGTATTATAAAAATGCCATATCAAAGTAAGTAATGAAAATGCCATATCAAAGTATGCATTATAAAAGTGTGCAAAAAGTGCCATCTAAAAAAAGCAAATGCTTTAGTTTTAAATATAATGAATTAGAAAATAACTTACCATCAAAATCTGATGGCACTAAATATAAAAATTAGGTAAAACCATGCTTTCTGTAACATTCAGCAGCAAGTGAAAATATAGGCTTTCAGAATAACTCTAAATGTTTAAGAAGTTGTCACGCGTTGCGCGGATACAATGATCAGAATCCAATTTTTAAGAAAGGAACTATAACTCTTTATGAAATATTACACCTAAAAGATATGTTCTAGGAAATGCAAATTAAATTGCCTTTCTTAATTCCACATTTTAATAATTAAAAACTTTTCTAATATTACGCCAAATAAATGAACGATCTTAAATTAATGCATTTTTTAATACAACCAAAAAAAGGTTGTTACACACCCCCTCCTAAAATTTGGACTCGGAGATCACCAAAGCGGAGATTCCAAACACTAAGCTAATAAATGAAATTATTAAAATTAAAAAAAATACAAAATGTTAAGCTAATTAAAATATAAGCAATATGTAAAAAAATAAAAAGGAAATGTACGAATAAGTACAGAAAATGTGGTGATGTCGGTCAGGAAAGACCCCTCGTAACACCATAAAAGCTAATGACGCGCTACCACCCGCACACGCCACTAGTCGAGAATTAAGGACCCGAAACCTTAAATAAAGTAAAAAACTTTAACTGGTGGGGTTAGTGAAGCAAACCACCATCAGAAGAGCAAAATGAGTAACCGGAAAAATAATTTGAATCTAAGGTAAAAAACGAACAGAAACCTACCATGACCTGAAGGGACAGTGGGTGGGGAACCCGGGAACAGTTATCGTGCAACTATATAAAAAATCAAGACTAAACGCCACTCCACTCGAGAGTATAAGTAAAAATTCTTCCGGACTAACAATAAATAATCGCGAGACTTGAGGCCGAGAGAGAGCGGTTCCATTACCCTACCCGGGTGGTCGCAAACCAAGCCTCCTAGGTACAACACACAACTACCACTGTCACGTTCGATTAAGTGAGTCAAAATCGGTAAATCCAAGATACGACTATTTCCTTGGCAAATTAGCTCAGGATGCTTCGTCGTGGAGAACAAGAGAGGCCACTCTACCCTTCACGAGATTCAGGTTTCATGTTGTTCCACAGTCGTCGTCCAAGACTAAACATTCCCTAACTAACACGCACGTTTAGTAAATAAATCGAAATCTAGGTGAGGCAACAAAGAGAAAGATGAAGCACTCTTACGAACACATCAACCCCCCTAAAACTACCAAAACGTCATAATCAGGCAGTGAACTAATCGAGGTTGACACGAGGCGAACCGAAGTCCTCAAGCACCGTCCAAGAATAGTAACACTACACAAATCAGGAAAAACAAAATAACTAAATCAATCAAAAAATAAAAATGTATACAAGCATTACTAGTTTTCTTATCAATGGTTAAGAGTTTACACGTCAAATTAACGATCAGAGGTAAACTCAAAATAGTTATCTTTAATTTTACTATTGTAACAATAGCAAATTGTAAATCCAATAAAGGAAGATAATCTGCCTGAGAACTAATGACCCAAAAAATCGGCAAAACAATCGCACGATGGGACTAAATATCAACCATCATGCTAACAAATGTAGCAAAAATAGAATAAGTGGTTTGCAAAGCCACTAAAATATAAAATAAAATAATGTGCGAAATAAGCACAAAAATAAAATTACTTTGAAAAATTATCAAAATAATTAAAATATATAAATAAGAAAACGAGAATGTAAAAATACTAAAATAGAAAAATAATTAAAAAGAATACGAAAAAATAAGAACTAATGGGGTTTTAAATCTTTAACATGAAAACACCTAATGGTTTATTATCAATAGGGTGGCCAATCTGGTACGTAGTTGGACCTACCACCTCAATAACTTTTGCTTCAATAAATTTAAGAGCTAACTTTTGACTATAATTTTTAGTCGCATCAGATAAAGTAAAATTCTTTTTCCAAACCAAATCGCCAACGTTTAATTTCAACGGACGACGTCGCAAATTGTAAGGTTTTGAATTTCTTTCGTAAGCTGCATGTAAATTTTGTTTAACATGTTTAAAAATGGGTGAAAGTTCATTTAAATCTTGAACTAATTGTTCACGGTTAGCAATAAATAAATCATCCTCTTTGAAATCCTTTAGTCGACCATAAAAATCTCCAGAAATAGGAACTGTCCGACCAAACGCCAAAAAGGAAGGTGAAAATTTCGTAGACTCATGAACAGCGTTACGAATAGCATGGGCAATTTTGTGAATTTCAACATCCCATTCCTTGTGATCATCTTTAATATAAGACCTGATTGCAGTACCTACTACTTTATTAACTCTCTCAACAAAATTTACTTGGGGATGATAACTTGCATTAAACCAAATGGATTGAACTTTGTAAGAATTCATTAAATTTTTAAATTGTGAACTTTTAAATTGACGACCATTGTCCACCATACAAATTTGAGGAACACCGTAAACTAGAAATACATAATTTTCAATATATTGACAAATACTTTTAGCAGTAGCACTGCGCATAGGGTGAATCAAAGTAAATTTAGTAAACCAATCACAAATAACTAAAACTGTATTACCACTCTTTGATCTAGGAAAAGGACCCACTAAATCAATACAAATACATTGAAAAAGATAAGAAACATTTTTCTCTTTACCCATAAAACCATAATGATTAAATTGTGAAGACTTGCTTCGGTTACAAACATTGGAATTCCTAATATATTTGGAAATATTTGACTTCATTTTTGGCCAATAATAAAATTCTTTAATTTTTGAAAAAGTTTTAAAAACACCAAAATGTGATGACGTAGGTTCATCATGAAATTTTCGTAAAATATCTTTCCATAAAGATTTCGGAACAACTAATTTCCATTCCACTAAATTCGATTCGATGTTTAAATCATTAGAAATAAATTTGTAGTTTATCATCTTCAACTCTCCAATCAGGAAATAATTCAGGATTTTTAGAAACGTTGGCTAACATTTTCTTATACCAATCGTCTAAATCGAGAACAGAAAATTCTGAAGAACTAACTTCCAAAGGTGCTCTAGAAAGTGCATCAGGAACAACATTTAATTTACCTTTAATATGAATAACTTCAAAATCAAATTGTTGAAGTTTAACACTCCATCTGGCTAATCGACCAGAAGGATCTTTTAAATTATTAATCCAAATAAGTGAATGATGATCTGTACTAACTTTAAAATGGGTACCTTCAATATAAGGTCTAAACTTTTTAATACCAAAAATAACTGCAAGTAACTCACGTTCTGTAATTGAATAATTTTGCTCGGCTTTATTTAAAGTAAGAGAACCATAGGCAATAACAACTTCATTTTCTCCAACATCTTGTGTTAATACACATCCAACTCCGCAATTAGATGCATCACATTGTAAATAAAATGTTTTAGAAAAATCAGGGCTCGCTAAAATAGGAGCATCAACTAATAAAGATTTAATTTTTAAAAATGAATCGTTGGCTTCTTCATTCCATAAAACTTTCTGAGATTTCTTCTTGCCTTTCAATAAATTATTAATCGGAGCTAAAGTTGTGGAAAAATCATGAATAAAACGTCTATACCAAGAACACATTCCAATAAAACGTTTAACTTCTGTAAAAGTATGTGGTTGAGGAAATTGAGTAATAGCTTCCACCTTTGAAGGATCGGTGTGAAGACCATTCTTATCAATAACAAAACCTAAATATGATAATTGAGGTTTACAAAATTCACATTTATCTAAATTAATATTTAATTGGGCATCATTAAGCCTTTTAAAAACTTCTCTTAAAATATCAATATGTTCCTTGAAAGTACTTGAAAAAATAATAATATCGTCTAAATAAACAAAAACTGATTGAGATAAATCATGTCCTAAAATGGAATCCATAAATCGTTGTAATATACTTGCGTTTGTAAGTCCCATGGGCATAACAGTATACTCAAATAATCCTCTACGTGGAACAGTAAAAGCAGTTTTTCACAACTCAGCGTCTAAAGGAATTTGCCAAAAGCTTTTTTAAATCAATTGAAGTTAAATAACGAGCATCTCTTAATTTATCCAAAATATCGATTAAAAATGGTAAAGGGTAAGCATCTTTTTTTGTAACAGAATTTAATTTCTTCGCATCAAAACAAACTCTAAAATCACCTGACTTCTTCTTAACTAAAACCATTGGAGAATTCCAAGGAGAAGAACTGGGTTTAATAATTCCTTGCTCTAACATATCATCAATTTCTCTGTTCGCATGCTCCAACATAGCAGGAGATAATGGAAAATAACGTTGTTTAATTGGTACTGCATCACCAGTATTAATTGAATGAAAAACTTTATTTGTCTTACCTAATTTATTAGTTGCTAAGGTTTTAAAAAGGTCAATAACTTGATTTAATTCAAAAACTTGATCATTATTAAGATCATCAATACTCTTAATCATAGAAAAAATTGTCTCCGCAGAGTTTGCAACAAAAGAATTTTCACCAAAATCAGCTTTAATTTCAAATAAACGACAAAAATCTACCCCAAAGTAATTGCAGTAATAAATTCAGAAACAATAACAGAAATAGAGTCGCGGCAAATCTTTTCCAATGTATAAACGTCAGCTTGACATTTTGCCAAACGATGAAATTGACGTCAACATAATACTTAGGTTAGATTGTTTACATTTATTTTGAAAACTAGTTTTGATGGAAATACTGTTCTCAACTAAGTAACAATACTTTTAACAGTTCTTAGATCATTTTGCGATGATTAAGCAATTGTAACATTTTAAGTACTCATGTATAATTTGAGGAGCTTATCGAAAATCTCAAAATGTGGAAAACGTCAAAATTAGAAGTTATTGTAAACAGAAGAGCTGACAACATTGTAATTTATTCAGTTTTAACAACCCAACAACGGTATTTCACTAACATGAATATATCATTTGTAATTATCAGGTTATTATGGAAGTTGGTATGTTAAGTTTGTCTCTCTCTAACAATTTCACCCCCACAACGGAAAAGATTTTGCCGTGACTATAGCTTTAGTAATACCATTAATAGTCAAAGATAAATCAACACTCCCCAAAATGGATTGTGAAGAACCATCAGCAATAATCAATGATGAAAAGGCGAATCCCTATTTAATTTTAAACCATATTTATCAATCAAATACAAAGCAGGCTTACCTAAAATTGTTACGGTAGCTCCACTATCTAATAAAGCAATAAAATTCTCATTGAAAATCCTTACATTAATAAAAGGTCTAACATCATCATTCTTCTCAACAAATTTAGAACAATTTTCCGGAGTTCCAAAAAATTCCTTAACAGTAATCAACCATTCGTTAAAAACATGCTCGTCAGCCTCTGAAAAATCATAAGAAATGTGTCGACTAACGGAACACTTTCCTTTTACCAGTTTTTTGAAAATTTACGCCTCGTACAATTAGAAAAAGTAACATTGGAATAACTACATTTAAAACAAAAGATTTTATCATCACCCTTATCACAGGTGTGATAGGTATGACCCAATTGTCTACATTTAAAGCATGTTGTTGAAGACTTAACTGTATTAATTTTTGTAGTAGTAAAAGTGGAATTTATATTTTTTGGTTTAATACCTGAAAAATGGACCTTAGGTTTAATATTTCGTTTCACTGCAGAAGAAGGCTTGTATTCAGATTGTCTTTGTGAATCTGAATAAGAATCAAATTTAAATTTAGAATTCTGAGCTTTTACTTGTTGTAATTTCTTACACAACTCGACCAAATGAAAAGTATCACTAACATTAATAAGGGCTAATTGAGTAGCAAACCAAGGTTGTAAATTTTTCCTAATAATCTTTAATTGTTCACCTTCTGAAGGAGGAATGTCTAATTGAGAAAATAAATTAACCATTTCAGAAATAAAAAGGGTTGGAATTTCATCAAAAGCCTGTTTCGATTTTAATATCATCTAACAAAACTTCGTCATGTCCTTCCGGTAAAAAGTCACTCTTTAATTTAGTAATAAGATGATCCCAAGTCTGTATATACGGTTTAATCGCCCTATACCAAACTAAACCTTTCCCTGCAAATAAATCAATACCAGATAAAAGCATCTCCGCCCTAGAAATATTTCGAGCAATCATTAGCTCCTCACATCTTTGAATAAAAGTAAAAACTTCTTTCTCACTACCATTAAATTTTAAATTTAATTTATAAACAGGAACAGAACTTTTAGAAATTTGTAAGTTATCAATTAATTTGGAAAAATCGTCAGCGGGAATATTAACTGAAGTATTAACGTTGTCATTATGTGACATAGAAGTATTAGAAGTATCTAAATTTGAAGCATCATTATTTAATTCAATATTTTCATTTATGGATTCAATTAATTCTAACGTTTCGTTAGATAAAGTCAACAATTGATCATGTAAATATAAAAATTCACTATCAAAAGTGGTATAATTTAAGCGTTTCAAAATATGAATTAAACGTGTGTGAAGCCTAAAGTATTCTGATTTCGAGGGCTTATGTTTAAAAAGTTTAATCGAAGACTGAATATAATTAAGCTTTTCTTTCAATAATTCCAGCTCTAAGGTGTGATTCATTTCACACTTCTTGTATGAATCAAATAAATTTTGATTGATCTTTTCTGAATTTAATTTTCGTCTTAAGAGTTTACGCTTCTCATCCACTGTTAACCTTTCTGCTTCATTTACATTTCGAAAGTTTAATTCTACTAATAACTCATCACTATATAAAACATCCACTAAATAATTTAGATTTGACATGGTAAAAAATATTGTATAACAAACAATAAATTTCACTAAGTATAAACACAATAAAATATCAAGCGTATAACGTTATAATAAATTGTTACACTCCTTAAATCTCGGTCAACTCCACAATCAAAATAAACAAAAGCGAAAACAACCAGCATATGAAATATCAGCAAATCAAGTCCCTTTTTCTGGCCCCAGTGTAATATTAACACACATGTAATAAAAATCTCAAATATAAAGTAATTAAAATAACAAAGTAATAAATTTCAAAGTAATAAATTTCAAAGTCCCTGCTCGGGCGCCAACTATACCATTAAAAGCGTCCGAATACTAACAATAATACTGTGATGATGTAATAAACAAAACGCAAATGTAATAAACTATTAGCAATTGATCAAATAAACTTAATTAAAAAAATATTACCAAATAACAATCGCCACTGCCGTTGGCTCAATCGGTAGATTAAGAAAAGAGCGGGTTCTAATATATTGATTTGTTAACATACTTGAAATGCTGGATGCTTCCCATCTGCTTAATTATTTTCACTTCACTTAATTAATAAAAAATGCAATATAAAAAGTTACGAAAGTATGATGAAATCTCGAGCGCCATGTTGTCTTTTGTTATAGGAACAACAAAACCTAGTTAATGAATAATAAACAATTTATCAAAATGAAAATAAAATAACAAGATGTACTTAAGTTTATTCAATATCCAATTGAAATGATTAAAAAAATCAGAAGTCTTATTACTATTCTTAAAGTATATAAAAAAATCATTACCTTTGAACGGTTCGGTACATAAACTGTATTACTGCTGGTAACACATGAAACAGAATGGTGAACTTGGTGAGGTCATTGTCTTGCTAATTTATCCTTAATAATATATATATATATATATATATATATATATATATATATATATATATATATATATATATATATATATATATATATAGCCTAAGTTTCACAGCTGCCTTACGTAATCTCTTCTTTTAATTTTGTTTTCTTGACTATTCATCCTCTGAGGTTCTCTACGGGTATCTTTCAAGAGGCTGTCTAAATGTTTTCTTAAGCATTCTGTTGAGACTGATTTTTTTCAAACTTTTCTTTAACTTGTTTTCTGTGTAATTTTAGGATTTTCCTCTATATATCTCTTCTCTCTTCTAAAATTTTTGCTTTCCCCTGTCCCCCACGTTTCCTTGTAACAGCTTCTTGGGTACCCACCCATCGATAAGCTGTGATTTTTTATATACCCAGTGTGTTAGCTAATCCTCTCCAGTCACCGTTGTTATTAAAAACAGCACATATTTGATTTCTAACATTTTCTGCTAATTATTTAATTTAATATAAAGATGAAACGTGACTGCCGTTCGACTTGCAAAACGTATGACGATATGAATGACAATTCAATTTTAAGTTGATTAGTGACATTGAATTTGTTTGTTTCCATTTGGCTTTATTCCCATTTTGAACGTGTTAGTTACCAATTAAAAGTTGATTAATCCCAATTTGAAATTGTTACATTCCAAATTGAAATTGATTAGACAGAATTTGAAGTTGGAAAGGTGTAGATGCTAACTCAAAACAATTTCAAACCCGCCCGCTTCTATAAAAATATCGATAATACAATTTGAGCATTTTGAATCATATTTATTTAATTTTTACACTTTTTCGCTTTTGTTAAAGAAAAGTTATGTAAAATTACATTTTCTTTAAAAAATATGTCTTCACATTTTCTTATCAAATTAATCATAATTCAAATTCAAATATTGAGAAAATTTGAATCAACACTTAAATTCTACATTAGGAATTTTTTGCTGCTAAATTACGCGTGGCATCAAAAATAGGAGGCGGTAGATTGAGACTTTCCGTCGATGACGTCATGTATGTTAGACGTCATCATTTTGGCCCCATACTACTGCAAACCCCATACACTGTAAAACATAGCAAAAGTAGATTAGATAAACAAAACTACAGTAACCTAAAAGTAGATTAGATAAACAAAACTACAGTAACCTAAATTATGCTTGAACGCACAAAAGCGTTAACGATTCTTTACGACAAAGCTGTAGCAATTTGACATTGAAAGTGATATTTAAACCATTTTAAATATTCGTATTCATGTAGACAAGGCATCTAAATGAGCGATGATGGCATCACATTTCAGCTTGAAGGTCTAATTTACCGTCTTCTCAAAAAATTGCATAGAACATGATTTATCTGTATGTTTAAGGTCTATATGTTGGTATTATTATATTCTTGAAATATATAACTGTTTCAGAAATGTTTGATAAAAACCAAAAGCTACTTCTAATTAACTCCCCCACTCCGCCGCTGAATTTTTCTCAACATCACACACTCACTCGCACTCACTCACTCACACTCACTGACACTCACTCACTCACTCACCTTCACTCACTTACTCATACTCACTCACTCACACTTACTCACTCACAGTCATTTACACTTACTCACTCACAGTCATTTACTCTTACTCACTCACTCACACTCACGCACACATGCATACAGTCACAAACACGACATCATGACCTATCTTGACGAAACTTGGACAAACAGTCTAAAGCAAGTCGATTTAGCGTAAGTGAAAAAAGTCGATTGCATAATATTCTATACTACATATGTATATGTAGGTAAGGTGACGCCTTAGTGCCATTTTATTGACTATTTTGATTTTGTTGAGTTGCAACGAGTGCCCATAATTATATACATTACTTATATACGTAATCTGTACCTTTAATTCTATTTAAAAAAGTTTCTAAATAAACCAAATTATGTAAATTCATTTTCATCTAAAATGCTATGCAATTTTTTAAAGTTCATGTAACAAAAGTGATATGGTTAGTATTTCCAATTATTATTTTTAAGCGGTAAAAAAGTTTTCCAAATTTGTCCGAATCGCACACATTCCGCAAAAATTCCCATTCCGTGATTTTTTAAGAAAAATAGAAGTTATTTTTTCCACCATTTTGCAACGTGATATCTGCGACACGATTATTTAGCAAACAATCTTTTATTTTCAACTGCCTTAACCTTTTTCGCATTTAGACCCTGTATAATAGATTATTTTGAAGAGATTATCACTTCTGCTCTTTTAGTTATGGACAGTTAGACCATATTTTAAAGGGAGATAGTACTCCTTCCTAAGGAAGAAAAATTAAAATTTCCCTCTTCTACCAGCCAATGTTTCTAATTATGCAACTTTCTAGTTCAGCTTTGAAATTTAAATAGTTTCTTTTCATGTAACTTATTAAATCTCCTTTTTTATTTTTAATACCGACAATAAAACAAGAAAAACCTTAATTGAATCACAATAATTATTAATACTAATTGCACAGGTTGTTGAATGTTATTCTGATGACAATTATTCATTCATCGTTTTCATAACCCATTTTGCTAAAGAATCATTCAAAAAGTTAAAGCGATTAAATGTAAATTCATAATCGTGGACCATTTAAAGAAATAATCTATGTCAAATAGTTGGTGACTTTCATTTTGACACCGCTCAAGGAATACAACCAAATAGGTGTTTTTAAGCATGATCTTGAAGGGTTCTTAGGAGCATTTCTCAAAAACAAATTTTTGTGAATCTGGTATAGACATACACACTTAAGGTAGATTCATTAGTGATACCTAATTAAATTTTTGTTACAGGAGAAACTGATTGGAAATTAATCGCAATCGATGTTAATGATCCTCTAGCAAACGATATTAATGATGTTGCTGATGTAGAAAAGCATTTTCCTGGTCTACTAAAAGCTACTATTGAATGGTTCAAAATTTATAAAATTCCTGATGGAAAGCCAGAAAATCAGTTTGCATTTAATGGAGATGCTAAACCTGCAGCATTTGCACATAATGTAGTTGATGAAGTAAGTGCAGAATAATAATTTAATACCTCATCACCTTCGACATTTATCGGAAAACAATGACAATGTAATCATTATTTTAGGTTCACAAATTTTGGAAACAATTGGTTAACAAAGAAGTAGATGCTAAAGGAATTTCTTGGTAAGTTTTAATTAGGAAGCTGACTTATATATTGTAATAATTATTTTAGTATTAATACCACATTGGATGGTAACTCATTTATGGTCTCTCCTAGTGAAGCCTCAGATATTGTAAATAAAACCCCATTACTTGCTTCACCAAACGCATTAGATGCTATTGGTAAGATTTCTTTTTCATTGTCAAATTAAAAGCTCTTGTCAATAATTTGTTTGCAGTGGATAAGGTTTACTATGTATCTAAAATCTAATTTAAAACTCATTCTACTAAAGCTATGCTTGATTTCTTTTGATTGTGGTATTTATTTATATTTATGAATTTGATCATTGTGTATTAATATTGTTGTTTTTGTTTTAGTGGACAAATGGCATTTTGTACATCTTAAGTAATGTATAAACAAATTTTCACTTAATGGAAAATCTGTACTGACCACACAATCTTTGTGAAAGCCATTGAAACAATATTTTGTAACTTGTTTAGATTGTAGGTATTATTTGCCAATAAATCTTTCCTTAATAAAATTAAGTTCGAGTTTTCGTCTGCACTTAGAATAAAGTAAAGCATTGTATTTTCATTGCAGAGTCTGTCCATTTCAAGTGGTCATCTGTGCTGTTTGAACATTTTATGGGTAAATTATTTTTGATTTGTGGATTCATGCATGATTACAGGTCCAAAAATAAATACTTTGACATTTTATCTTTTTCCAAACTTTGTTGCAGCTATTTTTGAATGATGCCATATGCCAATTTTTACTGATTTGCTTTAAACTATATACTAAAAAATGGCCAACCTTGGGTTGAAACAAGAACCATTTTATGTAGAAAAAGAAACAGCTTAATGATATGTCTATTACAATTTTTACATTCCTTATACTATATGACGGTAGCAATTCTGATTCAATCTTATTTTCGTACAGTTTTAGATTAGAGATCTCCAAAGATTTTCCAGAACACACAGATGGAATTATATTGTACAAAGTACCAAGTACCTTCTTATGGTCACAAGATCTGATTTCAGTTGACTTATTAAATCATCTAATAGTAGAATGGCAATGGGTACTCAGAAATAATGTTCAGGCTCTTGAGTTGGACTGAATGTTATTCTAGGAATGTGGATCACTTCTTCAAGATCGTTGAGTAGAACTTTGCTGATTTGAAAGTCTCAGAAAAAGTGTTTTCTGCTTGCAATATTTTCAAAATCACAACAATATTTTCAACGTGATTCACTGCTGATTTTAAGTCACAAATTGAAGCACTTTGCACAGAGTGATTGTAGCCGAGAAATTTCTGCCAAAAAAACAAACTCACTTGAAAGTATGGACTTCAAAAATGAAGATGCGTTCGATGCAGTATCAATGTCTGTCAACGATAGCCTTAAACTTTAAGAGGCTGTTGTGATTTTCTACCCACCTGGTAGAGTCAATTTTGATTCAGAGAAGTTTGATCTTAAATAAGCCTGTAATGCACTTGCCCTCTTTGGAGATGCTCTTAAAAATTTGCTAATTGCTTTAACGCTCCCGATGCAATTTCTTACATTTGTTAACTAGCAAGAATGGCATAAAGCCAACTTCAGCGAATGAGAACGACAGTGAACATAAAGAGCTTGAGGAATTTTTTTTCTTATAACAGCTTTAACTCCTGTGAAAGAGCCTTTCATTGCCGATGCACCATCATATCCTTGACCAGTCATCTTATTAAGGTCAACACAAAGTTGTAGGAGAGTAGTTGTATTTATGTCGGCTAAGTTTTGGCCAGTGGTATTTTCAACTTTAAGAAAACCCAAAAATTCCTCTTTACAGATAAAAATATTTAATTTAATTGCATATCTCACACAAATAGATAATTGTTCCTACCCGTTATCTCGGCTGTTTCTTCAACCTGAATGGAAAAGGCTCCAACATCGTTGACATTTTTTACTATCTCTTTTTATATCTCCACAAATGCTGATGAATGAAACTGAGAAGGATATTGGATACATGAGGTAGAGAAAACGGTAGGAAGGTTGAAAAACGGTAAAGGAGAAGGCATAGATGAAATCACTGGTAAAAGGATAAAGTATGGGGGTGCAAAGCTTATACGAAGATTGTGTGAATTATTCAATGAATGCCTTATGTGTGGAAAAGTGCCGAGGGATTGGAAGAGCGATCACTGTATAAGAGTAAGGGGAACAAGAGTGATTGCAAGCACTACAGAGGAATAAGCTACACAAACTAATATTTAGGTGTGAAGGGTGGCTTCATGCCAGGGAGAGGATGTCTCGATCAGATGGTTGCTCTCCAGCAGGTGATCGAAAAGTGTAAAAAGGAAGTTGTACTGTGCGTTTGTAAGTCTAGAGAAAGCATACCACAGAGTGAATAGGGAGAAGCTGTGGGAAATATTAAATGAATATGGTGTAAATGAAGGTCTAATAAATGGAATAAGAGCAGTATACAACGGTAATCAGACATGTGTCAGAGTGAGAAAGGTGTGAGTGAATACTTCAACATTGAGCAAGGAGTGTGACAAGGCTGTACGATGTCACCGTGGTTGTTCAATGTATACATGGACAAATGTGTTATACAAGCATGTACCGATACAAATAGCGACGTAAATTTACGACTTCTGGAGTATGCAGATGACAGTCTTATTAAGTGACAGTGCGAATGAACTACAAACTGCTTTGATGAAGTTTAACACAGTCGGTGAGAGCATGGACCTAAAGGTAAATGTGAACAAAACTAAGATTGTGGTTTTCAATCGGGAAGGCGGAAAGGAGAGTAGAGTATTTACTCTGCAAGATGAAATTGTGGAGCAAGTGGACGAAGGGTCAATGCTGGAAGGAAAGTGATTGAAAGTATGTGGACGATAATGAGAAACGAGAGCATGAGCCTAGATGCGAAACGAGCAATCTATAATGACGTATTTGTCCCGTCAGTAGTGTATGGAAGTAAGACATGGTTATGTCAAAAAAAGCAGGAAAGAAAAATAAATGCCGTGGGTATGAGATTCCTGAAAAACGCATGTGGTAAAACGAGAATTTATTTCCGTAAACATGGCACCGCCTCGAAGAAAGTGTCATTTTAATTTGGAGTTACAGAAAGAATATCCGTTTATGAAAATAAAAAATAAATTGAGTCCGCATATTGTGTACTGTGAAATTTGTAGAAGTGATGTTGATATTTCCAACAGTGGTCGCAGCAATATTAAGGCTCATCTAACCAAGAAAAAGCATACATTAGCTGCAAATACGAAGTCTAAAAGCGCTACACTAAACACTTTTTTCAAAAGTGAAAACTTCAGCTCTGAAAACATGTTAATTGCAGCCAAGGAAGGTACTTTCGCGTATCATACGATCAAGCATCAGCAGAGTTTTAGATCTTTGGATTGCACATCAAAGCTAATAGCGAACATGTTTGAGCCCAAATTTATGGCAGCTCGAACCAAAACTGAAGCCATTGTAAACAATGTTTTTGCTAAAGAATCCCAGTTGCGATTGGAACTTGATCTACACAAAGCACATTTTGTTAGCATCATGATCGATTCGTCCAACCACAAAGAAATTAAAATAGTACCTTTGTTGGTGAAATACTTTAATTGTGAAAAAGGTATTCAAGTGAAATTACTTCAGTTGCAAGACTTACCTGGTGAAACATCAGAACAGTTAAATAGTTATGTGTTTAATACTTTGAAAACCCACAATTTAGTGGACAAGTGTATTGGATTAGCTGCTGATAATACCAATACAAATTTTAGGGAATGAAAAGAAAGGGAGTGAACAACCTATTTGCAAAATTGAATGCTTCTCGTGGCAAACCTCTGGTTGGAATTGGTTGTGTTGCACACATTTTGAACAATTGCGTACAAAATGCTACGGACGTCTTACCAATTGACGTTGAGGTTATTGTTGTTAAGTTATTTAAGCATTTCTATATTTATACAGTGAGAGTAAATCAACTTAAACAATTCTGCGACTTTGTTAATGTTGAATACAAAAAGATGTTATCATTTTCTAAAACAAAATTTTTAAGTCTGATGCCCGCAATTGAACGAATTCTACAAATGTACGAACCGTTGAAAGCATACTTTTTGTCTATTGAAAATTGTCCAATGATTTTGAAGCAATTTGGATGTGGTTTGTACACAACATTGCTTCTATGTTTCACAAAGTCATATTAAAGGTAGAGGGTGACAAAATATGCGCAACAGAGGCCGCTCTAGAGTATTTCGATCTTCAAAATAAGCTTGAAAATCGTTTGAATGAATTATTTTTGCCGCTTAAAGTAAGAGAATCCCTTTTACAACTTGACAATTGGGAAGGTAGTTTAAACTATCGAGATGACTTCATCTCACAGGTTAGATTATTTTATTCAAATTGTGTGAGTTACTTGAAGAATTGGAGTACAAATTAAAAATGAATTAAGGCTCTTTGAATGGATAAATTTGAGAAACCAAGTTTCATGGAATCAAATTTTGTGTTCATGTGCTGCTTTTAAAAACTACTTGGGTTCGACACTGAATGAGGACGAACTCTTCGATGAAGTTAGTCTATTACAAGCTAAACTGTCAGAAGATAAAATTGCCGAGTGGAACTCGAAAAATATAGCTACCGAAGATCGATGGGTTGAAGTATTTAAATGGAATCAAGGGTCTGGATCAAGTGAAGATTTCAAAATTGTGAGATTTTATGTCAGTTTATTTTTGTCTTCCTGGAACAAGTGCGTCAATTGAGCGACTATTCTCTAATATTAATAACTACTGGAGTGCAGAAAATCGCAAATGAAAATATCGACACTAGAAGCTGTGATGCAAGTGTACACAAACTTCGATGAGACTTGCAGTGAAATGTTCCAGTTTTGAAGACCAGAAAGCAAATTTTGGAATCTATCCTAAGCTCTCAAAAATACGATTGGCACAAAGGTGACCCCACTGATGGCGTTGCAGGCACGTCAAAATAATTAATAACATTTCTGCCAGAGTATTTTATGTGTTTGTATTTTTTCTAATATAGGAATATGGGTACATATATTATGTATATGCATGTGTCATTAAAAATTATTTTATTTTTTATTCTCATTTTGATGCTTGGCTATGTCACTCTACATTTAGTTCTTTGATTTGTCCGTTTTTATCTATTCCTAATACAACTTTTTGTTACTTTTTATTTCTGTACTTATTTTTCTGAAAATAAATATGGTCACCCAAGTTCTAGCATAACTTGGGTGATAATTATTTCCACAAACATTGCATTTAATACCACTAACAACTTTATTTTTATTAATTTATATAATTACATAATAAAACTCTACGAACAATGCAAAAATAAAAGTGACTTATTGAGATAAATCCTCTATACTGTATTAGTTACACAATTTTTGGCAAAGTTTGACAAAATTGTTTACCACATCTTTAACAATTTTAATAGATATTACTACTGACGAAGATAACTGTAACTGTTATCGAAACGTTTAGATTGTATAATTTAAAATACACCATTAAAAAAACCAAAAAAGATAAGTATTTTATTATGTGTGATAATGGTGAAAGTTTACATTTTCATACACTGATTTTAGCTTATTAATACGTTTTTATTATGTACAGTGGCGTAGAACTCTAGCGGTAGAGTAACCTTTCAATCCCTAATTTCTACACCAATGGAGTAAATTGATTTTCTTATTTCAGATAAAAAAGATATACTTTGTCTAAATGGATAGCTTTGAGAGTTTCCAAGGTATTTGCATTTTTAGGTATGTATTACCAACTGCTTAAGCAGGTTCTTAACTTTGACACGCAAACGAAGCACTATTGGACTTGAGTTTATACGAAAGTTTTGTGTTAAAATGGTTAGATATATCATTTCCTGAAGTTACGTGTATTCTTCCCGAAACACTGATTTGCACATTTTGATGTTTCCCAAATACTACAGAATAATAATAACCTGCCTAAACAGTAGGTAATAAATAAATGCAAATATCTTAGAAACTGTTAAAACTTATCAATTTAGACAAAGTCTACCTTTTTATCTGAAAAACATCAAGGCTTCTTATTTTAGTAAAGAAATTCAATTTACGCCATTGGTGTAGAAATTAGGGATTAACAGGTTGCTCTGCCCCTTGCGTTCTACGCCACTGTACATAATAAAAACATATTAATAAGCTAAAACCGATGTACCTTATATTTCTATTATACCAAGAATGCGAAAAATATCTTTGTTCGTTTTGAAGATATTTCAGAAATCCACATTTTTTTTAGAACTTTGACACCATGTGTGTCATAATACTTCGAAGCCGAGAATCTTACATTTCACTTTGGACTATTACTTATGCACCACCCGCATAAAATATCAATAATACAATCTTATTTAATTAATTTTTAGGCTTATTTGACTGTGTATTAAGAAACGTTATAAAGAAAATTTGTGAAATTAAGTTTTTTTTTATATTGTTACCCATTTTCCTATACCTAAAGTTGATCATTATCCACTCGAGTTTTTAGTAACAAAAAAACTCGTTTTGATAAGAAATAAATGGGCATTTTATTTCGTAAATTAGGCTAGCACAAGTAATTATAGTAATTATGGTAATATTTATACATTTTGACATACTTTGTAACATTACCGTTGTGATAATTTATTATTTTAGCCTAAAAATTGCATACTGTAAAAATACATATACAAAGTATGAAATTTTGTAAAAGTAATATTTTTACATACTTTGTAACATGAACATGAATGCCATGACTATTGTGCGATGACATGATATCCTGACATCTAAAGTCTCCTTTTAATTCCTATCTCTTTTCTTCGGGGATATTGCTACTCTTGTTCGGGTGTCGGCTGCTGAACGATGTTTTCTTAGCCATGTCATGATGTAGGGGTCAGACTTCCAGCTGTGCAGCGGTGGACCTTGGAGTTTTAAAATAGTAGAGTTGAGACATGACACTGTCAATAAGTTTCTTATTGGTGTAATTATGTTGTTCATACTGCTTAAACCCCTTTCACAGCCAGCAGAACTGCTGGGTATTATTTTAGTGCAGTTTAGAAGCTCTTGCAGTCCATCAGGCACCCATCTGCTGTTGTCCAAGCAATCCCTGTAAGCAGTCACATTTTTGTTGATGTTCAACTTAAATCGATTGCACAGCTGCTCCACTTGAGTTTGACCAAACAAAGGTTGAATCTCTGTAGGTCAGTACTCTGGTTTCAACACTTTTAATTGCTCTACAAACTCCTCGTTCTTGACTCTTTCTTCGTGTAAGCTAGTGGTAAACATTCTCTGTTTTAAGTTGCTGATTACTCTGCTCATCATTAAATGACACCATTTAACTTGACAGAAGCAAATTTATCTTGCCTCATGGCGACTTGTGCCTCCTGAACACTTATCCCTGGCTTTTCTTTCAAATATTCCAGATATCTGATCGATCTATGAATCAATTTGTCAGGAAATCACAGACTTTCATCAACAAAGTTAATTCAGCTAAAGTGTCATACATAAATGCGAAGTTTAACAAAAACCTTATGAGTCAGCCTCTTTAATAAACCATTATATTTGCTTTTATCAGCGGATGTTCATTAATTTCTTTAGAGAAGTGGCTTGCTAAGGCTTGATAACCAAACCATACGGCTGAAACAGCACAAAACTGCTTGCTACCCACCTCGTGCTTAAAATTCTTCCTATTTTATTAATTTGAATATCCAGCTACTGTTATTTTTTGGAGATGTGTTGTACAAAGAGTAAAGTTTGTCCATAAGTGATTGAAATTGGTTAACCCGGGCTATTTTACATATGGCGTTGGCAATAGCCAATTAATAATTTGTGGTTCATACCACAGATGAGTACGAACTTAGAACTAATGCTTGTGGATTCATCAATGATAGTGGAAATTTTCCCATAATTTCCTTTACTTTATTTAAAATGCGCATTTTCATTTCCTTTGAAATATGATATATTATTTTAACCGCTCCGTACCTTGAAAGAAGGCATATGCCGATGTGTACCCCATTTTGTTTTTGTAGCACTAACTCAAGCAATCCGAAATGGTCTCTGTACGGGCGGTCGTTTTGAGCAATAAAATATGCCGATCTAAACAGCTTTTGTTGAATCGAGGTGAGCTTGATTCATATAACCAATTACATGAATCATCGAAGTTTTCTTTGATTTTTCGACAATTGTTTGAACTCTTTGGTGAGCTTTTGACTGTTCATGTTCAATAATCCTTCTTCTTAAAGATTTAAGCTGATTTAGTCTATTTGAGCCATAAAAACAAACTCTGTACGAACGCCACTCATAAGAGAGGACAATATGTTCTTTTTTGAAAACTCTTAAATTGCCGACTTCAAAACAAACTTTACAGCCTAATTTACCGTCCTTTGAGTCTATCCAAGGAAAGGCCGCCTTCTTCCTCCCACATTTCTTCGTTCGAAATTTCAGGTCATGGAGTCTTTAGATGTTCTGTGGGGTCATCTGCTCGAACTTCCTTGTAGGTTTCAGGTTTGCTTGGTTACTCATTGTTAAAATTTGAGTTTTTGGATTTGATCGTCTAGGAACTGAATTTGTGCCAGTCTTATTAGGAACGCTAAAAAATGACGTTATAATTCAGGTTTTGGTTCCATCACTTCACAAAATTCACAAAATAATTTAACAAATAGTAATATTCACGCATTAATAATAGAGAACTCAACTCAAGACAACCAATATTATATAGGTAAGCTGTGTTAACACAACCACTACCACTTTCAACGATAACAGCATAATAAACGCGCTGACAATAACCTAGTGACCGGCAACGCGAATAACAAGTCTCGACCTGTCTATATACGTATACACTGTAGAAGACAGACGGAGTGGAGGGAGAAGCGGATATCGATCATCTTTCGTTAGCGGCGAGAACGGGGAAAAACTAACCTTCACATCCATTCTGTCATGTCACTTTTGTTGCTTTGTTCGCTTCTGGTTTGGCTGGGGAAAATGTGTGACGTGCATAAATTAATTTACCGTATTTTACTCCATACACATACACACAGACAAACACCGACACACACACGCACCGATCTTGGTGAAACTTTGTAAAATGGGTTAATAAGTCCATTTATCTATAGTGAAAACATGCCGATTGACTAAACTTCTAAACCTACATATGTATATGTAGGTTGGAAGGTAAAAATAGTAAACTGACTGAACGATTATTTGTTCCTTGAGAGCGCTTTAAATTGCATAAAATCTATACCTTATGTATTTTCTTTTAGGAGCATTGGCACGTGCAATAATTAAAAATTGTGCTTTACTTAGTTTTTCAGATAAAAGATAAAATGAATGGCGGCTTTCAGTTTTCTGTGAAGTATCTCAAAAAAACAAATTTAGAGCGTAGGATATTAAAAATTACTGTGCTGAATCAATGTTTGAAGCATGTGCTTTAACGTGTAAAAATAGTACTATATGTATACATGCGCGCCAAACTTTGTCAACTAGGGGAAACGTATTTCAAAGCCATCTATGCTAGGGACAGCAAATACTGTACATCCCACGTATGTTGTAGTTCAGCCTGTCAAAGGCTTTACTAAAATAAATGTAAATGGCATTTACAACAGATCTTGCTTCAATAGAGTTACTTATAAAATGACCATATTGTAATAAATTGGTTGAAGTGCTTCTTCTTCTTCTTCTTTAGGTGCCGTCTCCGTTACGAAGATTGGCAATCATCGTCGATATTCTTATTTTTGATACTGCTGATCTAAATAATTATCGGATAATACAGTTTAACCATTCTATTAGGTTCTTCATCCATGAATATCTTCTTCTGCACTAGGGATGGTGCACGGGTTTGACTGCGGGTGGAATGCAGGAGGAGGCGATATAGGACATAGAAGATGCCCTCACTAGTGTGGAAGGAGATCCAACAGCTGCCGCAAAGGATAGGGAGGGAGGTGGTGTGGAGGGTCTAGGTGGCGAGGAACTCGCCGGCGGGGAAGGAGCTAGGGAGACCGTAGCCCGGAGGCCCGGTTTGCCAGTTTTACCATGGCGGGTTAGTATGGGTACTTGAAACAGGGGGTCAGAAATTATTGTTATTGTTATCGAAAGAGGTGCAGCCTCACACCCAGCTGGATTAATGCTTGGAAGGCGATTGAATGGATTTTGTTAGTATTAAGGTTTGGCCCCTGGCTGGCTGTAGTGCTTCTTTCCTGGACGGGATTCGCTTCTTTGTGTCGACTGTGTGAAGGTTGCTTTATAGTGCAATAAAAATCGCAAAGGCTCTAAGGCTAGGAAGGGGCTTACGTTCGATACCGAAGTTCGGACTGCCCTCCACTGATATTTTGTTCCAACTTTTTATATATTCTGCGATGTATAATCTTCAAAAAGGATCTTCAAGGTATAGCTCATAAGACTGTACGATGATCTGTACACAATTTTGCATTCGGTTTTTTGGAGAGGGTTACTCCTGTTAAATATATGGGGTTTAATAATTCTTGTATGATGTTTAAGTTTGTTTCGTCGATCAATCTAATTATTTCTGATGTCAATTCGTCTGGGCCTGGTGTTTTTCCGGCTTTTACTTTATTGATGCCGTACTTTATTTCTTCTTTGCTTATTTCCTATTTTTCCATTTTTGTTCGTTAACACACTTTCTTTCCTACGTTTCTGTATTCCTGCGAGCTCTTTTATTTTGTTGTGTATATTGAAATTATCGTGTTTTAATTGTAGTTGTTCTATTTCCTCGTATTTACTTTTATATCATTCTTCTTTTCCTTCTCTTATCTCTGTACGTATTTGTTTCTGGATTTTCTTATCCGTGTTGTTATTTTTATGAGTTCTTGTTATATCCATGAGTTCAAGTATTTCGGTTGTCATCAATTCGTGTTTTATAGCTTGTTCCCTTTTGGTGAAAAATAGTGCAAATTGTTTTTAAAGGAACGGTAATCAGGATGATCGTTAAACATACACCTTTGAGGCCAACAAAAAATTACCAACAGTATCTCAATTCGTTCCGCCAGCGGATATTTCCCTATTTCTGTATAAATTAAAGCTATATTATTTCTTCTGCGTACAGATTGAAAAGTGTTGGTGACAATACACAACCCTGCTTAACGCCTCTTTTTATTTCTATTTCTCCTGTGCTATTTCCATCTATTCTTTTGATCGTAGTATAAGTTACTAATGATTCTGATGTCTTGCATGTCTAGATTCTTCTCTTGCAGTAATTTGATTAGTTGCTCGTGGCGTACTTTGTCAAAGGCCTTATTGAACTCAATAAAGCATATGTATAGGTCTTGATTCATTTCTAGACAACGTTGTATTAGAATGTTGACTTCACTCGTTTTTTTTGTTAGTACGCTTATTAGTTAGAATGCTTATTGTTAGTGTTGCTTATTCTTAATGCTTATTCCTGTGGACTGTTCAGGAGTTTGCTTCCTCACTACGTTCGTCCGTCAAACCTCCAGATTCGCCACAAAAAGTGTCACTTTAGCTCCTTATAAAATAATATACTATGTTTGCAATCGTTACTTTTAATACATAAACAGAAAAATGGTATATAACTAAATGTATAAACTTTTTTGTTTATGTATTTAAGTTCACATTTGTCATCAAATATTTCAAAATTTATTTTGTTTTTTTTTTCAAATTTTAATTTTTTTCTAATTTTATGTAAACGATTACAAAAAATTTTGTTCACAACACGTGCGCTGTCACATATTTGGTGCTCGGCCTTATGTTTATCCGTCGCCTACGCCTCGGGTAAAAATGAAAAGCCTCGCACCAAGAAATGTGTCAACAGCGCACTAGTTACGAAAGGTTAAATGGGAATAAACTACCATTACTCATTGAAAACTCTATTCAACGATATGACTCTTGGCACTTGTCAAGTTTATCATTTTAAGTTTCGCAAATACCTACTGATTCGCCACAAAAAGTGTCACTTTAGCTCCTTATAATATACTATTTTTGCAATCGTTACTTTTAATACATAGAACAGAAAAATGGTATATAACTAAATGTATGAACTTTTTTGTTTATGTATTTCACATTTGTCATCAAATATTTCAAAATTTATTTTATTATGTTTTTTTTTTTCTAATTTTATATAAACAATTACAAAAAATTTTGTTCACAACACGTGCGCTGTCACATATTTGGTGCTCGGTCTTATGTTTTATCCCTCGGCTACGCCTCGGGTAAAAATGGAAAGCCTCGCACCAAGAAATGTGTCAACAGCGCACTAGTTACGAAAATAACTATTGTAAGGTTAAATGGGAAAAACTACCATTACTCATTGAAAACTCGATTCAACGATATGACTCTTGGCTCTTGTCAAGTTTATCATTTTAAGCTTCGCAAATAGTCCTTTTAAAAACTAGGCTTTAAGAAATCGCTTTTTATTCAAAGTCTGTGCCAGATTGGTGCAGGAAACCCTTATACAGTTTAAAAGAGCACTCAAATCAATTTAGTTTAAAAGATACAGCGTGTTTCATTTGAAATAACTGAGTTTTTCTTAAAAATAAAACTTAAGAATACATAAGAATTGCTTGACACCTCTATATACATTTAACATTCCTGTTATACCCTGCATATTCATTGCCTTTAAATTATCTCAAAAACTAAGTACCTTAAGTAGGTAAATTTGGAAAATTCTGGAACAACACACTTTCGAGGTCTCACATTTTCAAGGTTACACAATACCAAGGTTATACAATGTAAACGTTTATACATCGACATAATTACAAACGTCTCCAAGTCACACAACTCAAAAAGTGAGATGTTAAACGTCTACCACACCCAAATTTTTAATAGAGACCATCTTACACTAAACTCACAATAAAAAAAAAGTAAAATGATCTGTTAATGTACTTATTTGCTTTATAAACAAAGACTGCTTGATTTAAGCAAATGTAATAAGTTTATTACATCTATCAATTAAGATATATAATTTAGGAACAAAACGTTTTGATTTAGTGCAAGTGCAAAAGGTCCTTTCCACTTGTTTCATTACACTTGCGTGGACGTGGTGCAAGTAATTGAGCATACGGGCAGTGTGGCGTCCATTATAGATGTTCCTGTAGTGGATTATCAGATGCTTGTCATTGGTTTATTGTAACTCCAAACATGAAGCATTCAACTGTAACATCGGTAGAAGTGGAAATAAATCCTACTACAGAAGACGCTCCTATAGTGGATGGACACCATCGGTAGATGATGGAATATTGACACCTCAACCATTGCCGTGATGGTCATATATGTGAGCATATACAAAGTGTGGCGTCCGTATGTCGGTCTGTCCGTCTATTAGTCGACCTGGTCAGTCAGTCTGGTCAGGACCGAACTACGCCCAACGACGTTTTTCTAGAAAAAAACCATAATGATGATAGAATACTATGTCTGTCTCGATCACTCACAGACACCATGTGTCGAAGAGCGGCATTACGAACACGGATGAGTTCGTAAATTCTACCAATCTCTTTGACGACTTGCAGTATCATTTCTAAATGTACAACGGCATGATTATACCCATTTAGTATAACTAGGCTTATGACATTCGAGTTAAGGTATAATCTCAGAAGCCTAGTGTGGGCCTGGTCAAGCTGCTCTTCAATAGAGTCCTCCGTAATCATGACATCGTAATTTAGAACGAATGGTACTATTTTGGTTAACTGTAAAGAAAAAAGTGTAATAAATAATAAGTTATGGAGATAATACATACGGTGAATGTGAGTTGCTCCCAACCTACAACGCGATGAGCGTGGAAGGGCCAGTACCACCCAGCGATGATAAGGAATGCCAAGTTACTCTGGGCAGCACTGTCCTCCAACGCCATTGCTCTAATCACATCATGGACAGGCGGTAGCATAGTGCGGCCAATAGTCATAGAAATGTGGGTAACCCAAAACCAGTAGTCGACTAATTCCTGTACGTCCACGTCTTCCTCGCCGTTCTCGTCATTACCATGATGCTGGACCTCCTGATTGTGGATATATTTCTCATGAACCCTACCCGCGTCATTGTCTTATTGCTCTATGTTATGTTCATGTTCCGGTTGTTGTGTATTATGGTCAAGTCGCTGTACTCTGTTATCAAGTTGTTGTAGTATGTTTGCCAGCACGTCGATTAGGTCATCGTCATCGTTGTTGTCTTCAACTGTGACTTCGTTATAAAAGTCGAGAGGTATGTCTCGTGGGATTTGTTGTTGTCTGAGTGCGTCATTGTCGCAATCGTTAAAATCGCAACTGTAGGCAGAATTCACGACAACGTCAGAGTCGTAATCGTCAGTTCGTTACCATCGGATGATAAACATAATGCCTTAATACTAGACGAAATGTCAGTGTAATCATCATTATCATCGTTATTGTCGTGTCCAACAAAAGTTATAGCATTGTTGTCTTCGTCACTGATAGTGATGACTTCAGCATTGGTCAAGTCCAGTACATTGTCTCCGCGTCAAAATCATCTGCTCATAGAGAATCTAGAATGGTCTTCATGTCGTAGATTGCCTCCCTAGAATTACAGGAATAAGAAATGTAGAGCACCTCAGGCGAATAAGAAATAAAGATAGCCTGAGGCATTGGAGTTGTTGGATGTAGGGATGCGGTGTAGAAGAATCCAGAGGGTTAAATTCAAAGGCGAAATCAATTGCCTTACGCGATGATGTTAAGGTGATTGCATCAAGCTGAAAAAAGATTTAAGAAATGTAAAAAATAGTGGTTTTTACCTGGGGCAATTGATGGTTGCCAGATGAAGAAGAATGTGGTGAAGCTGTTGTACTAATCATTTTTACTATTTTCGTTTAGCCAAATATAGGTTTCCCCACTACGTTTTTCATGCATATTTAGAGGAAACGTCTCATGGTGAGAATTACTGCTTTGCATGGACTGTTGTGTTCGCAATAGCAATACCGAAGGGGCTACCACAGCGGACAACTTCTTACCCCGATTTCAGAACGCTCTCCAATTGGGATGGTATAGTCGAGTCCAACAATAATATTTCTATCAATGTTATAGACTGAGAGATACGTATCATGATGGTGAGCATGTTACGGAAGTAGTGGGTCCTGTGTACTATACGAGGGCCAAACAGTCTGTGCATGTTAATTTATTACTTATTCTGTTATTAAATTAAGTCTGGTGTAAACGATGCTTGGTCCAAATTGGAACTTTACAGAGGGATAAACGCAGCAGAGGAATTTATTAGACGAATAGAAAGGGACGTGAAACGGATATACTATGAATATTAAAAAAATTGTTGTTTCAATATTACGACTAACTGATGAACAAAAGGAAATAGCTGAAAAAGGTCGAAATTGCTATATCTGCAACAAACCTTTCTCGGGTGATCTTACAATCCCTACTACGAGATCACTGTCACGTGACTGGTAAATACCGTGGTGCTGCACATTTGATTTGTAATTTATCAATTACCTTCGTTTATCCTAATTATTCGCGGTGGAATTGTCGAAACAGGTCGTTGGATATGACAAACCAGTATATATCGAATTTAGTACTTTGCATTTTTCGAAAATGGTAATGTATTGATTTTTATGGTATCTTACGCAGTCATTGCTCTATACGGATACAGACTCCTTAGTAGGCGAAATAACAACTGGTATGTATAAACACATGCGGACATGAATATGTCACCTCTTAACTATCAAAACGATTTACACTACTAATACATCTGTCGTAGGAGAAATGAAAGATGAGTATGCAGGGAAGTTATTTAATATTTTTATGGTGCAGGATCAAAATCGTATTGTCTAAAGCTTGCTGATGACCAAGTGGTTAAGAAAGCGAAAGGAGTTAAAACAGTTGCTATTAAAACAAGTGCTGACGGAAGTAGACTGCAAAGCTATATATATATATATATATATATATATATATATATATATATATATATATATATATATATATATATATATATATATATTGAGATGAATCTAATTACGTGCAAGTAGCTATGAAATTTGCATAGTGAAGTTTTACTTTAGTTTGTACAAAATGGTACATTTCAGTTAATAATTCTAGAATAAAATGATTAATAAACATTGAGGAGTTTGTAAAATTTCAATATTTCTTAATATAATTTTAATAATGTTAGTTTAAGTAATCGACAACACAGAACATAGAAGTATAGGGATGTTTGTTATCGTTATGAGTTAATTCAAGTTTTCATTTAGTTTTGTAAGTTTATATTAAACAATATTCCCTAACGACATGTAATACAGGTTGTGGTTGACAAAAATAATGTTAAAACTAGATTTAGGCTGGTATCAATGTCGCAATTCACTTGTACGCAGCCAAGATTTGTGAAAACATTCGTATTTGTGCGTTATTCACATATTAGTGCAAAACTTATGAAAAAACAGAACAAGCACATTAGTGAGTGACTATAAAACATGAATCATGCAGCAGTTCTGGGATTATTGTGTTTAACCAACAGTTTATGACCTTAAACTAGTGTGTGACAGCATTCCAACACTAGTCGTAGGAGAACTTATTTACCTACGAAAGTGATCATATAAATTAAGTTGTGACTTTAACATTAAATTTAAACACTTACATTAACAATTATTGTGTTTAAAAGTGTGAAATTTAACATTAAAATTATATAGACAAAATGAGGTTATGTTATACCCTCGCACATAAATTTTTGTAAAAAGTATTTTAAATTGAGACAATTTATAGAAAATAAATTAGTAGAGGTAAAAATAGTAAGGTAGCCTCAATTTCATGTTATAATTCCTTGTATTTATGTCCATTTTTGTTAATTTTAGTTTGTAAGAGTTTTGGTAGAATTTAAGTAATTTTCCTTTCAAATTGGCCGTAGGCATGTTTAAGATGTATATTTGGGTGTAGTAGCATCCCCTATTCATGTAGAGGTAATTTCCAGGCCTGTAAAATTCCTAGAATTAGTGTAAAGTCGTTAAATAAGGGTAAAAATTAACATAGTTATTAAGTGTAAGATTTAGATCACGTTTAGTTTCGAATTAAAGATAAAATTATGGAGATTATGGAAATGTTTTTAAATTGGAGAAATGTTAAACGGGGCGAAAGTTATAGGGCTTTAAAGAATTATCGTAGTTTAAGAATTATAATAGCCAATAAGAATTCAGCAAGTATTTGTCGTAACTAGTGAAAACATTCGAAGATTTGATTGTCAAGTAGAATCATATAAATACAAGTGGTTTAGCTTCACAAACTCTCTTGATTTTCATCTTTTGCAACAACTTGCCAGAGTAAGCTGTTGCGAAATTTTTTTGAAAATATTTTTTAAAAACAAATTAATGTCACTTCGGGTAAATAACAAAGTGCGATTTAGTATCGGAAGTGGTCACGAAACAAGTGATAGTTTTTTGTTCGTGAAATAATTTAAATTAAGGTTAGTTTCCTTTTCCAACCACAAATGGGAAGTTTTCGTTACGTTATAAAAATATTTCCGCAGTTCGACTTTGTTCATATTAAATTTATATTGTTTATGTTGATGTGCATATTTAATTGTGTTGTCTTCAAGTTTTTATTATTCTCCACCTGGTTTATCAAAAGTGTGTTTAATTTACAACAATCATCAACGATCCATGCCTTTCAAAATTTATTTTGAATTTAATTAATAAAGAAGTGATGAGCCTAAAATAAAGATTCGTGAATATTTAATATTAACAGTGAAACCTACCTAAGTGATTAAGCTGGTTATTTAAAAGAAAACTCTGGATGTTCGAGAAGCAGAATTGCAGTTCGCAGGAGCTGGTGTCTTCAATCATCTTCAGCAGCAGTCACCCACGAAGGGAGGACATTTTATATGAGTACTTTGTTGACATTGATACTTTATTGGTATGTTCATCATTTCTATCCTTTGTAATAACCATATGTGCAACAACAGGTGTACATGTCCAAAGGGAATGTTATTTGTCCTAATAATTTAAATGGTTTATATTAATTATGTTTTTTTTTTATTATTCAAACGTCGTTATACTTGCTTGTATGTCGAATTTCACTTTTCTTTATGGTCAAAGCATATGGTTGCGTATTCACAGCGCATGCTCACGTATATTTTAAGTGAATTTTGTTATGTACAGGGTATAACGCAGATAACTATGCGAATTAAAAATTATAATTCAATTTATTTAATCAATTCAGATGTTATAAAAATAAATAGGACATTAACTCAATGTAATTTTAATCATATTTACTATGATTATTATATTCAATCAAATAATATAAATCAAATTCATGATCATTTATTTTACAATATTAAAAGTAGAGTTCCTTCTAAATTTTGATCCCTATCCCCTGTTAGATGAGTCTCATTGTTCTACCGGATTTTATTTTATTTTTTTAATCTTAACTATAATAATAACTTAAATTATAAAATAATATCAATAATAATAATATTAGTTAAGTTAAACCAACATTATCAATATTAACAAAGTTCAGGGGAATATCAGTGCAATATATATATATATATATATATATATATATATATATATATATATATATATATTTATCTATTGCCATCATATGGCAATAGATAAATTTGGTAAACATACTATTCATCATCATAGTGATGCCACAAAACAAGGTGTTTTATATTATGAAACTTATTACAAGGTCTACTGCATAAGAAGACAGTAGCTATTCTATTGGACACAGGTGACAAACATTTGTTCCCTTATACAGAGAGTACAATAGTACATTGTATGTGGTCACCTCGAGTTCTTCATCTTCAAGTGGATTATCTACTGTATACGTTCCTAGTTAATCAAACTATACGTAAGGAAGCTGTGATTCAACCTATAATACCAGAAGGTGTCAAATGTACAAAGGAACAACCATTCATCATAGGAATTTACTGGAATCCAAAGTGACAAAACGAGTTAAGTTGCAGAATTGCACAAACCAGTAAGAAGCAATTTTAAGCGACGTTGAGTAGCACTGAAAGGTTTAAATGATCTATTTCAATCTGATTTAGTGGCAATGATACCTTATGCTCGGGTAAACAAGGCATTTAGATACATTTTAGTGATAATAAATATATTTTCTAAACATGTATGGGCTTTTCCAATCACACGCAAGAATGGTAAACAGTCGCGGATGTAATGAATAACTTTTGTCTGGTTTGCAAATTATGCCTAAACATATACAAACTGGTATGAGAACGGAGTTTTATAATGCAGAATTTCAAAAGTAATGGAAAGATTTCATATCAATCATTACAGTAGTTATTCCAACTTGAAAAGCAGCCTAGTTGAACGTGCAAACCGCAACCCAGATGGCAATAATGTGAAAAATATTCAGCATGCGAGGTTCCTATAATGGGTTATTAATATTGTTGCTGATTATAATTCAAGAAATCATAGAACAACCAAATACAAACCGATAGAAGTAACGGAAAAAGACGCTACAGCTATTTTGAAACGTTTAAAATGTCATAAAATTCTTGGCCGCATAACACCTAAATTTAAAACGTGGGATTATGTACGTATTAGCAAACGTAGAAGGGTTATACACCTAATTGGAGTAACGAAGTCCTCGAAATATCAGCAGTAAAACATTCAAGTCCAATTACCTACAATTTACGTGACAGTCGAGACCAAGTGATTCAAGGACGTTTCAACGATATAGAACCTCAAAGTGTTAAATATCCCGACATTTGTCAACTTAATATACATGAATAATGTCACGTGCGATTTTGTAATTTGACAGCTCGTGTCTGAGATAGCGTACGCTACTGGTTCACTATTTCGATCTGTGAAGATGAGGAAAACATCAAGGCAAAGAACAATTCCAAATAGGATTTTTCGCTTCGTTTCAGAGATGCAGGGTGAAAACGTAAAATGATGTGTGATAATCAAATACGTATAATAATATATATTTAAACGACATAAAATGAAACAACTTAAGGGTTATTTATAAAGCCAACAAAAACTTATCTAGACTAATGAATCACAACAAAATTATTAAATAACAACAGGTGCTCAAAATGCCTTTTGTTTAAATTGGGCATTAGATTATTCAACACTTGACAATTATTCTTAAGAAATTGAAAAATTTTTCAACAAAATTGTTTTCAACATCTTTAACAACTTTAATAGATGTTACTACTGACGAAGATAACTGTAAGTGTTATCGACCAATAGCTATCACTTCCATTCTGTCAAAAATCATGGAAAAAGCCATCAACCACCAACTACTTTCGTTCCTCAAGTTCAATAAGCCGGTAAACCATCACCAGTATGTATTCAGACAGAGTCGTTCAACGGGTGATCTTCTTTCATATGTCACCCAACCTTGGAACAACACATTAGAGAGGTCTGGTGAAACAGTCGTAATAGCTTTAGATATTTCAAAGGCTTTTGACCAGGGTTGGGGACACATGTCCACTTGCCAAGCTCACTTCGTTCGGCTTATCCGAATGCTCATCAATTTGATGTCCAGCTTTCGTGACAAAAGATGTGTGCGGCTTGTCGTCGATGACTTCTTTTCGAAAGAAACTATTATTAACGCGGGTGTACACCAAGGATCAGTGATAGCTCCCACACTTTTCCTGCTATATATAAATAACCTCATTTCCTCAATGACCATTGCTCTTCAGACGACAGCACTCTACACTGTAGTTCTTCTCAGCTTTCCCACAACAGTAAGTGTAGTCAGGACGTTACGGTGAAAATGGCAGCCTCAATCAACAGTGACTTAGAACGTGTCCTTGAATGGGGAAGGAATAATCTACTCACGTTCAACACCGACGAAACCCAGTGTTGCCTTGTGTCCGCCAAGAAAGACCGATCATTTCCTGCTGTAAATATAAATGGCTTAGATCTCAAGTTTTCAAACTCTGTTTCTATGTTAGGGATGTCCGTATCATCGAACCTTTCATGGGTTGGCCACCTTTTGTCAGCCAGCTAAACAGCTCCCGTAAACTGGGCTTTCTATACAGATCTAAACAGTACTTCACATCGCAACAACTCCTTTTACTATATAAGGCTCAAATTCGACCTCATCTGGAATACAATGCCAACCTCTGGGTCAGTGCTCCCTAATACGCCCTTGATATGGTAAACCGCATCCGAACAAGACCTATAAGGCTTATAAATGACCCGTTTCTGACTTCTGAGCTATAGTCTAGTTTCGGTTCTTTCCTTGTTCTATCGCTTTTACCATGACAAGTGAATCTCCGAAATACACTCCTTATTACCTTCGCAGGCCATCTTCACTAGAAACACTCGGTTTGCCCATTCACGCCATAATCACGCACTCAAAATTCCATCTTGACATACTAAACGGGCGCAATCTACATTTTTCCACACGGCGCGGCAACCAAATTGTGGAATACACTACCCAGTTACTGTTTTCCTCCTAAAAATATCCCTAAACACTCACAGTGTTCCTGAGTGCTTTAGCATATTAGGCACAACTTGTTCGGGAATACTATAAGTAAAAAAAAAAACATACCAGGATTCGAAACAGATACACGATTGAATGATAGGAATAAACTAAATCCAAAAAGGTTATTATTTTTTTGTTTTAATTATCTCGAAAATGAAAAGTTAGTTTTTAACATTTGATAGAAAAAGAGATAGCACGTGAAGGAACACCTGCTCGGTGAGAAGCGCTCACCTGGCTCATGCTGCTATATACGTTTTAATTAGAGAAGGGAGAATTTTGAAAATAGTCGTTCGCGTTCAGTGTTGTGAAGCCAAGAGCTTCAATCACGTGTTTTTGTTTCTTGGTTTATTTTTTATTTAAAAAGGATTTTTTTTTTAAATTGCAGCAATAATAATATTTATACATTTTTATTCATGTTATTTCAATGTTTACAGATTGCACGTAGACGTATACTTGCGTACCAGAGAGTTCACAGTGATCTTATTTTCAAAACATTCTTTAAGGTACCGTTCCGTATATTTGTTTTAATGAATGAAATTTAAATAATAAGATGTAATAATTATTTTAGTGTATGCTAGTGCATTACAGGACTTTCTTACAAAATGCAAAAACAATACATTGGGTATTTTTATCCCTTTGAAATAATCAGCTGTTTTAGAAATATTTAATAAAAACCAAAAACTGACCCTAATAAACCCGTCCTCTCGGAGACATCCAGACATCATGGCCGATCTTGACGAAAGTTGTAAAATGAACTAATAAGTCTATTTAGCGATAGTGAAAAAAGGTCGATTGCATAGCCTTCTATACCTACATATGCATATGTGAGTTGAAAGTTAAAAATAGGTATCCCGCTTATCTTTCAAGATAACTATGTACTGTTTCACATCATTTTAAAGCAAGAGTATGTGTATGTTATACCCGCAATACGAGGCACGTTTTCCATTTCCCGAAAAACCGGAAGTAGTATTTTCATCAGGATAATATCATTTCATTAGCACAAATGAACACAGTTTATTTCCAAAATCCCAAGTCTATAACCAAAATAGTTAGAAAGTTCTAACAATATCAATATTAAATTTTTGAAAATTCATATCTCCTATACTAGTAGCTTTAGAGGAAGTAAGTTAGTTGCATTCATAAGAGTGGCTGGTTGCCTACAAAATACAAAAAAAAAAATACTTGGAGAGAATTTTGAATAAATCAATTTCGAATAATTGCTTAAGTTTGGCCCCTTAAATGTGGGCAAATTTATGCCATAATTTATTACGTAAAGAAATCTCTTTAAAGAACCTTTATTTAACTACGCATATCTATTTCCAATTCTTTTATAACTTGAACGGTATCGGAAATATATATTTCTGCAAAAAAAATGTATATGTGACTGTAACTGCGGCCGTATTTAATTTTCAAAATTTCAAAAATTGCATTTCATGCGAGTTATTGATGACCTGAATTTCAATCTTCTATGTTAAAATTTGCCCCCAAAATAACACCCTTAACTTCGTCCCCCTGTATACCTATTGCATTTAAAAGCTTGTTTTGTCGATAATACAATTGTCTCGTAGGCCTTCATTCCAAATTTCATCAAAATCGTCCGTATAGTATCGGCTGGCGAGTGACCACACACACACGCACGTACGCACCCACACACACGCACACGCAACACACGAAACACGCAACAAACAGAACACACGCAACGCGCGCAACACACACACACATCCAGACATGACCGCCGATCTTGACGAAACTTGGCCAAAAGCTGTAAAATGAGCTAATAAGTCGATTTAGCGATAATGAAAAAAATAGATTGCATAACTTTCTATACCTACATATGTATATGTAGGTTGGAAGGTAAAAATTGAAATTAAAATTATTTCATTTCCTTTAATTTAAGTTAGCATATAAATGTCTATTAACCTCTGTCTGTCATGAAGTTTTAAACGTCTGTTTGACATAGATTATTGTTTTTGCTTTTACAATGTTGCCTATTTTTGTAATGAGCTTCTTATAAAAGATGTTGCATAGTTATTATAAAAAAATGTTATTAAAATGATTTCAGTTCTTTTAATTTCCATTTTGTAGGTTGGAAGGTCATCTGGTGTTCCACACCAGATATTTTATATTTAGATTTATTTAAAAATTGTATACCTTTTATTAGACCAAAATACAAAGCTATTATGATGAGATTATTTATCTTGCCGAACATCTACAAAAATGTAAATATATAGTTCAATGGTATTAATCTTTAGTAATATTAATTTACATTACTATTTCTTTTTGGATTATTTGAAAACCTACAAAAATGTAAAATATAATACAAGGATCTCCCTCTACTAATTAATATAAATTTAAATCTAAAATGTTTTAAGTTTTGATATACAAATACACGCGCGGTACACGCCGAAATCAAGTATACTCTATAAAGGCAAGAGGTTTACTGGAGATGGAGACACGGTGCTCGGTCCCCAAATCGCATGAGCCGCTTGCCCCTGACAGGTTACTATTTATGTCCAGAGCGCGCACAAGTTGTTTTGTTTTTTCTGTCTAAAAAATGGAAATAAAAAGGAAAATTAATATCTACGGTAACCTAAATAAAAAGGAGAATTAAAAACTACGGTAACCTAGGAAACCACAATAACAGCTTGCGCGCGCACTGGGCACGAATAGTGACCTGTTAGGGGCCAGTCCCTCATCAAAGTCGTCCGTATAAGCGCGTATGGTGAAGATAACGGTACTCACCCGAACTATACTCGGAATAGGTACACTTCATATCGTTCCCCCGAACATAGTTTTGAGCGTTATCATTGCATGTTATTACACCTATTTCTAAAGTTTGGGGGCAGTTACCAATTGTCTGATCTGTTGTCTAGAAATTCAATGTCAGTCAGACCTATGAGATGTGCGATAATGTTATTGCTGCTATGCTCTTTAATGTGTAGCCGTGCAGTTCTTTTCGAACAAAAACACATACCAAACAGAAAAACCCTATGGGAGGGAATAATGTAAATTAATGAATATTTAATCTATATAAATTACCTTCGTCGAAGGGTTTTCAGGTGAAGATGCTGCTCCTCGGTGATTCTTACGGTTTTAATTCCCATACCTGGGTGCTGACAGAATATAACATTCACTACACTCAAATTCAATATATCTGCCTGCGAGTTAATTTTTAGTAATATTAATTCACATTACTATTTCTTTTTGGATTACTTGAAAACCTACTATTAATTAATATAAATTTAAATCTAAAATGATATAAGTTTTAATATATAAATACACGCGCGGTACGCGCCGAAATCAAGTATACTCTATAAAGGCAAGAGGTTTACTGGAGATGGACACACGGTACTCGGTGCCCCAAATCGCACGAGTGGCTGGCCCCTGACAGGTTACTATTTGTGCCCAGAGCGCGCACAAGATGTTATTGTGATTTCTGTCTAAAAAATGGAAATAAAAAGGAAAATTAACAACAAGGTAATTCTTAAAAACACAGTTAAATGCCATAATTCACTCCCTTAACAAATTTTACAGCATAGCTCAAGATGGCCGTAGAGAAAGAGAACTTATCACACAAAAGTTGACCTATACAGATCAGGACATAATCAGAGAATATTTCTACCTCCCTATTAATTTCTTTACTAAATTACTGAAACCTGTATTTTTAATAAACTCTTATGTATATTGTTTTCTTAATTTCTCCCGCAGATGGCGATACTAATTACCAAATTACTAAATTTTTACCTAAATACAACTTTTTAAATTCTACATATTTACATTTTATACTACATTATGACTACCAAATAATTTCAAATGTTAATGCTACCAAATTTATCTATCATTACTAAAATCAATATGACAACGTAATAATGTGCCTGATCTGCTTAAGGAAGCTGTGATTCCATCGTTATAAAATAACGTAAAAATAATAAAATAAAATAATGCACTGAATTACATGCGAATTTCTTTCTGTGTTTATTTTGGGTGGGCACGTGCCCTTGTGCCCGTTAGTACCAGCCGCCAATGCTGATGGATGAGATACTTTGTTGATATATATTATTTGTAGCTGACCCAGAACATAAAATTAACGCATTGCATTCTAGAAATTACGATATCCATGATTAATTAGAGCGATTTTGGAAAATTGAAGAATGTGATAAGCAGCGTAACTTTACTAGAGAAGAGTTATTTTGCGTACAACATTTTATATCTAATTATAAACGCGATCCTTCAGAAATATTTGAAGTTCGTAGCCATGCGGGAAGAACATCTTGATTTTAAGAACTCGTTACATAACGCCACTGCCAGATTGCATTCCTTAGAGAAGCGGTTTATCCAAAATCGCAAATTAAAAACACTATACGGAATTTATGAAAGTATCGATCACGAGTCCAGTAGAACCGCCGTTAGACAACGGTGGCTCATCATTTTATTTGCCGCATCATGAGGTGTTAGAGGAGTGTAGCCGTATCACAAAATTAAGGGTTGTATTTGACGATTTATTATCAATAATTTTAAGATTTCGTAAACAAAGTTATGTTCTAGCTGCGGATTTGGCAGGAAAAACTAAGCTGGAACGAATCAGTTCCGTTATATTTATATGTACCGGGTGGCCAATTAAGAACGGCCGTAGGCCATATCTCAGGAATGGATTATAACACAGGTTCGGGAAAAAAATTTTTATAACAAAAGTGGCCTCGAAAAACGCCTGGAAATTATTTTCAGAATTGTAGGTCCACCGCTAGAGGGCGTATTTGACAATTAAGATTTTAAAAAACAAAATTTTTCAAAATTGACTCAGTTAAGGGGCATATTAAATATTATAATCAGATTCCTCGACAAATTCTGCATATTTTTTATTTGACAAGTTTTAGTCTATCCCTTCAAATAAGGGGTGGGGAGGGGAACCTTGTTACGAAAAACGCCTTTAATTCAGGTTCTGCTTGACCGATTTTAATAAACTTGATGTTGTTTGAAAGAGCTTTTGTTAAACAATAGAAAATTTGTAAATTTGAAGCAATCTGATTAATAACATAAATGCTAGAGGGCGCTGTTAATATTTTTTAATATTGTGTTTTCTCTTTACAATTTTAAATGGAAGCATAAAAATTTAAATAGGTCTTTAAAAGTAGACTAAATTAGTAATAAAACAGTGAAAACTGCAAGTCGATATCTTTTTCCTATCCTGAGATATCGTAAGAAACAGGTAAATGGCGGAATTGTTCTTCCAACGTCTAGTAGGCTAGTTCGCGTTAACAGAAATTATTAAATTTAGCCTGGATGAAAAGATCTTACATTGGTCTGCAGTAATTTAAACTGTTATCATACTAATATTATGGTTGCCGCTAGATTACCTAAATGTAATGCTCTCGCTACTAACAATGAGAACAAATTATAAAATAATAATGTGATAAATCTAATTAAAATCTTAAATAGATAACTACGTAATTAGTGCCGCCCTAGATGTTCGAAATGTCGTCCATCATTTTCAATGCATGAAATCAATCGCTGACGGGTGGAGAGAACAACAGTTTCAATTTCTGCCCTTGAAATACTTCGTATTGTCTGTCGTATTCTTTCAATCATGTCAGCTCTTGTTATGAGTCTATCGACATAAACGAGATCTTTTATTCGCCCCCACAAATAAAAAACTAAACAAGTTATGTCTGAGACCTTGGTGGCCAAATAAATAAACTTTCACATCCTATCCACCTTTCAGGGTATGATTGATCTAAGAAATTCCGAACATCTCTAGAATAATGTGTCGGGCACCCATCATGTTGCAAGAACATGTCACGACGAATGGCCAAGGGTACGTCTTCGAAAATAAGTGGCAATTCGTTGCTTAAAAAATCTAAATATCTTTCTCCATTAACAGTCTCATTACAAAAAAAAGGTCCAATTATTTCTCCACCTAGAATCCCGCACCAGACATTTACGGACCAACGACCCTGATGTTGAACCTCCTGCATCCAGTGGGGATTCATTTCAGACCAGTAGTGGATATTATGTCGATTTACACTACCATCATGAAAAGGAGCCTCATCTGTCCACATAATTCGTGAAAGTATTTCAGGATCGTCGTGTATCATATTTGAGAGCCAGTTGCAAAAATCCAACCTGGTATCGAAATATTGAGCATTCTAACTATGGTTTAAGACCATGTGATATTGGGTGCAATCTAAAATAGTATATATTATAAAGTAATCAGATCAATAAGACACATCAAAGTCCTTCGTTGTTAGTAAACGAAAAAGGACTTTAAATGCATTAACTCTCGTAATGTTATTACGAATTTTTTTCGCCTGGCCTCTCATTATTTTTTTATTATTGGTACCTTTTTACTTTACTTTGCCTCACTTAATTATCATGTTGTTAGTTAAAATCTATTCACATAGCATAAGATAATTTCATTAAATAATTTGGTGTTTTATTGAAACTGGGACATAAAATGGCGGCAAATACATTAGTCATGTTATCACAAGTTAACTTTGATGTAATGACATTTTCGGTATGATAAAACTGAGAAACATATAACGACAAACGAAAAAAATTAAAACATTTTTATAAACCTGTGTTCTCTTAAAATATTTTGGACGGTGGTTCGACATATACCCAAGTCTCTAGCTATAGCTCTGGTGCTTGAATGGGGGTTAACATTTACATAAGCTAAAACATCAATAACATTTTCCTCTGTTCACCTCTGCGTTGTCTTCAGTACACAGGAAGTTTCATATTTCCAGTAGTACTCACAGGGTGTGCGAGTCGGAGAAAAACTCTTCTGCTGTGACGCCGTCTGTTTGGGTACTGCAGTGCATACACTCTAGCAGCAACGGTTGCATTTTTCATACATTCAAAATGAACTGCCAACATATCAAATGCTCCTTCATTTGTAAGAATCATTTTGGTACGAAAAGATAAAGAAAGTCTATTAAATGCAACACGATGAATAATTTTTGACATATGCGTGAAAATCATAGCTTGCTTGTTTTCAATAGGGGATTTATTTTATGTCTTACGTGACCCTCTTTACTAATTTTGTTGTCATCAGTAAATCGTAATTCATGTTTTAAACTGTATTTGTTGTTGCTGGGCAAATATCGGTTTTTATTGATATTTTATGCTTTTGATTTACTAACATATCGCTTGAAAACAAATATAACATTCTTATATAATTAAAAAAATGTTAGATTTATCACATTATTATTTTATAATTTGTTCTCATTGTTAGTAGCGACAGCATTACATTTAGGTAATCTAGGGGCAACCATAACATTAGTATGATAACAGTTTAAATTACTGCAGACCAATGTAAGATCTTTTCATCCAGGCTAAATTTAATAATTTCCGTTAACGCGAACTAGCCTACTAGACGTTGGAAGAACAATTCCCGCCATTTACCTGTTTCTTACGATATCTCAGGATAGGAAAAAGATATCGACTTGCAGTTTTCACTGTTTTATTACTAATTTAGTCTACTTTTTAAAGACCTACTTAAATTTTTATGCTTCCATTTAAAATTGTAAAGAGAAAACACAATATTAAAAAAATATTAAACAGCGCATTTATATTATTAACCAGATTGCTTCAAATTTACAAATTTTCTATTGTTTAACAAAAGCTCTTTCAAACAACATCAAGTTTATTAAAATCGGTCAAGCAGAACCTGAATTAAAGGCGTTTTCTCGTAACAAGGTTCCCCTCCCCCCTTATTTGAAGAGATAGACTAAAACTTGTCAAATAAAAATATGCAGAATTTGTCGAGGAATCTGATTATAATATTTAATATGCCCCTTAATTGAGTAAATTTTGAAAAATTTTGCTTTTTAAAATTTTAACTGTCAAATACGCTCTCTAGCGGTGGACCTACAACTCTGAAAATAATTTCCAGGCGTTTCTCGAGGACACTTTTATTATAAAATTTTTTTCCCGAACCTGTGCTATAATCCATTCCTGAGATATGGCCGACGGCCGTTCTTAGTTGGCCACCCGGTACATATACAGAGTGGAAAAGTATTACACATAATTTAAAATTTATTAAAGCTTTAGCGTAGCCTAGACAAGTTAATATTACAAAGTATAATGCAAAAACTCACTCAGAGTTTCAAACACAAATTTTCAAAAACGTACCAATGATGTGACTCGACAATTGTATTACCTTCGTTACAAGCAGAAACAGCGAGGCTTCAAATTTTCGTAGCTAGAGTCACTGAAGTTTTGAGATTAACTGATATATCGCAGTGGAATCACGTGAGGTCACATGGCAACCTGGCGGACATCACACCGCGTGTATTAAGTCCCGACAATTTATTAAATAATAAGCTTTGGTGGGAAGGTCCGATTTGGTTAACTATTAACACCTATCCCTTTATTACAATTGCCTATTCAAACGACTTGCATAAAATATATCATTCCCAGTTCTTCATTACCGCTAATATAGACGATAGTGATGTTTCTAGTTTAATAAATAAAATTCTAATTTAACGAAACTACGAGTTATGGCATACATACTATACTACGATTTATTTTTAGTGTAACTAAGAATAAAACGAATAAAAATTTAGAACAACTAAGTTTAGCATAGTTAAATTATACAATGTAAAGGCTCACGTTGTTAGTTCAAACTCAATATTTTACTTAAGAAGTGAGACTACTAAGGTAGTGCAGACAAGCAGCAAAATCTTAACATTAAACCCATTTATAATCAGTTTTATAAAGATGGATTATAGCGCGTGGGAGGTACGTTAAATAAATCTGCATTAGATATAGAACATAAAGATCAAATTATTTTGCGTTCAAATAATTTCACAAATCATTTGAACATAAACGAAACATGCATATCGGTATAGACGGTACATTAACGATGGTACGTAAACAATTTTGGCCAATTCACGAGCGAAGTACCATGAAAATAGCAATTCACAAATGTATCAATGAGCGCGATATCTTTGAAGTAATTTCACAGTTACATTAATGGGAGACTTGCCAATTGACCGAGTTCAACTGTCAAGGCGGTTTTTACAAACAGTTGTGGATTATGCAGGTCCTTTTTTAATCAAAGATGGAAAGACGGGAAATCGGAAAATTTAAAAGCGTACCGTAAACCGGGGGTACTTTGCTCCCCCGGGTGTGACTTTTCCGCGTTCCTAAAAAGAGTTAATTTTAATTCTGCATTAAAAGTTTGTAATCATACAACCTCATCGACATCAGCGTAGTAAACGTTGCCTATCAGACTATAACTTCCCGTATGAACAGTAAACCACTGCTAGTATTAACCCAGTAACCGTCGCCTAAAGTTGTCTATAAAATTACGTGCAGTTTTTTAGCAACAAACTTTGGGGTACGCAGCGATATCTATTCAAATGCAGCAAGTAAATGTTTCTATATTACTTAATATAGCATTCTGTTATTTTGTTGCTCACATTAGTTTTCCCGTAAATGGTATATAAGAAACTATTTTCATCTTTTTGAGGCACGTGCAAATTCTTGCTATGGCGCAAAGTAGCCCCAAAGGGGTTAATTTGACCCGGAGGAAAGTAATACACATTGCATTCGTTAATGTTAATTTTTGGTTTTTGAATTATAGAGATGCCTAGAATGTATAAAAGGAAACTAGGATCACGTAAATATGCTGATTACAGTCAAGAGTCCTTAAACCAATGTTTAGAAGTAATTAAATGCGGTAACATTTCACACGGAAAAGCGGAGCAAAAATTTAAAATATCCAGAAGAATTGAAGAGCAGGTATTTAAAAAAGCCCAGAAAACAACCGGTGTTTGACGAAGAACAACGGTTTGTTGAATGGCTATTTGCTACGAGAGAGTACGGGTTCCCCGTAGACTCAACAGAATTGCGGAATATAAAAAATTATTTAAATCAGTGCGAAAGGGTTGTGAAGGTATTTGTCAACAACGTGCCTGGTGCTGACTGGGTAAACGTTTTTTGGCTCGACATCCTGATATCTCAGTACGCTTTGCCGAAAATGTAAAACGTACTCAAGCAGCCGTAGATGTGCTGATGTTAAGAAGCTATTCCGACAACTTGGCTTCTGAACTAAAAGACGTTTCTTCGGAAAATATATGGAACTTTGATGAAACGAATCTTACCAATGACCCCGGTAAAAAGGAGGGTCCTGTCAAAAAGGGATGCAAGTATCCAGAACATATATTTCCGTCATGTTTAGTGGTAATCCTAACGGGAAACTACTGTCGCCATATGTAGTGTATCGAGCAAACAAATTGTGGGCTACATGCACTGAGAATGGCCCCAGAGGATGTCGATAGAACGTTAGTAGCTCTGGATGGTTCAGTGCAAACATATTCACTGCCTGGCTTGAATCCCAAATGATACCACAGCTAAAAAAGCTAGAAGGGAAAAAGGTGTTTTCATGTGATAATATTTCTTCTCATATAACAGTTCATGCCCTTAAGTTATGCCGTGAAAGTGGAACAAAGTTAATATGCTTGCCACCAAACAGCACGCATTTAACACAGCCACTAGACGTGGCATTTTTCCGGCCCATTAAAATAGCATGGCGACACGTCTTATCAGATTGGGAGAACACTAATGAGGGCATTCGAAACACAAATATTCAAAAACAACACTTCCCGCAATTATTCTCGTAGATGATTATTGCACCAAACATCGCCGAAAATTTAAATGCCGGTTTTCGTAAATGTGGAATATCTCCGTTGAACGTCAAGGAAGTGTTGAAGCGTATACCCAGGAGTTCTTCCAATTGTACAGATATCGTTCAGAATACGTTTCTGAAAGCTCTTGAAGAACGCAGATCAGAATCAACAACCATTGCAAAAACCCGTAGGAGAAAGATGACCATTCCATCAGGAAAAATCGTTTTCTCTGACGAACCCGTGGCTGTTGAATCCATATCTGTTGAGCCCATGGCTGATGATCGCGTGGAGCAGATTGAAAATAACGAAGTTGATATTTACCTCGATCGTGAGGATGAGATACTTTTCGATGATGCATCGTCAGATGACTTTGACATTACTGATTTGACCAAAGATCAATAAAATGGAAAACAGCTTATAGATTTTGTAGAAGCAAAACCATCTCATTCTTGTGATTCTCGTTTTGAGAATGTTGTCCGGGAAGTGCCTTTTAGTCTTTGTGTACAATGGAGTAATGTACTGTAGCGTCCCCCAGGTACCCTATCTTGAAAAGCATAATTTGAACTTATTTTCAATAATGCAAATTCAAAAACAAAACAATCGCTAAGTGATTTATCTTGACTTTACTGACAATAATGTTACTATTACTCAAATTAATTACCTGGCTTACTTTGACTTTCCTGGTAATAATTAAAACATTAGAATTTATTTACAAATCTGATATTTAATTACTCGTAAACCTCAAATCTGGTCAAATGAAGTGGCCGTCTAGTGGTGGGTACGTTGTGCTATCTAATTTAGATAGGCTGGATGAGGTACGTGTTGTATCATGAGGGACCGGTAAAAAAATGAAACTACTCAAATTAAAATCAAGGAACTTTGCGCAGCGGTGGTTCAGCCCATTAATCTACTCTTGTGGGAAAGAACCACCAATAAAACCCACTTTATTCATAAATAAGAAATTGCACAAGTACATTAATAAATCAAATAACAAAAAAAAAAAACAATGAAAGTGATAAATATATAACAAAACGCTATTAAATCAGAATAAAGTGCGTACACAAATATAAGATTAAGAGAAAATGAATAAAAAGAAATTTAGTTACACAGAAACACAGTAAAAAAAAAACACGTAGCACGCGCATAATTGGATCATAAATAATCAAAATAAAAGTCATAACACCAAACAGGTGGCACTTTTAAAACCAATCATGCCGGTCTTTAAGTAAATAAGCACATAAAGCAATAAATCAAATTACGGCACACATAAAATACAACAACAGTAAAATTGCACAGGTGATAATAAGGTAAAGGCGAGGACAAAAGAAAACAGACAAGGAATTTACAAGTACCCAATTGTTTAGTGACCCCTAAAGAACAAGACACATAAGTCACATTGTAATAAAGCACATACAAAGAGAAATCAGCTCGCAGTCGAATAATTCTACTTCAACAAACTGCCAAAAAATCTCATTAAAACAAAGACTTACAAGGGTAAGTTATAAATAGATCACTAACATCGTGACCGATATATATATATATATATATATATATATATATATATATATATATATATATGTTTGAGTGCGTTATAAAAATACCATGCTCCTCTCTCTGGTTACACATTCGCCTATACAACAAATAAAAGCAATAGAAATAAAAATTCGAGGTGTTTAATGGTTATCTGATCTCGGGAGTGTGTACCTACTGGGTAATTGTCTTTTACAATTAGTAACCAAAGCGGTACCAGGTTCATCAGCCATCTCTACACAAATATAAATATAATCAACGACCAACAATGCTAATTCGTACAAATACCAGAGTGAGACGGCCCTGTACTGTCTTTTGTTTTAGCAGATTTTAGCTTAATGAGTCCGCGCGAGAATGAGGTTCCCTCGCAAGGCAATGTTTGGTATTTAATATGTTATATAGGCTTGTAGAATCATTTGCAGCCAGCCTTAATTTATATAAAAATACCCACTTACACTAGAATTTAATGGATCACAGGCACAAATCTTTAACATATGCGGTTTAACCCCGAAAGAAAAGACAACTTAGCGTTAGCGAATTAAAAATAAAAAGTACACGCAAGAATTATTTTAATGACAACTGTTTACAATGAAGGTATTTAATTAACACAAAATTGATCTTGCTCTATTGATATTCTAACTGTAACTGCCTTCTCCCCCGATTGAAACCTAACTATCCTTCCTCCCGAAATCATCCCCCGTCTTTGAAAAGCAATAAAAAAAAAACAGAAACAATTTACGTTGGAACAGTTTCATATTAATTATTGCACATCTTAATTTGTCTCTCGACGTTTCAAGTAACCAACAAATATCTTTTGATAGCGGCCCGTTCAACCGTAATTAATCATTAGAGCAATGACATTTTTACATCAAGAGCGCGCATAAGAAATTCCAATGATTCGTTACGCTCTTTCAGTAAAGCATTCTTAAGCGTGCACCTGCCACTCACCCCCAACATGTGTTTTATAAACCCCGACAAATATAAGTTACAAACAATCCCACATTCCTTACACAATATATATATATATATATATATATATATATATATATATATATATATATATATATATATATATAAATGAAACCTTTTGAAAACATTAGCAAATTACGACGTATTATCAAAATATTAAAAATCCACTAATTATCTTTTCTATCGTGGTAACAACGGCGATTGGACAAACGTTTATTACAATACTAAAATTTTCGCGGTCCGCTACCTACAGTACCCTGGAGAAATAAAACTTTTAATGATACTGAAGTCACCATTAACTCGATGGCGAAATCCCTAAAAGTGTGGAAATGAGCTACAAAACGTACTCGTGGTCCGATGTGCTAGGCGGCATTCAAACTCCAGAGCAAATTACTAAGAGGGGAATTTTCTCTGTAGCTGAATTAGCATCGTTTTATGATTAAATATCTTTATTTCAACACCTTTGTAACTGTATTTCTTGCGTTTAATGTGTTTCATGCCTTCTATCTTGTTTTTTTTTCTGTAAGTTTAATTTATGTTCAATAAAATGAAAATTTTTTTGTACAGATATGATTGTTGGAGACATGTTAACAAAATGCTAGGGTAACTTTGCCCTATTCATTCAAATGCGTGCGCTATAACGTAAATTACCAGATGGAGCAAAGTAGGCCCGATCTTTTTTTTAAAAAGTACATATCCATAATCGTATACTTCAATGCTCTCATACAAGCATTCGAAAAAATCTGCATCAAATGTAGCATACAAAATATTTTCAAATTTTGTAGATATTTTGGCTGAAATTTCAAGATGGCAACAAATAATGGAGCACCGTACCCCCGATTTATCTTGCCCAACTTCTTTGAATGCGTTTAAAAGATTTATTAGTGGAATAGAGATTTGCAAGGACCCTATTCAGATAACGGCACAAATTTTGTAGGTGAAAATAAACAATTAAAGCGTATTATTATCTGATTCTAAGTTTTCTGTATACTTTACCATAAACGCTATTATTTGGAAATTCATGCCACCCAATTTACCTCATTTATGTGGGCTTCATGAGGCCGCAGTCAAATCGGCTAAAGGTATTATAAAAAGGGTAATTGGTAATACACATTTGACAGTTGAGCAGTTAGCAACGGTATTTCCACATACTGAATCCGTCCTTAATTCCCGACTAATTATCCCTATTTCCAGCGATTCCAACGACTTACTAGCCCTAACACCGATCCATTTCTTAATTGGAGATGCTCAAAATTGTTTCCCGCAAGAAGACTTCACCTACACTACAAGTAATCGGTTGACGCACTACACCAGGCTCAACAACAATTTTGGAAAAGATGGGCCAACGAATACATACATACATTGCGAGCGTGAAAATAAAATGATGTAAGGCTAACGCCGAAATTAAGGCGGGGAGTATAGTGTTAATAAAGGGAGAAGCTACCCCGCCAGTATTATGGCGATTAGGAAGGATTATGATGCTTCACCCGGGGTCGGACAATGTGACTATAGTAGTGACAGTGAAAACCGCGAGTGGGTTAGTTAAGCGAGCCGTTACAAGGTTGTCTTTTTTACCGATTGTAAATAACTAAGCATACAAGCTAAATAGATTTAGATAGATAGATAGAAAAGTGTAGATGTATTTGTTAATTAATTTTACATAACTTTTCTTTATAAGGTTTCTTCATATAACGCAAAGTAAGTCTAAAAATTAATTAAATATGAATGAAAATGGTTAAACTGTGCGTGCGCGCGTGTGTGGATGGATGTATGCTAGTATCCACGACAACTCCAGAACGACAACACCTATGTACTTACCATTTTGTATTTAAGCTTGTGTAATTTAGCGGCAAAAAATTCCTAAAGTAGAATTTAAGTGTTAGTTTATTTATATATTAATTTTGTAAGAAAAAATGTAGACATATTTTTTAAAGAAAATTTAATTTTACATCAATTTTCTTTATATAGTTTTTTAATGGAATGCGAAAAAATGGAAAAATTAAATAAATGTGATTGAAAATGCTGAAGCTGTATTAACGATATTTTTATAGGAACGGGTGGCTTTGGAATTTTTTTTACGTTAACATGTATTTATGTCTATGAATGACACTCTGACATGCAGTTTTAATCGTCATTCTGACAGATTATTGTTTTGTTTTTACAATTATATATATATATATATATATATATATATATATATATATATATATATATATATATAGGTGATTCAAATTGAGGCTAACCATAGATTTCGAAAACGGTAAGCGATAGATGGGTGGTTTAAATTTGGCAAAGTTGCGAAATTTTGGGAACAACAACATGCTGCGGAGAAACCAAAAATATTTTATTTCGTTTTCGAGATTTTTTAAAAAAACCAAAATCTCGTTTTTATTTTTTCCTGACCTTATTTACAAAGATATTCAAAATTATACAATACATTCTTAAGACAACTTTTTCTTGCCTACAAAATGGCGGCATCAAAATTTTAATACGGCGTTTCGTCTTCTGCCGACCATCATCAACTTTTTTATTTCTTATGGCCGCCACCTTGAATTCTTAGACCACTAAATAGAGCTTTTTTTTTGTGATTTCAAAAATGTATAATTTGCTTACCTTATGTTGAGCCGTTTAGCTAATATTATCAAAAAAGTAAAATTATTGTTGATTTTAAAAAACGATCTAGATACCATTGCACTGTAGATGCGTGTACATGTTGTTTTTTATTATCAAGATACCTTTGAATTTGATTATTCTTTATTGTATTTAGTATGGCTACTGTACTGTAATTGTATTTGTGTTTTTTTTTTGTGAATGTTGTAATTGTATTAGTATTTAAAATGCCATTTTCAAACGATGAAAAGCGTGACATGTTGCAAGTCTATTATGCCAAAGGCAGAAACTCGAGAGATACATTAAACACCTATTTTGAAATGTACCTGAAAGAAATCAAACAAACGAAAGTTATTTCTTAAGACTTCACCGAAGTTTGTCAGAATACGGAAAATTTAATGCATCAAGACCGAAATACGGCAGTAAGTCTTTCTTATGTTTTTTTTTGTCCAGATCTATGTTTTGACTTAATTTTAGGTAAACCTAAACCCGTCTATTTCTACAAGAGAGATATCTGTAAATTTAAATATCCCGCAAACAACAGCGTGGAGAACATTGGATGAGGCGAATTTCAAACCTTATAAAATACATACAAGTCAAGTTTTACATCCCGGTGATAACCAGAGGCGGCTTAGATTTTGCAATTGGTTACTTGACCAAGCAAACCACGATGCGAATTTTGTTGAAAAAATAGTTTGGACTGATGAATGTCGCTTCTCCAATTTAGGCGTTTTTAATCGCAATAATGAACACATCTGGGCAACTGAAAATCCTAGAGAGAACAGGCAAGTCCGAGATCAAATTCGCTTTGGGTTTAACGTCTGGATCGGTTTAACTAAGAATAGGTTACTAGGCCCTTTTATTTATGAGGATACGTTAAATTCAGTTAGATATCTAGAGTTCTTAAGAGGACCAATGCGGGGGTATTTGGAAGAAATGCCACTTAACGAATTAAGAGAACTTTGGTGGCAGCAAGATGGTGACCCACCACATAGCGCTGTTTTAGTTCGTAATTATCTGAAATTTTTCCAAACGCATGGATAGGTAACAGAGGTGTTATCGAATGGCCAGTGCGTAGTCCCGACCTTACTCCGCTAGATTTTGTTTTATAGGGAACCTTAAAAAAATATTATGTATAAGCAGCGCTACGAAAACATCCAAGAACTTCGAAATAGCGTTATAACTGCCTACCAAAATATTCCCCGAAGAAGTATTCAACGAGCAATACGTAGTGTAATCAAAAGAGCTAATATGTATGTACAACAAAATGGTTTTCTTTTTGAACACCTATTGTAATCCTAGACGTTTAAAAATAGTTTAATTTATTGTTATTTTTCTTGCTTTACTTGTTCCTTTTCGTTTATTTGTTTCTCATAGTTTTTTTTATAAGTCAAAAGTACATTATGTGTTAATAGTAATTTTATTTTTTTTTTTGTAAATTTAGGTATCTTGATAATAAAAAACAATATGTACACGCATCTACAGTGCAATGGTATCTAGATCGTTTTTTAAAATCAACAATAATTTTACTTTTTTGATAATATTAGCTAAACGGTTCAACATAAGGTAGGCAAATTATACATTTTTGAAATCACAAAAAAAAGCTCTATTTAGTGGTCTAAGAATTCAAGGTGGCGGCCATAAGAAATAAAAAGTTGATGATGGTCGGCAGAAGACGAAACGCCGTATTAAAATTTTGATGCCGCCATTTTGTAGGCAAGAAAAAGTTGTCTTAAGAATGTATTGTATAATTTTGAATATCTTTGTAAATAAGGTCAGGAAAAAATAAAAACGAAAATGAGAGATTTTGGTTTTTTTAAAAAATCTCGAAAACGAAATAAAATTTTTTTGGCTTCTCGGCAGCATGTTGCTGTTCCCAAAATTTCGCAACTTTGCCAAATTTAAACCACCCCTCTCTCTTACCGTTTTCGAAATCCCCATGGTTAGCCTCGAATTTGAATCACCCTGTATATATATATATATATATAATCTTAATGCCATTCACCTTTCGGTGTAGGGCGTTTAACATATTTACATTTAATTGCATTTCCATTAAATAAATTTACATTGTAACTACCAATAATTTCGAAATGAAACTTACATATTTTAAGTAGAAAACTTTCCTATATCTATTCATTCTGGTTACTTCATTTGCTCTCACTACTTGCTTTGTTATAACAATCTACGACTCTTACTATCACTAATCTCCTATATTTTGCACGCACGCACGCCCACACACACACACACACATACACACTTCATTTCATTTCATTTCGCTTGGCTTCGGTTCGGTTCACTTCCGCTCGCTTTGCATCCCTTCGCTTCACTTCGTTTCACATCGCTTCACTTCGCCTCACTTCGCTTCACTTAGCTTCACTTCACTTCACTTACGTTAGTTTTGTGCCTTTCTTTACTGGGTAATTATTATGTGTGTATGAACGTTGCCCATTCTTTCTAATTTTGTGCCAATATTTTACTTCTTGCCAGCTTCGATTCTTCTTTTTCAGGATTTCCGCTATTTATTCTTCCCATCTCCTCCTTGGTCTTTCTCTTTTGTTTTCTTTTTTTATTTAGTTTGCCAAATTATTTTGATTTGTCTGTTGTCTCTCATTCTGTTTAGGTGCCCAAACCATCACAACTGTTGTCTTTCAATTGTGTTCTTTATTGAATCTACCTTTAGCGTTGCGCGTATTTCTTCATTCCTTATTCTGTCTCTTTTCGTTATTTCCATTACTCATCTTATGTACTCCGTTTCGCATACTTGTATCTTGCTCTCTTGTTTTTTCGTGAGAGTCCGGGTTTGGCAACCAAACGTTACTACTGGTTTATAAATCGTGTTGTATACTGTTAGTTTTGTCCTATTACTTACTGCCTCTTTTCTGATAAATGTATTACTTAGAGCATAGCATACTTTATTGGCACTTTCTATTCTCTTACTTATTTCTGCTTTATCTTTCCCATCGTTTTGTATTCTAACTCCCAAATACTTGAAAGTGTCTGTTTGTTCAATCTCTTTATTATTAAGTTGTATTTTTGTTTGGGTATTGTTCTTTCCTATTACTTTAGTTTTGTCTAAGTTTATCTTAAGATTGCGCTTTTGTAGTGCTCTATTTCATAGTTGCAAGTTGTCTTGTAAATCTTCCGCGTTTATGTACACTGGTTCCATATATCTGTAGCCCATTACCAGTTTCTTGGTTTTATTTTTAACTTCTTTTATTACGTCATCTAATACGATGTTAAATAATGTTTGACTTAAGACTCCGTCTTGTCTCACTCCCTCCTTCGTCACAGATTTCTCTGACTCTAGGTTGTTTGTTCTAATCTGGTTCTGAGTGCGTTTGTATAAACTAATTATGTTTTCTCTCAATCTCTGAACTATTCCTCTTCTCTTAAGGCTATTCCAAATGATTTTTCTCGGTATACTATCAAACGCTTTTTCGATATCGATGGACGCTGTATATGTCATTTTCCTATCATCTGTTTTATTGTGATTACGTGGTCTTGTATTCCTCTCTCTTTTCTGAAGCCACTTTGAGATTCCTCCATTTGGGTTTCCTTTTTGACCTTTAGTTTATTGTCTAATAATCTCTCATACGCTTTGTATGCATTTCTTAGTACACTCATTTTATTCCGTGTTATATATGGGCAGTATTATACCAATTTGCCGCTCTTTCGGGATCTTACTTCCTTCTACAATGGTATTGATCAGTGTTATTAATGCCTCTATTCCATTACTTCCTAGTAATTTTAGCATTTCTGCACTATATCGTCATGCCCTGTCGCTTTGCCTCTCTTAAGTTTTTTAATAGCTTCTCTTACTTCTTCTGGTATGAATGCTTCTTCTTATTCATATCTTCCTATTTTTCTCTATTTTCCTCCGCCATATCGAGTGTATCTGTTATTTCTATATTTAGTAATTGTTCGAAGTATTCTGTCTATCTCCGCATTATATCTTCGTTTTTCCCTTCTTTCGAGTTGATGTATTGGCATTTATCTTCTTTTCTTTTCCTTATTGTTTTCAATATTTTCTCAAGCAGTCTGATTTCTCGTACTATCTTTTTCCATCTTTTCACCGAATTCCTCACGCTTTTTGTTTCGCGCTTTTCACCAATTCCTTAACTTTTTATCTCTGCGCTTTACATTCCATATAATTTTCACTGTTTTTATTTCCTAAATATTTTTCCCATTTTATTTTCTTTAACCTTATTTATTCCTTTATCTTTGTGTTCTAAAAATGCGTTTTCCTTTTAGTTTTGTTATCATTTGTCTCTCCACATGTTATTTTAGCTGTATTCAGTATTGTTTCTTTAAATTTTATCCAAAGTTCTTCAATATTGTACTTTCGTACATTCCTTTTCAAATATCCCATTTCATTTTCTATTTCTTCCGTATATTTATTTCCTCTTTCTTCTTCTCGTAATTTGTATGCTTTTATTTTTATCTTCTTTTGGGGGTTTATTTTTGTCCTTTTGGTGTTTTACTTGTTTTCCCTTGCTATCCTCGTCTTTGATACTAGTAGGTAGTGGTCGGTATATATTTCCGCACCGCATCTAACTCTTGTGTCTTGTATATCGCTTCCGTATTGCTTATCTATTATTGCATAATCAATGATCGATTTGTCATTTCTGCTCACTACGCCTCTGGTGTATTTATGAATGCCTTTTTGCTCGAAAAAGGAGTTTGTTACAATTAGATTATTCACTAAGCGAAAGTCTATTAATCTTATCCCGTTATTATTTCTTATTTTTTCTCCTTGTGCTCCTATTGCCTCTCCTGATTCTTCCTCCTTTTTGCCTATTCTTCTGTTTGTATCACCTAGTATGATTATTCTTCCATTTATATTTTCTATTGCTTCTGATAGTTGTTCCCAAAACTGATCCTTTATTTGTGCATTTTCCTCTTCCCCTGGTCCGTACGCGATTATCATCGTAGTTTTGTTTGCATATTCTAATTCTATTACTATTTTGAGTATTCTTTCTGTAGTAGCTGTCCATTTTTTAATGTACTTATTTCCTTTTTGATTATGCATCACTCTCTCTTGCTCTCTGGTTTCGCTCAACTTGTAATATGTGTTTGAACTATATATATATATATATATATATATATATATATATATATATATATATATATATACGTATTTTTCTTTTATATGCAAAAACTAATTTTGCTTATCAGAAGGTGTAACCAGTTAGGCACACGAATAAACGACAAAGTAAAATAAACAGCGGATGTATATTGACAAGTTCTGCATATAAATTATATACAATGGCGTGGTTAACAAAAGCCACCCAGAAATACATACGATTAAAATTTTCCCTTTTCTTAAAACTAAACACAACAAAATGATTGAAGTTCGATTACCTTTTTAATAAATTAGACGTACTTAATGCAACAATAACAGTAAAGAAAAAAAAGAAAAAAATGTATACTTAATAGATAATAGTACTTGTTTTGGTTCAATAAAATTCTTAAAGCTAATCCTTACTTATCACATTCATTAATCCTTTTCCTTTGCTGTAAATGTAGTGCATATGGTCTGCCTCAGGTAATCCTTTTAAAAATTCTTAGATGAACTAAGCACAAACGCGAGATGTAGCCGTATCCGTCCACGCACTCAACTATAGTCCACACGCATCCGGGTATAGTGGCTCTTCAGCCTAACAACACATCGTTCTATACGGTGATGTTTGCCCTTCAAAACGTCTACCACGATAAAGTAATGGTTGCTTCCATATATGTACACATATCTGCCTTCATACAATCACCTTGGTATTGCTAATGATTGTGCACATCCGATATTGATGATGATCACTAGTAGTAGTAGCTAAACAGGCCCTGTTAAACTATAATTTTTACAAAGAAACTCCAATAACTAACCATTCTCACGGTCATCACGCGCCAACCCGTACGCAAAAATCTCTAGCCACCTATCTAACTTAAAACTGCCCTCCTTTCTAATTTGGGCATCGCTTATATACCTTCTGCTCACCATATTGCCAACATGTCACAATAAATTCGCGCTAAAATCAAAATCCACCTATCACAACTGAGCACTTCACTGCGTCTCTACCTCACGTCACAATGTCCAACATGGACAATCACGCTACCCTTATACAACACTCGCCGCCATCTTGATTTTACGTGAACATTTATAAAATCTCCTCGAAGAAATCATCTACCCTCACCATATTTATTCAGTACATTCACCAGATCGTATCTCACCTTTCCATACATAGCTTACATGTGCGCTTATTTTATTTCCGCAAAATCTAACTCCTTCACATGCTATCACCTTTCTACAAACAAAAATATCTATCCATATTCCTTACTGCACGTTAACAAAATATCAATCTATCATAACTCACTCACTCATACGTCTACAACCACTTCTTTCAGTCCACATTCCTCCACACACAGTAGCAAAAGACCAGTAGTTTTATCAGAGTCGTATCAATAAAAATTTACCTAAAACATTATTTTTCAACCAAATTTAACGCTTTCAACGCGAAACTCTTTCGATAACATTCAAATATTCCTTCACACGATAACTAAGGCTTCATTAAAAATCCAGTGTCGTATCACTTATACCACTTACATTACGCATACGCACACAAAAAAAAATTCTTTTCACGCAAACTCACTTCAGCTGCACTCAAAACACGTTTCATACGTTATCAAAGTCCTGCACATACACGGTGCGTCAAAATAACCTTACATACCCTAGACAAAAATATGGAGATCGACGAAGTAAAGAGATTAGGGAAACCCACTGGCGGGAAAATAAGACCCGTACTATTAAAATTAATGAAGGCGGGCACAAAGAAAGTGATATTAAACAGCGCAAAGAACTTAACAGGAACGGATATTTGGATAGACGAATACTACACAAAGAAGTTAAAAGAAGCTAGAGAAAAAGGACAGACAGCATATTTAAGACAAACTCAAAACCTACAATAAGGCAGGTACATCATACGAATCGAAACAGGGAAACCAAGAGACAATAATGGAGGCAAAATACAAGTTACAAGAGAACTGTAACAGAAAGATCTCCAGAAGGACAAAATTTCGAAGAACAAATGAGGAAAATAACGTAAAACCGGAAGAAAAAACTAAATATAGAAGATAAAATAGCCGGACGGAACAAAAAGACAACGAACAAGGCAACGAATAGAATAAAGGAAAGGGACGGATGGAAGATAGGGACTTGGAACATAACAGGAAAAGAGTATGAATTGGGCGAAGAATTTAACAAATCAAAACTGCGTATACTAGGATTAACGGAAACCAAAAAGAAACGAAAAGGAGGCACAACTCTATCAAGCGGATACTTACTAATATACGCGGGAGTTCGTTACAGGCTAAATACTCACTAAAGCATCCAACCCGTAAAGGCAGTGTATGGTACGGCATAGCTCGGTGGTTCGGGCGAGGTTCTTGCTTAAAGATCGTAAAAGGGACTCGTAGCAACTCCAAAAATCGTTAAAATCGGTAGATAAAGTAAAAAATGATTTATAGCGGGAAAGCGTCATGCACTAATGTTAGATTGGCCTAACAGGAAACCAAAACGTTCACTCACAAATCTACTGCTTCTACAAAGTCTCCTCCAAAAATATTAGGTTCACCTAAACTTCAATAAAATCTTAAGCTTTAAATATAAAAGCCGCAAAATACCAAATAAAACCTGAAACTGACTAAATATTTCGATAAATCTACGTCAAAAATTGTTAGCTCAACTAATCCAAGAATAACTGAAAATACGACAATTTAATCCTACAATTAAAACGAAAAATATACGTCACCACAAAGTAAACAAACGCGATCACAGATCTATGAAATTCTAAAATCTATCAAATGTCGCTATCGGGATGTAATACCTAAATTCCAAAATAAGTTACCTAGCTGCTATGACAAACAATTATATTCGCTTACCTGCTCGCCAAATTAGGCACTAGAATGTCTCCAATCGATAAGTCGATACCTATAAAAATACTTCAAAGATATCTCGCAAGTTTTCGAGATACCCTCGTATGCACCAAAGAAAAAATACAACAGCTGCTCGGTCAGCAAACTCATACTACGTTGAAATGTAAACTTTACTTAACACTCATATATTATTTTTTTTAATGGTGTACTTTAAATTATACAATAAGTGTTATCGAAACGTTTAGATTGTATAATTTAAATACACCATAAAACAAATAATATTTTATATACTACGTTATCTAAATGCATTACGTCAAACCATAATGAATCTCATTCCTCAAAAATGTACCTTTATTGAATTACTTAAAAAGAAACTTAAATAACTTTCATCAAATGAAATCAATTACTAGCAATCCTAAATGGGAATCTAAAGGTTCGCTTATTACTTTACGTCAAAATTGTAGCACAGAGGAAAAATCACAATAAATTAATATCTACAATAAAACAGTTATAAACAATAACAATGGTCGTATATTATGACATTTACATCTCAAATTTCGATACAGTTACCTAAAAAAACATTACATTTCACCATTCCAAAACAAGAAATCTAGAATAAAACTAATTAAATCCAACCAGTGTTTGCAAGGCCCTTTAAGATCAGGTACCATGTATTATAAACAAATACCTTTTATTAAATACTACGGAAATAATACAAAATACGCCTGATTCCAAAATTGCCTGAAGGGCCTATAGACGGTATATTCGTATATTACACAAGCAAGCGTTTGCATCCTCCCATATAAACACAAAATAACAACGCACTTTATTATTGTGATCAAAAATAAAATAAACGTTACCTTACATAACACCAACAACAAAGAGATGTCCTTCCTCCTCTGAACTACAATAATCGGTCAGACAACAGGTCCACCAGGAACTAAATAATTCGACAGTGGGCTATTAGGGTACGCTTTCCATGTGAAATTTCACAAACGGTAAATGTTATTCATATTTACTCGAACTTAATTTACGTCAGTTACTTCAACCAAAACTAAGCTTTCTTTATCTACAGCGATAATTGTTTGTTATGCGCTTAGCCATTTATCTACTTTACTTGAACTATTTACTTTTGATCCACACACCAGGCGCAAAAGAACTCCGGAGTTCGGCCATCACCGGGCGACACTGAACCCAAATTCCACGGACGAGAATATGTCGCTATACGACACCGATACAATAGATACTCCAGCACGCGAGAAGACACAAAATAATCATCCAATTAATGGTAACGAAATCAGATTTTCACGATAGCTTCACTTAACCTCCAGGAAGGGGTAAATATTTCACTACCTCCACGCACCAACCTTCGTGTATACGACTAAGCGCAAACGAGCCTTGGCCCTTACGGCATCATTCCAACACTGAAGACATCCATTCAAAACTTCTACAATATATCTACTGAATCAAAATAAAAAAAGAAATCTTTTACTGCAGAAACTTAATGTGTTCGGTTTAATAAAATAAGAATATTAACTATCCAAGGTTCCTCCTCAACAATGTGTCGTCTCAATGCAAATTTGCGGCAGTCTCCAGTCACTTGTTTGGTCGGACACTTTTCACGTCTGAAACCAAACCAAAACAAAAAAAAAAACAGCTCAAAACATTTTAGTTCCTAATCAGTGGCGAAACTACAAAATGTTTCTGCGGGGGCCAGGCCCCACAGGCTCTTTCTGGGGAGGGGTGCGTATAAAAATTTTGTTGGGGCATACACACCACTTTTTTACAGATGCATGCGCATGAAAACTACGTCAATCTTGTTTTCACTCTCAATTTTAAACAGTTTTGGTTTTCATCATCATGGTTTGTCATATACCTACTTTAAGTAAAAGACTTTCTTGTTTTCACATTTTATTTAGGAAATATAACATATAAGTATGAATAAAAAACTTCAAACTAATTTTAGTTTTCTATCTGTTTTATAAAACAGAGAGAACTTGTTCAGCCGACAATTTCTACTTAACTAAAGCATTTTCGATACAGAGAAGTGATAAATTTGAAAATCTATCTTGTACCATTGTGGTTCTCAGCCATGTTTTTATCCGCCTCATAGCGGAGAAACTTCTTTCGCAACCAGCTGAACTGATTGGAAGGCCTACAGCAATTTGTAGTAATTTGTAAAGATTTGGAGTCAGATCCCCCTTCACTTGAACTTTTAGATTTTCCAACGTGATTTCAAGATTTTTATTTTTGAATAAATTTCGTATCACTAAAACTTCAGCTTGAAGTGTTGAGATTTCGATATTGAATGCCCTCTGATAATTGGCGACGAACTCAAATGCTTGATCTAAATCTAGCTTCATAAAGGAATCAATCGGTCTTGCAAGGGGAAGATTTTCAAATCGTTTTTTCATATTGCCAATCACGTTGTCCATGACTTGGTAGTAAATGTTGACTTTCCAGTATTCGGGAGCTGTAGTTCCTGCAGGTATGTCGATCAGAGATGATTTACCCAGGGTTGAGTCAGATAGATATTCATTAAGCCTTTGTGGTTGCCTCCTTTTTTTTGAAATCCTTAAAGGCTCCAAACAAATGTCTTGTTCTCCTGAGAATTTTTCTATTTCACTCCACAGGTCCTCAAATTTGTTCCTCTTCTCTTCAAAGCTACTTATAGTGCTATCTATGATATCACCAGCCTGACCTAGAGTGGCATCTTTTCTCTGAAAATATTTACTCAGTACATTTGCGACCATTAACACTGAATGGAAGACGAACAAACAAACGATAAATTGTGGCTTTATCATTGATGCCTGTATTCCAAGTGCTTCTACAGAATTTTTGTCTCGCCCTTGTTCAATTTCCTCATCCAGAGCATTTCTGAATTGCTTGGAAATTTTCAAAGGGATTTGCAATTTTCATATCGACAACTCCACCTGGTACTGCTAAGACTTCCCATTTCGTGACTTTATACCTAGAGCATCACGGGCGTTTATGAGATGAGAGTGATGACCGGGTTGAGAAAAGTGGACGTATATTGCCTCCAGAGTGTTGAAAAATGCAGCTGCAGTAGACACCTTAGCACAACTGTCGACAATTACCAAGTTCATCCTGTGTGCCAAGCAATGAAAGTAAATGGCCTGTGGATGATCTTCCCTTATTTTGGCTTGCAGTCCTTGGTGTTTCCCAGACATAACACTGGCTCCATCATAAGATTGGCCAATTAATGTGGCGTTATTCAACAAACTGCATTTTTCAGCGACTCGCTTAGTTTCCTCCAATTACTGAACCCATTAATCGAAAACTTTTCATTTTGATCTCGAATATTTGCAGAATGCCGAAAATGTCTGCAGACAAAGCAGAACGCTTTATCTAACTTCACACTATATTCAAGCCACTGATAAGTATCAAAGAATTGAGACGAAAACGATCTCCGTCTATCTCCAAATGAACTTTTGGAAAAACAACCTTGGGCCCCTTGGCTGCGAAGGACCACTATTAAGAGTTCCCAGATCTTGATCTTCTGGATCATTTCGTCCTCTTTGATTTGTTTCTGCAGATGTAGAAACATCGGATGTTTTGCTACCTTGCCCTTCTTCAGCGGTTTTATTTACATCTTCTCGTATGCCTCCACCAACATTTTCTATATTTGAAGATTGTGTTAAATCACAAGCTATCTCAATATTTGTTGTTGAGTCACATACTGGAGTAGACGTTTGCCTTGTCTCAGTCTCATCTTTGTCGGGTTGATTTGTGGCAGGTTTGAAAAACGATCGTATGTCTTTGAATTTCTTCATGTTCAAACCGCCCACAATCTGCAATCTGCAACGCAAATAAAAACAAATTTATAAAGACCGAAGCTAACTGCTCGGACACTGATGGGGAAACAAGTAAAAGGCGTGAAAGAAAGTACAAATCAAAATCCCTTTGCAGTTTTAACTGTCTTTAAACTATTATTATTATTATTAGCTGAAACTTGTGATGCAATCTTTCCTTTTTTTTTCACCCATCAAAATTTTAACATCTTATAATACTCTAAAACAAACATACAAATAAGTAAAATTACCCTAGTCCTTAGTTGATTGTGGCAGTTGGCCTTGGCAGTGGCTATTTGTTTGCTTTGATGTTTTATTTCACACAGCACTGTGCTGTTAGCACAGAAGATTCATAACATGGAACACCGAACACAGGTTATATTGGCACTTGGGTCATAATAATAATAATAATAATAATATTACATAAAACATTAAACATAACTATAACAAGTACTAACCTCATGAATTCATCGTGCGTTGCAGCGTTGCTTATATAGGTACCGATGACGCAAGCAACCCTTCTCGAATCTTCTAGAAGTTCGATGACTAATAATTTACGTAAGCTGCTGTCTGCGTCTGCCGAGGCATTGTAATTATGATTGATACATCTAGATTGTTCGGAATAATGAGTCACCATTTCCGGTATGTTACACTATTTTTAAGTTTCAAGTCTCGCTTCCTTTATAAAAAGTTATCTTTTAGAATGTTAATGTAAACTGTATGTAAACTAATCTAATCTACTAATCTTTGCGGCGTCTTTTATGCTTGCTGGGTTTACTACATCGTGAAAGAGGAACTATACATGCTATTGTTTATGCATCAACACTCAACGCATATCAGTATCATGAACCAAAACATTTCCAAGAGCAGCACAGTCACAGTCAGTAGTCTACCGCCGCGCCGCTTAGCTAAACAAATATTATTTCACCGATACAACTTATGCTCGAATGACGAATATTCTAATGTCCTTACATAATAAATAATAATTAATAATTGTACTTATCACTATCTCACTATTACTACTCGTTTGTTTATCGCAATGGTTTAAGATTTAACGAATTAAGTTGTTAGATGGAATTTAAGATAAGAATGAAAAATGGGGAAGTGCTCCGTTGTTCTGGGGTGTGTCACGGTTTGCCTGGGGTGTGCCTGGCACACCTTGCACCCCCCCCCCCTAGTTTCGCCACTGTTCCTAATGAACACATTCATAACACAATCAAGGCATGTATGTTAAAACATGAGTACAGTACTTTCGCCGTGTTTTAGACATAAACCAAATGTATTTCAATTCAATAAAATTGTCAGATTGCTTTGGGAAGGTTTATACGTGTGTGTATCCTCTTGGATGTTTAAAGTGTTAGAAAATGTGACTATAAAGATAAAAAATTAACAAGATTTTAATTGAAAGTGTTATTTACAATTAATTTTCCGTGATTTAAATTTCTTTGTGTCATTTATAAATTTTGGCGCCCCATTAAACTTGGTGCTTTACGCATGTGTGTAATTTGCGTAATGGTAAGTACGGCACTGCGTTCATCTTGTTTAAGAAACACCTAAATACGCAACGTAACGGAGTCTATGTGATCGGTTACCTGTCGCCGCAATATTATCCTGTTTTCTTTGAAGGTATAAAAAGGAGGTTGCATAGTTATCCTAAAAATATTGAAATTAAAATTATTTCATTTCTTTTAATTCAAGTTAGCATCTCATGTCTATTAACCTAGGTCTGTCATGCGTTTATAATGTTGCCTATTTTGGGAATGAACTTCTTATAAAAGAGATTACATAATTAACCTAAAAAACGTTATTAAAATTATTTCCTTCCTTTTAATTTCCATTGTGTAGGTTGGAAAGTCGTGTGGTGTTCCACACCAGATATTTTAGAATTCTATTTGCTGATGTTCATTTTAAAGACCTTATATTACCATATTACTGTTTTTAATAAGAAGTGTTACATAATTTTTGCACGTATCTGAACGTCATGACAGTTATCTTAGCACCAGCTACATTTTTATTTTTTTTATGAATGGGTCAATCAACGTCTTTCCATTTTTGTTTTGGTCACTTTTTTCATTGTTGAAAAGTGCACAAACCTTGATTCGATTTTTTACTGCTTCCAAACTTTCAACATTAAATGCAAATTATCAATATTAAGAAAGGAGGTAACTACAATTAAAATTGTAGCTTTAGAGTGTCCTGCACCATTTTGCAATAATATAACTATAAAAACGGGTTCACCTCATTCATAACACACTTATATACTGTAAACTCCATTAAACAATTAATTTGCAGATTTGCATTTGAAATTAGCATGTAAACGCTACCGGTTTTATTGCTACCTGTAGTGAAAATTATTTAAAAAGTTTGTTTGTATTTATCAATCATGTAACACACATAAATATATCTTTCAATATGTAATAAGGAAAGGCACTTTAAATTTGTATGTAAATGACAATTGTTAATAAATTAAACAAGTTTCTTGAATTAAATAAAAACGTTTATACAGGAAAATTTAGTGCAGGAGTGGGTATGCAGTTATCAAAATATTTTTTATTCAATCCTCGTGCGTACAGCGAACGTATATTTCACAAGCGTGTAGCATTGGTAAATATAAATCAAAATTATGTTTATTAAAATAGAAATTGATCGTTAATTTCTATAAATCATAAATGAAAAGTAACATGAAAGCTGACCGCCGCCTATGGAATCGATTGTTTATCCGTATGCTTCCCCCGCTATGCCACTTCATCCTGCACAAGAATGCTTTTTCTTGCGTGGCGCCGCGCAATCTCCAATACTTGGAGAAGGGTACTTCTCTCTTGGAATCGAAATCAAAAAGTGTTCGTGTTGCGTCGCGATTAGTCGCGTTTTTGTGCCGTGTTTTTATTACCGAATTCAGTGTTTATAGTGATTTATAAAAATCTCTTAATTAAAACTTATTTAAAGAAAGTAGTTTTGGCGGGATATCTGCCAAAATGAAATTGTTCTTAATATTTGTGCTATTGGGCGTTCTAATCTACTCGTCTGATGCAAAACGAAAAAGAAAATTTGAGGGCGATTTTGAATTCGCCGAAGAGGTAAGTCTTTTGTAGTTGGTGTTAAAAGCATAATAAATGCGGTTGGTCTTGAATAGATTTACAATAAGCCACCTTTTTATGTGCTTGTGTTTAATACAATTGAGTACATGGCTTAAGGGCAGGACAGGTGCCTACTAAACTGCACGATCTGTACGTTATGTCCCTTCTTTTTTACCTGTCGAGCAGGTTCTTTAAACTGCCTGTCTGGTCGGTATTCCCGTACAACCACGTTGTTTACGCTTTCAGTTATAGTGCACATTCCTGAGATTATTTTAATTATTACGCCCATTCAATTCTAGCAGGGGTAAAATTAGATCTGACGAAGCACTAAATTGCTTTAGGTACCAAATGAATTTAGGCGCGGTTTTCAATTAATATTTACATATAAAAATAATACTAATTTTATGGCACTGGTGCAATATTTTTTTAACGTAAGTAAATTACTAAATCAATATTTTATTCTAATTTATTTTGAGCAATCAAAGCAGAATAATATATCCTCACCAAGGGATGATGTCATGCCGGTTATGCAATTCTAACCATCCACTTGTGATGAGTTACCTATTTTAATTAAATGACATTACATTTACATATAAATGCAGCATATAATTATTAGATAAAATCGTCCCCTCTTTCTCATTCTGTAGAGAGGACACCGCACCCTTTCGGAGCCAGTCATGAATCAATACATTTCCATTGAACTCATGGTTGCGCTGCTGATGAAGTGTATTAAAGGGTCAGTGATACATACAAAAATATATCTGCTACATCAATTTTGATGTCTGAAGACTAACGAATCTGTCTTCCTATTGCTATTACACAGTAACTTTAACTCGTATAACACCAATTATGTAACTTTCTGCACTCTCTTCAGTAACGTTTAACAACAAAATTAAGGCTTTTTATCTTATATCTCTTAAGGTATAGACATTAATTGGTACCTGAAGACCCTTTGATCTTGAAGATAGATCGTTTAAAGATCATTTTCAAGATTGTTTGAAAGGTGTGATGGGAGAATTTTAGAATTTCATTTTACGTTGTGTTTTATCCAAAAATTTAATCTTGAAAACCTTCCACTTAGGATATATTAGATGAAATATATCCCACTTGGGATGTATTAGATGAAAATTAAATCAGACTTAAAATATGTAAATCGCAATACTCAACGTGAAAGTATGTCTGTAAAGTGGTTATTGTAATCTTAATAATGTAGAAACGCTCTTACACTTGCATTCAATTAGCTGAGATAAAATATAATCAACACTCTAAACAATCCTAAATTGTTGTGTATGCAACTTAATTATGTGGGTTATAAAGATGTGACGTACAGGATTTGTTATCCAGAAGTTATACACTGTTGTTCTTCGCCCTTTCCTTGGGCTTTGATGTTAAAAATAATTCAGTGAAGTGTTAGTGATTAGTTTATACGTATTTTGATTGATACCTTCTAATTAGTATTTTAACGTTAATTTAACTTTATGTAGTTTAGTAAGATAATTTAGTTCAAGTAGGTAATACCGGGGTAATACTACTAAAATCAAATCAACTTTTTTAAAAGCTCCTTTACAAATAGAAATAAATATAGGTAATCCTTTTCATTTATCTTGGAGTTGTTTTGCTTGATTAATTAATAAAAGATTAATTGTGCATTTTACCTACTATTTAAAACGTCAAGCTCACACTCATTATTTTGTTTTGGTTATAGATAGAGTAATAAACAAATTGAGAAACTTGATTTATTTAGCAATAAACTAATATAGTTAATTAGATACTTGAGTCAATTTTTTACTGTCCTACCTAACCTTAAAAATAAATATCACTGAAGATATACTTTTGTATCTGCATCTCTTTGCTTATTCACAGACTTTATTTATCAACGCTGCAAGTTGATAAAGTAAATATAAACACTGACTCATTAAAAATCGATGAGAATAAACCGACTAAAACTGTTTATAACAGCAAATTATTTGCAGCTTTTCAAAAGAAGAGATTAGAATACTGCCCTTCTAAGAAACACCACCGTATCTCCACTAGAGTGAGTTTTGAGAAAACCGCGTATAAAGATTTTTGCTGTTTCTTTATTGTTTTTGCTTCACTAATATAATAAAGTCATTCATGATATGATTTTTAACCCTTTGGTAGGCGCTATATACCAAATCACATAGACAGTCGCTTGTCGTACTTTATACGCCACTACATAATTTAAATAAAAAACTATACATATTCAAAATATTTATTATTTTAAGAAACCATTTTATTTTCCGTATACCTGCACATAATAATCAAATTTAATAATTAGTCTTCCTCCATTTGTTGTTGGGAACAGGTAAGACAGGTATGCTGCGTTTCGACATGCTCTTTGCACGCAAATTCAAAACAGGTATTGCACTGTATAGTAGTGGTTCTGTTCTTCTTACGTCCACACAAAATGCAACGTCCTCGTACACTTGGTCTTGGTTCTGCCTCGACTTCTTCCAAAGGACGTTTGTACTTGGATAAAAATTGTTTCACATCAAATGGTAAATTTCTAATTGCTGCTCTCGATTGCAGATGTGGCTTCATTAGTGAAAGGGATAAGTTTTTTAGGAAAATTCTTCTTCTGATACCTTCCATTTCAGGAGATGTAGCATTGAGCAAAACATTTGCATTGATCCCGCCAATATTTAGAAGTTGGAAAAAAATTGCTAAAGGATATCTTTTGGTTTTCCTTTGGACAGAATAATTTGCACACATTTGGTCTATTGTATCTATGCCACCTTTTGTGGAATTATAAAACAAAATGATATCGGGTTTTTGGCTCTCAACATCAACAGTACCCTCAGAATGCACCGTGAATAAAAGTTTGGTATGCAAATATTGATGAATTTATCGGTTTTGTCTTGTTTGGCATCAATCCCATAGGAATTTCGTTTTTATTTTTCAGTATTGTCCCAACTAGTGTGATTTTATTTTTCAGTAATTGCATTGCTAACGGATAACTAGTGTACTAGTTGTCTGTGGTCAAGTTTCTGTTTTTTCCTTTGAAGGGCTGAACCAATTTGTCAACAATATCTGCAGGTTTATTAGAAACCGAGTAAGGGCCGTCCGGTTGCCTTCCACAATTCACAAAGGGCAAATATCTTGAGGCCGTATTTTGCTGGCTTGTTAGGTATGTATTGTATGAAGCTACAACGGCCTCGATAAGGAACTAACATTTCATCAATCGTCATAAGTTCTCCAACACAATAATTCTTCATGCAGTTTTCCACGAATTTATCCAACATATATCTAATGGCTGCTAACTTATCAGTAACTTGCCGCTGTGGTCTGTCAGCTGGCTAATGAACGCTAACATTTCGTTTTTTGTTGTTTGTTTGGCATCTCTTTCTCTATGAAAATTATCTTGAATGGACGAAATGTACATATTTGTATACCTAGTTATGTCTTCTAACATTTCAGGAGTAAAAAAAAGCAAAAACGAACTCATTTCATCTGTTACGAGTGCTTTGGCAACTGTTGGTTTCGGAAAGATTTTGACTATATTTTTAGCGGGCGTTTTTGCAAATATCTTCATTACCTGATGTTTTTTCCATATGGTTTTTTTATCTTTACCTTTCATGATGGGTTCACCTGTTAGATCACTTTCATTGTCACTATCTGAAATGTCCATAACATCATCATCATTGGCTTCCTGTTCTGACTCCGAGTAATGATCACTATGTAAAATGACCTTTTCTCCGTCTTCTTCATCGCTACCGCCAACCACTTGTTCGTCAGACTCGTCGAAAATACTTTGAGCCAGTTGCTCTAGCTCTTCCTGAGTAAACCTCTTAGAACTTCTTATTTTGACAGCATTCCTGGCAAATGAATAAATGTTACTAACAATCGTATAGAAGTAAGCAAAAGCAGGAAGGTTTTGTTTTCTTTTATTATTTTTTGTACTAAGTAACTATACTAAATGGAAAAATATCTTAAAATCATTGATAATTGACAAAAAAAACATGTTACATATAACGTGATTTTAACTTACATTTTTAGGCGCTTGGCGTATTCTGTGTGCCACTCCACTTACTCGCTAAATAACCGCAAACACTTGCACTATATCACGACCAACCGCCACCTACAGGACTACAGAACATCGATGCTAGGATACACGACGGCATAGACAAAAAGTAGAGGGGATCGCGTAGTTACAAGGTATTGTTTAAAAATGGCGTGCTTTTTACGCCATAGCGCCTACCAAAGGGTTAATAGCATAACAAACTTTTTTGAGAACAAAAATTGGAAAATTAGGCCATGGCTGTTAGTAATGCGACATACGGTTTAAGAAAGCAAAGCATTATAGTAAAATTACCAAGATAAAACAACGTATAGTAGCCCCGGGGAGAGGTGTCTCATGGCGGACCTGAGAATGGGGATATAATTATTACTATGAAATGCATCTGTTTCCGTTTATCTTAGTGCGAAGTTCCCACTTAAAGAAAGACGGGTTATAATATTACGTCTGCTATATATTTTAAATGCAGGACTTAAAACGTATGTCGATTTTAAAGTCAAAGCGCATGCCGCTGTCAGATGTCTTCTTGGCTATTTAACCTCAAATTATTCTTCGTATTTCGTTTCGTATAATCGCATCGTGTTTTGTAATAATTTATCTTTCGCTTCGTAATTTATTAGTTTCCATTGCATTTGTAAACAACAGTTTTTTTTCACTATTACGAGGTAAGTTTATAATGCAAAATGTATTTCCAATTGATTGAATGGATTTATTTATTTTGCAGCAAATAATGATGTCATTAAAAGGTAAATCTTTGAAAAGCCAAACTCAAGTAATGTTAATGAATATACTGCATTATTTCGAGATGGAACGCGATAACGGGGGGCCAAGTTTACCTTTTAACTTCCATTTTCACTAATTAAATTTGACAGCGCGGCTTAAATTTGAAAATAACCTAGAAACATTGACAATGTTTTGTTGGTATTTAAAATTACTAACTATATGAACCAATAACGACATACGTTTTTAAAATCTTAAACCATGTTCTACTAAAAGATGAGTCATAAGACACCTCTCGCCGGCCCGACCATATAATACAAATTTGGCTTGAGCTTGGCTTTTACTACGTAATTATAAGGAAATTGATAGTTTGACATATTTTAATGTATTTTTTTAATGCAAATATAATTTAAAAAACACATTTGTTTCATTAAAAAACGTTATTTAAGAAATATTAACTTAAAAGTAATATAAGAAAATTAAACGATAATGTTGCACTTTGGGGCAATACAATGGAAATACAACTTTTGTTAGTGCATATTTATTATTGCTTGTCGGAAATAGGTAATTTTTGCAAAACTGATGACGGTTTGCTGGTATATCTCCCATTTTTTTAATGTTCTCTTTTCTACTGTTAGGAATCCCAGAGGGTTTTTTCATAGCGGCAGGGTTCTTTATTCCAGATTTTATTACCTTTACTTGCAGAAAATCAATTTCCTTCAGCTCCTCCGCATTGCCAGTTTCAACTTTTAAAATATTGCTTCCTCTCTCAACAATTACTTTCACTACTTGCGACAGGTAAACACGTTGTTTTTCAATTTTGCCTATGCGGAAAAGTCTTTTCAATCAAAAAATTCACCTACCGTTCATTTCTTTGGCTGTAACACGCTTCAGATTGCAAGTTTCAACGGCCTCAAGGAAGTCCTGAAAATCGTAGACTCTTCTTTTTCTTCAATGATGGCTCCACCTAGTGGTGAAAACTATCGACGGACATAAATGTATGATTTGGTTCAAAGCAATTTATGACAATATCCTTAGCTTCTACTTTACTGGAATTTATTATAAAAATGAAAAAAAATGCCCAATTTTTGTTTTGTGAAGAGCAGTCGTCTCGCCAGAATACAATATGCTCTGCATCGCGATTATGCAACAAGAATGCATAAAAGGTACTAATAATTGTTTCCTTGCTTCTCCCTGTTATTCCTTCATGCCATAATGCTGCATAAGGCATATTTTTCCTCAATGTTCCTATAGGCACAAAACTTTCGTTATATGCCACTGTTCTCTGGGTAAATATATCAATGCAGATCAACTGAAACTCTAACCGTGTTTGGTTCGAAAGCTGGTTCACATTATTGTCTATATAATTCTCTGGACTTGGTTGCCCTTTGAATGTGTAACTCCCATTTATGGCATGCTTCACAATTTTTGTTCAAGTTTGTCGTCTTATGTGTTGAAGTGTTGTGTAATTGAAATCGTTCACAAAGCTCACATTCTTCATGCCCTAATTTTGTTAATATGTTCTTACCTTTCACTACCTTTCGATAAACCTCATATGAACATTTCTCATTGGGATGAGTTGCTAGGAAGTTTCTGTACATTGCATCAATGCTTAGATCACTTGGTAAGTAGCGACGATTCGGAGTATGCTCCCTTCGATAATGTGAAATTGTGGACTGGAATGTCTCTATCTGTTCTTCTATAACTCTTGTGGATATTTTAAACTTAATTGAATACCTACCACGTTGGTCAGCAAGACAAGCAATTTCTCTTTTTTAAAACGTCTTGTACAAAACTTTGTATCACCAATCGTTGTTTTTTTTATACCTTGCACACATTTTGGGTTTGTCCTTCAGAATCATTCAGGAAGTACTTGATGCTATTTTGTTTTGTTGAAGAATCTGAGCGTCTTCATTTCGCAGGGGGGATGTTTTGCTAATAATGGAATGGAGTTATTAAATTAAATCTATTTTGTACATGTATTTATTTATTATTTATTAGTATTACTAATAAATAATATTTATAAAAATATCGATTTATTTATTACTGTTTATTTAGAAAGTAAGCAAAATTAAAAATTCATTTATTAGGTTAAAGTAATGTATAACACGTATAATTTATTACTCAACTATGTCAAATCAGGTATATTTGTAGTGTTGTTTGCAGTACAATATTCTAGCCGGTTGTTCAATATAAACTCATTTTAGTAGCAGATGATTTAAACATTTTCGATTCCTTTGCATTTTTAGCGAACTGTATTTTTAGATTTTTTACGTAAATAATAGCAAAACCAAATAATTTTTATATAGAATTTAAAAAAATGTATTTGTAAAGCTGCACTTTTCATCTAAACTGTCTACACCCCCTTTATTGCAATTATAGTAAGATATTATCTCCGGCTTTCGGTTTCACTGTCAACATTTAAATCATGGTACATTGATGAGACTAATATTACTGCTTTATTTTTTTTGGTACATGAGAAATAATGGTTATATTATTGGTAAATTCGTATATACTGCAGCCGACAGGTTTTGTCTATTTTGGTAGAAACCCAGGTGGAATCTCTGATTTATTTTTTCTCACAGTACCAACATATGTTAATTTTTGGGTTTTCAATGAATGTACTAACTCTATTGAGGAGAACCAATTATCCGCAGTTATGTTTCTATTTGTCCTCCAAATTGGTTTAGCTAATCTAATTACAGCCTGAGTTGGTTTTGAGTAGGTAATTTCTCTCTTCGTCAGATAAACCGAAATCATCTGAATCTTTACTGCAGTATATAGTTCAAGAGCTAGCTACGTCAAATGCATGTGATAAGGTGCTCGGCAGGAAAATGGATAAATCGTCGCATCTAAGTTAGTACATGAACGTATGTATGGGTTGCCGATACGGTTCTTGCACAATAGATAATGGCGACCGGAAAACTCTTGCTAAAATTTCTAGGCAACAACATGATAAGGTATTCGACTGGAAGTTGTTGCTATGTTTTATATACATCGTAACAGAAACCAGTGCATAACGGCAAATCGATAACTTTGCACAAACGCCGCGGCAGGCGGTCCAAAATGTGTCGGAAAAACCTCTCCTCAAAACGTGATAAGGTACTCGGCTAAAAATTTTTCTATGTAATTTATACATCAAAACAGAAACTTATGCAAAAGGGCAGACCGATAGCTTTGCAGAAGGTCCAAAGTATAATAACCCCAAAAAACGCAATAAGGTACTCAGCTGGAACTTGTTGTTATGCTTTTTGTACATGAAAACAGAAATCTGTGCAAAACGACAGAGGGATAACCTTGCACAAACCCCTAGGTAGAAGCAATTTAAGTGCTTATTTCGAGCGCGTCCCTTTGTAGCCGTGCGGTTAGTTTTTCGAGCACCTGGCATATTTCGATGTATAAGCGTATGTGTGTGCGTGTGTGTGTGTGTATCGAAATTAAAATGTTGGAATTAATTTACATAGACCAATCATTGTATTACATAATTATTTAATTTAACATGTATTATTATTATTCCGTAAATAGTTATAATATAGTAGAATATAAATATAATTTGATTTTAACCTTAAAAGAATAATATTTCATTTGTAACAGACACGAAAAAAAAAGACAAGATCACTACATTTATACTGTAATAGATCAAGTCTCCTAACATTATATATCTCTTATCGTTATCGCTATCTTCCTCGTTAGTACAACAATCATACCTTTTATCGGTATCACTCTCTGCTGCTAATTCTTCCCCTGTAAAGTCATCTTTGGGTTCAAAATACAATATTGCATTAATTATAAATTATATTACAAAATTTGAAAGCTCGTCAAATGATTATGAATGTAATCCACCTGCTTTTCTTGTATGATGACATCTTGTATGCGTTGTGGTCATTGTAAACCTTCAAACTAGGGAAAATCGTAGCTAGAATCGTCTTTCGTGCACCCAAATTCATCTGGTTTCATTTCTGTTCGATTTTTTTGTTCTGCGTTGTCCCAAACTGACGCTATGTAATGCGTGTGTAAAAATTGTTGCCACAATTCCCTCCTACATGGTGGCATCATAGACGAATCGATGTTTTTCGATCAAAGTGACAAAAAATCATCGCTGATAATTTGAAAATCAAATTTTGTTTTAAACATTGCATGTCCAGCTGAATTTACATCAATGATATTTTTTGGCTGGTGAGTACATGGCACATACAAATTTTTTTATGACACCAAAAATTGTCTTGCGATCAATCGAGTCAAGTACCATATTACCAAACGTCTCATGATATATTTCAGATTTAAATAATAATTTATGTGTAATGCCGGAAGCGCTTGACCTATCTTTTGCCCTAAATCTTTATACAATTTACTAACATCAATAAACCTAGCTGAATTGGAAGTAGACTGATATGTAGATTACTTTTAAATGTATGTCCATTGCCTTATAAAATCATTAATATATCTGTCACATTGGTTTATAATTTTTTCATCACGATTGAGATTGCAAACAATGAATAATCATTATATCGACTACTTCTTGCCTTGGGGCTGTGTTGCAAAGAGTTGTTGAATAAATTGCTTTCATATTCGATACTGTATACTCATGACATTCATCGTAATTGATGAAAACCGTTTTAGATTCAAAATATGTTGCCATTGACACTGTTCAATCAAAAATGACACTAAAGATATCTTAAATTAAAATTAAATTTGATGTAACACAATTCAACTGACAAACAATTCGACAATCTCATATCTTCTGTTATCCGGTGTTGACGCTCGTCTGCAGACACTTCCGACACTTAGGACCTCCTGCCATAGCCTTTGTCCAAGGCCATTTTACATAAGTTTCTGTTTGTATGTATAAATTGCACAGAAAAAACGTTTAGCCGAGTACCTGATCACGTTTTGAGGAGACACTGGACCTTCTGCCGCGGCCTTTGTGCAAGGTTATCGATGTGCCGTTTTGCACAGGTTTCTGTTATGATGTATATAAAACATAGCAATAATTTCCAGTCGAGTACCGTATCACGTTTTTGCCTCGAAATTTTAGCGAGAGGTTTCCAGCCGACATTATTTATTGTGCAAGGGCCGTACCGGCAACCCATACATACGTTCATGTACTAATTTAGATGCGACGATTTATCCATTTTCTAGCCGAGTACCTTATAGCGTGCGTTTGACGTAGCCAGCTGGTGGACTAATATGTAGGCATTGTAACGATATGATGTTCTAGAATCTGTTAAAGCCATAATTTTTAGACCATGCGTTCATGGCATCGCAAGCATATACGTTTTGAACGCCAGTTCCAAGAGCATAAACACTACGGCAGTTTTGAATAAAATTATTGAAAACTTCGGAAATCGGCGCCATAAAAGAATTGTTGCAAACCGCTTTAAGTTTGTAACACATCTAAATATGTCTCTACCTGTGCCATCTGTGGCAAAAATTGATCTTATATTTTCGTGATTGGATTTATAAATAGATGTCGGCAATAGCAATAGCTTTCAATTCTATCAGATCTAAGTCACGAGTATCACTTCTACTTGCATATTTACATTTTGATCTAATTTTCGCCATGTGTACATTAGACCACTGTAGGATATGTGTGAAGACTTTGTCATCAAACAAGAGATTCCATATTTCTCCAGGATCAGCTTTTTTGGTAGTAATTTTTTTCAACCCGGGAGGGACACTTTATTACAATATTGTGCTGCAATGTTCGTGTCCCTTCCATACGGTGGCTCTTTAGACCACTTAAAGCGGTTTTTCCACAAAAGTAATTTATTTCGCTGGCTCCATCTGATTCTTCATTTTTTTCCTCATTATTTCTTGGTTCGCCTTGTTCCATACCTTCTTCTAATTCAATTTCCGACTCGCTGTTGTGGTCACTTGTAATATAGTCGTTATCCGAATCTATGTCACTCTCGCCAGAATCAACCTCTTCTGCCCTTTTTAGCAGCGTTTCTTTATAGTCTTTGTTTTTATATTTTTCCCTTTTTGAAGGGTCACATTCATTATTAGAAACCATGATATGTTCTGGAATAATTAAATAAAATTGTTAAACGACCAACAGTTTGGTCAACTATTGTAATCTTGTTAATTGTATTATTGTTGTAATAAATTTGTTGGGATTTAAGTTTGATAGCTTTTGTGCTATGCTGAGTTTTATTTAATTAATTTCCAGCAACTGGTTTCAGAAATTAAGCCCATAAATAACTGATATTTATTTCTCAACGATTTACGCTTAATCGAATTAATAGTATGGATTAAAATAAATATTACTTAGTTTGTTAATTATCTGAGAACTTGCAGACTTTTGTTTAGAAACAAATTTCTAAACAAAAGTCTGCAAGTTTCCACTAACCCCAATAACGTGCTATTGGTTAAATTTTCAAAAGTTGGTTTATGTCACAATATTAGTTTCCTAAAAACCATATTGGTCACCAAATTTGAAAAAATATTTAACGTTTTTTATTTATGGCAAATTTTTAATTTTGGTTTCAAAATTTCAACACCCTGTATTTCAGTAAGTAAGCCCTTTAAGGGTTCATGTACCTATATCAAAATTTATCAATTGCCGAGAGCTCTCTGGGGTAGAGTGTTGTCGGTAGAATATAGCATATATATGATTATATATATATATATATATATATATATATATATATATATATATATACACAGGGTCCGGCAACAAGAGCGCCTTCTTCTATATATTCCGTTTTATATAAGCTAGATTAATAAAATTTGGAATGCAGTTATAGTTTAGTTGTGTGCATATTTTAAAATTATTCACGGGAATACAGGGGCAGAGGACCAAATTATTATAAAATAATTTAAATGGAACACCCATGTGTATTATTACTTTTTTGAATTCTACACATTGTTCTAACAGATTCGCAATATATTTCCCTATCCCTAAATATACCCGTTTTTGAGTTATTTCGATTTTTCTAAAAAAAAATTGAAATTACAGGGTTTGCTTAGAAAATGTCCTCCTTAACTGTTGAAAAATAAAAGTTATTTAATTTATATGAGAATAAGTACACAGATAGAGCTTCCTTTTAATGTGAAGAAAATGACATAATTGCATACAGGGTGATTATAATTGACTTGCCAATCAACCATTATTCGAACTAGTAAAAGTATACTTTTTAAATAAAACACCCTGTATATTATTACATTTTTGGTTTCTACATATTAACCCTTATCAGTTCGCCATACAACTCCCTATCCCTAAATATAGCCGTTTCCGAATTATTTTCAATTTTTCAAAATGTATAAGATTATTAAAGATTTTTAAATCTATGGCCTCGTATAGATAAAAAAAACATCATACAACAATTGTATTATACATTAAAAAACGCAACAGAAACTATTATATTATGGTAGAAGACTAATTACAATTTTTGTACTGGAGGCATTGCATGTTAACAAGAATTTGACAAATATTTACTTCAATTTCAAGTAAAATTCTAAAATCAAGTGTGCTTCTTATAAAAATTGAATGTTTGACGTAAATAAATAAAACTGTAGTTAACCATTTACGAGTGTTTGTAACTTTTGTAACTGGGCCAGAGAAAAAATTACTCAAAACCCAAATTTTTTTATAATATTTTATGGACAGACGAATCAACATTTCCTAAGAATGGATTTGTTAATACACATAATTTTCATTATTATTCCTCAGAAAATCCACATTTATTAAGACAAGTTGATAATCAACATAAGTGGTCTTTAAGTGTCTGGGGTGTCATCGTTGGGGATTATGTCATCGGTCCATTCTTTTTTGATGGACACTTGAATGGTGAGAAGTACCTTAACTTTTTGCGTAACGATTTACCGGGCTTATTCAAAAATATTACTCTTGATATTAGAGCCACAATGTGGTATCAACATGATGGCGCTCCTGCTCACTACTCTGCAGATGTAAGAGATTATCTCAATAGAGTCTTTCCAAATAAATGGATTGGGCGAAATGGACCTGTGAGGTGGCCAGCTAGGTCCCCTGATCTGACAAGAATAGATTTCTATTTATAGGGATACATAAAAAGTATTGTCTATAGGGAACCACCAACCACTGCCGAATATATGCGTAATCGTATAACACAAGCTTTCATAGCATTACTCCTGAGTTGTTGCATAGAGTTGAACCATCTTTTAAAGATCGATTTCAGGTCTGCATCCGAGAGAACGGATAACATTTTGAACAATTATTATAAATCATTATCGCTAATGATTAGCGTTAAATTATTATTTTTTTAATTTTATTAGTTTTGTATTTTTAGAAATAATTTTAATAATTATAGTGTATTAGTTTCTGTTGCGTTTTTTAATTTGCAATACAATTGTTTTCCACTGTTTTTTTTCTATTTATACGAGGCCATGGATTTAAAAAAATGTTCCAATAATCTTATACATTTTGAAAAATTGAAAGTAATTCGGAAACGGCTATATTTAGGGATAGGGAATTGTATATCGAATTGATAAGGGTTAATATGTAGAAACCAAAAACGGAATAATATACAGGGTGTGTTTTATTTGAAAAAGTAAACTTTTACTAGTTGGAATAATGTCTGATTGGCAAGTCAATTGTAAACACCCTGTATGCAATTATGACATTTTCTTTGCATTATAAGAAAGCTCTATATGTGTACTTGTTCTGATATAAATTAGATAACTTTTGTTTTCAACGGTTAAGGAGGTACATTTTCAAAGCTATCTCTGTAATTTCAATTTTTTATAAAATCGACATAACTCAAAAACGGCTATATTTAGGGATAGGAAATATATTGCGAATTTGTTAGGAACAATGTGTAGAATTCAAAAAGTAATAATATACAGGGTGTTCCATTTAATTTTTTATTATAGTTTGGTCATCTTTAAATAAAGAACCTGTCTACACGTGAATAATTTTAAAATATGTACACATCTAAACTATAACCCTATCCCAAATTTTATTAATCTAGCTCATATGAAACGGAAGATATAGAAGAAGGCGCCTTGTTGTCGGACCCTGATATATATATATATATATATATATATATATATATATATATATACAGTCAAGATTACCTATCTCTGTATATATATATATATATATATATATATATATATATATATATATATATATATATATATATATATAGGGTGTCCGGAAAAATGTGAAATCTCTTGGATTTAGATAGAAGACGAAAAATAACATGACAAGTTCCTATAAATTTTTTTTCTCCGGACCTCCCTACGGAGATGTGAGTCCCTAAAGGACGCCGCTGGAAAAAGTTTTTCTTGAATAACTTTTAAAGTACTTGACATAATTTAATAAAAATTCAGTATGATGGCCACTAGTAAGGACCTCTTAAGATAGTATCCTTGAAACATATTTAGCTTGTTCAGTTTACCAGGGATGGACTAAGTTGTACACCTTAACGCCTAAATTTTTAACACCCTGTATGATAAAGATCTAAAAAAAATATTTTTGGGTAGTTTGAACCTTTCTCTAAAAAAAGGTATACTTGTTCAATACAAAATTAACTATTTTCGAGAAAAAAAAATAAACGAATTTATGTTTCATTTTCATTTAATTAAAATCTTCATAAGTGGGTTCAATATGGGCTCCGTGAAGTCTGATACTCTCGCGAGCACGATGAATTGAGGACTGTTGTACCTGCCACTATAACCCCACATTGTTCCTTAGCACATCACAATGAAACGTGGCTGTAGAAGCTCCTCCCTATTATCAACTGGACTGGAATACACCAAGGTTTGGAGGTGTCCCCATAGGTAAAAATCCAAATGCATCAGGTTGGGAGATCTAGGAGGCCAGGCGATACGCCCACCTCTACCTATCCAACGGTTTGGATAGACGTTATTTAAGTGTTCCCGCACAGCAACTAAAATGAGGTGGTGCCCCATCATGCATAAAGTACATGTTTCGGCGGATTTCAAGAGGTAAATGCTCTATTAAATCTTGAAAAGCGTTCTGGAGGAACTCCAAATAAAGTTGTACATTCAATCGCGCCGGCAATACAAATGGTCTAATAAAAAAATTGCCAATGACTCCTGCCTAGATATTAATTGATTGAAACTGATGATGATGCGAAACAATAGTTGCATGAGGATTTTTGTCAGCCCATACGTGTGAGTTGTGTAAATTCGTGATACAATTTTTGGTAAAAGCTGCTTCATCTGTAAAAAAAATAGTGCTAATGAAGTTTTCATTATTTCGTTACTGATCCAATAGCCAGTTTGCGAACTGCATTCTACGAGGAAAATCTTTTGGAATCAATTAATGCAAATGATATGGGTATAACACCTGCTCTTGAAGAACTTCAAGAATTATTGTTTTCGGCTTATTAAATTGTGCGGCTACATTGCGAGTGCTCGTTGAAGGAGTGCCATATACAGCATTCAAAATATTTTCCTCTAATTCCACCGTACGCACTGTTCTTGTGTTAAAAATTCCTAAAGTCAATATTATTACCTTAGTAACCGAATTCATTCACCATTCTCTCTTAGTCGTTGATCAACTCGTTGAAATCTCTGCTGATTTGGAATAGTACAATTAGGAAATATCTCGTCATATAATCTTCATGCTTCCAAAGCATTGCAAGAAGCCAGACCATACATGAGATGCATATCTGCATATTCAATAAAAGTGAATTCCATATTTCGAATAAGTTTACAATCCAAATCATCACGAAATCCAAAAATCAGTAAATTTAAAGTCAATTAACGTCGATCAATGTATCAGCGGTGTGACGAATGTCAAGTTCTAAAATGCAGGTTATTTATTTATTTCGTATCATACGAATGTTTGACATATGTTATAAATAAAATGAACAAGAAATAAAATTATACCTCGTGTGTCAATAAACTCACTTAAGTTTGCAACATTTTTTAAATAATTGATATGTTTAATTTGGTTTTCCTAGTTTATTATTAAAAGAGTGTTTTCTCGTAAAAATTCGAAAAAACACTAGCTTAATTTTTTTTAATAATTTATTAATTATGATACATTAATTCGTTTATTATTTTTTTTCTCGAAAGGAGTACATTTTATCGATATTAAACAAGTATATCTTTTTTTTAGGTAAAGGTTACAGCTACCCAAAAATATTTTTTAGATCCTTATCATACAGGGTGTTAAAAATTTAGGCGTTAAAGGTGTACAATTTAGTCCATCCCTGGTAAACTAAACAAGCTAAATATGTTTCAAACATACTATTTTAAGATGCCCTTACTCTTGGCCATCATACTGAATTTTTATTAAATTATGTCAAGTACTTTAAAAGTTACTCAAGAAAAACTTATTTTCAGCAGCGTCCTTTAGGGACTCACATCTCCGTAGGGAGGGTTTGGAGGAAAACAATTTATAGGAACTTCGTCTTTTATCTAAATCCGAGAGATTTCCCACATTTTTCCGGACACCCTGTATATTGTTGGGCTATTTGGCATTAAAGAATTACTTCAGTTTTTTGTTGGTATTTCGTTTACTATTTATAAACTTCTTCAGGACAAAAAATTAAGTTATGAAATATAAAATTAAGAACAAATATAAAAAAGGTGGCAAAATTTTGAATTTAAAATGACAATGCCATCTGTATGTGAACTATGATAATACTATTTAAATAATTACTTAGATATCTAGATTACAAAAATTCTGATTTAAACAATTCTAAAAGATTAGCATAACTTCTATTTAAATTATTAGTATCGTACTTGAAATTTATAGAGTCTGAAGATGAATTAATATAAATAATTTCTAATCATAATCTCTCTTTATAGTGAGGGAGAAATCCACAATTTGTAAATTATTAAAATCAATTTTGTGGTCTAAAGAATTTGAGTGAACTGCCAAAGCACAACGATTTCTATTTAATTTGGAATCACTTTATGGAGTGATATTCTAGTTTTAAACCAATTTGAAGTTTGTCCAAAATAACCAGAATTGCATGATTCACATTTTGTAAATAAGATTGGATTTAACATCATTTGAGGTACTATCTTTTAATTTAGTAAAATATTTTCTTAATTTTGTTATAAATCTCTGGAAAATATGAAAATTTTTTGTTATTTTCATATCTTCAGTTTTATTTTGGATTTCTTCATTATAACTATTTAGCAAAATTAATTTATTAAGGAAAGATGTTGGTTAATTTTCGAAGGTTTTTTTGTAATAAGGAAGGATGATGAACAATTTTATGAATTCTATTTTTTAAAGTTAAAATAATGTTTTTTTTTAATACAAAGGATGGGTAGAATAGTAATTTATAAAACGACTACAGTTTGTAGTTTTAAGATACCAATCTAAAATAATGCTATTATCATGATTTATATAACTTTAATATCTAGAATTCAACCGTAAGTTTAATATTATAATGATTCTCAGTAAAAACATTTAAAACATTATCAATTTCATTTTTAGGACCTCCACAGATTATGACATCAACATATTCTTTAAGAAATGAAAGTGAGCGAGGTTTTTGTAAACATGTATCTAACAAGTCATCTAATACTATTTGGGCTAAAATAGGACTAAGAGGGGAGCCGATTGGCGTTCCAAGGATTTGAGAATAAAATTTACCATTAAATGAAAAATAACTAATGCTAAAAATAAACTTTATAATTTCACAAAACTTATTCAGTGGAATATCATTAAAGAATGTTGAAACTATTCGCCACTTATTAGTAATTATTTTCAAACTTAGGTATAGTGGAATATTTGTAAAAAGAGAAACTACTTCTAAAGAAAAAACAACATGATCTTTAGGTAAGTGAAATTCGTTAAAAATACTTGCAAAACTAAATGAATCTTTAATATTATAATTTGAATTTATTACCTAATGCTGAAGTAAGTTTAACAGGTAGCGATTTAGATTACATTATAAACTGGAGAACCAATAAATGAAATAATTGTTCTTAAACGTTATCTTTATGAATTTTGGGCAAACCATAGAATTTTGGAGATATATTATAAACCATTAACAATCTGTATTATTCGTCTTATGTAATTATTATTATGTAAAGACGAAATTAATTTATTATTTTTTGTTTGTATAGTAGATGTTAAATCACGATTAAGTAAGTTATAAGTTGTGGTATCACTTAACAAATTTACAGCTTTTTTGACGTAGTCATTTTTATTCATAATTACAGTAACATTACCTTTAGTTTATCAGCTTTTATGATGATTATTTCATTATGTTCCCTTAAATTTCAATTAAAGATGATGTTTTTTTCTTTAGATGTAGTTCCTCTTTATACAAATATTGCACTATACCTAAGTTTGAAAATAATTACTAATAAGTGGCCATTAGTTTCAACATTCTTTAATGATATTTCGCTGAATAAGTGTTGTGAAATTATAAAGTTTATTTTTAGTAGTAGCTATTTTTTATTTAATGGTAAATTTTATTCTCAAACCTTTCGAACGTCAATGGGCTTGCTCTTACTCCTATTTTATCCCAAATAGTATTAGATGACTTGTTAGATACATGTTTACATCACTTTAAATTTTCATTTCTTAAAAAATTTGTTGACGACTTAATTTGTGGAGGTCCTGAAAATGAAATTGATGATGTTTTAAACGTTTTTAAATTCACGGTTGAAAAAGAGAAACATAGAAGTGTTAAGATATTAAAGTTATAAGGAATCATGATAATAAAGTAATTTTAGATTGGTATCTTAAACATACAAATTCTGGTCGTTTAATAAATTACTATTCTAAAAAATATATTATTTTAACTTTAGAAAATAGAATTCATGAAATTATTCATCCTTCCTTATTACAAAAATACCTTAAAAAATTAACCAACATTTTTATAAAAAATGATTATCCAAAATCTTTGCTTAATAAATTATTTAATTAATTTTAATTATAATGAAGAAATCCAAAATAAAACTGAAGATTGAAAAAACTTTTCATATTTTCCACAAATGTATAACAAAATTAAAAATATTTAGTGATGAAAGCATTAAAATTGTTGCGTATAATATCACCACTATTAACAATCTTTTTAGTAAATTAAAAAAATAGTACCTTAAATGATGTTAAGCCCAATCTTATTTAAAAAATTAAATGCAATTCTAGTTATTTTGGACAAACTTCAAATTGGCTTAAAACTAGAATATCGCTCCATAAAAGTGACTGCAAATTAAATAGAAATCGTTGTGCTTTGGCAGTTCACTCAAATTCTTTAGACCACAAAATTGGTTTTAGTAATTTACAAATTGTGAACTTCTCCAGTCACTATAAAGAGATTATTATTAGAAATGATTTATATTAATTTTTCTTCAGACTTCAAGTCCGATACTAATAATTTAAATAGAAGTTATGCTAATCTTTTAGAATTGTTTAAATGAAAATTTTTTTAATCTAGATATCTCAGTAATTATGTAATTAAAATTATTATTAATTTATAATAATTTAATATTGGTCAAGTTGCTTTGGTATGTATGAATCCTTGCGATATTGCAGGCTCACATTCCATCAATATAAGTAATTTCATTGTTATCTCATTAAATTTAGAATTTACATCAGTTCTACATAGATAAAGACAAAATTTACATGGATTGGGGCTTGTACTTCTATAGCGCAGTTGGTTAAGCAATGTACAGGTCGTAGGTTCAAATCCTGCTCAAGGTAAGCTTTTTATTTATGTATTTAATAAAATTAATAATAATTTTTAATTACATATTTACTTTTGAACCTATTCGTTCATAACAAAAACTTATAATAATTTAATATTGGTCAAGTTGCTTTGGTATGTGTGAATCCTTGCGATACTGCAGGCTCACATTCCATTAATATGCGTAATTTGATTGTATTTCATTACATTTAGAATTTACATCTGTTCTACATACTTAAAGACAAAATTTACATCAATTGGGGCTTGAACCTTGATGGCGCAGTTAGTTAGCGCGGTACTCTAGCAAAGTATAGGTCGTAGGTTCAAATCCTACTCGAGGTAAACTTTTTATTTATGTATTTAATCAAATTAATAATAATTCTTAATTACATATTTATCTTTGAACTTATTCGTTCATAACAAAACTTATAATAATCTCAGTAATTATTTAAATGGTAAACAAAATATCCACAAAAAATTTAAGTAATTAATGCCAAATAGCCCAATAATTATTAATAAAAATATGAAATAAAGGCAAATAATTAAACTATAATATATATATATATATATATATATATATATATATATATATATATAGATATAGATTCGAAAATGTGAATGCGGCTCAAGAGTAAAGTACCCTTATTTTTCTGTTCTCTATGCAAAGTATTGTACGTTTGTGCATTTATTGATGTACATTTCTCAACATTTGCGGGGTTACCGTTCGAATAAAATTTCTAATTATATTTTCCAAATGTGGAATATCTCTGAATGGTCGCTGTTTATAAACTTTCTCCTTTAAATATCTCCGTAGGAAAAAGTCGATTGGGGTATATCGGGCGATCTTGCAGGCCATGGATTGTTGGAATATCTTCCTATCTAGCGATTAGAAAGTTTTAGGTCCAGCCACCACCGTTGAATGAATAGATGCGCCATCTTGGTAGAAAAACATGTTGATTCTGGTTCTCAGAGGAAGATTATCCAAATAATTTGATAAATATGTCTGAAGCATATTTAAATATCTCGCAGAATTTAAAATTTCTCTAAAAAATACTGGTCCCACAATTTCATCATTTAAAATTCCACAGCAAACGTTGATTTTAAACGAATATTGATCCCGGCATTCGATCTTAAAGTTAGGGTTTTTATCTGCCCGCCATCTACAGTTTTGCGAACTTACGATACCATGTGATGCAAAACTTTCGTCGGAATAAAGAATTCTTCTCGAAAAATATTCATCATTCTCTATTTCTCCTTGGAACCAAAAAGAAAATTCTAACCTTGCGTCTGGGTCTCTTTCCTGAAGGGTATGAATAAATTTGGGTTTGTATGGCTTGAATCGCTCAGAAACATCGGTAATTTCTTGCCGCTGTGATAACGATGTCCTCGGATTCTCCACAGTAGATAGAACAACATTCATAACATTGTCATCATTACCAGTTACATTTCTTCTGTGTTCTGTTTTATATTTATTTTCAACAGATCCATTTTCTTTAAATTTTTTTATTATTTTTGCAATTGTTGTATGACTAATATTTTTATCTGTGTGTCTTGCATTAAAAATATCAGCAGTCTCGCAAGAAGAAATTATCACCATACACTAAAACAATCTCAACTTTGTCTTGGACACTTCGACGTGCAGCCATTACCGTGAATAATTAGTTTTCAGACACCAGTGAAAATTAGACTAACAGCGATATCGGAAATGTCAAGATAATATTGTTGACTATTATCAATTTTTTTCCAAAGCCCACTTTGCAAAATATCAAAGCGAAATAAGGAATAATGAGTGCTTGTGAGACATAGTTGTGGTTGTAAATAAAGAAACCAATTTCTATTCGTTTGCGGATAAGAATTTATTGATAAAATTTAAGTGTTTTGATGTTCTCTATAACCTCCTTACATTTATTGGATATAATCTTGAAGGAATATGTAGTTTACCCCATTCGATACAAAAATTGAAGTATTTTTAGGGATAATGTGAATAACCTAATTTGTTACTTATGGGGGAAATAAAACTGATGCTTTTTAGCGTACTGTTGTTCCATCAAATAATAACTTACCCCCGAAATATTTTGTTTCCCGTAAAATACATGGGTGGTAGAAAAAAAAGGAAAAACGTAAATTTTTTTTCAGAAAAGTTGACTGAAATTTCGTATTTTACATACCTTTTCAATTCTAAACAACTTCTTCAAATGACATTTTTGTGTCTTTTGAAAAATAAGGGTACTTTACTCTTGAGTCGCATTCACATTTTCGAATCTCCCTCGTATAAAAAACGAGATATTCTAATTATTGCAAGTGCATTTTAGGTTTACGGTTAAGCGGTACTTTTATCAAGAATAAAATTTTTCCACTTGTATCCAACTTTATGCCGGTCACTGTGTGTATATATATATATAGTGTGGACGTTTAGGTTGGAATAAATTCAATATCTCGTAAGCACAATTTTTTCAAAATCGCTCGGACCCGTCGATTTTATATTTTTCAGGGCATATTTTGCGAGAAAAAAATTTATACAGTGTCTCAAAAAGATTTGCTAAACAAAATTTTTTCAAATTGCAACCAATTTTTTATTGCATTTTGGATTGTTACAATTCTAAACATTTGTCATGTAGCATGTGCTATACCTAAGTCCAAGCGTTTTGCAGTTATTCGCATTCAAAGTTTAAAATTGAAAAAGATCATGAAGAAAACGAAAATAAAATAATTTTATAACGTTTTATTATATCGATAACAAAGATTCGTAAACTTAAAAATAATTTTATTTCAGCAAATGCTCGACATGTCTTCCGTTAGCCAACTGACCATAGTCTAATCGATCTACAAATTCCTGCTGCACATTTCGAACCATTTCGGGCGTTAGTTGACTAACGGAAGACATTTCGAACATTTGCTGAAATAAAATTATTTTAAGTTTACGAATCTTTGTTTTCGATATAATAGAACGTTATAAAAATTATTTTATTTTTCGTTTTCTTCATGATCTTTTTCAATTTTTAAATTTTGAATGCGAATAACTGCAAAACGATTGGACTTAGGTATAGCACATGCTACATGACAAATGTTTAGAATTGTAAGGGCAATCCAAAATGCAATAAAAATTGGGTTGAATTTGAAAAAAATTTTGTTTAGCAAATCTTTTGAGACACTGTATAAAATTTTCTCGCAAAATATCTGAAAATATAAAATCGACTCCGAGCGATTTTGAAAAATTGTGCTACGAGATATTGAATTTATTCAACCTAAACGTCATATATATATATATATATATATATATATATATATATATATATATATATATATATATATATATATATATATATATATATATATATAGATCCCCGTTTTCATTTAAGCAAAGTTTAAGCCGCTTTATGCAGTGGTTTAACACATTTTGCAGCATTAGTTCATTAATTTGTCGAAGGCAATTTGTAATTCTTCCTTCCAACTCATCAAGATTCTGAGCCCTTGGGTGTATCCTAAAAAGTTCATTTTTTAAAGCTCCCCATAAAAAGTGACCTAATGGGTTAAGATCCGGAGATCAATTGTTCCTTCACGTACAATCCTTTCAAGAAAATAATCATCTACCCAATTCCTAGCGACTTTAAAACAAATTAGTAATTATCTGATAGAGAAGATTAAAATTTAATTTGTGTGCACACCTCTAGCAGAATGAGGAGGAGCTCCATCCTGTTGGTACATAACTTCATAAGGGTCCCATCCCATAGCTTCAAAGTCTCTTTGCAAATGATTTTCAAGCGTATTCAGTTGTTTTTCTCCTGTTAAGTTTTCTCGAAAAAAATAGGGTCCGATAGTGTTTGTTCCGTATACTCCCGCCCACACATTGACTTTAGGAGAAGATTGGTCACTTGTGCCTTCTGCCCAAAAAGAATTTTGATCCGACCAGAAACCATTGTTTTGTCTATTGAATGTTCTATCGAGCAAAAAGTTGATTCGACCGAGAAACAGATCGTGTGTGGAAATCTTGGATCATTTCTAATTTGGCCTAAAGCCCATTCACAAAATGTCCTCCGTCTTGATTTGTCTTGTTCCAATAATTTCTGAAGAACTCGCATTTTATAAGGGAAAAATTTACTCCTCTTCAAAATTCTGTCAGCAATGGCCATTGAAATGGTAGGTGCATTAGAAATATCTCTTAGATGTGTTCTTCCGTTCTGTCTGACTAAATTAATAACCTCTTCCGGTTTTTCAAGACCAGTTGCCGGTTTTCCTCTTTTCCGAATCCTATCATTCACAGAACCAGTTTCTTTGAATTTCTTGATCAAATCCTTTATTGTTCTCAAACCTATTTCAATTTCTCGATTATCTTCTCTAAACTTTCTAAAAGTGTCTGCCGTCGAAGAACACTTGCCGTATAAAAAATTATGTAAAATTCCATTCTCTAAAGTTAATCTAGCTATTTTGCACATTAATTGAAAAAACCACTAGTTGTAGGTAACTTTTGTCGCTGTCAAAGTGACATTTGCACTGCGACTTATACAATTTTTTATACATGACCTAAATTGTTAAAAAAAAGTAATTTTGAATAGCAAATGGTATGTAAAAATTAACATTAAAAACCATAGTGTCGGATTTGGCTACAAAAGTATGTATATATACGAATTTAAAAAATTTAAAAAAAACTTAAAAAACCGTAGCTTGACCTTTTTTACTAAAATAATTTGTGCTAACACTTCATTTCAACATTCAGATAGTACCGTAGTTTATACTTTTCTAAAACCCCCGTTGTCTTCAAGAAATGAAAAAAAAATCTTTAACAATACTTAATAAAGCATTGTTGGGAATTTTCTTTCAAAAATAATTTTTATGAACTATGTATCTTGTGCCTGGAAAATAAGCCCACATCGCCATAAACCAAAAAATTCCATCAAAGTACATATTGCCTCGTAGTTTGTGCATCGCAAATAAGCACCTCGTCGTAATAAAGAAAATAAAAAAATCATAAAAATACTTTGTGTACAGTTGTTGGGAATTTTTTAAGAAAATTCGTTATACTAGAAAATTTAAAGATTCTATTAAAACACTTAATAAACCGATTTGGGGATTTTTGTACCAAAATAATTTGTACTAACGCCTATTTATAACATATACATTGTTCCGTAGTTTGTGCTTCGCAAATATGCTCTTCAATCCATAAAAGTATCTTCAACATCGATTTATTGCTATTGTTATAATTTTTTTCAATTTATTTATAACGATGGGGGCTTATTTGCAAAGCACAAACTATGGAACAATGTGTATATTGTAAATGGGAATCAGTACAAATTGTTTTCGTAAAAAATTTCCATCAACGGTTTATTAAGTATTTTTATATTATTAAGTTTCTTTAATCTATTTAATCTATGTAATGGAACATTTTAAACTTTCTATCACAACTGGGGGGATCTTCGTAAAAAAATTTTAGCAACGATTTGTGAAGTATTTTTTGAAATTTCAAAAATGTATGACGATGACAAAGGAGAAGGCTAATTTATGAAGTAAAAACTACAAAAATATATGTATGTAATGGGAATTAGTACAAATTATTTCAGTAAAAAATCTCAGCAACGATTTATTAAGTATCTAGTCAGGACGACGGGGGGGGCTAAATTGCGAAGCACAAACTACGGAAATATATAGGTGTTGTAAAGGAGAGTTAGTGTATACGATCAAAGTTAACTAAAAAATTATGTTGCTCTTACGTTTAAGCTACTGAAATATCCCTCCGACAAAGTTCTTTCGATGCGTAACAAACACCAAACTTGTTACTATCCCTATTTAACTAAAAATCGATACTTTCTCATTGCGGACCCTGTGCGACGCTCTTATATGGTCTAAGGTAGCTAAATAATTTGTTGCTCTTAAATGTCTCTTAGGCCCCGTATTTTATACGTTTTAAGTTAACTAAAATATTTTGTTGCTGTTACGATTTAGCTAGTGTTATGTTGCTCAGATTGCACTTTTCATATCAAACACCGAATTTGTTGCTCGTCCTAAATAATTAAAAATCGGTACTATGTCCTTGCGGACTCTCTGTGCAGCGCCCTTGTACTGTTAACTAAAATTTTACTGCCCTTATATTGTAGCTATTAAAAGTCGATAAGACTTTGTTTCGTGTATCCCCTGTTGTTTATACGATTTAAGTTAACTAAAATATTTAGTTGCGCTTGTGTTTTAGCTGCTGAAATTTTTCTGAAATAATGTATTTTCGATATGTATTAAACACCGAATTTGTTGCCGATTCTACGTAATTAAAATCAATTCATTGTCCTCGCGGAGTCTCTGCGACGCGCCCTTATACGTTGTATGTTTTCTAAAAAAATTCTCTGTCAGAATGAAGCATTCATTTTTAATTATGGACGACGAGCAACAAATTCGGTCTATGATACGTATCGAAAGTACACTGTGTGAGGAACATCTCAGTAGCTAAAACATAAGGACAACTAATTTTTTTAGTTAGCTTAGACCGTGTAAGAGCGCGGACGAAAGGGTACCTGAGGACAAGCAACAAATTCAGTATTTGATGCGCATCGAAAGTGTATTGCCTAACATACACCCAAGTTTAACCAATTTTTTTTAGTAGAATTGTAACGATGCGAGCGTGTCACAGAGAGTCCGCTACGATACAGTGTAGAGTTTCTATTATTTGGTGTATGAAACGTATGGAGGTAATTTTTTCATTAGTTACAACATAAGAACAACAAATCTTTTGTTCAACTTAGATCGTATAAACGTACGGCGCAGGACAAATAGCGATTTTGAATTGTATTTGACGAGCAAAAAATATGGTGTTTGATCGGTTTCGAAAGCGCTGCCTGAGAAACATCGTAGTGATTAAAACCTGAGAGTAACACATTTTTTTAGTTAGTTTAGAATGTGTAAGTGTGCATCGCAGTGAATCCTCGGAGATAAAGTATCGATTTTTAATTGTTTGGGAGGAGCCGAAAATTGGCAGAGAAACGTTTCTGTAGCTAAATCATAAGAGTAACAATTTTTTTAGTTAATTCTATATTATTTAAAAGAGCAACAAATTCAAACCTTGACCCTAGCTTAGAACAATAAAATTTGTACAAATTCTGATGTACCTATTTTTTTTCTATATTTGACCTCGAATAAAATTTGCAACCACTGTTATGTATTTAACTCTTCTATTGATTAGATAAGTATTCCGTGACTATTGAAATAAATTATCTCCATCAAAATCAAATACATGAAAAACATTTACACCTTTTTGTCACTGGTATTTTACATAATTTAACCCTTATCTTACATAGAATACAATAATGGCTGAATACTGGTTTCCCAAAGTTAGTTAATGTCGTGAAAAATGAAAGTCCGTACTTGACATAAAATCTTTAAACTTGGAAATGGTTTGCTATTCTACAAAACATCCTGACTAGATATTTAAAAATTTACTCGTAGCTGGTATAATTTTATCCCATAAACATGTAATTGACATTCAATTACGTCATTTAATTTATGGCGACTTTGAACGAAAACAACGCTTAAGGGGTTTGAGGAATTCTTTTATATGTTTGTGTTAGCATTAAACTTCAACTAATAATGAATAGTATCGGGAAAACGGTTTTATAGTCATATGGTCATGTGATACGGATAGCTAGAATTTTTGTGCCCAGCTTAAAATCAACTTCATATTTTACTAAATGTCTCTAATTGCATCTTGATAGAAAGCTTATTTCTTAATTCTAATTGCATCATGACTAAAAGGTTATTTCTTAATTCGGTAAAATCCTCTCAAGAAAGGGTTTTACGAAGATGAAAATGTACATCGGACCCCAGTTCGCCGCTTATGGCAGCTTATCGATTGAAACACGTTCGGTGTTTTTTGTTTTTGTGTTACGTAGGTGTCTTTTATTGCTTACATCGGACAGTTCAAAATGAACACATTTTGAAGCAGAGGAATGTGTGGAAATGCCGAAAATCAAATCGGCTTTTTGAACATCAAATGAAATCGTTAAAATTTTTTTAACTATTGTTACCTTGAATGTAATCTTACTACTCTTGCGCTTCTTTAAAAAAATATATTTAGAACCGGTATTTAAATCTTATCTTCATCTGTATGAATTTAGTCCTCATCTAGTCAAAAAATGATGTGTGCGTTGTTTGTATTGGTTTTAAAACTCATCAGCGAGGAAGTGTTCAACCTTCACTGACTAAAAATATAGGAAACGAGGGAAGAGAAGGAAAGAGTCAAGCTTGAAGAGGAAACCGTTTTCAGAATTGACTTACAATCAGTTTTGTTAAGTCCAATGTTCAAGGTGTCGGCCATTTATTATAAAACGCAATTGGTTGATCATAATTTTACAATCTACAATTTAAAATCACGTTGGAACGAAACAGTGGGAGCCAAACGAATTCGCATGCGATTTTATTTTAACTAATATCCCCGATGAGACAAATACAGTAATTCTATATAGCAATGGATGCCCGTCGATTATATAAACATTTTAAAAAATAATGCGCGAAAAATACCTCGTCCTTATCAGATCGGAATCTTGAACACTCCTGTTTTAAAGATCTTCCAAATCTTAAATGTTATAGTAAGCACAGTAGGCCAAACAATCCTGTTGTAACAGACATCAGGGCCATGCAATAATGGAACTTACTTCCTATACGGGCAAATCCAAATTATTCTTCAGTGGTGCACAATTTACAATTTTTCATGGTGGAAGACTTCCAATAAAGAAAATAAAGTATGACCATCTGAAGGCATTGAAACCCACCCTAAAAGTTGACTATCACTCATTTTATGACGATACACCTTTTCTAACTCATATAAATAAAGCAGAAAATAGAAAAATGTAATTTATTATTTGTACAATAAGAGTATTACCTATAATTTGTTTAAATTAAAACGCAAACCCGGCAATTTCGTCTTAAATTTTATTATTTTAGAGGAACAACACGTAGCTTCATAAAAGTTACTATATATATATATATATATATATATATATATATATATATATATATATATATATAGTTAATTTCAGGTTTTCGGAAGTGTCGTATCCAATACCGTTGTTTCTCGCGTCTGCTGCTGTTGTGTGACTCTTGTTAGTACAAAAACGACGTCTCGGCAAAGTCTCCTTTGCCATCTTCAGGTTCTCTCCAACTGCTTGGCTCCGCTCCGTGTCACTTGAATACAACAGATGTCCTTCCATCCTGTTTATATCTGGTGTTGTATATCTTCACTTCTTCCACTTCGGTTACTTTCCTCTATAACAAGTAGATAACCTTCCTCTCGGTAGTCAACTTACAACAAATAAAAAATGTCACGTATGGCAAAAAATGGTAACTAAGCGCACATTACTTACTGTAGATTGAGAGCTCTTCTCTTTATATGGTAGTAAGGGAATGCAGAGATCCATAGCTATAAATCAGATATGCATAAGCCGGGTGCCACACATTTTTTAGGTTAAATAATTAAAATACAACAAAAAATGATAAAGTTGTACTTCAATACAACATGTAAACAACAGAACACCTGTATTTATTTGTATAAAAGCAAAGAAAGTAGTACTTAACTTTTCGCAAAGCTTTACGATAGTAAACTAATTCTTAATTGATACATAAGACTATAGATAAAATATAACTTATCTTTACGTAGAGTTAATTCGAAATGAAAGTTGATTGCAGCTGTATAACTTCAATGTAATAACAAAAATTTTTACGACCTGTGTCAACATAGCACCGCTGAAGGTCATGAACTCAAATGTTTTATCATCACAATATTAAACCTTCCGATACAATATTAGACTAGCTTTACTTTAATGTTCGTAAATCATTTCATCTAATTTGTTCACTTAGTAAAAACGTAATTTTACTAAAAACGATCTTGCTGTAGAGAACTCCATTTCTTAACAATACAATAAGGCAAAACATCAGGTAATTCTCAGCATTCCTCAGTTGTGTAAAGCTAAACGTAAAGTATCCACATTTAATGGCACAAAAACAAAAGGTAACTTCATCTCAAACTTTTTTAAAATAACTTATTGCGTCCTCTGACGTACTATATGCGCCATTCACCACGCTTTCTTCAATATGAAATCGAATCATACATATTTAATTTTCAAATTGTACAAAATTTTGTTAATACAAGGGACAAATTTCGTAACGCAAGGGAGGGATTTCTTTATGCAAGGGAAGGATTTCCCTACTAAATATAATAAATTAATACCAAAATGTAATTAAAAGCAGTTGCATACCTTATGCGGAGAAGTACATTTAAGATGTGCCTCTGGACGGAGCACAAACGGAAATGATCTCAAACACGTGCGCATAAAACAAAAAATTAATGTGGCTAAATACATATTATACACGATAAAAATATATACTGTGATATTCGTAATTATATATACTAATAATAATATATTAACATACCAACTAAAAATAATTAATGAAAGAAAAAATGCTACAATATGCCTAAATATACACAAATAATGTAAATATATTTACAAATAACAACACAAATCCAAAACTTCATTTCAGGTAACGATAGTCAAAAGTTGACACGTTACACCCCTTTTTTTGTTTTCTCGGTGTCGCTTGCTATTCTTTTGTTGTGGGCTGCATTTATAATTTCCGTTTCCAACTGGCACTGTACCCATGTCCCTCGTAGAGCAAATACGTGTTCCTCAGACAATGTTCCGTTATTGTCATGATATCTTTTGGTATTTGGTGTTTCTTCTTGATTTTCTCCAGAGTCTGTTGATCGAGATGTTTGTAAGTTGTGAAACGACGTCAAAGCTCACTAGTAGGTAGTTCTGGCTTACTGTCTCCTTCAGCATCTCGATGAGGTGGTCGAGTTCTTCACGTATGATTCCCCATGTTTTTGTATATGGTTTTATTTCATTTACCAGTGCTACTGAAATAATATATAATACAATTAAATAGACAAATATTAGTCAAAATACCTAATTAATGAATTATACGATACACTGTCTTTATGTATAATCTCAAATTATCACAGTTCATACCAGTTTAAATCATAGTCCTAACCCAATTTACCTATCATAGAATGCCATAACTTATAAGGTCTATATGATTAATAAAATAATACTAATAATAATAATACTTACATAAAAGGCCAGTGTATATAAGGAAAAAAAACAATCATACAACACTTACCAGTAAATATTTCACAAACTATAGTTAAATACGAGTGTAAAAAATGTTATTGTCTCAGCGTTCAAGGAATTCTTGAAGAGAATAATAAGTAGTTTCTGTAAGGTACTGTTTAAGCGTTCTTTTGAAGCCGAGACTATTGTCAATTTCGCGTATGTATTGCGGCAGGCTATTATATAATCTAATTGAGTTGACAATATAGGAATTGTGGTATACTGCGGTTTTACTAAGTTCGTTTCTCAAAAAGTTATTTCTTGTATTGTGACTATGAATATCTGAGTTTTTTGAAAAATAACATTGAAGTGGAAACGTCACAAATGGACTTTGCGAAGACAGTAAATTGCCTTGTTTAATTTCGTTGTTACTCCCATAATATGATCTTTCCATGTAAACTGATTGTCTATGGTTATACCTAAAAATTTAGTTGAAACTACGAGATTAATATCAAACTTAGTGATAAAATTTTGACAGAATTCCACTGGCAGTTTTTCGCTTAAAAATGAAATTATATTAGACTTATTAATGTTGAGAACTAACTTGTTCGCCACAAGCCAATTCTGAGCATTACTTAAAGTTTGTTCACTATTAATTACTAGTTCATCAAATAAGTTGCAAGATACATTTACGGTAGTGTCATCAGCATACATCGTCGTATGGTGTATCATATTACTGGGAAATCATTGACAAAAATTGCAAATAAGACCGGTCCCAAAATAGATCCTTCAGGTACCCCACAAGAAATTGCTGCCGTAGTAGGCTTATATCGCCTAAATTTATTACCATTTAGGTATCCGATTTCGACACACTGCTCCCGATTTGCTAAGCAGGTCTTTAAAAGTGAAAAAGCATTTGATCGAAAACTATAATATTCTAACTTAGATAATAGTAATGTATGGTCAATAAGATCAAAGGCCTTGGACAAATCTAGATTTATACTGATAACTAATTCTTTTTTGTTTAAATTGTTAATAATATTACTAAGCATATTATGAACTGCTCAAGCAGTTGATTTTAATTGATAAACCCATACTGGTTTTCAGAAAATGGTTTATATTTCTCAAAGTAACTTAAAATTCTTGTTTTGAAGGTATTTTCAAAAATTTTAGTAAAACCAATGTGAATAGCTGTAGGTCTATAGTTTTGTATTTGATCTTTATCGTTATTTTTATACAAGGGTATAATTTTAGATTGTTTTAGCTCCTCAGGGAGTATCCAGCCTCAAAACAGATATTAATTATGTAAGACAAGGCTTCTGAGATGTAATTAGCACATGATTTTATAACTTTAATAGGAATATCGTCAATTCCCACGCTTGAAGTATTATTTAGCTTAGATATTATATTTTCAATCTCTTCTGAAGTAGTAGGAGTTAGGAAGAAGGAACCATGATTATCAATTTTAAAGAGACTTAGCTTGGACAGTGCCATGTCGTTTGATGTCCTTGTATCAACTAAATTCGTGGTTAAATTAGAAAAGTAATTATAACATTCATTAACAATAGTTTCAGGATTATCTGTCAGTTCTCCTCTAATAGTTAAATAGATATTTTTTTGAAAACTATTGCACTTGTTAATTTCCTGTTTGACAACATTCCAAGTCGCTTTTGGAATGTTGGACGACCGGGAGATTTTAGAATCGACACTTAATCTCGTTGCCAATTTACAAACATTCTGCAGTATTTTAAATAATGACTGAATTAGGGAAATAATTTAATGTTTCATACAATTATCTTCTAGTTTTTGAAGACTTTTTTATTACTTTTGAGTGATTAATTTCTGCACGTGTTAATGGATAGCATTTATAAAATATCTGGGAAAACTTATCAAAAAATATTTTTGCTTTAGTTTCAACATTTTGACTACCAGAATATAACCTACATCAGTCAATTTGTTTCAGGCTATTTAAAAAAGAGTTATGATTATTCTTATTATCTATTTTCCGTACCCATGTGTAGATTATCTCACATTTTAATTTAGGTAAAGTTCTCAATTGTATATTGTGTTCCGAGAAGCTCACTGCTGTATTTAGGGTTAACATACTATCTGTGTCGGCAATGTTAGTGATAAAATTGTCAATACAACTACTTGTCGATTCAGTTACTCTAGTTGGAGTATTGATGGTGATGGTGACCATATACGATTGTAGCAACAGAGATAAGTATATTTGTTCACTGAACCCGGAATTCTGTATACTCCAATAACCGATAGATTGTGCTCTATTATTTGAACTGCACAGCATTCAAAAACAGATTCGGTGCTTAATAATGAATGTGTTTCTAACGAACTAAATTTTACATTATTTTTGACAAAAATTAGAACTCCACCTCTTACGTGAGAGGATCGAAAGAAGGCGGCAGCTAAATCATACCCACAAATCTTAATAATATCTTTTTGTAGACAATTAAGCCAATGTTCTAAAATGCAAATTACATTGATGTTAAAATGTTGTAAAAACACTTCTATATCTAATATTTTATTTTGTATCCCTTGAACATTGAGATGCATATGTTCCGCATATGGTTGTAGATATTCGGGACCCGATTGAACTGACGATTTGTCTCAATGGTGCCCCCCCCCCCCCGTCTGATGGGTTTTTGGTAACCCATACAGTTTTGGACATATGAAATTATTTTTTCCGGGATGTCAGCTGGAGTTATTATTTTGCGCTTGTCTTACTGTGCTGGTGGTCTTCTTCAGGTAGGTAGTGGGATTCGTCCCTATCGGTTGGTATGCTGGGTCTTGTAGCTACTCTCGGATCTTCATGTCGTAGTCTCCATGGTCCATTATCACCGGCAAAATTAGTGCTAATTATGTGCTAATCTGTTACCGTATTCAAAATTTTGTTACTCAAGAAGAACAGCAGTAAATTAGAAATGAAGTGGGTGGGGCCAGTTTAACGTAAAGCTAAACCCCCCAAAAAATTTATTGCATACTAGAAAACGAACGAATATCAGGCGGAAATTTGTTGCTAATTTGTTACTGTAAAATTAGCAATAACTGATTTGCGAGATTTGCAAAAAAAGTTATGTATCCTTTTAAAAGACAAACATCATACATGATTTGAGGTTCACTAAAAAAGGATAGCGATAGAAAATTCCTTATTAAAATATTAAACATTTTAACAAAATGTAAATTAAAATTATTAGACATATCCTATATCTACTCCGCCAAAGTAACCACGATGCGTTCGCCGCCATGGCGCAAGTTATTCTCCATTACCTTTATTTATTTGCATAAACAATTTGTTGCTCAAATAGTTACTACGTAAATTTGTTCTTCTCACTATAATTAACAATAATTTATGCATAATCGAATTAGTCACTATACTGTCATTGCAGAATACATCCTTTAAAAGTTTTTTCTTTAAAAAAAATGACACCAGAAGATGTTGCACGTGCTGTTGCATTAAATGACGATGGCCGCAACGTACGGTACATTACAGAATTCTCAGGCTAACCAAAAATTACTGTACAAGACAGTCGGTTTCGTCAAACTAGTGAATATACGCAACGTGCTGGATCAGGAAGACCACGTGTTACCAATCAACGTGATAACCGTTTCATAAATCTAACAGCACTACGAGGTCGGAGCGTACATTCTACCGTTTTTAGTCGTAGACTTCAGGATTTACGTAGTACTATAGCCTCTGCACGAACCATCCAGCGTAGGTTACAAGTAGTACAGGGGCACTTGCCCCACTCCACTGGTTTTGTAACCGGGGGCACCTTGGTCGCCATTTTTTACCCGTCCACGTGTGTGGGGGGGTATTTCCCACCCTTATTTTTACCCGCTTACGTGTGAGACCGGATTTTCCACCCCTATTTTGCATATCCACGTGTGAGACAGGATTTTCCACCCTTATTTTTACGCACTTACTTGTGAGACCGGGTTTTTCACCCTATTTTTTATATATCCTCGTGTGAGACCGTATTTTCAACCCTAATTTTTACACGCTTACGTGTGAGGCCGGGTTTTCCACCCTTATTTTTACTCGCTTACGTGTGAGACCGTATTTTCAACCCTTTTTCAACCCTAATTATTTTACACATCCACGTGTAGGACGCGTTTTCAACCCTTTGCATTCTTAATTAAGGCCTTTTTGTATTTATCAGATCCGTGTGGGGATATATTTTCAACCCTTGATGAAATTTTTAACTGTTTTATTTGTATTAAGGGCCTTTTTGACAGCAATTTTGTGTTCACTAGCGTGAGCGACGTACATTTCAACCCTGACAGTATTTTCAACCTTTTGTTTGTATTAAGAGCCATTTTGGCGGGAGCCCCTAAGGATAGGCAAATGGATGTGCACGTAGGATCGTATTTTTTACCTATTTTTAAGGGTTAATAAACGGTAGAATATTTTTGGTATTAAAAGAAGCTAATCAAGGTAAAGGTAACGTATACGTTTGATTTTAAATACACTATTAAATTCTATAACGATAATAAACAGTTAATGGCATTGCATAATCAGCTAATTACCCTGTTGTTGTCATACAATGTGAATGTACGGTTTAGCGACTATTTAATATGAATTGAATTTTATCAAATGAGATTGCATAATTGTTGTTATTATTAAAATCATTATTAGATTTCTTTTAAACCCCATCTACAGATTGTGATCCTCTACCTGGTTTAAAATTCACTTGAATATATTTTAAAATGAAATTACTTTAAAAAATAAAACGTGTGATTAACTAATTGATTAACCTGCTTACAGCAATAGTAATCACTGAAAATTAAGGAATGTCGCTTTTATTTATTTACCTTTTAATACGTATCATTTATATGCAATATATTCTGGTTTTAAATATGAGTCACAATGTATCGCAATGCTTTCTGCTTTAATTATAGGTCATAATTAAATCTAGTTGTCGTTCAAGGTAATCACTACCAAATTAATCTCATCTACAACAACAAACTTAATATCAATAATGTTAACAAAGTATTTTTATAATGCCATTTCTCGCATAGTTTAATGTCCATGTATAGTCATATTTTAGTCTTGGGAGATCGGATTTTGTCACAAAATACAAGCACAGGAACAATTACAAGTACAAGCACAAGCGCAAGCACAGGTACATACAAACACGAAAAAACGAAAAATCGCAAACACGAAAAACGAAAATTCGCAAACACGAAAATTCGTAAACACACAAACTCACAAACACAAAAAACGAAAACGAAAATTCGCAAACACGAAAAATAACAAACACACAAACGCGCAGAGTACGAAAAAACGCAAACACGAAAAATCGTAAACACAAAAATTCTCAAACACGAAAACCGCAAACATACAAACGCACAAACACGAAAAAACAAAAACACACAAAACGAAAAACACGCAAAGCTGCCGAATGAATTAAGACTGGGATTTGGAGTCTATAAACAAAATGATTCTCTCTGTCTCTGTCTCTGTCCCTGTCTCTGTCTCTGTCTCTCTCTCTGTCTCTGTCTCTGTCTCTGTCTCTGTCTCTGTCTCTGTCTCTGTCTCTGTCTCTGTCTCAGTCTCTGTCTCTGTCTCTGTCTTTGTCTCTGTCTCTGTCTCTGTCTCTGTCTCTGTCTCTGTGTCTGTGTCTGTCTCTGTCTCTGTCTCTGTCTCTGTCTCTGTCTCTGTCTCTGTCTCTGTCTCTGTCTCTGTCTCTGTCTCTGTCTTTGTCTCTGTCTCTGTCTCTGTCTCTGTCTCTGTCTCTGTCTCTGTCTCTGTGTCTGTGTCTGTCTCTGTCTCTGTCTCTGTCTCAGTCTCTGTCTCAGTCTCTGTCTCAGTCTCTGTCTCTGCCTCTGTCTCTGTCTCTGTCTCTGTCTCTGTCTCTGTCTCTGTCTCTGTCTCTGTCTCTGTCTCTGTCTCAGTCTCCGTCTCTGTCTCTGTCTCTGTCTCTCAATCGCATACGGTCGAGGTGCGTGTCTGGGTAGTTGATTAGAAGCACATACAAGTCGAAAACACATTCTTCTTGTGGTTGGGGGATCGATTTCAAGCATCTCAACACTTGTGCCGCATACATCTTTCTTCAATTTTATCTGCACTCTGTTTTGAGGCTGTAGTACGTTTTCTAATACATAAACAGAATCTTCAATACTGTGATACGTGTAGCAGCAAAACACATTAGCTAGTTAGTTTCACCTCTATATTACTTTACATGCAAGCCTGATCTAATCATAAATAAATACATCTGTTAAAAAAGCTAATTAAACATAACCCACGGCCTGGGTATAGCAAGCAACGCTTCCAATTATAGCTTTTAGACAACACAATAGGGCCTACAACTAAATACAATCGACTAGCACTGCTTTAGTACGAGGATCAAACGAAAAACGCGCATGCACGCACGCACGCACGTACACGTACGCACGCCCGCACGTACACGCACGTACACACGTGCGCACGCACGCAAGCTAGCACGCTCGCACGCATGCACGTATGCGCGCGAGCGTTCGCACGACCGTACGTACGCTCGCACGCACGTATGTGCACACACACACACACACACACACACACACACACACACACACACACACACACACACACACACGAGAGAGCGCGAAAACACGCTAAAGCGAAAAACTTGTAAACTTGCAAACATGAATCAAGACGGTGGAGCACCGCTAGGAAAAAAAACAGGTTTATTAACAAAACCGAAGGAAAGCTTAACGTTTTGAAAAATATATTATTATTATTATTATTATAAACAACAATACATCATTATTATTTAATAACATGCTTTATCGGTTTTCTTCTTCTTCTTGAACCGTGAGTCGTCCTCATCATCATCATCATGATTTTGAGATTTGCCCTTCTCCCCTACCTCATAGCTCTTCTTTCTCTTCTGTGAACCATCATCTTGGATGTGAGATACACCCAGCTCAACCACCTCATCGCTTTCATCATTATCTTGAACGGTTATGTTGTAATAGTTTATTAACAAGTCAGTAAAATCTCTAATGTCCGCTGATGTTGGCTCATAAACATGAGAATACATTATAGTAATGCTCACTCGATGACAGTTACACTTTAAAGAGCGAAACACACGAGAAACGAGAACGCAGCTAGCCTCGGGTCTTGTGCGCAAGCGCACTCGTCAACGTTCGGGTAGAATCGGACATCTTCGGGGGATGTCTGAAGTATTGACCTAACCACACTCTAACATAGCCCCTGGGGGCATGTTTATAAAATCTAAATGCCTCTTTTATGGTCGAGATATTTTCTCCTAAGACGCCAGAACGCAGCTAGCCTTTGGTCCTATGCGCAAGCGTGCTCGCCCATGTTCGGGTAGAATCGGACATCTTCGGGGGATGTCTGAAGTATTGACCTAACCACAGTCTAACACAGCCGTGGGGCATGTTTATAAATCTAAACGCCTCTTTTATGATAGAGCTGTTTTCTCCTAAGACGCCAGAACGCAGCTAGCCTTTGGTCTTGTGCGTAAGCGTGCTCGTCAATGTTCGGGTAGAATCGGACATCTTCGGGGGATGTCTGAAGTATTGACCTAACCACACTCTAACAGCCCCTGGGGCATGTTTATAAAATCTAAATGCCTCTTTTATGGTCGAGATATTTTCTCCTAAGACGCCAGAATGCAGCTAGCCTTTGGTCCTATGCGCAAGCGTGCTCGTCCATGTTCGGGTAGAATCGGACATCTTCGGGGGATGTCTGAAGTATTGACCTAACCACACTCTAACACAGCCCTGGGGGCATGTTTATAAATCTAAACGCCTCTTTTATGATAGAGCTGTTTTCTCCTAAGACGCCAGAACGCAGCTAGCCTTTGGTCTTGTGCGTAAGCGTGCTCGTCAATGTTCGGGTAGAATCGGACATCTTCGGGGGATGTCTGAAGTATTGACCTAACCACACTCTAACATAGCCCCTGGGGGCATGTTTATAAAATCTAAATGCCTCTTTTATGGTCGAGATATTTTCTCCTAAGACGCCAGAACGCAGCTAGCCTTTGGTCCTATGGCAAGCGTGCTCGTCCATGTTCGGGTAGAATCGGACATCTTCGGGGATGTCTGAAGTATTGACCTAACCACACTCTAACACAGCCCTGGGGGCATGTTTATAAATCTAAACGCCTCTTTTATGATAGAGCTGTTTTCTCCTAAGACGCCAGAACGCAGCCAGCCTTTGGTCTTGTGCGTAAGCGTGCTCGTCAATGTTCGGGTAGAATCGGACATCTTCGGGGATGTCTGAAGTATTGACCTAATCACACTCTAACATAGCCCCTGGCATGTTTATAAAATCTAAATGCCTCTTTTATGGTCGAGATATTTTCTCCTAAGACGCCAGAACGCAGCTAGCCTTTGGTCTATGCGCAAGCGTGCTCGTCCATGTTCGGTAGAATCGGACATCTTCGGGGATGTCTGAGTATTGACCTAACCACACTCTAACACAGCCCTGGGGCATGTTTATAAATCTAAACGCCTCTTTTATGATGAGCTGTTTTCTCCTAAGACGCCAGAACGCAGCTAGCCTTTGGTCTTGTGCGTAAGCGTGCTCGTCAATGTTCGGTAGAATCGGACATCTTCGGGGACGTCTGAGTATTGACCTAACCACACTCTAACATAGACCCTGGTATATGTTTATAAATCTAAACGCCTCTTTTATGGTCGAGGCATTTTCGCCTAAGACGCGTCTTAGACATCCCCGAAGATGTCCGATTCTACCCGAACATTGACGAGCACGCTTACGCACAAGACCAAAGGCTAGCTGCGTTCTGGCGTCTTAGGAGAAAACAGCTCTATCATAAAAGAGGCGTTTAGATTTATAAACATGCCCCAGCTGTGTTAGAGTGTGGTTAATACTCAGACATCCCAGATGTCCGATTCTAACATGGTGCACGCTTGCATAGGACAAAGGCTAGTCGTTCTGGCGTCTTAGAAAATATCTCGACCATAAAGAGGCATTTAGATTTATAAACATGCCCCAGGCTATGTTAGAGTGTGGTTAGGTCATATGACATCCCAGATGTCCGATTCTAGACGTTGACGAGTACGCTTGGCACAAGACCAGGCTAGCTGCGTTCTCGTTTCTCGTGTGTTTCGCTCTTTAAAGTGTAACTGTCATCGAGTGAGCATTACTATAATGTATTCTCATGTTTATGAGCCAACATCAGCGGACATTAGAGATTTTACTGACTTGTTAATAAACTATTACAACATAACCGTTCAAGATAATGATGAAAGCGATGAGGTGGTTGAGCTGGGTGTATCTCACATCCAAGATGATGGTTCACAGAAGAAAGAAGAGCTATGAGGTAGGGAGAAGGGCAAATCTCAAAATCATGATGATGATGATGAGGACGACTCACGGTTCAAGAAGAAGAAAAACCGATAAAGCATGTTATTAAATAATAATGATGTATTGTTGTTTATAATAATAATAATAATAATAATATATTTTCAAAACGTTAAGCTTTCCTTCGGTTTTGTTAATAAACCTGTTTTTTTCTAGCGGTGCTCCACCGTCTTGATTCATGTTTGCAAGTTTACAAGTTTTCGCTTTAGCGTGTTTTCGCGCTCTCTGTGTGTGTGTGTGTGTGTGTGTGTGTGTGTGTGTGTGTGTGTGTGGCACATACGTGCGTGCGTGCGAGCGTACGTACGGTCGTGCGAACGCTCGCGCGCATACGTGCATGCGTGCGAGCGTGCTAGCTTGCGTGCGTGCGTACGTGTGTACGTGCGTGCGTGCGTACGTGTACGTGCGGGCGTGCGTACGTGTACGTGCGTGCGTGCGTGCATGCGCGTTTTTCGTTTGATCCTCGTACTAAAGCAGTGCTAGTCGATTGTATTTAGTTGTAGGCCCTATTGTGTTGTCTAAAAGCTATAATTGGAAGCGTTGCTTGCTATACCCAGGCCGTGGGTTATGTTTAATTAGCTTTTTTAACAGATGTATTTATTTATGATTAGATCAGGCTTGCATGTAAAGTAATATAGAGGTGAAACTAACTAGCTAATGTGTTTTGCTGCTACACGTATCACAGTATTGAAGATTCTGTTTATGTATTAGAAAAACGTACTACAGCCTCAAAACAGAGTGCAGATAAAAATTGAAGAAAGATGTATGCGGCACAAGTGTTGAGATGCTTGAAATCGATCCCCCAACCACAAGAAGAATGTGTTTTCGACTTGTATGCTTCTAATCAACTACCCAGACACGCACCTCGACCGTATGCGATTGAGAGACAGAGACAGAGACAGAGACAGAGACGGAGACGGAGACTGAGACAGAGACAGAGACAGAGACAGAAACAGAGACAGAGACAGAGACAGAGACAGAGACAGAGATAGAGGCAGAGACAGAGACTGAGACAGAGACTGAGACAGAGGCTGAGACAGAGACAGAGACAGAGACAGAGACAGACACAGACACAGAGACAGAGACAGAGACAGAAACAGAGACAGCGACAGAGACAAAGACAGAGACAGAGACAGAGACAGAGACAGAGACAGAGACAGAGACAGAGACAGAGACAGAGACAGAGACAGAGACAGAGACAGAGACAGAGACAGAGACAGAACAGACACAGAGACAGAGACAGAGACAGAGACAGAGACAGAGACAAAGACAGAGACAGAGACAGAGACAGAGACAGAGACTGAGACAGAGACAGAGACAGACACAGAGACAGAGACAGAGACAGAGACAGAGACAGAGAGAGAGACAGAGACAGAGACAGGGACAGAGACAGAGACAGAGAGAATCATTTTGTTTATAGACTCAAATCCAGTCTTAATTCATTCAGCAGCTTTGCGTGTTTTCGTTTTGTGTGTTTTCGTTTTTCGTGTTTGTGCGTTTGTATGTTTGCGGTTTTCGTGTTTGAGAATTTTGTGTTTACGATTTTTCGTGTTTGCGTTTTCGTACTCTGCGCGTTTGTGTGTTTGTTATTTTCGTGTTTGCGAATTTTCGTTTTCGTTTTTGTGTTTGTGAGTTTGTGTGTTTACGAATTTTCGTGTTTGCGAATTTTCGTTTTCGTGTTTGCGATTTTCGTTTTTCGTGTTTATGTGTTTGTATGTACCTGTGCTTGCGCTTGTGCTTGTACTTTAATTGTTCCTGTGCTTGTATTTTGTGACAAAATCCGATCTCCCAAGACTAAAATATGACTATACATGGACATTAAACTATGCGAGAAATGGCATTATAAAATACTTTGTTAACATTATTGATATTAAGTTTGTTGTTGTAGATGAGATTAATTTGGTAGTGATTACCTTGAACGACAACTAGATTTAATTATGACCTATAATTAAAGCAGAAAGCATTGCGATACATTGTGACTCATATTTAAAACCAGAATATATTGCATATAAATGATACGTATTAAAAGGTAAATAAATAAAAGCGACATTCCTTAATTTTCAGTGATTACTATTGCTGTAAGCAGGTTAATCAATTAGTTAATCACACGTTTTATTTTTTAAAGTAATTTCATTTTAAAATATATTCAAGTGAATTTTAAACCAGGTAGAGGATCACAATCTGTAGATGGGGTTTAAAAGAAATCTAATAATGATTTTAATAATAACAACAATTATGCAATCTCATTTGATAAAATTCAATTCATATTAAATAGTCGCTAAACCGTACATTCACATTGTATGACAACAACAGGGTAATTAGCTGATTATGCAATGCCATTAACTGTTTATTATCGTTATAGAATTTAATAGTGTATTTAAAATCAAACGTATACGTTACCTTTACCTTGATTAGCTTCTTTTAATACCAAAAAATATTCTACCGTTTATTAACCCTTAAAAATAGGTAAAAAAAATACGATCCTACGTGCACATCCATTTGCCTATCCTTAGGGGCTCCCCGCCAAAATGGCTCTTAATACAAACAAAAAGGTTGAAAATACTGTCAGGGTTGAAATGTACGTCGCTCACGCTAGTGAACACAAAAATTGCTGTCAAAAAGGCCCTTAATACAAATAAAACAGTTAAAAATTTCATCAAGGGTTGAAAAATATATCCCCCACACGGATCTGATAAATACAAAAAAGGCCTTAATTAAGAATGCAAAGGGTTGAAAAACGCGTCCTACACGTGGATGTGTAAAATAATTAGGGTTGAAAAAGGGTTGAAAATACGGTCTCACACGTAAGCGAGTAAAAATAAGGGTGGAAAACCCGGCCTCACACGTAAGCGTGTAAAAATTAGGGTTGAAAATACGGTCTCACACGAGGATATATAAAAAATAGGGTGAAAAACCCGGTCTCACAAGTAAGTGCGTAAAAATAAGGGTGGAAAATCCTGTCTCACACGTGGATATGCAAAATAGGGGTGGAAAATCCGGTCTCACACGTAAGCGGGTAAAAATAAGGGTGGGAAATACCCCCCCACACACGTGGACGGGTAAAAAATGGCGACCAAGGTGCCCCCGGTCACAAAACCAGTGGAGTGGGGCAAGTGCCCCTGTACTACTGTTACAAAAAGGAGGATTGATGTCAAGAAAACCAGTTGTATGCCCTGTTTTACTTCCTGCTCACAGGGCGATTAAATTTTGCTCATGAAGACGAATCGCGCTTTTGTCTACGTTCACTTGACGGGTGTGAACCTGTTTGCAGGAAAGCAGGTGAACGATTTGCCAAATGTGTGATATTTCCTAGAACGCCTTTAAAGGAGGTAGTGTCATGGTGTGGGCTGAGGTATCACTATATGCCCGAACGGACCCAGTGATGATAGAGAATGGGTTCTTTAACCGCATCCGTTATATTTAACAATGTTTAGCATGTGATAAGACTGTCTGTTAATGCAAGATAATGCCAGGCCCCACGTTGCACGTATTGTGACAGAATATTTAGAAGAAGTGAACATTCAGCGATTGGAGTGGCCACTGCGTAGTCCTGATTGCTAATTACTTCAAAACGAAAGACGTTTTGAATCTGCTCCGTGGTGGGATTTCTTCTAACTATTGTAAACTTAACGATAAAGATGTCGAAATTTGGTTGGTTTGTAGTTTATTCAGTTTCATTTTTAATAATACTTGGGTGTCATGTTTGTGTCGATGTATTTGAATTGATTGATAGCTTTTTAAGTTTAAATAAACACGCTTTTATTAAATTTTAACATTTTTAGTGCGTAATTTATTTAAATTTATGGACATGAGTGTAATCCTTTTTTACTTTATAATTAACTGTTAGTGTTTAAATTTAGTAACCTTTAAACATTTTGTATAATGGACACTGGAAAGAAATAACGCAAATTGAAGTAAATGGTTTCTGGTAAAATTTTCGGAAAATGCTTGGTGCAGGTATCAATACATCTACGTATTCTTTTCGTAGATATAATGCGTATTAATATATGTATAACCAACTATTCATTATTTTTCATTGGCTTTAGTTCGGATAAGTCTTCGAAAATAAGATGGACATAAAGCGGGAAGGCAACCAAAAGCTTTTAGGTAATTGGATTTTGCATGAAAGTTAAATAAGGCACTCTTTAGTTTTAATCGATGTTAAATGAATAATGAAAAAAAATGTCACAATAGTTTTATTGCATTGTCTAATCACATATGTTGTTTGTATTGGATTGTAAGTATTTTAAATATCTTCCACAGTTGACCTACACTCATGTAGGACGTGAACATAAATAAGGTATTAAGATAACCAGAATTGCAGAAGATTTATATTTAGAATACATTAATAAAAATAGACATTATATTACCATAAACATTTAAGGAATTTGTGTTAATGTCGTTGAAGGTCGAATTTTAAAATAGCGTTGGAGTGAAATTAATGGGAAAGCAGTAAAAAACATCGACTTTCAGGAAATTAATTTGTTTTACATTTTAACTTTCCCTGCTAAAAGGAAATTATTTGAATCCGTCTGTAAATTGAACTAACATCAGAAATTTGTTTTCAAGGTTTGTCTTCATAGTTCAAAAAGTAGTTTTTTTAGGTGTTTGTCAGTTACTTTGTTAGAAATCTACCCCCAGGGGTAGGGAGTAAAGGGTGTTAACTTTATTTTTATAAGTAGAAGTACTAGAATGACACTATTACATTTTATCTTCTTTAGTACAGGTCCGGCGCCTAGCAGTTTTGCCGCCCGGTGTAAAAACGTGACCCCCCCCAAATTAAAGTTGCCCAAGAATGAAAAATTTTAACAATTTTTAGGTACTTGTTTACATTGAGCATAGTAATAATACATATATTAAAGAACGTAACATACGAACTACATACAATACAATTTTGCAAAAAATAGCAACAAAACCGCATAAAAGGCTAAACGGGTTTTTTTTTCTTACCTGTAATTCAGCAAACTTCTGAAAAATATTTTTAAGATTAATTTTCTGTGCTGATTAATGTTCTATAGCTAATGTAGCCAAACCGTTTAGCCGATTTTGGGTGGTTGTGGAACGTAAGAAATGTTTAATTATTTTCAATTTAAAAAAGCTCCTTTCTCCACTTCCCACACTTACTGGCACTCAACAAGATTCTTAAGACAATGTTGAGGTTAGGAACAACATCTAAAGTAGTAATAAGTTTTAATACCTCAATTGAATTTTCTTTTGCATTTACAAGCCTCTCCCGATTCACCAAGAGTCAATAGTATTTCCAAGTCCTTGCAATATTTCATTTACTCGTTTTTTTGAAATCATGTATGTTGAACAAAAATTGAAAATGATTGCTGTAGGTATTGATCAAATCGATTCTGGATGCTAAAGGATTAATAGCTTGATCTATTGTAAAAAAAAAATAAAACCTTATTATACATTTTTGGGATCTGCGACCGGATCATCGCGCGCTTCGTAAGAAAGTTAACAGTTTTCGTCGAACTCTATGACGCGAAGTCAGCTGGGTTGTCAATAACGTCAGCGAGTTCGTTTGAATCACAAAGCATTTTATTAAAAGCCTCATCCGAACGAAGATTCTTGAAAAAAATTTTATAATTTTTATTAGCCTGATAACACATGAGAAATCATAATCTTTGGTCTGTTGTAGTAGCTTGTTGATCGGGTTAATACAATTTAAGATTGTATACCAAATTACAATGGAGCATAAAAACTTAAATTGTTTAATACAGTGCCTCATCTCTAATAGAAGTGTCAATTTCAGTATCGTCATAAATACTTAATAAAGCATCGTAAATACTTTCCCAGTGATACCTTAAGGGATTTAGAACTTCTACCCGACTTTCCCAACGAGCATCATCCAGTGGTTTTACAGTTAGTCCCATAACATATTTTAATAATATGGCCTATCTAAAGGTTGACGAAGCAAAAAAGAAGTAAATGTTTGAAGTATATTAAGGTATAAGTGGATAAAAAGGTTTTTAAAACACGCGTGATTTTTCGAGCACGACAGCGCAGCCGTAGTGCTCGAAATAGAGTAAGAGTTTTAAAGACCAGTTATCCACGAATATTTTACGCTATTTTTTTATTGGTGCACCTTGAAATCATAAATAATAGTATTATTACTACAAAAAAAAATTAATAAATCTAATAATACTAACTGTACTTTCTACTCTCATTTATAAAATTAAAAGTGTTAAATAAAGGTTTTGAATTTGTTAGTAAACTTTTATTTGACGTTAGAAGGTACTCCTATCAAATCAATAATTAAAAATTGTCATTTAGACGAATTTGTTAGTATTTTATTTGACGTTACAAGGTACTCCTGTCAGATCAATAATCAAACAATTGACATTTAGACTTCACGTTTCTTGAGTTGTTGATGCTGCCATGGTAACTTTAAAAACGCGCGTTTTTGAAAGTTCGATTTAAACACGCTAAGACGTGCTTTAAATAGGTAAAATGGGGCACCAATAAAAAAATATTTTCGGTTTCTAACGACGCCTTTGCCATAACGTTAACGACTAAATTTAATGAGTGGCTACTACATGACAAGTACCCCTGATTAATCACCTCTCATTTTGACACCGTTGTCGTAAGCCTGGAATCTCATATCCTGCAAATTTGACCCCGATTTTGCAAGTTTTTCAATTATTACATTTGAAGATTTTGTCCTGCCGATCTCTCAACTGGAGGAAAGCCTGAACAGCTTTCGTTAATCGTTAATGATAGTATACTTGGTGTTAGGTTTGTGAATAGACAAATATGTAACTGTTTTTAAGCACTCTTCCAACATGTTCTTCCTTTATTGGATCAAATTGAGCTAGTAGTTGAATGAATTGTAAAAAAATTCCATTATTAAAATCACAACATTTGTCACTAGTCTTCCTGATGACTAAATAATTTTGAGCAAGCATTTTTATTGTTGACACAATACGTACCAATAACTTATCTTTGAAGCAATAAGCCTTTGTGACCCATTGCCAACTGTTTTAGAAGATTGTAATCGCTGACCAAATTCGATCCAAAACATTTGGCATTGATGACTTACGTTCTTTTAATGTGTTACTGAGGTGTCTCCAACATGTAAATCCTTCAGTGGAAAGAGAACTATCACCACGACTGTTGCATGTTACAAAGCCTTGTGAAGAGTGTTATTGTTTTTCCTCAATTGAACTCAACTGAATATTTTATCAATGGGTACATTCGAGGATTACTCGTTTGAAGGACTAAAAAGAACAATAATATTGAATTTTAAAATTTTGTGTATCTACCTCAAATTTATTCTTTGCATAGAGTTTTTTTCAGGACAGGAGTTGATTTACGAAGTTGGCTGTCTACATCAGGAATCTTAACTATAACGTCTTGTCCAGTTTCAATTTTCGTGTGCAATTTAGTTGCAACAACTCTCTTGTCTGCTTTATAAAGCTTCTAATTGTTACAGACCGTTGTTAGTTTATTTGGTAACATCTTATATTATGTGTTTTTATAACTGTGGTCTCATATTAGATCGACCTATTTACAAGGTTTTGTTTATATATATATATATATATATATATATATATATATATATATTTTCGTGCTTGTGTCGTAGTTTATTACGTATGTTGAGCCGTCACCTATCGCGCAAGTGTATTGCGTCTAAGCTCTTCGCGCATTATTGGGATCCATGTGGTTTTCATTTTTACACTAGCTTGCTAGTGTAGGAATGACAGGGTTATCAGTGAAACTTCCGAAACGCGTTCGATAAAAGTAAAAACTGTGGAAATAGGCTGATCAACTCAGTTAATAGAAGATCTTGGAAGTTCATAGTAAAGTTATAAGACCTAACCGGTTCAGTTTGCATATCAATTATTACCTATTTGTCCCATATTTAAATTCTGTAGGAATTATTGATTGATATTTCTTATTAAAATTATATATAGTAAAATATATAGTAAATTACGCTTCTGGGAATATTATAATACTTATTATCAATTTCTCTTTTTCATTCCTATACTTCGTGTATGGCAAGTATCTTTGAGAACTCTCTCTAAAATACGCTGTACCTCATTTTTACTGCAATTCTCATTAGTATTTATTAGTACCTCGATAATATCTAATAGAAATCATATGATCATTGTTACGTTTGCCTATAATTATCTCTTACTCCCCTATTTTGATAATTTCAAATCTATTTAGTCGCCTATAATCTTGGCAGCTTAGTTTTTCGTTTTCTTCTTTCTTTCTAACGCTCTCCTTCACTCGATTTGAACTGTTTTGATCTCGATCAACGGTCAGTATGGTGATAAAAATATTAACGTTCCTTTTTTAATCAACTTAGGAGTTTGTGTTCTTAAACAAATGTTTCTCAGCCTCCATAATTAAAATGGGTTACAGTTACAATACAAAACAACAAGCTCCACGTAACACTTTACAAAAATAATCTGTTGGTCGCGTTCCGATCGGCATTAACTCCTTGTATTTTTCTCCCACTTTGGAATGTGTTCATATTGCGTCCGACAGACGTCGAATTATGTCATTATTCCGTCATTGGCATTTATACTGTAGATATCCCAACCAGCAAAGTTATTGTATAACTTAATGGTTATACAACTGCTTTATATACTATTCGTGCTTTGTAACTATGTCCGCAATGCTAACTTATATTAGTGGTGCAACGAATAATATTATGTTGTTGATAGCTAAATGTTTTATAAACTTATCCTCATAACGTTTGTGTAATAGAATTATAAAATTGCTATCGGTCATAAAATTATCGTGGAAACTCTTGTTTTAAATATATAAAGCATTTCAGCATATAAAATTAAATTGATTTATAGTAATTTTTTACTGTATTTCGTATATATTTTAAAGTTTGTTGATGCGCGTTGAAAGAAGCAGTGTCATTATTGTTTTTTTTACAAACTATTTTGTTCTTCGATTTAGCTGGAAGAGCAAACGATAAGGCCACGTGTTTATTACCTCCTCAAGGGGGAGGGCGGGCTGCTTGAGTTTTCCAAGCTCCTTTAGCCACAATCATGGATTCCCAACATACATACATTAAACATGTATGCATGGTGGGATTAAGGATAGGTGCAGTCAGGATAGGATAGTAAGGAACGGCGTTAGAGTTCTGAGGGAGAAGATACTACCCCAGCATTCGCCTATAAAACCTCACACGGTGTGCGTATCACGCCGCTAAATGTGTATGAGGAAAACCCCTGCAAAAATCTCATACAGGGTAGACGGTAACAGCAATCAAACCCATTACCTCCCGAATCAATGTAGCTGATTTATTTATCAATATATATTTTGTAGTATGGAATTTTTAGGACAATATGAAAACAATAGAAAGACGTTTTATAAAATTAGGTACGCTTAGTAATAATAAGGGTTATTTTATATGTCAGTTAGGTATTTATAACATTTAAAAATGTCTTCGACCAGCATGAATTAATAATGAAAATAAATGTAAAAATCTGTTATGAAAAAATAACGTGTAGTAATAAGAACGTCAATGTTGACACCGACAAAACGGTACAGTTAAAATAAACTTCTATAGATAGTGCGTCGCAGGAATAGTCAATGTATGGAAATACAGGTACCAGCGGTATATTATAAGTGGAAGGACAAAGACGTACTTGTGATAAAAATTTCTTATTACCATGATCGGTGAATGCCAAAATGGTAACTGCTGACGATAAAGTAATAAAAGATAATTGGCTATTAGAAATGTCCAAAGAGGATGAAGATGTTGATTTTAAGCTAGATGTTTCAAAGGACATGGAATATAGAAATAATAATATTAGGCAATAGGCCGTACAGCACGGAGAGTTCCATTCCTCCCTGTAAATAAAAGATTCCTTACACAATTCCATAAGACCCGAGAACACTTTTGAAAACGAATCAAACGATTGGTACGATTGAGGGAGGAAATAATGGTAATTATTGGCGCCATGGCTTTGATTATTGTTTACCTCTATATTTAACTGCATTACATACGTTACCAAAGACATTTTTTTGAATGTTAATACGGAAGGTCTGCTCATGTGCAAAAGTAAAAGTAGTAATAGTGAATTTTCGTCCAATATATTTAATACCTATGAATTCCCTCAAATAAAACCCATGGTAATAGGCCCAAGTTGTTCTTTCAGAGGGATTAATCCTCGATAGAGATAGGGTTACTATGAAATTATGATGTTTTGTGAGCGATTCTTTGTCAGGACATTCATCAAAGGTAATTAACTGATTTATTTCTACCCGAAAAATAATAGTTTATGAAACTTTCAGTGTAGCCAACTTCAACTTCAAACAGGAATGCCTCTAATGTATTACAGTTATGAACAATATTCAATGTTAAATATTTTCACAATTATTAAATGTCTTTTCACACATGCATTGAAAACATTTGCGCGTAGGAGGACTGCGTTTTAAACGTAATGTAAGATAAGTCCATTAGACTGGCATTATCCATGTTTGATATGATTGAATAACATCTTTCCGAATATGGCGGAACATCGTTTTGCAGACACGTTACATATTGAAGTTATATTGAAAAGGTGCTTATTAGACTGGAGGGATTACACATTTTAGACACATATAATTGATCACTGCTCTATTCGAATTTATGGTTCGGTTCAACATCTAATTCTTGCAGAAACTTAAGAATCCTAGTTCAAGTTTAAATCCTTAAAAATTAAAAATACAATCTGGTGATGTTTTGATCGCAATTCATTAACATGCTGTTTCAATGGTAACAGTTCTAAATGTATAGTCTATTTCCATTCTATATGGAATGTTAGGTGTAACAATGATTTATAAGTTATTCTCCGTAAACATCATTTGTTGATGAAACTTAAGAAATTTTGGTTCTGTTTTAAATCACTATAGAATACAATCAATCAGACTTTTCTTGACAATTCCATGCCAATATTTCATTAAAGCACATGACTATCGATTTCAATGGTTATACAGTTCTAAATTATGTCTGACAGACCTATCAGGTTTATGAATTCAACATTTTGCATAAATAAGCAATTAAAATTTTATTTACTCGAATTCATCGATTAGAATATAAGAGGAAAACACAATTAAAATCATCTAAATGTATGTTATATTGCTACATTACAATTAAACATTTTAATACGCCTTCTTTAATAAATACTGTAAATGTCGTACCTACCTCATTTATGAATTTATTAACATATTTAAAGTCAGTTTTATTCTGTCATAGACAGGGAAAAAAAGCGGCTCCAATATTTTTTTAATGCCCAATGAATATAAAAATTCTCGACCCGATTCAGTTTTTGAATATGATTTCGCAGCAACGCAAGTGTTAAAATAAAGTATCGTAAACAATTGTCTACCCCTTCATAGTCATAACCCATTCGGTTGAGTGCCTGTACGGTTCGCGCCTGTATGGCGTGGGCCAATATTGGTCCACGCAATTTTGCCCATGAGCAAGAGTCTCTCGCGCCCTTGGCGCGCCCATATGTCCATATTCGTCTATTTAATGTATATTCGTATCAATAATATAAATTTTTAAAAACGTCTCAACATTTTCAAAGAAAGTGTTGTGTTTCAATAACACCTACATTTAGATATAGGGAGCCTTTAGCAAGGTTGACGTATTTTTTATACAAACTAGAATATAATTAAGTAGTTAGTGTTAATGTTAGTGTGTAGTATAGTAATAATAGTAGTAATACAATATTATTTATAGTAGTATAAAATAAAATGTAACACTGGTCTATTGGTTTGGTATATTGGTAAAAAAATAAATTTGTATAGAAGTTTGAAATTAATACAGTAATACACATACACATTACTTTGTGCATGACCACCTTGCCACCTGATAATCATAGTGCTCATACAAACAAGTAAAAATCATACTTGACGAAAACCGTGAAAAAGGGAAATTTTTTCCGCTGGGAAATATTTTCTCGAGCCCGATTTTGATTTTTTCCCATATTGCAACTATTATGTTTTTAAATCTTAGACATTGTTAATAGTACTTGAGTCGGAATCTTTTCAGAATGCCTCAGAAATAAAAATCTAAACTGTTTAGATCAGGGAATCTTACCGGCCATTCCTGGGGTCCTCTGCAGCCTATGCAACGATTAGCATGACGGTGTCTAAGTGTTCACTATTAAATTGAAATGAGCAAGAGCGCCATCATGAATATACCACATGTGATTTCTCAAAGCAATTGGTAGGTACATCTTCAAGTAACATAGGAAGTTCTTCTGGAGAAACGGGTGGTGAATCCGTCTATTAAGGCGGTCTGGAAGGAAAAATCACGAATAATTCCTGCCCGTACATTAACAGAACATTGATGTTGAAAATGCGTTTCTTTTGCAGTGTGTAGAGTTTCTTCCAACTAGATATGATTCTTGTGAAAATTTTGAATAGCATTCCGTGAAAAGTTTGCATCGTCGATAAAAATAATTTTTGATCCAAACTCGGCATTTTGTGCAAGGCTGTGTAAATATCACCGACAAACGTTCAACATATTGACAAATCCCTCGGAATATAATATGGATATAAACGAGAATTTATTAAAACTCTTCGTACTGTACTGTAACTTATATTCAAATTTTTCTAGTACTTGTCTCGGGATGTTCTTCGATTTAGTTCAGCGCCGCTTTTTCAATTTCAGGTATTCTTGCAGCTTGAGGTCTGGCTTTAGAATTACTTTTACAGAAAGTACCCGTTTCGTGAAGTCGTTGTGAATCCTTGAAAAAGTTTTTCTGTTTGGCATAAATGCGTCTTGCTTTTTCTGTGTTGCCATCTGCCAGGCTATACACATAATGAATTGAAAATAATTCGGGATCAAATTGTTCTCCATAATTAACTCCAAAACACAAGATTTAACAGCACAATCAAACAATATGCATCAAACCTTAACAACTTGTCAATGACGCTTAAGTATCCAGATCAACTGTTGTTCATACGCGTAGAAATACTTTTTTACGCAAAAACGGTTCGTTGGACGAAAGATCGGTTTTGTTGCCAAATGAACAGGTATCTCAAAAAGTAATTTTTATTCTAAGAAAAAAAGTGATCGTTTTATTCATAAACATTATTCAGTACAAACCCTGCACGAACGGCACTTGTAAAACTACAATGACATGGTAGACATTAGAAAGTGCATCCTAGTCACAGAAAGTGTATACAAACTTTGCAACAATACTTAGAATGGCGTGAAAGTTAGTACAAAAAATTGATTTTTTCTTAAAACATTACTAAGCATGTAGTTCAAAAGTTAAAGAAGTTTATAAAGTTTATGAAAATTGTTTCTTTAAATGGTTTCCAAAATTATATCCTTAAATATGTCCCCGTATGAAACACCGTGTATATACAGGTAGTTTGTAAATAAGCGCGAAAGATTTTAGGGGGTGATTGCGAAAAAAAGTTCCTATAGGTCGAAATATGCTTCGTTTCCGAGACAATGTTTAAATTTTAATTTTGTATTTATTTTATTAATTATTTCAAAGCGTTTTAAAGATATTGACTCGAAATTTGCAAAACGCTTTGGGGGGATTAATGTGCATTTTGTGAGTGATCCGAATATTTCTACTTGCACCAATGGCGTTCGTGTGAGAATGCCACGACATTTTTTAATAAAAAAGAATGGTGCGCCACTGACGTTTTTCCCTTGATATTTTTATAGAAATCCGCCATCAATTCTCAAATTAAATTGGTCTCTTGAGTTTTTTTTTCGCAGGATGCACCTTTTTGAGCAAAAAATTAAAATTTTTTTAATGCAAATTGAGTAATTTTAATTTCTATTGATTCATTATCTAGTAGGATGCTGTCAATATTTTTAAAAAAAGTACAATCATCTCGTCAAAATTTCAAATTTTTTCATTATTAGTTTGCTAGAAAATTAATGTCAATAAGTGAATAGTTTCTGTGTCTTCAAAAAAAAAATATTTGCTAGACTTCACCAACGTTTACGCCAAAAGGGTACATTTATGAAACGAATTCTGTGGGCGCCCTCGAGATACAAAGTGTGCAACTAGAATAAGTAGTTCTCGATATAGTTTCGGAGTCATCTGAAACAAGTACTCGAAAAATTGCCAACATATTGAATGTAAGGCTTCACCGTATTTGAAATTCTCATAGAGCAGAAATGTATCCGTTTCATATTCAACCTGTACCTCGAGACTTCTTACCGCGTCTGTTTTTCCAATGGATTTTTAATGCATCCGCTCGAAATCCTAATTTTTAAATGGCGTTTTGTTTACTGACAACGCAAGTTTCATCATTTACGGGCTGATGAAAATCCACATGGAATCTTTCAAGCTCATTTTCAACATCAATTTTCAGTAACCGTGTGGTATAGAGTACTTGATGATCATTTAATTGGTGCATATTTCCTCCCATTACGATTAAATTGCGAATCTTATCATCACTTCCTACAGGAAGGGTTACCTGCATCTTGAAGAAATTCTTCTTCTGTTTAGACAATATTTATGATTTATGCACGATGGTGCCCCAGCCCATTTTAACATTAATGGACGTCGTCACTTAGGTACAGTATATCCAAATCGTTGGGTAGGTAGAGGAGGTACGCAACGTTGGCCAGCTCGCTCCCCTGGATTAAATCCTTTGCATTTGGGGTTTTCTCAGGTCAGTAGTTTACTATAATCCCGGCGAAAATGTTGAAGACCTAGAATCGAATTACAGCCGGTGTGAGACAATAAGAAATAAAGTAGGAATATTTCAGTAAATACCACAGTCCTTTTGTTTTATTTTTGTTTCTGTTGTAGGTTTGCGCCTATTTAAAATTATTTTTAAAATTTAAACACTCTGTTTATAGGAACTTTTTGATATAATATAAATATGAAACGGATACAATTGCTGCTCTTTTAGAATTTCAAATACGGTGAAGCTTATATTCAATATGTTGGCAATTTTTCGAGTGCTTGTTTCAGGTGACTCTGAAACTATATCGAGAATTGCTTTTTCTAGTTGGACAGTTCGTACCTATCGAAGGCGCGTACAGTCAGCAGTTCGTTTCATAAATGTACCATTTACGCGTAAACGTTGGTGAGGTTAGCAAATATTCTGTGATAAGGTATCCTACGTTCTGAATACAATTCAGCATACAGTCTTCGATCTTGCAGACGATTTCCATTACTTCGACCATAGTCAAAATGCATAGCTGGCATTCCCGCATTTGTAAAAAGACAAAAATTATTCACTTATTGACATAATTTTGTAGCGAACTAATAATGAAAAAAAATGCTAATTTGATATTTTGACTAGATGGTTGTATTTTATTTAAAAATATTGACATCAACCTACTAGATAATGTATCAATAGAAATTAAAAATAAACAATTTACAATAAAAAATGTTTTATTTTTTGCTCAAAAACGGGTATCCTGCGAAAAAAATTGAAGAGACCAATTTAATGCAGAATTGATGGCGTATTTCTACCAAAATATCAAAATGGGAAAAAGTCAGTGGGGTAACTTTCTTTTTTATTAAAAAAGTTGTAGCATTCTTGCACGAACGTCACTGGTGCATGTAGAAATATTCGGATCACCCCAAAAAAATTAACATTTATCCCTCCAAGGCATTTTGCAAATTTCGAGTAAAAGAACTAAAATTTAAACCTCGGAAACGAAGCATATTTCGACTGACATTTATAGGAACTTTTTTTCACAAAATAACTTCGGCAATCACGGCCTAAAATCTTTTGCACTTATTTACAAACACCCTTTATTCTTAAGAACACGTTGCATTAAAAACGTTCATTGATTTACGTCAAATTTACTACCTAAAGGCCTAAATGGCTACATCACACTAACACGTCACACTCTCAATAGTTTGGTTTGATGCCCGCTTAAGAAATATGCCTCATGAACTTATTATTTTAAACGACAAAAAATGTAATAGTGATGATACGCTTGCCCTGCGCAATAAATATCGCAAGTTCTATAAATCTGAATTAAAGAATCTAAAATACAACCGAATAATAAGTATATAAAATCGTCTAATTCTAAACCGAGGGCTATTTGGCAGGTTACAAAACAAAAAGAAAATCCTAAAGTACTTTGCAATACTTTAACTTCCGAGCAATTTAACAGATTCTTTGCACATATTGCTGATGTGATTAGTGATTCTCTTCCAGTCCAAAAGTGTGACCCTGCCATGTGTTTTAAGAATTTTAAAATGAATCCGTCTACTTGTTTTAAATTTCAGGAAGTAACGTTTAATGAATTACGTGGCATTATTAACGTTGTAAGTAATAATAAGTCAAGAGATCCTTTTGATATTACTGTAAATATTATAAAATCTATACAAAATGTCATCATCATTCTACCCACAAAAATCATTAATTATTGCATTCGCGAATCAGTCTATCCTAATGAATTACAGATTTCCAAGGTTGTTCCTCTACATAAAGGTGATGATATTGATAGTCTTACTAATTATAGACCTTCGTCTATTGCACCAATTTTCTCCAAAATGTTTGAAAGGATCCTAAAAAATCTAATTATGTCATATTTCGAAAAAAATCATTTATTTTCTGATTGCCAATATGGTTTCCATGAGGGCAAATCAACATCCCCTGCAATTTTAAGACTTACTGACACTATATTAGAAAGTTTTGAAGCAAATGAATTTTGTGTAACAAATTTTTTAGACTTGACCAAAGCATTTGATTGCGTTAATCACTCTATTTTGTTAAATAAGTTCCAACATTACAACTCTACGCATGAGAGCATTCTACTACTTGAACCTTATTTGAGTAATCGCGCCCAATATGTTTGCTACAATAACTTTAAATCTGATTTTGAAGAAATTAAGTCAGGGGTTCCTCAAGGATCTGTTCTTGGTCCTGTATTATTTTTGATTTACTTTAATGATATGTGCCTATTAACAAATCATAACAAGTTAATTCTTTATGCTGATGACACAACTTTGTTAGCGAATTGTAAAAGTTTAGAAAATGATGTTCCTTTGGATCCAATTGACAATTTCTTGACCAATAACAGACTAAAGACGAATTACTCTAAAGCTGAGAAATGTATTTTTACTTTAAAGAACACAGATAACACTCAAACAATCCACTTAAAAATTACATTTCAATAGAGTGCCATTACTGATCCTAAACTTAAACTGGTCTGAAAACTGCAATTTACATGGAAGCACTAAGCTATCAGGAGCATGCTTACTCAATGAAATTGCTAATAAATTTGAAGTATCTCTGAGATGTGGTAGTTACTGCGTATTATGGTTATTTCCATTCTATTATGACTTATGCAATGTGCTTGGGGTCATTACATTCTTCTGGACAAAATGACACTTTTTCTATCAAAGGCGAGTAATCTAGAACATCCGTCATATTCTTTAGGAATGTTTGTAAACATAAATTTTGAACTGCATATTAATTAACTCTTGACCACTGATGATATTTTCCAAATCGTAATTATACAGGGTGTATTTTAAAATCACCGACAAACGAAAACTGGAGATTCTATGATTCAAAATAAGACAAAAGATTATCATAAACGCTTTTCCGAAGAATGCTTCCTAACCGAGACTACAGGTTGATCTAAAATATGAATTTTTTAAGATTCCTCAAAAACTACAAAAGATATTGACACTGAGATTTGGTACACCTAAATGTCTAATTAAGTACAATTAATCAGGTGAGTTTGAGTCACTAGCTCCATCCAGTGGCGTAGAATATGTTAAAGTGTAATCCACTGTTGAAGTAAGAAAAACGCACGTCCCTGCTTTTTGAAGACCAATGATTTTTTGTTAAATTCAACATTTAATTCTGTCAAATAAAATCGATACTTTAGTATTTTTCGATTCGGCACCCGTTTGTTGCAAATTATTGTTGCATTTAACATAAACATTATTCAAAGAGTAATTAACCAAATTAAATAATATATAATTGCTTTGCATTTACTACTTATGTTTGTAAAATAGTTGCAATTTACGTGTTTTGTAATTCATATGTTTGTGTCTAATTACTGTGAAAAATGAATTATTCAAACGAGAACTGGTCGATATGAAACATTATATGTTTATTGGTAATACTAATTAATTGCAATGCTCGACTTTATGAACAAAGATTTCTCAAATAGACAGACATGCACATCATATACGTTTAGAACCGTTCATCGTAAACTTGTTAGCAGTATGGAGAGTTTAAAACGGATAATGTTAATAAATTTCCGGACGAAATGCTCAGTTACCAGTTGAATTTGAGGAACAAATTTTAGATAGAGTTTATGAAAATTCATCAATAACGTACGCGTGAGTTTGAAAGGTTTAGAATTTGGTGTGTCTATTAGCAAGTCTTGGAATCAGTTTTACGAGAACATTTAAATTTACATCCTTTCTACCTACAAAAGTGCATTATTGCCTGCTGACCATCCTCGTCGAATGAATTTTTGCGAATGTTTTAAATAAAATGCTGAAGATGTACAATTTTAGAAACTTATTGACCACTGATGAGTGTATTTTTCCCGAAATGGAATAATAAACTTGCATAATTCCTACAAATGTGTTAGATGAAAATCAGCATCCATACTGTAGTTACAGCTCACCAACATAGTTTATTTATGCGAAAATATTTGGATTTATGGTATACTAACGATCACCTAATCGGACCTATCCGTTTTCCTCAAAGACTTACTGGCGAATTCTATTTTAATGATTTTTGAGACCGATTATTGCCATGAATTGTTTGACGACCTAACTTAGATGTTAGAATTGAACCATGTATAGTTCATGCATGATGTACACTACATTCTTACGAAACGTCAGATGAATTTTTAAATGCATGTTTGTTTCCCTGGACGCTGGATTGGACGAGGAAGTGAAGTACCGTGGCCGGCACGATCAGATTTAAACCCATTGGATTTTTTGTGTGGGGGTATCTGAAAACTCGTGTCTATTCTGTTCAAATTGATAATCGAGAGCAACTTTGGAATCGCATACAGATGGCATGCCATGAGATTAGGGCTATGCACAAATTTTTAGCGTGTTAGGTTTCATTTGCTAAGAAGAATACAAGCTTGCATTCAAAAGGAAGGAGGACATTTTGAACAATATGTATAAAAATAATTATTATTTTGTTTTGATTCCTTTAATATCTCTTTAATAATGTACCTAATAGTTAACTACGTTATTTTCTTGTAAAATAAAACAAATTTTGATTTTTATTGAATAATGTGGTCGTTTATGTTAATGAAAAATATTGCAAAAACGGGGTGCCGAATCGAAAAAATACGATTTTATGATTTTGTTTGCAGAACTAAATGTTGAATCTATCAAAAAAATATTTCTTCAAAAACTAGGAGCGTGCGTTTATTTTTTACTTAAACTGATTAACTTAAAATATTCTACGCCACTGGATGGAGTCAGTTGACTAAAACTCACCTGATTAATTGTATTTAATTAGACATTTAGGTGTACCAAATCTCAGGGTAATATCTTTGTAGTTTTTGAGGAATCTTAAAAAACCTTAAAAAGTATTTTTTAATCAACCTGTATCTCGGTTAGGGATTTTCGGAAAAGCGTTTATGATCATTTTGTCTTATTTTGAATCATAGAATCTCCAGTTTTCGGTCGGTGTTTTAAAATACACCCTGTATATAAAAAATATTATTTACCAACCTTTTAATATATTCTAATGCAATACTCGTCGATAAAAATCTTAAACAACTCAGACTTAAATAAAACCATTAACTACTACGGAATAAAATTTTATAACTTTGCCATTAAAAAAGATTGTTACCTTTGAATGAACTAAAAGGATTATTACATTATCTAAAGCGCAATCTTTTTATTCTATTGATGAGTTTTTGATGTCTGAACACATTGTTAATGGACTGTGATCTGAGATAATGTTATTTTACCATTTTATTGTGTTTCTTATATTTGATTATTGATATGCATATTTGTTTACATTACTTTTTTTAACTTTTATTAAGTGGTAGTCATTGTTTTTATGCCTTCTTTACTATATCCTTGTTACTTTTTGTCCCTAAGGCATATAGCTTTTTTTTTTGACTGTGATCAGGTATAAGGTGATATACATATTTTACACTTTTATCATATACTTTTATTGCGTCAATAGTGATATATTATATGTTTTTTTTTTTCTTAAACGAATCTACAAAGTGTAATGTTTTAAGAGATAAATAGTTTTTATTATTATTATTAACTGTGAATTATCATTTTCTTAAAAAAATGGAAAAAGGTTTAGTGTCACACAATTCTCTAATTGTTGGTAGCAAATGCTATATAAATTTCAAAATAAGCTTTCAGAGGCAATATAACATTTTATTCGTCACCATTTTACAGTTATGCCATTTGAATATTGCGTTTGACAAAAATAATAATTCAACTCTATCAAACTAAAAAGACACAATTAAACATTTTTATTATTACAGCTGTTAAGGTTACAGTTAATTTTTATACCACCTTTGATGAAATAATATCACGCACAGATGTTATGTTTGGATACAGTTTTTTTGAGGGTTTGGATCATTTACTCATTAGTGATCTCAAATCTATTAAATGCATAACATCTGGGTTATCTTAATCTATAAACTTAATCTTATTAATATAAAATCTTTTTTGATTAATTATTTTTTTCAAACCACGTTTACACTATTTGGTAACAAATATTAAAAAATTGATTAGTTTAATTTTAAATAGTTTTATAGCATTTTTTAAAGAAAAAAAATTTTATTTTCTTTTCTTTATAAAAAATTTAACTTCGTTTTAATTAATTAGTGGTTTTAGATTCAGGCACATCAAGCTATCAATCAATAAATTGAAATTTAATGTAGAATACAATAGTAGTTCGAGGAATGTGTAAAATATCCCATAATTTCTAATTTTTTTAAATGTACAGTTTTTTCAAAAAACCAAAATAATTTTCTTTAAGTGGGTGTGAGTCACATTTTGTTTATCAAAAAAATTTTAACGTTAGTTCTAGAACCCTGTTTTCTCCCTGATTATTTAAAAACCAATTTAGAACCATAATGAATTGTTGAAGTAACTAATTACTTTCATTTATTTAAAAAATCTGTTACGTGTCATTAAATAGTCATTTCAAATATCTTTTTATATCTTTTATCTAACATTCTGCTTTCATAAAGTTTAGCTGCAAGTTTATACGGTTTGGGTTTAATTAAAGGAGCAAATCATTTTGACTACACACACACACACACGTAATTTTGTTATTACAAAAATGAATTAAAAGCATCTTTTACAAAAACGGGGTGCCGAATCGAAAAAATATAAGTATGATTTTATTTGCAGAATTAAATTGAATCTATCAAAAATATTTCTTCAAAAACCAGGGCGTGCGTTTTTTTACTTAAACTGAAACCTAAAATATTCTACGCCACTGGATGGAGTGGTTGACTCAAACTCACCTGATTAATTGTATTTAATTAGACATTTAGGTGTACCAAATCTCAGTTATCTTTTTAGTTTTGAGGAATCTTAAAAAACCTTTAAAAAGTATTTTTAATCAACCTGTATCTCGGTTAGGAAGCATTTTCGGAAAAGCGTTTATGATCATTTTTTCTTATTTTGAATCATAGAATCCAGTTTTCGCTTGTGGGATTTTAAAAAACCCATATAAAAAGTAATGTTATCACCAATCTTTTAATGATATTCATCAATGCAATACTTATAATAAAATCTTAAACAACTCAGACAAACCTAAAACTGCATTAATTACTGGTTAAATTTTAAACATGTTGCCATTAAAAATTAGATTTTTTTTGAACTAAAAAGGACTATTACTGATTATCTCAAAGCACAGTCTTTTATTCTATTGATGATATATTTTTACCATTTTATTGTTATTCTTATACTGTGATATTAGTGAATGTATTTGTGTTATACTTTTTCATTTTATGTAATGGTGTCATTTTTTGATACCCTTTAATATTCTATTGTAATTTTTTTCCCAACATATAGCGTTTTGTAATTTGAACCAGGTATAATGATATACATATTTTACACCTTTATCATGTATTTTTATACCAATATTGATATATTTCATGTGTTTTTTTTTTTTTCATGACGGATCTAAAAGTGTAATTTTAAGAGATAATAGTTATATTATTATTATTATTATTAATGTTTTTGTTTATTTTACAGTCTAGACTCTTTTATGAATTTGATTAAAAAAAATACGTTATGTCTTATTTTACACCGTGTCCAAGATAAGGATGCCACTAGGGGATCTAAAACTAAAGATGGAAGGTCGGTTAAATGAAACAAAAGTTACGCATTTGAGAGGATGTATTTATGGTCTTTTAGAACTGAATATCTCTTTTAGTTTTTGAGATATTTGAAAAAATTGATTTTCGTTTTTATTTTTTTTCTGACCTTATTTGAAGAGCTATCAAGAAAAAGAGCACATTTTCATTTCCACTTTTCTAGCTCTACTTAATGCTGTTATTCAATTTTTGATACAACGTTTCGTTTGTTAGCAACCATCATCAACTTTATTTTTTAAATACACGAAAAATTATTTTTGCCATATTTAAATTTCTCCTTGATTCTGAATTCAACGATATATCACACTTTATATTTTGATACGTTTCGGATGAGAAAATTCATATTCAATGTAAAACATCGAAAACGTACAGTTAAAATAATACTAGAAAATTAGAAAACTGTAAAATTATTATAAAATAATGTTTTATTTTTAATATCTGAAGTATCTCTGGATGTGGTAGTTACTGCGTATTATGGTTATTTCCATTCTATTATGACTTATGCAATTATTGCTTGGGGTCATTACATTCTTCTGGCATGAAGACACTTTTTTCTATCAAAGGCGAGTAATTAGAATAATGACGTCTATTCTTTAGAGAATGTTGTAAACATAAATTTGTTGAACTTGGCATATTAATTAACTCTTCCTGTGTATACATTTTAAATCGTATATTATACAGGGTGTATTTTAAAATCACCGACAAACGAAAACTGGAGATTCTATGATTCAAAATAAGACAAAAATTATCATAAACGCTTTTCCGAAAATGCTTCCTAACCGAGATACAGGTTGATTAAAAATAATTTTTTAAGATTCCTCAAAAACTACAAAAGATATTACACTGAGATTTGGTACACCTAAATGTCTAATTAAGTACAATTAATCAGGTGAGTTTGAGTCAACTAGCTCCATCCAGTGGCGTAGAATATGTTAAGTTAATCACTTTAAGTAAAAAAAAACGCACGTCCCTGCTTTTTTTGAAGAAATATTTTTTTGTTAAATTCAACATTTAATTCTGCAAATAAAATCATACTTAGTATTTTTTCGATTCGGCACCCGTTTTTGAAATATTTTGCATTAACACACATTATTCAGTAATAACCAAATTATATAAATGTATGTATGTTATGTTTGCTAAAATAGTTGCATTTACGCGTGTTTTGTAATTCATTGTTTGTGTCTAATTACTGTGAAAAAATGAATTATTCCAAACGAGAACTGGTCGATATGCATTTATGTTATGGTAATACTAATTGCAATGCTCGTGCAGCTGCTCGACTTTATGAACAAAGATTTCCAAATAGAAGACATCCACATCATACTACGTTTAGAACCGTTCATCGTAACTTGTTAGAGTATGGAAGTTTAAAAGGAAAGAAAAATTCCGGACGAAATGCTCGTTACCAGTTGAAATTGAGGAACAAATTTTAGATAGAGTTTATGAAAATTCATCAATAAGTACGCGTGAGTTAGGTTTAGAATTTGGTGTGTCGCATAGCAAGTCTTGGAAAGTTTTACGAGAACAAAATTTACATCCTTTCACCTACAAAAAGTGCATGCATTATTGCCTGCTGACCATCCTCGTCGAATGAATTTTTGCGAATGGTTTCTAAATAAAAATGCCGAAGATGTACAATTTGTTAGAAACTTATTGAGCACTGATGAGTGTATTTTTCCCGAAATGGAATAATAAACTTGCATAATTCCCACAAATGGTTAGATGAAAATCAGCATCCAACTGTAGTTACAGCTCACCAACATAGATTTAGCGAAAATATTTGGATAGGTATACTAGACGATCACCTAATCGGACCTATCCGTTTTCCTCAAAGACTTACTGGCGAATTCTATTTAAATTTTTTGAGAGATTTGCCAGAATTGTTTGACGACGTACCCTTAGATGTTAGAATGAACATGTATTTCATGCATGATGGTGCACCACCACATTCTACACGAAACGTCAGAGAATTTTTAAATGCATGGTTCCCTGGACGCTGGATTGGACGAGGAAGTGAAGTACCGTGGCCGGCACGATCGCCAGATTTAAACCCATTGGATTTTTTGTGTGGGGGTATCTGAAAACTCGTGTCTATTCTGTTCAAATTGATAATCGAGAGCAACTTTGGAATCGCATACAGATGGCATGCGATGAGATTAGGGCTATGCCACAAATTTTTAGCGTGTTAGGTTTCATTTGCTAAGAAGAATACAAGCTTGCATTCAAAAGGAAGGAGGACATTTTGAACAATATGTATAAAAATAATTATTATTTTGTTTTGATTCCTTCAATATCTCTTTAATAATGTACCTAATAGTTAACTGCGTTATTTTTTGTAAAATAAAACAAATTTTGATTTTTATTGAATAATGTGGTCGTTTATGTTAATGCAAAATATTTCAAAAACGGGTGCCGAATCGAAAAAATATAGTATGATTTTATTTGCAGAATTAAATGTTGAATCTATCAAAAATATTTCTTCAAAAACCAGGGCGTGCGTTTTTTTACTTAAACTGATTAACTTAAAATATTCTACGCCACTGGATGGAGTCAGTTGATTCAAACTCATCTGATTAATTGTATTTAATTAGACATTTAGGTGTACCAAATCTCAGTGTAATATCTTTTGTAGTTTTTGAGGAATCTTAAAAAAACCTTAAAAAAAGTATTTTTTAATCAACCTGTATCTCGGTTAGGAAGCATTTTCGGAAAAGCGTTTATGATCATTTTTGTCTTATTTTGAATCATAGAATCTCCAGTTTTCGTTTGTCGGTGATTTTAAAATACACCCTGTATATAAAAGTAATGTTGCCCATCACCAATCTTTTAATGATATTCATCAATGCAATACTCGTCATAATGAAAATCTTAAACAACTCAGACTTACAACCTCCCAAAACTGCATTAATTACTACGGAATTAAATTTTATAACATGTTGCCATTAAAAATTAGATTGTTACGTTTGAATGAACTAAAAAGGACTATTACTGATTATCTCAAAGCACAGTCTTTTTATTCTATTGATGAGTTTTTGATGTCTGATCTACACATTGTTAATGGACTGTGATCTGAGATAATGTGACATATTTTACCATTTTATTGTGTATTCTTATACTGTGATATTAGTGATATGTATATTGTGTTATACATTACTTTATTTCTACACTTTTATGTAAGTGGTAGTCATTTTTTTGATACCGTCTTTACTATATTCTATGTGTAATTTTTTACGTCCCTAAGGCATATAGCGTTTTGTAATTTGACTGTGACCAGGTATAAGGTGATATACATATTTTTACACCTTTATCATGTACTTTTCTATAGCGTCAATATTGATATATTTCATGTTTTTTTGTTTTTTCTTACATGACGGATCTACAAAGTGTAATGCTTTAAGAGATAAATAGTTATATTATTATTATTATTAACTGTGAAGTTATCATTTTCTTAAAAAAAATGGAAAAAGGTTATACACACACAACTCTCTAAAAAAATTGTTAGACAGTAGCAAATGCTATATAAACTGCTTCAAAACCTAAGCTTTCAGGAGGCAGGATATAATATTTTATTCGTCACCATTTAAGTACAGTTATGCCAGTTTGAATAGTGTAAAACGTCGTTTGACAAAAATAATAATTCAACTCTATCAAACTAAAAAGACACATTTAAACATTTTTATTATTACAGCTGTAACATAAGGTTACAGTTAATTTTTATACCCCACCTTATGATGAGATAAGGTATCACGCACAGATGTTATGTTTGGATACAGTTTTTTTAGAGGGGTTTGGATCATTTACTCATTGGCAGTGATCTCAAATCGGGAATATGTGGAAATGCATAACATCTGCGTGATATATCATGATAATCTATAAAATGTAATCTTATGTTATCTATAATAAAAATCTTTTAGTTGATAAATTGAATTATTATTTCTCAAACCACGTTTTACATTATGGATAACTGTAATAATCTGAATAAAATTTGTATCTATGTTCTAAAGCTTAGATTTTAAAGTAGTTTTATAGCATTGCTAGTCTAATTTTTTAGAAAAATTGTTATAACTTTCTTTTCTTTATAAGAAAATGTTAACTTCACAGTTCTAATCAATTTAATTAGTGGTTGTGTAGATTCAGGCACATCATAAGCTATCAATCAATAAATTGAAATTTAATGTAGAATACAATAGTAGTTCGAGGAATGTATTAAAATATCCCAGAATTTCTAAATTTTTGGGTAAATGTACAGTTTTTTTGGAAAAAAACCAAAATAATTTTTCTTTAAGTGGGTGTGTCACATTTATGTTGTATCACCCAAAAAAAATTTTAACGTTAGATCTAGACCACCCTGTATTTCTCCCCATGATTATTTAAAAACCAATTTAGAACCATAATGAATTGTTGAAGTAACTAATTACTTTCATTTATTTACTTAAAAATCTGTTACGTGTCATAATATAGTCATTTCAAATATCTTTTTATATCTTTTTATCTAACATTCTGCTTTCATAAAGTTTAGCTGCAAGTATTATACGGTTGTGGGTTTAATTAAAGGAGCAAATCATTTTTGACTACACACACACACACACACACACACGTAATTTAGTTATTACAAAAATGAATTAAAAGCATCTAAATTTTACAAAATTAGTTTTAGTAGTGTTTAATGTAATTTGCCGGATGTTGGAAAAGGCCAATAACGGTTCTAATACACATCTTTGCTACATAACTTTGGTAATATAATGATGAGAAATTTGATTATTTGATATTCCGTGAATGCAGATAGTAAAGCATTCCACGTTTTATATTAAATGCCTGCTCTCGTTTAAGAACATTATTAAATATTCAGTCTAACGCAAGTATTTGTAATAAAAATAGGGGTTTTCTTTCATACTAAGCGACATACAATATCATGTTACTCAATATGCACACATGAAGATATTGTCTGAAAATGCAGATAACTGGATAACTCGAAAGTATTACTATTCTAGCTGTTATTTCACAATTTCTTTTTATGGTACCCGTGTGGTTGTTTTATTATATGAAAGGATTTAAAACAGGTAAAATATTTCGCATACCAAATATATTTGGGAATCTACCGACTAAGATTGAAATGCATTGAAATATGGATAAAATTATTTTTTGTATCAAAAAGGTAGGACTTGGTATTATCATGAAATTTTTGGAGAGTGCTTTACTTTTATTCTGCATCCTACAATTTATTATGAAATAAGGATTACACAAAAATTTAATTTATGTGATATTAGTTATGGCATTTTGATTTATATAAATAGTTTTACCATTTCAATTATGATCATAAATTCTTTCTTAAAATTATTCTTTTAAAAGGCGTCTGTCTTATACTTCATTACTTCTCTTTAGAGAGTGATTAGATGTAGTATGTCCAGTGTAAAATGACATACCTGGGGTTATTGGTTAAAACGAAGAAAAGTTGCGTATTTGTCTGCCCAAAAATAATCTAGGTTATTTTATTTCAAATCGATACTGTTACGTAGATACAGGGTGAAAAGCAAAAATGTGCATTTTCGAAAAACCACAATATTTTCCTTTTTTGTGAAAACTTAGGTCATCGAATTTTCAAAATATAGGTAAGAGGATACGGCGATTTTAAAAATATCATAAAAAAAAATTATACGCCCACTATGTTGGAAACGGCCAAAGTTAACTTTTGTTTTTCCTATAGGCGCCATATTCAATTTTTGCGTTTTTAAGTCCTGATTAACAATTCTGTTCAACTATGTATAACATGTGTATGTTCGGTCAAGATAAATAATGAAAAAACAAAATTTAGATTTCATAGTAGTAGGCTTTGATTTTTTTTTTGAATTTATTTTAAATTAGCAAAAACTAATTAAATGGTTGTGCAAACCTTTGAACGCTCTTTATTCATAGAACGAACCTTGAAAATGAAGAAACTACCTATAGCATTTTAGGATGAAAGTAAGCTTTCAAATAAGCCACCGTTTTCTCGCACGCACACCGTACATCATCTCACCACTGCTTCACAGGATTGTCTTATTTGTGAAGTGGGACTGTTAACAGCTTCTATAACTGCTTGTAATTCCTCTGCGGTGTCGTAGGACCTACAGTATACTTGATTTTTGTGGTTACCCCACACAACAAATCAAGAGGTGTTATATCATGTCATTTTACTGGTCCTAGGTTGTCCATCCCACTTCGTAATTAAACAAGTTTGTGATAATTTGTCCATTGTGTGGCGAAGCGCCGTCTTGTTGAAACATCATGTTTTGCAGGGTATCCTGTCTAAGTTCCATAATTTCTTCTGGTACGTTAGTTTGTCAGAGGTTCAAATATCTCGCGGAATTTAAGTCTTCACTGAAAAAATACGGCCCAATCACGTGGGCACTCACAACACCAGATCTTAAATCACCCCCTAACTAGTTAGTTGTTGACGAACAGCCGTGGATTTACATCTGACCAAAAAAACAGTATTCTTACGATTACATAGCCCACAGTTAGTAAATCTGCTTCTATCAGACCAAAAGACTTTTAAGGAAAAGTTTGGTATCTCGTTATTTTATCGAATAAAACACTTACAAAATGCCATTCTGGGACTAAAAATAAAACACTCCAGCATATCATGTTTGAGACTATTTGAAAATTTATTCATTTGATTAAACTCACAACTTAACTGCACACACTGGATACTGACAATAATTTTTTTTTGACAGTTAGATAATTAACAAAGAGGCAGCAAAGCATAGCCCACTACGATAAAATTGAATAAAAGCGTCAAAGTCTACTATCTTGAATCTTAATTTTGTTATTTTTTAAAGCAAAAACAAAAAAAGATATATGTGGCTGCCATCACTGATGCCCGGTTGACAAACTAGATAAAAAAACAAACGCTACTTTTAATACTTAATAAACAAAAAACAGATAAACTACAATTCAACGTATTATCGTCTCTTTATGTGAAGCACTAATCAGGAATTGTGGGGAAATTATTTAAAAAAAAGAAGATTTATTGATTTAAAATATATGTTTATAAATGCTAACGTCAACAAAGCAGGATGACACATAAATGATTTACATTAAAATTTTTGAACATAATCACCGTTATTGCATATTTCATAATTTTAAATAGATCCGCAAATAAGTAATGTAGTAAAGGAATTCCGTAAAATTTGCCACGTACCATAAGTGTCATAAAGGAGGTTTAGCGAATATATATATATATATATATATATATATATATATATATATATATATATATGGAGAGAGAGAGAGAGAGACATACACACACACACACACACGCACGCACACACACACACACACACACACACACACACACACACACACACACACACAAAACACACACAACACACACAAACACACACACACACACGCACACACACACAGCACACAGCACACACGCTCACACGCTCACACCACCAACAGACACACACGCACACACACACACACACACAGGGTGTCCACAAGCTCTTTTCACAAAAAACTGCAGATTCTAAAGCTGATTTTATGTCGATTTATCGTAAATTACCTTAATACAAAAATGTTTCCTAAGAGAGCTGGAGCTTTTGGAAGATGGCGCTAACATCTGTTCTATATCTTCAAAATGGTTTCCTTTAAATGATAGCGTTCTGTTAAAATTATGTAGTGGAATATGCCCAATCGTATTTGGACATTGTTATTCATAAGTTTTTGTTTTTCAAAATTTGCAATTTTAACATAAAATTTAAAAGATTTCGATTTTTCCATAAAGAATGATACTCTTGTCTGAAGTTGCTACGACGCACCGTTTATCTACGATAAAAAATCCTTCACTTAAAACTTTAACCTCAACGAGTATCTGTAATACTAGTTATTTTGACGTTCATGCAATTGTTATTTTGTTTATTTACCATAGCCATCTTTTATAATTGTAAATGAATTCGTTAGTTAATGTTATAAAAGTATGATTAACACATAAAAAATTCAAATCGATTTATTTCGAAAACGGTGCGTCGTAGCGACTTCAGACAAGAGTATCATTCTTTATGAAAACATCGAAATTTTTAAATTTTATGTTAAAATTGCGAAATTTTGAAAACAAGAAACTTATGAATAACAATGTGAAGTAGAATGTACCCAACTGTTCTCCCAGCTGTACCTTAAAAAAGAAAATTACGACTACCGTAAATAAATCCAAGGGAGGAATTTTGAACTAATTGTATCCTTTTTTTATCGTAAGAGTCTATGTATTTGTGGTAAACAACATCGCAATAATTAAAATGCGATAGAACTAATGAGTCACATAAAAGCTTTTTAATCTGAGAATTCATCATATGTCTATTAGTAAACAGAAACTGAAGGGTTTTACAGTTAAATTAGTAAAAATGCCTATACAACGACAAATATAACCAAACTTGAAATCAGGCATCTAGCAATTAAATAAAGTAAATAAAATACAGGGTGAGGTTTAAAATAAAAACGATCCCTTATCAGGGTTGTTGTTGATAATCGTATTGAAAGAACACCTTCACAGGGCAAATAGCTGGTTTTTGTTGCTTACAGTCACGATACTTTCACTTTTGGCGTTTTGTTTATAAATGAATAATATAAAGTACTTGACGGCTTCTAGCATTCATTAACATAATGTAATTATTTTCTGGATTTCCCCATGGTTATGTAACCAACTATAACAAACTTTCACTATTGAAATACCTCTGTCGTGCCTGGAGAAAACCCCTAGTTACGTGAAAGGCAAACAAGTTGACCTTCACCTCCAATTTTTTTAAAACAGTAACAAACTTTCACTATTCAAATACCTTTATCGTGTCTGGAGCACTAATTACGTAAAGGTATGCTAATCGGCCTTCTGTTCCAATTTTGATAATACACTTTTATATAAACTTTGTTTTGAGAAACTGAGGAATTTTGAAATAGTATGTTGCCCACATAGGGATTCTAAAAGACAGACAAGTAGACTTTCAATTTCAATTTTGATAATTGCTTCTGCCAACCGTATTCCGTTTGACACAAAAAACAAAAAAAAAAGTGCAAGTCTAGGATACTGATTTGAACGCAGTTTCTCCCCAGCCTTATTGGAATTAATACAAAAAAAAACAAAGTGGTCAGACCGCTAGGCCTAGTAAGGTGCACTCTTTGAGCGTAGGCGTACACTAACTTCTATCTCCTAAGGGGTAGAAGTTAAGGGTTTAAAAAAATAGGCCTTTTCATAAACTCGGGCAGTTGGAGATATGGAAATTGGGAAATCAACCCTCATTAATAATCCAACAGCTCGGGTTTCACCGTTTTTTGAAATTTTACCTCAAGGGGATGAAACTGGGTTCCAAAGACGGATGCATTGTTTAAACAAGGTTAATATATCTTAAAAGCCGTTAAGCCCAGAAACATGAAAATTGATAATTAAGCTAGAATGTGGAGGGATGAGCAAGGAAGCAAAATTTTGCATTTTTAAAATTCTAAGTGTGGAGTGTCACGAGGTTCGAAAATACTTTGCAAAAACAAGAAAAAGCTAATTATGAAATTAACCATTCCTCAAAGATAGTTGTACGGGTTACAAATTTTGTAAAATATCAAGTGGGGTAACAAATTAAACAGTGTTTTATAACCAAAATGAAGATCATTATGGAATGTAAAAATTCATTTCAGGAAAGTGCTAGGGGCAGGGGGTGAAATCAGAATTGTTGAGTTCCTTGAGACTTATAGCAAAAGCATCTTAGAGATCTTTGAAATTAAAATTAAACTTGATTTCGGAAGTATGTTTAGAAAGCGTATGGAAACAAAACCAATATCAGAATATGGAGAGTAGGGGTTGAAATTCAACGCCCTGGTCAGACAATTAGACCTAGAAACTCCATCCCTTTGCGAACCACGGGTGTTTTGCTAGTATTTGATAAAATACATATTTTGTTGTTGTTCCTACAAAGCCTACAACACAGTATATTTCAGTTCAAATAAAATTCTCTCAAAGCGGCAGGAGGTGCCGAAATGGTTTTAGTCATTAACTACTGACATTATACTGTTAGAATGAAATTTTTGTAGGTATGTATCATATTGGGGAATCAGCTGCGGATGTGATTCACATACTGTCACTTAGTAAAAGGTTACATCACCCTACTTTTTGGCATGCATTACTACGTTAATTTATATATTTCATGTATGTTTTGCAGTATTTGTTACAGGTCTTGTGCTATATTGCCATCTATTTTATGCAATATTACGGCTACTAAATTAGTTCATTTTGCTACTTTTGTAATTATTAAGGTAGAGTACGTGGCACTTATAATAATTATTATTATTAAATTAAGTCCGTTTATTTTCATTTATTTAGTTATATACTATATTACAGTTCGGAATTTCTACAAAACGGATAAAAGCAAGTTTATTTATGAATACTTTATGCTCAAACACATTATAATATGATAATTATAACCAAACTATGAGGTTATTCAAAAATATTTACAATGCAATTATTACAATTAGTTATGATTTTACTAGGTGGTACAACTCCTCAATTTTATTCATCTTATTTCTGGAAATATGTCAGTTTAAAACTAACTAAACCAAAACGTCAAATGAATGATCAATTTGTGATGCCTGCTTTTGTACTCGTTTTCATAGTAAAGCGCCAATACGTACTATCATAAATGAGAAATGTATTTCTTTAACTTTATAATTCATTTTAAATATTCAATATAATTATCGTGCATAAAATTTTGTATGCATCGCTGACATAACTGGTTTTTATGGTCCTACCACCTCGGGCCATAAAAACCTAATTATGCCGTTAATACATGAATAACTATTAATTCTGATCGTAAGGGGTAGGTTTCCCGTAAATTATATATGAGCACAAGATCTAGGGGGTGTACGGGAACTGATTAACGATAATATTACCTTGATGTAGAATTTCGCACTGACGCGGTCCTGCTTTAATTTTCATTAATATAATTTATGTTAAGTATATTTATTTGTCATACAGTTTATTAATTTGTTTCAAGTGTACCTTAAAGCATTGTTAGGTTTTAGTAATTACTATTTATTTTCCTTTTGGTGGCTAATTTTTAATGTTCTAATATCCTTGATTGCTTTCACTTGGTACTCTCTACGGAGACGTAAGTGCTGGCTACCTATTTTTTTAACGCCACCTCTCACTTTTTGGTTAGCACTCGATATCTACGTCCCAAGCGTATACTTTGTTTTGTTTTCGTTTATTGTGTAACTTTAGCTTTCCGTAAACTTAATGCCTGTTATATTATTTTTACTAGCTTTTTAATTCTTGTTTCGTACTTGCTCTTCCAGTTGGTGTTTCAATAATGTTCAATCAAACTGTTTATACTTTCAATTCATCAAATCACCTGTCTATGTTTCCTGTTTGAGGACTTGCGTTGCCTTCTTTACTGCATTGTATATACTAATTACTTCCTGGTACTAGGTATAATGTTTTCGCTCGAAACTTATAGCAACAAAAAATTTAGTGTATTGCTAGACCAATTCAAAACTTACAGCTAAGATCTATATATATATATATATATATATATATATATATATATATATATATATATATATATATATATATATTTTATTTACGAGTTGATGTAAAGTAAAACATACTTCGAGAATGTAAAGAAAATGTAAATATAGTTCATTGTCGTCTAATAACCCTCTTTGTAAATATAAAATTAGTAAATCCTTTCTTCTATCACAAATGTGTCTACCAACAAAGCGTTGAGGACGGGGAAGACAGCACGGACTATGCTTAAAGTTGGTACAATAATGAGCTGCTCAAAATATGTATCATCACAACATACATTCAAATAGAGAGAATATTCTATTAACTTGAGTTGGGAATAGCAATAAGAGTCTCCACAGTCCACAATCGTGAGCAATGTATGTATGGAAAAGTTGCCAAGATAGAAAAATTAAAAATCTTTATTGAATCGCACTACGTCAATTACATTCACTATTGAGGTAAAATGGAACAAGTTCAAGACACAAGTATATAGGAAACCTATCCACACATTACGACTATAACCTTCATGTAAAAATGGGCATTGTAACATGCTTACTCGACAGAGCAAAAGTAACATGTTCATATGAAAAACATCGAAGGAGAAGTATATTTAAAATTCTTGAGGGGGATGGATACCTAAAATCTACAACTTAACTAATCGCTAACCAACAATTTAATGAGGCAACAGACACTGAAGCACGCAAACCTGCAACAGTGATTCGGTGTATATCAATATACATGTGCGTGTATAAGGGAAACAGACACCTCTTTAGGGGTAAGACTGGAGGAACACAAACAAGCATCAGTAAAGCGGAAACAATTTGCGAATTGATGACAATGGATAGGAACATAACCATCGAGCCCAACAGTAAGAAACATCTGCCAGGTATTATGATGACGTCAACAGATATTATCGATTTATTGATGGCGATTTCACTGTATTTATATGTCGTTTTTCCAGTTTTTTTTAACATTTTAGCAATAATTCCCTATCTATTTCATACCCCAATATAAGGTCTTATTAATTCTCTATATTGATGTTTTACCCTCAAATTGCAAGTATATTACGTCTAGAGAATACAACAGAGGAATGATCCTCTAGCTTTAAAGGTCTACGCTGGTGTCTTGAAACCTTCTGCCTTTATTTTAAAATATAATCGAGTTTGTTCAGTCACTTTGGTTTCGTAACATCGTTTCCATAGTAATTTTATAATGTCCTAGGGATTTATATCGCTTCTAACGTGTTTAAAAATAGGTGCATTATTGGAAAATAACACACTATAAAGACATAATAGATATTTATGTATTAATTGCAGAAGATTATGGCTCGAAATGTTAAAAGCCCGACGCAAAGCTTTGTTGGAGCATACGTTATGCCGTGGTACATAATGTTTTATTTTATTTTGCACCATGAAACTGGAACAAAATATTAAAAGATTCAGTATTTTCGGCAAGTTTTAAATGCAAATGCAGTGAAATAAAGTCAACAGAGGCTAATTTGTTGTTACTAAGATACTGTGATATTGTTTATATATCATGTCATGTGTTTGCTGCTTAGCATCAATGACATTTCCGTGCTATAAAGACCACATTACGCCCGCATTTGGAGGCGTATAGAGAACATTATGGTAGCAAAATAACCTTTTATGTTCATAAAGTTGGTTGGAGATCGGTTACTCGTATCAATATATTTTTTTTACGAATAGTATTCCTGAACAGACTATGGTTGGCCTAACGTGCTAAAGCACTCAGGAGCACTGGGAGGGGGTTAGGGATATTGTTCCAAGAAATGTTCATAACCGGCTACCTTAAATTTACTTAAATCACAGTTTGGACCAAAACAGGAACAGCGCGTTCCACAATCTGGTGGTCCTGTAAAAAAATGTAGATTGCGCCCGTTTAGTGTGACAAGATGCAATTTTTAGTGCGCAATTATGGTGTGAATGAGCAAACTGAGTGTTCCTGCGAATGTATTAAGGAGTGTATTTCGGCGGCACACTTGCCATTGTAATAGCGATAGAACAAGGAAAGAACTATAATTATTCTTCTATGCTCAAGTAGACTGTAGGTCAGATGACTCATTTTTAAGTCCTTATAGCTCTTTTTCGGATGTGGTTACCATATCAAGGGCGTATTGGGACATGAATTCCAGATGAGGTCGAATTTGAGCCTTATACAGTAAAAGGAGTTGTTGCGATGTGAAGTACTGAAAACCAGTTTACGGGCAGCTGTTTTGCTGGCTGACAAAAGGTGGTCCCTAACGTAGAAGTAGAGTATGAAAACTTGAAATCTAAGGCATTCATATTTACAACAGGAAATGATCGATTTTTCTTGGCGAATGCAAGGCAACACTGGGTTTTGTCGCCATTGAATGTGACTAGGTTATTCTTCCCCATTCAGGATACGTTCTAAGTCTCTTTTGAGGTTGACATTTTCACTTGAATGTCCTGACTAGACTTATTATGGAAAAATGAGAACTAAAATGTAGTGATCTGGCGTCTACAAAGCAATTGAATCGGGTTAGTTCTTTAGGAAATAAGATCATTTATGTATAGCAGGAAAAGTGTGGGAGATATGACTGATCTTTGGAGTACATCGCGTTAATAGCAGTTCCTCGAGGTGAGCTTGGCAAGTATGCACATGTGCCAACCTGGTCAAGGTCTTCGAAATACTAAAGCTACTAGGACTGTTTCTCCAGACCTTTCTAATATGTTAATCCAAAGTTGGGTGACATGTGAAAGAGGATCACCCGTTAAACGACTCTGTCTGAACCCATACTGGTTGTCGCTGAGGAGTTTATAGGATTGAAGGAACGAACGTAGTTGATGGTTGATGGCTTTTTCCATGAAGTGATAGCTATTGGTCGATAGTTTGAATTATCAGTTTTATTGACCTTTTTAGAAACAGTTTGGATATTTGCCAACTTCTACGATGAGGGAAACTCGCCAGATGACTTAGAGATCGAAAAGAGTTTGGACAACACAGGTACTAGCTCGGAGGAGGATTTTTAAGGGCGATAGCTGGAATACCGGCTTTTACCATGATTTACGATAGAATGGAAGTGATAGATATTGGTCGATAGTTTGAGGGATCGGTTTTAACGCCCTTTTAGGAGTAGTTTTACTGATGGATTTAAAACTATCCAAAGGACATGAGCCTAGTTCTTTGCATTCGCCTCCTTCATACTTCTTTTTGGCCTTGGCTTTTGCAACCATTCTTTGCAACAATATAGTCGGCGTGATTTACGACAGATTTATTTAATTTCCATTTGGTATAGAGTTTATTCTTTTGCGGTAATGCATCAGCGAAACCCTTTTAAACCATGGTTGGGAACGGGAAGTACCTACGCGATTCTTTGGGAATCTATAACTTCATACCCATCAGGACAGTTATTGAAAGAGCAATATTTGAAAAGGAGGACCGTTTAAAGCAATATTCACGCCAGGGGAAGGCTGCAAAAAATCTCGCAGTTCGCTGCAGTAAGCTGATTTAAACACCACGTAGTTCTATCTGTTGTTCAAATAACAGTGGGATTTTGGTCCAGAAGAAGTTACTTCGATTAGGCAGTGGTCTTGTTGACCAAGTGGGGAAAGGACTATTGTTTTATGGACAAGTGGGTTTGATGTTAGGAATAGATCCAGGAGATGTGGTTAGGTTAGGGTTGTCAGAGATTCTGGTGGGTTCGGAAATCATTTGTGTGGGATCGCAGAATACAACAAATGCTTCGGCACTATAACCTGCGGGGCTAGTGGTAGATGAGAATTATGCCAATTGGAGTTGTGGACGTTAAAAACTCCCAGAAGAAAGATGGAAACTGTGATAAAAGATCTTGGAAGTTATTACCATTGCGGGACCTATATAAGCTACAGTAGAATTTCACAAATTGAAGCCCAGAATATTGAACCAAATCGCGTCGGATTTGTTGTTTTCCAAAGTGGACATCCTCTTACAACCTACGCACATACACACATACTCCGCCTTTTAGGCGAAAGTTAGAATGGTGATTGTATCTGGGAAATAGGTCAGGCTAATCTGTGCTTCCAGGGAAGACTTGTGTTTCTGATAAAACAAAATGGCCGGTTGCACTTATTCAAGGTGTAGGTAAACAGCATTAAGATTCGACCTGATACCCCGTATGTTGCAGTAATGTATCCAAATGTTGGTACTTTCGATTGAGTCCTGCGCTCCTGGGCATCCGAATGGGGCAGGATTTTACTCCCGGCAGATCTCGCTCTTCTTAGTTTTGATTTTTCGTTGGCCAATTTTTGCCTTGGGACGGATAGACAAATCGACGTGAGACTGTGGACGTTTCTCTACTCACCTGCGGTATAGCGCCTGTTTTAGAACTCCTCATTTTAACCGACAGCCCTTGCCGAGTTCGGAAATCGAAAATCTGAGCACCAATATTAAGGAGACCATGGTAAAAAAAATTACAATCTTTTACTTACAGTGCTTTTCTTTAATGCCCTTTCCTTCTATTTCTTAACGTATCAAATTAGAGATTTTAAACTTGGTATTGGGCATTGAGTACATAAATACTATGCTTTTGTGTAAAATTGACAGTTGACCGTTTCAAGATGGCGGCTACGTACTTTTTGGAATTATAAATTTAAATGGAAAAAGGGTGTTGGCGATACTTCACATTTAACCTCGAAGTGTGTACTTTATAACCCTAGAATATTAGGCCAATATCTTTACAAAAAACAAAATGGCGGCATTTTAATGCTATGAAACAAGAACAATTAAAATTTACACATTTAACTCAAAAGGTGCTGGAAATGATGATCTATACTTCTTGATGCAAAGAAAGTCTATCTGAAGTTTCGTGACGTAGATCCAAAATCGAAACAGCTTCAGTCTCAAACAAATCAGGTGACCAAGCAGACCATTCCGCGGGACCCCGAGGACCAATCGACCACAGAAATTAGTGTTCCTGGAATAATGCGGAGGAGCTCCATCCTGTTAGAATATAATTTCCATATCGAACTCATATAGATTCTCCTCGATAATTTCGGTGGTAAGGGGATCGATAGCATTTTCCTACATATTCAGATACAATTCTCCAGTTGAGTTCCACCATATGGTTTCTCAATATACCCAAACATTAATTTTCTATGGACACTGGATGTGGGTCTCCCGGAAATATCAGGGTTTGCATCATCCCAGTACCGACAATTGTGTCTTTGGTCATTACCGTTTAAAAACGACATGTGTAGTAGATTGTTGGAGATTGACTACGATTTCACCAATAATCTCAATTTCTTTTTCTTCCGGGATATGTTTACGACCTGATCGCGTTTTATTATTCACACTACCAGTAGCTGTGAATTTAGTTCCCGAAAGGTAATTTTTACAAATATGGCTTACTGGAAAGGAGTCATTGAAAATTCTTTGTCTCGTGAAAATTACGCGTTGTCCCATAAACAAAAACTGCTTCAATTTTCTCTTGTAATGGGCGAGAATTTTAAGAACCCCAATTAGAACCAAAACACTACTTAGGACCAAAAACTGAACGAAAATAATACAGACAGGATGAAACGTACAATGAATACACGACACATTTGTCAAATTCATTTCCGGTGTCCTTTGACATGAATGTGTAAATTTTAATTATTTTTATTTCATATCATTAAAATTGCCGGCATTTTGTAATTTGTAAAGATATTGACTTAATATTCTACGGTTATAAAGTAATCACTTAGAGGTTATGACGTATTTTTCATTTAAATGTTTAATTCAGAATGGCGCCTATCTTGAAATGTTGAACTGGCAATTTTACACTAAAACATAGTATTTATGTACCGATTGCCCTATACAAGTCCTAAATCTCTAATTTGATCCGTTCAAAAAATAGAAGGAGGGGGACATTAAAGAAAAGCACTGTACTTGTATGTATCTGACTGTATTAGCAGATTGTTTATATTAGCAGCTCCAATATTTGAAATGTTTGTGCGCTTTCATAAATTTTGTTGCGTGTTTCTTAGGTTATTCATTACCTAGCTTTTGGTCCTGTGGTGGGTAAATTTGAAAATATTCAATTGTAATTCCCGAATTATTAGTTTTTTTTTCGAAAAAATTAGCTTATTAGCTCCAGCCAACGTTTCTGTCTTCTCAATATACATACTTTTACCTTTACGTGACCGAACTGGGAGTCAAGGACGTTTCGCCCGCCGCCAGAACAATTTTAATATTTGGAATCACATATACACCCATTACGAAGTTTTCTCTGTGCGTATTAAAAAAAACAACATGTCTATTGCTTCTTACATCAATTTTAAATCCTTTTAGAAATATATTTTTTAACGCTTATATTGTTCTTTTAGAAAATTAATATGGCAATGCTTATTTTTTATACCGCTACATATTTACATAGGCGATAAGGTACAATATCTTAAGTTTCCCTGTAATTTAATACCAAAATTTAAAGAATCCATTAGTCTAAGTTGATGTCTTGTTTACCAAAAGATGTTAGAACACAGATTTAATGTAGCTAATTTAAATATAATTACCTAGACAACTAGGAAGTTACATAGGCCTTAATGGATAATTGATTTGATTAGCAGATTTCTCCTCCTCAGAAATTGAAGAAATTTCGTTTGGCTGACGAGAGAATTTTAAGAATTGTGAGAGATGTAAATAACAGAACAACTTTGGAGCATGCGTTCTATACCCCACAATTACCAATTCGGTCAATAAATTACATTATTATAAATTTACTATTACCTAATGTATATGTAATTCCAAATATTAAAATTGTTCTGGCGGCGAACTGACCCGGCGGCGAAACTGCTGACGGTGAAACGGCAGGCGAACCAGGCGCGACGAAACGGACGCGGCGAAACGTCATACCATGCGAAACACTTATCTGAAAGGTGTGTAAAAAATTATAACATTAAGAGAAAAATAAATAAAAAACCGTTTAGTTACACATAAACACAAAAAAACCTGTAGTCACTCTCACAATTGTGTCATAAACAATCAGAATAAAAATCGTGATACCAAACATGTGACCCTTTAACGGTACATATAAAATACAACAGTAAATGCAAGGACAAAAGAAAATAGACAAGGAATTTACACGTATACAATTGCTTAGTGACTACTAAAGCACAAAACACATACGTAAAATTACAATAAATTACATATAAAGAGAAATTAGTTCGCAGGTAAACAATTCTACTTAACAAACTGACAAAAAAAACTCAAAGCCTTGCAAGGGTAAGTTGCAAATAGATCATAACATCGTGACCGATATATAAGGTTGAATGCGTGAGAAAAATACAGCGCCCCTTTCTCAGGTTACACATTCATCTATACAATAATAAAAACAATAAAAATAAAATTTGAGGTGTTTAATGGTCATCTGGAACCGGGAGTATGTAACCACTTGGCAATTGCCCATTACAATTAGTAACAGAGGATTATCCTGCACCAGTTTTCCAGGCCCACCTCTACACAAATGTAATATAAACAAGAAACAACAATGCTAATTCACACAAATACAAGAGTGGGGGACCCCGTACTGTCTTTTATTTTAGCAGATTTCCGCTCAATGAGCCCGCGTGCGAATGAGATACCTTTGCAAGGCAATGCTCGATTTTTAATACGTTATATAGGCTTGTAGAATTATTTTCTGCCAGCCTTAATTTATATAAAAATACCTAGTTACACTGGAATTCCTTTAATTGATCACAGACATAAATTGTTAACATCCGCGATTTAACTTCAAAAAGAGTGACTGTTATTTATAGATTAATACTTGAAGAACACATTAAAACGAATACCCGAAAGAAAAGATAAATTAGCGTTGGCTAATTCAAAAGAAAATGTACACGCAAGAAATATTTTTAAAGACAAACTGTTTACAATGAAGGTATTTAATTAACCAAATTCATCTGGCTCCATCGACACTCTATCACTAACTACTTTTACTTCCGCAATCAACCAACGTTTTTGAAAAGTAATAAAAAAACAAAAAATTATTATGTTGGAACAGTTTCATATTTATCATAACGACATCATAATTTTAAAAAGATACTTTCGTCCGTAACAAGCCCTACGTTTAGGTCTCGAGTTTCAACGTGCCAAACAAAGACGTTTTGATTGCAGTGTGTACCGACGTAATTAATTACTAACTAGTGACATTTCTACGTCAAGAATGTGCGCATAAGAATTTCTAATGATTCGTTACGCCCCTTCAGTAACGCAGCTTTTAAGCGTACACCTGCTGGTCAAATCTGAAACACATGTTTTTCAACCCTTAGCCAAATATTATTTACAAAAATAAAATATCCCGAAAACCATGCTCAAATAACGACTTAATATTTAATAAAATATGTTAAACCCCATTAATTAACTTTTCTATCGCGGTAACAATTATTGAGATTTAAAAAATGTTTGTTGCAATAATAAAACTTTTCGCGGTCCGCTACCTACAGAACGCCCCTTTGAAAGCTCGACGATGTCCGCCCAGAAACATTCGGAAAGTTTTCAACATCTTTCGCTTCGGATCGGGATCCTTCGCTACCTTCCGCTATGAACTAGAGCCATTAGTACTAAAACTTAATTAGTAACCAGCCTAACTAGGTAAGCTACACGTCTATTAGACAACATGCTCAATAAACAATTAGAGAATATGCATAAAATAATATGAATAATAAAAATAGAGAGAAAAGAAAAATAAGAACAACAAAAATTAAAACATGCAACCAGGCTTCTACTTATTTTTGGTCCTCGCAAGGTGCCTAGGGCACAAGCGAAGATATTCCTAAGATTCGGGCCTATGATAAAACTTCAGGTTAGTAATGTTATAATTCCCCATTATAGAATTCATCTCTTCATCCAACAAACGGTACACGTTCGGGTAGGGTCTGGCTATAATACGAAAGGGGCCGGAATATAGGGGGAGAAACTTTGATATTTGTTTCCTGGAGGCGTCCGAAATATTACTTTCCTTAAGTAAAACGTAGTCGTCGATGCACAGTCTGTCACCAGGTGTTTGGAACCTCGTACTCGCGGTCTTGCACTTCTGTCCAAATTCTGACGAACTTTATTCCAAATCACCGCCGACGATTCAATGTCGGAGATGGGCAACATTTTTCCCAGGTAAGTGGCAAGACGATCCCTCGGACGCGGAACATTTACAATATCACGAAGGAGATAACCCGTGCGTAATGGGGAACGATACTAATGGGCATTCTATATTCTTAACGTGATTAACCCAACTAGCATGCGCATTTCGACCGTAGACTCTAAACAACCTGCTTAGTTCTCATAACTCTCTCCACACGGTTAGATGCGGGGTGTCGGATGGATGACAAACTGACTCGAATTACATGGCCTAGGGAATCGTTGTATTGCAGATAAATCTCGTGATCAGATTTAACGCCGCTAGTAGTTGTAATGTCCCAAAAATTTTACCTTGGCCAATAAAAAAAAAGGTTTTTCTAATATTTATGGTGATATTGGCCTACTTAAATGGAACAAAAAGTTTCTAAGATGTTGCATATGATCACAAACCGATTCAGACACAATTAAAAGATCATCAACGTAATTGAATACTAACTGGCGTAATTCGGACCCTAAAATCACATCCCTAGCTCGCGAAAAAAAACCTAGTTTTCCCCACGGTAGTTTCCCGAAGAGTGAGGAAGGGTCGCATTAGGATCCCAAAATGGCGGAGGTACGCTAAAAGGAGGTAACGACGCCGGACATTCCCTAGCAACATTTACAGCCTAAACTCAAAGACCTGTTTCTCGGGTGATCAAAAATACGCCAAAAAGCTTCTCTTAAACGAACCGTAATCTCGCCAATCGGCCTCATTTATCAACGTCCAACTTTGGGCACCGGCTTCTAGACACGTTTTTGCCGCTCTCAAATAATCCTCACCCGACAAATGGTACGATTCCGTAAACTGCTCAAATTTACGTACGAAAACAACGAGGTGCAACCAATGGTTACCGCGAAAAAACGGCCGCTTTAATTTTAAAGGGAACCTAGTTTTATTAGATAACGCCAATAAAATATTGCGATAGTCAGTACCTGAAAAGCTAACTAACGTTTTGAGAAGATTGTTCACAATCAGGGAGTGTATTGCCATATCTGTCCACTTTACGCGGAGTAGAGGTAATGAAGCGTACATAATTACTATTTCTAAGACTAAATCACTGACTTTCACAAAAATCCGACGAGGGTGCTTTGTCCGCAGATAAATCCGAACCCTGCACACCATTTGGACCTCCGTTTCCGGGTGTAGTAACTTGCTTTTCGATGGCCTTCTGCATCACCACGCCCTGTTCGACGAGTTTCCAGCAATCTTCCTTCATTCCGTACAACATCATTTAGACTTTCTAGTTTGGTATCCTTGGGGCTGCCATCTGCAGATCCCCTCACTGAGTTGTCCATTATCGACACCTCGGTGGATACCGTACATATCTACTCCACGAATCCATTGGTCCATATTTTTTTCCATAAACAAACAAAAGTTATTACCTTAGTTACATGTGCGTAACTTTAAACCGTCAATAATAGTATTAACCTGAAAGTTGTATATTTAATTAACCCACCGTCCGACAGGTATTACTGCTCCATTAAAATAGTACAATTGCAAATTTTAGCATAAGAGGGAAAATATATATATATATATATATATATATATATATATATATATATATATATATGTATAATGTGCACTACTACGCTGTTGATTTTAAATTTCACCTAAAAGGGCATTTATTAACATTTTTTAGAATTTCAAAAGGCACTACTTTGTTTGAAATAACTTCTACATTAGTTACAATTTACTAGAACAGTAGTGACTGCATTGGTATTAGAAATAATTAGAATTTTGGTTGAGGTTATATTTCCGTAAAAATAAATTTTCAGGGAAGTTATGAAAACAATGACAACGGCAATATTAACTAGCAACATAACTTAGTATATCATAACAATTTCAATTGTCTCCGGTATCATGAACACGATAAAAACCAAAATTTCTGTTTTAGCCTTACTACGCCAGCGCAGTAATGACGCCATTCTCCTCATAATGTAGGGTTTAATATAATTATAGCGTAACAATGCACATTATACAAATATATATATATATATATATATATATATATATATATATATATATATATATATCTCTCCTGGTAACAAGTAAAATTTCACACTTAATCTAATTGGCATTAAAAGAAACGACGATATTTTTAGGCTTCTATTAAAATCCCAATTACTGAGAATTCATTGTAAAGTGACAACTTTTGCGAGAAACACTCGGTTCGCTCATTCACATCACCAGTATGCAGTACAAATCTCCACTTGTCGTACCAAACGGGCGCAATCCACATTTTTCTACACGGCTTCTAAACTCTGGAATGATCTCCCTAGTTCCTGTTTTCCTCTCACTTATGATATGAGAAAATTTAAGGTAGCTGTTCATAGGCCTCTATTGGCAATTCATTATCCCTCTATCCATCCTCCTAAGTGTTCCTGAGTGCTTTAGTACGATAGGCCAAATTTAGCCTGTTCAGGTACACAATTATAAAAAAAAAAGAAAACCATAACAATCATTAAAAATCAGAAATGTTGGTTGTATGTCTAATAATTCATTATTTTCATTGAGGCAATTGGCTTCAAAAAAAACAATGCAAAAATTTTTTTTCAAATTTGTATTATCTAAATGGAAAAACATAGCTGTCTGCAAGTACAGACAATAGACACAACAGCACATCTTAAAGATCTGTAGCTACTATTAGCAAACTGGAAGGTAACACATTTCAAGACTTACATACACATCGTATGTATATATGTATATGTATATATTTATTTATTTATTTCAACGATTACATACTTCTGTGTTCCTTGGCATCCCAAAGGCGGCAGTTACCTCCGAGGCCTTAAGTGGTTCACTATAAATAAACATTCACCCTTTCCCAAAATACGTTACATAACCAGTATCAACTGTCAACAAACAAGCCTGGAAAAGTAATAATATTGTGGAAATTGTTTTCCCCCCGGCCCTTCATAACAGACGTTAATAACTCTTCACCCGCACAATACATGTTTTTCAACAAAAAAAATCAATCGTTCAAAAGCTTAAAAAAAACTAAATTGATGTGTTCAAATTTAAACAATTCAACCTCTCCTTTTCATTATTTTTTTTCTTTTTAGTTAAAGTGTAAAAGTTACTGTAATAAAACGGAAAAGAAATAAATACGCCCCTAATGCAACACAACCCCATCTTGGTCACGCAGCCCCACTCTGTAGTGGTTCCCAGGTACCCTATCTTGAAAAGTGTAAAAATAAATAAATAACCGTTTAGTTACACATAAACACAAACAAAAACCTGTAGTCATACTTACAATTTTGTCATAAATAATCAGAATAAAAATCGTAATACCAAACATGTGGCCCTTTAAAACCAATCATGCCGGTCTTTAATTAAATAAGTACATAAAACAATAAGGCAAATTACGGTACATATAAAATACAACAACAGTAAAATTGCACAGGTGATAATAAGGTAAATGCAAGGACAAAAGAAAATAGACATGGAGTTTACACGTACACAATTGTTTAGTGACTACTAAAGCACAAAATACATACGTAAACTTACAACAATAAATTACATATAAAGAGAAATTAGTTTGCAGGCAAACAATTCTACTTAACAAACTGATAAAAAAAAACTCATTCAAACAAAGCCTTACAAGGGTAAGTTGTAAATAGATCATAACATCGTTACCGATATATAACGTTGAGTGCGTTAGAAAAATACAGCGCCCCTTTCTCAGGTTACAGATTCATCTATACAACAATAAAAACAATAAAAATAAAATTCGAGGTGTTTAATGGTCATCTGGAACCGGGAGTATGTAACCACTGGCAATTGCCCGTTACAATTAGTAACCAAGTGTTATCCTGTACCCGTTCTCCAGGCCCACCTCTACACAAATATAAATATAAACAAGAAACAACAATGCTAATTCACACAATTATTTTAGCAGATTTCAGCTTAATGAGCCCGCGTGCGAATGAGATACCTTATTCTCGATTTTTAATACGTTATATAGGCTTGTGGAATTATTTGCTGCCAGCCTTAATTTATATAAAAATACCTTACACTTGAATATATATTTCTTTAATTGATCACAGACACAAATGTGCGCATAAGAATTTACAATGATTCGTTACGCTCCTTCAGTAAAGCAGCTTTTAAGCATACACCTGCTAGTCAAACATGTGTTTCAACCCTTAGCCAAATATTACTTACAAAAATAAAATATCCCAAAAACCATGCTCAAATAACGACTTAATATTTAATCAAATATGTTAAACTTCATTAATTAACTTTTCTATCGCGGTAACAGTTGCGATATAAAAAATGTTTGTTGCAATAATAAAACTTTTCGCGGTCCGCTTCGTACAGTATATGTTCATACTTTTGTCCATTTCCTTACTTGACAAAACTCGCAATTTAAAACTTGTCTTTAGATTTTAGTATTATTGCATATAAAACAAAAAGTTAAACTGGAGTTTATTGATACATGTGTCTTCCGGGTTTCCTAATTTTATATTCCGTTGACATTGACTACGACCCAAATGTCGGCTTTGTCATATTTACTTTGATCCTTATAAACGCTATTTTTTATTTTGACTTTAAGAGACAAGAGTTTCGGTAAAAATTGGCACAAAAATATCCCATGAAACTTCTAACGTTTAATATCTCAAAATAAAATTAATTGCTCACTGGCCGTTTAATTTTGATACAATACTATATATACTTCAATCATTCTAAAACTAAGAAATAAACAGTACGTAAGTTCAAAGTTGACCATTATATTATGCGCAAGCTTAGTAAACTTTATATACGCATTTATTTAATGAACTAATGTAACCTTATACTTCAAAAGGGTAAATATCACAGAATAACAACAATAACAATTTAAATGAAGTTTTGAGTATAAAACTTGTTTGAGGTAAATTTCGTAATTAAACTGCCTTGGAATTGGAATGGATGACATGCATATATAATGATAATGAAGCCAGATAAGGTAACGATGGATAAAGGTTAAGTTATAAACCTAGTTATTGTGGACATATGAGAATGTAATTACGATATTATGTTATGCATCGATAACAAGGTTAGACATTCTGGAAATGGTGGTTATACAATAAATTACATTAACAAATTAGATCGCGCATGTGATACAATATTGAAATACTATATCCACTTTCAAATTAAACATCCCACGCAATTTATGCTTAAAATATAATTTCCTTATATTTTTGTACAAAAATAAACTAAAGGAATGAAATATACGTATAAGCGAAAAAGTACTAATTAGTTTATTGGGGTTATTCCAGGGATTATTTTAATAAACTGATATTAGTGAATATTTTTGAGGTAATTAGGTCTGCAAATTTGCTTTTAACAAAATAGTCGAACAAGCAATTTTTTTTTGTGCAATTTCATACTTTTCTGTACTTTATTAACATAATTATGATAAATACAACCACTTTCAAAAAGATGCAAAATGAAAAAATTTTTTTTGGAAAGTAATACTAATAGAATAATTACCTCAATTCTACACTAAGTTGAATTTATTCTTTTTACCACTTATTATTTTCTTAAAACTTTTTGCATAAATACGAACATTAACATAATTAAAATACGCTTACCATAACTGCACAGTGCAAATCCACTGAATTTTTACTAATTCCATACGTAAATTATTATCCACTGTCTTGGTATAAGCGAAAGTATATACAGGGTTGCTCATTAGTGCGTCACAGGAAATGTTTCTATCAAACTTTTTGGTGTTTAAGAGCTGTTTGACACTACTAAATTTAGTACTAAAACATGTAAGAATTTTTTAGGATTAAATGCCACACGTATAGGCTGGTCAATCTAGGCAGGTTTATACGAGTGAGGTAGAAAAAATTAGTAACAAGATGATCTCTGCAGTAATGAGTAGTCAATGGGGTCCTTATTAATCCCTCAAAAATCGCACTTTGTCGCATTGGTGGAACTTGAAAAAAATGGCCGCCATCTAGAATTTTTTTGAATTTATTGAATATTTCGTAAAGTATGCATTTTATCAAAAAAACTCGAGAGATCATTTTTATAGAGAATCAAAATTTACTCGTAATGAAAAAAATTTCAAGTTCATTGACTGAAAAACCAAAAAGTTATTGTATATATGATTTGGCAATATGGGTTTTTGACAAATTTGATAAATATCTGATTTAGTTAAAACTATTTGTGTATCCAATTCTCCAGATTTTTAAGGGAAAAAATACTGAATAATTGGGTTATTATCCACATATTGGCAACACTGCCACACGACTTGCACCGACACGACGGCAACTTGAGACGACCTTGTTACTATGCGGTTTTATTTTTTAGTTTCCGCACAGTTCGTAAGCGAATAACACGTACTGTAATTTAGGCGTGATTGTACGAATTCTGACTTGTTTATAATTTGTTTTTTGGGTTTCTTTTTAACCATAACTTTTGAAACAGTATGAGTTCAATATTGTGTGCTATTTGTGATAAAGACACGAGCGAGAAAACTGTTACCGTTACCAAAAAAGGGTTAATATCTTTAGTTAAAGCAGGTCGTGCCGGAGATGAAAATATACCAAATTTGAAGAGCGATTCAATCTGAAAGAATCTGTTGCATGTACATCAAAGTTGTAGAAAAGTATATACACACCCTCGTGAAATCTTAAAGGCTGGGAAAGTACATCAAAATGAAGAAGCCTCGTCCTCATAAAACACGTTGAGGTCAGGAAGCAATATTTTTGATTTCAAAGGCCAGTGTTTATTTTGTGCGGCGAACATCAAGTTAAATGTAATGCAGGCAAAATCCCAAACGTCAAAAATTCGTATTGCATCAACAATAGAGTTAAGGAATACAATTCTTACACACTGCAGGCAACGAAACGATGCCTGGGGTTCAGAAGTTCAAAAAAGGATATGTAGTGAAATAGATCTTGTAGGTGCAGAAGCTAAGTATCACGCAAACTGTTTTAGTAGATTGTTGAAGCATAAAAGCCATGAAAAATCTGGGAGGCCTTTAGATATTGAATGTTTTGAAAAGTTATTCTATGATATTCAAAACGATAACGAAATGTGTCAATTTTCTTTTAAAGAACTCCAGGAGAAGCTAGTGTCATACTTACCTGAAAATGTAACACCTTGGTCCGAAAAAAATTTGAAACTTAGATTAAAAGGAAAACTAAAAAATACAGTAATAATTACGGAAGTCCCAGGAAAGCCAGCTGTTTTATGTTTGAAGAATAAGTGTGATGAATTAATTACTGATGAGTGGTTTGAAAACAATACAAATACTGAAGAAAAAATAAAAGCGGCAGCACAAATTTTAAAAGAAGATATAAGGACCATGGTTTGCGACGCTGATACTTATCCTGCGGTTGGTGATGTAAGATTGGGAGGAGAGAACCAATTTCCAAATTCTTTGGACGTTTTTTTTAATGAATTAATAACAAAAGGCAAAAATAAGGATATCAAAATCAACGCATTAAAAAATTTTGTTACATCATCAGTGCGGGTCAAGTCATTTATCTCACCGCTTATGCTCAGCTTGGGCATTCAGCTGCACCGGAAATACGCATCCAGATACTTAGTAGATCTTCTGTCAAAAATTGGTGTGTCTGTGACATATTCTGAATGCTTAGCGTTTGAGAATTCGGCAATAACTAGCAACAAAGATAATGTGCTAGAAGATACTTTTATACAATTTGTATTTGACAATGCGGACTTTAATATCCGAACTATCGATGGGCATGGTACTTTCCATTCAATGGGGGGAATAATGTGTGTATCGCCGTCAAATATCTCAAGTATTCCGACATTTGAAAGGAAAAAGACTCCAGAGTTGTCAGTTGATATAGGAAAATTTGGCAGTACACCATTACAGGTAACATTAATTACTTAATTATAAATTGATCATTCGGGAGCTTATATGTTACTTTTATTTATAGTTTCACAAAAAAACACCTAAATCTGGTCTGTCTACCATCACAATGAACTGGGATGAAAATGACACAATCAACCACTGGGATGTCTTGACAACCAACGTAGATACACTCTGGATTATGGGTAGCGTCTTTTCTTTTCGATGTCGATCATCGTGGAATGGATTTATGTCTACAGTGAAAACAAACAAACTTACCGTAGACAGCAATATAATTCCATTACCGTTCGTTAACATGGATCCTGGAAATCTGAACACAATTTATACAGCATTGCTGTTTGCTGCCGAAAAGTGTAAATACTATAATAAGAAGCCTTGTATTGTTACATTTGATCAACCTCTTTTTCAGAAAGCTGTGGACATTATCACAGCTTCAAACGAAAGTAATATTGTTAATTCAGTTATAGTTAGACTCGGCGGCTTTCATACATTAATGTCTTTTATGGGAAGTGTAGGAAACATTATGGCCGGAAGTGGACTAGAAGAACTTTGGAGTACGGTTTATGCTAAGAGCACTGTACCTCATTTAATGAGCGGGCATGCCTATTCAAGAGCGTTGCGTGCTCATTTCTTAGCTCATGAAGCATTAAGCGTAATAATATTGAGAGACCTTTCGTTATCTGAAGAGAGTATTAAACTTTTAGAAAATCTTTATGAAAATCCAATGCTAGATGAACTTCAAAATAACATCCTACTCTAACAGATTAAAGCTCAAATAGAGGAGAAATTAGAAGCCCATTCCAAACCTAGCAGGACAGGGAAACTGTGGGTTAATTACTTGAAGTTGGTAAGTTTAATGAAACTCTTCATTATGGCTGAAAGATCTGGTATTTGGTCGCTTCATGTGTATTGTGTCAAACATATGATCCCTATATTTTATGCTACAGGCCATATTAATTATGCAAAATGTGCACACCTATATGTTATTCAAATGCAGAAATTACAATCCTTGGATTCGAGTGAATATGAAAATTTTGTTACCAAAGGACTATTTACAATTCGCAGAACAAGAATTTTTTTTTCCGGAACTTGGACCGATATGATAATCGAACAAAGCCTAATGAGGGCCATGAAAACCCAGAGTGGATTGACTCAAGGTCGGGGGCTCATAGATTCTACCTTAGCTCGATGGATTTCCAGCATGTCGTCATGTATTCCTATTTGTAATGCCTTAGAGGACTTTACTGGGGTAAGAGCATCATCATCCAATCAACATGTTGAGTTGAGTAAGTCTCGTCTCCAATGCGACAAGACCGATTTTGGAAAGTTCACTACTTGGTTAGAGAATCTGACCCTTTCAAGTGTACTGAATTTATGTCTCTTTCATCTGGTATTATTGCATCTTCATCTGTAAATTGTGATCAAGCCTGTGACATTGGCGCAAACATCTTGAATAAAAGTATTGGTAAAAAATTTACCGAAATACAATGTAAAAGGTCAGAAAATATTAAAAACTTTGCCCAAATGAGCAACAAAATCAAAAATTTGCCAAAAGTACGTGGACATAAATCCCATGCAGCTCTTTAACAGAATTATTTGCTCGAGTAAGACACCCGAAGAAATTAAACATTGTTTTAACTTCGAACTTTCACCATATCCATTGGCACTTTTTAAAGACGGTAACCTAAGAAGAGGAGTAAAATCTCAACTTTTAAAAGAAATTGACAGCTTGCACACTCCTTCAGATCATTCCATGAATAACGAGACATGTTATGTCATAGATGGCGGATTTCTTCTGCATAAGGTGAAATGGCAAAGACCAGCAACGTACCATGAAATATTCTTGCAGTATGTAAATTATATTGTTCATACATATAAAAGAAGTTCTGTAGTCGTTTTGATGGCTATAATCTAGAAAATATGTCTACTAAAGATAACTTACAAAAATTGAGATCTGAACAAAACGTAGCAGTTTCAGTCCAATTGCACGTACAGTTGTCACACCACAAGATCTCTTTTAAGAAATAGCTAAAATAAAAAGAATTTCATCGAAATCCTGCGAAGATATCTAGAAGAAAATGACATTACTGTATATCAGGCGAAAAGGGATGCTGATGTCCTAATCACACTGACGGCTGTTCAGTTGTCCAGCGTTAAAACACATGTGACCGTGGTTTCTGAGGATACAGATATTATGGTTTTACTCATATATCACATAAAAGGAAATAATGTATGTTTGCTTCGACCAGGAAAATGTGCAAAGGGCGACAAAGTTTCTGATATAAATGAGATTCAGACAAAATTAGGCCATATAAAAGAACATATACTTTTTATACACGCAATGTCAGGCTGTGACACAACATCTTTTTTGTACAATAAATCCAAAAAGTGCTTCCTAAAATTGCTACAAGAAAATGAAGATCTGTGTCGAGACTTAGATGTATTTCAAGGACCTAATGCAGACATAGCAGTTTTGATTCAATCAGGACTTAAAATTCTTTTAAATCTTTACCGGTGTCCAAAGAAGATTCATGACATTAACCAGTTGCGTCACACACTATATATGCGACTGACTTCAAGGCAAAGCTTAAATTCAGAATTATGTTTAGCCTCACTACCAACCGCAAAATCTGCCAAACAGCACATTCTTAGGACGTATTTTCAGGTAAGTTTCTTTAAAGTATAAGGTACATTTTTTATTATGCTTACGTTGTCTATTTTTCTAGATTCAAGAATGGCTGGGAAACTGTCTTGACCCCTTAAATATGGTTGGAACAATGATAAAAGGAGTTCTAGTACCTATTACCACAACGCAAAATCCAGCACCCTCAGATTTGTTGAAATTAATTTTTGCAATTGCAAAGAAAGCAAATGCTTGAAGAATTGTTCCTGCAGAAAAGTTGGACTAAAGTGCTCAGCAAAATGTGGTCAGTGCTACGGCGTAAGCTGTAATAACGCCATAGTGCATTATGACGAAGAAGACGATTTATAAAGTAAAATTTATTTTAATTACTTAGTATCCTGGTTCCTGCTGAAATGTGGTTCTTATTATATTTGTTTTTCTACCCTTAAAAAATATTTATATGCTTCTTATTACATTTTTTTTATTCTGCACAAAAAAATTCTTTGAGCTTTTTATATAAAATGTTCCAGATATTGACCAAATTTTAAAGTCTTATATTTGCAATTCATATAAATCGCAATAATTTTTTGTTTTCAGGCCAATAATCTTAAAAATGTCACCATTATAGGTAAATTTTGATTCTCTATAAAAATAATCTCTTCAGTTTTTTTCATAAAATGCATACTTTACGAGATATTCAATAAATTCAAAAAAATTCAAGATGGCGGCCATTTTTTTTCAAGTTCCACCAATGAGACGAAGGGCGACTTTTGAGGGATTGATAAGGACCCTATTGAGTACTCATTCCCGCAGAGATCACTTTGTTACTAATTTTTTCTACCTCAACCACCTATTTTGACTCGACTATTAACATATTATTGTTTTTATATACAAATTTCAATATTAAATCCTATTTTAATGTTCATGTTTGACATTAATCCTAAGTTTTGTCACTAAATGGGCAGCTAAACTTACGCACAAACGCAATTTTAACCTCACTTTCGGTTTGTGGTTTTATTGTTAGCAGAAAGCCTTTTTGTTAATTGATAATGCCGGATAATTGGCAGATCCTATTAGCTGCCGCATCTATAAATGCGATATTGCTTAGTAGTATTATAAGTCGTCGTTTACAGAGAACAAAATATGAAAAGCGAACGCGTAAAATTTGGTGCAAAGAATGGTTAAGCAAGCGTTCTGAGGGAAAGGGAATTTTATCGATGCTTAACATGGAATTGAAAACAGAAGGTACATATTCCTATAAAATTTCTTACGTTTGTATGAAGACCAATTTGATCCCATACTTAATTTAATCGTATTTTCTCGATTCGCCACGTCTCGATTTACCATGCGAAAGAATTTTACCTGTTTTAGTGCCTATTTGCCATGCTAACGATAATCCCTAAATTAGACAGTAGCAGTTCGCCATGCGACCTTCCTAAGTTGTATATGAATGAAATATTTCCAAGAAATTATTATTGATTTGGAAAAATACCCTTAATCTTAAATTTATTGCAAATGACCATAGCCAGGTAATTGCAATTTAAGTATTAACATCCAAATTGGATAATAAAAACCCTATTTAGGTAAATCACTTTATTACTAATTACCCCATAGCCAATAGCAATTTGGGTAATATGGAACCACTGAGAAGTATCCACCCCTTTATAAAATGTAATAATTTATTTTTATTATTAATAGTTTTAGTTGAAAGCCAACAACGTCTTAGTAAAATCAGTGTAATTTGTCAAAAATACTTATTAATTATAATGGAGTTTTTAGAAACTAAGAGAAGTCGTCCGAAATTGGCATATATGGGTTATAACTTATAAATATATCAGTTGCGTAAAAATAAAAATGGAACCGAAACGTGGCGATGTGTTTTACTGTTTTTTAACATCGTTCCAATTAAGTGTTGTGCGTCAAACACTCCATTCTTGTGTACCGGACCAGGCTAACGTTGAAGTAGAGAAATGTTTACTTCAGTGTAAAAAGCGGGTAAGGGAAGAATTGACGCCAGTGCCGCACATTTTGAACAAATCTTTGGTAGCTGTAAAAGATGCAGGATTGGAATTTGTTACTGCAGTGCCATCTTTTACTTCAAAAAGTCAGCGTAGTACTGAGAACGCCGTAAGGTACTCGGAGCCCTTAACTGTAAAAGTAGTACCGACTCTAAAATTGGCAGAAAACTTTTTGGTTGTAGATGATGTAAGTGACAACCAACGAATACTTCTTTTTGCCAGTCAAAGAGCCAAAGACAATTTGGGGCAAAGCAGTGCTTTTTTTGGAGACGGAACCTTTAAAAGTTGCTGCAGAGAATTTACTCAACTATATACAATACATGCCGACATCGGTAGTACGCCCGACACTACGAATACTGTTCCTGTGTTATATTCTCTATTGCCAAATAAAAGCGAACGTAGGTACACACGTTTGTTTTCTTTGGTGAAAGAAAAGTATCCCTCTTGGAATCCAGACTATTTCAAAATAGATTTTGAAATTTCGACAATAAATGCGTTTCGCCCAGTTTTTCCCAGTGTACCGGTAAAATGTTGCAATTTACACTTCAACCAATGTCTTTGGAGAAAAGTACAATCACTTGGAGTTGCAAAACTGTACATTGAGAATAATGAAGTAAAAGAACACATCCGTAAGTGTGCCGCTTTGGCACACCTTCCTTCGTATTCTACAGGCGAGGGATGGTTAAATATCATGGAAACGTCGCCACAAATTACCTTGTGCAGTGCAGGAATTTAACGATTATTTTGTTGAACAGTGTCTCGAAAATAATGTAGTTGAAAAAATGTGGATTTGTTATAATGAAAGACACCGCACTACAAATTCTTTGGAAGGCTGGCACAACCGATTAAATCGTTTCCAAGTTCTTAAAGAAGATAGTAAGTATTACGATTTTGTTACCTTACAAGTTGAATTAAATATAACTCCGCGAAAACGATCTAAAAAGAACATCAATATCGATTTTTGTGTTAAAAGTATAGTGGATAAATTTGTTAACGACCAAATTACCATAGGCGAGTGCTTAAATAAACTTTTATATTGTTAAACTTAATTAATTTTTGTAAAAATGTTATATCAATTTCTTTACGTATTAGTTCACACCTTAGATTACACTTTTTTTAAATGTATTTAAAATTTTTCCTAAACATCTGATTCCAGTGATATTGCAGTAGTCTTAGTAAATAGTTAAAATTGAAATTGAATATAATTTGTTTTCGAGATGTTCGATCTATATCTTTTTGGGTGCAATGTTGAAACTTATGTATTTTTTATTTTTCGGTACCCATCTTGTAATGAAATTTTAAAACTTATGTTTTCTTTATGTAATTTAATGATATAAGGTTTAGATATAAATGAAAATTATTTATTCTACAATATATTGTACAGTTCAAAAAGTAGGTTCTGTCTATTAAACTGTTTAATTTGTATTTGACTAGGTATATTGCAAAATAAATGACATTTGTTTATATCTAAAATTGTACAGTAATGTTTTGTAAAAAAAATTACCAATTTCTTAACGTATTAGCTTACATTTATTTTAACTATGCATTTTTTAAATTTACGATGTATATACTTTTTAAATTTATTTTGTTTGTAACGATGATTTTATAGTATATTATAAGTTTTTATAAAAATAAATATTATTTTTCAATTTTTATTTTTATTTTGCATTTTTCGTTTTAGTTGATGAAAATTCCAAGAAAAACGTGTTTTGTGCCTACTGACCTGATGAAAAGATAAAAGGTGTTTATAAAACGTGGCAAATCGGGACATCTTAAAATATTTCTTATCGCCGCATGGCAAACTGGCTCAATAAAGGTTCGCGTGGCGAAACGACACATGGCGAATCGGGAAGAATCCAATTTAATAAAGGATGACATTAAAACAGATACTTTTTTTAGAAATGCAGTCCCTGCAAGAAGCGAGTAAATACAGTCAAACTCACTTACGATGAGCACGGATAAAACGAGATGCTGGATATAACGAGCGTTTCGTAGGTAAATGATTGAAATTGTATTAGTTTACGAACTAATTTTTCTCGCTTATTACGTTCACGTTTCACGGTAAAGACGAGCAAATTTCAAATTTTGTAGTAGTTTTTATATACACACTAAAAGCCGTTTCAAGTAAATATTTGTTAAGAATTTTTGGGATTTCCGTAATTACGTTTCACAGAAAAGACAGACACATTTTAAAAGACTTAAAATAGGTTAAAAGAGATTACCTACTGCTTAGAATTCGCTTATGTCTTCTGGCTTACCAATTGTACACATTGTACCTGTTTTACTAATGAATGCGAGGTACTTTCTGGTCAGTTGTTACTTTTGCAGCAATACGTGAGGTTGAAAAATAGCTTCAATAAAACGCAAAACACTTTCAATTCGCGAGAAAGTTGAGATAATTCGGGAACTAGAAAATGGTGCAAAAAATTCCGCGACGTGCAAAAAATATGGTTTACCATCATCTACCGTGTCAACGTTGTGGAAAAACAGAAAAACTACATTTGCAGCATTCGGAAACAATGTAACTGACGTGAAAAAATTAAAAAAGTGTACTAGAGATGATATTGATAAAGCGCTAATTGTGTGGTTTAAAAACCAAAGAAGTGCCGGTTTACCCATTAATGGGCGGAACAATTAAATTATACAGACTTTAAGTGTAATAATGGGTGGATTGATCGCTTTAAAAACGTCAATAACATTGTGTATGGAAAAATGAATGGTGAAACGAAATCAGTGGTCACTAACGTTAGAGGTGAGTGGTTAAAAAGTGTTTGGTCGGAATTACGACGAAAATTTAAAGATGCAAACATCCACAACGCCGACGAAGTCGGATTATTTTACAATTTAACTCCAGACACCACTTTAAAATTTAAAAATGAAAAATGTGTTGGTGGAAAAATGTTGAAAAATCGCCTCACTGTTTTAATTTACGCCAATATGACGGGAAGCGACAAAAAAATTGTTGGTAATCAGAAAATCACGAAATCCTCTCTGTTTTAAAAATATTAAGTGCCTACCAGTTGACTACACCTCTAACAAGAAAGCTTGGATGACATCTACAATTTTTGAAGAGGAAATTAGAAAATGGGATGATAAATTACGACGTAACAATCGAAAGATTTTATTATTGGTTGATAATTGCCCAGCGCATCCTGAATTGCAAAATTTAACCAACATCACCCTTATTTTTTTTACCACCAAACAGAACGTCGATCCTTCAACCCATGGATCAAGGGATTATCAGGAGTTTTAAAATTTTCTACCGTCGCTTATTAGTGTTACAGTTAATCGATCGAATGGAAAATAAACAGGATCTTAAAATAAGCGTGTTAGATGCAATTTCGCCTAATGAGTGATGCGTGGAATAATGTAACCCCCCACAACAGTTCAGAACTGTTACAAAAAAGCTGGTTTTGTTTCTGCTGTAAAAGAAAGTTTCGAAGAAGAAGACGATCTTCCTTTATCAACTTGGTTAGAAAGTAGAGACATCAATAATTTTCAAAATTGCGCGTCTTTAGATGACTACGTAGATATTGATGCCGATGTGATTACTTCGGGTTTAAAAACTGACTAAGAAATTATACAAGAAATTACAGAACGGGAAGCTGAAAGTGATGAAGGTGATGTAGACAGTAATGAGTGTGATAAACCCATGCCTGTTACATTCGCTAAAGCAGGCGACGTATTGGTATTATTGACGCGGTTTTTTGAAGAAAACGGTGGTAGTGAGCAAATATTTAAATCTATAAGTGTTTTAGGAGGTAGTCTCAATGATGTTAAATTTAAACAAAAACGTCAGCTAAAAATAAATAAAATTTTTAATAACTCTCCTAATGCTTAAGAGATATTCCGCTTTTTAATGCAAAATAATGTATTTTTATGCGTAATAAACAATGTTTTTAAAAATGTAGTATCCTTTTTAATTGTTCGTTTCTCGGATATAACGTTTAACGGATATAACGAGCAAAAGTTAGCAGTCCCAGAGATCTCGTTTTAACCGAGTTTCACTGTAATATGATTTCTAACTTTTATGAATATTTTATATAATTGTTATAATTTTTATTAGGTTGGAAGTTACTTTACGGTTTTTGGCAACAGGAAAAAGCTTCCGTTCTTTAATGTACAGTAGCCGAATTCATGAAAGTACAATTTGTAAATTTGTTCCTAAAGTACTAGAGGCAATAATTAAATATTTGAAGCCCTTATACTTAAAGGTAAATCAATAATACAACATTAGATCTTTATCAAAATTTAAACAAATTATGTTACATTTAAGACTCCATCATCAGCTTCTGAATGGGAAGCAGTTGCCTCTTATTTTCAGGGGCTTTGACAATTTCCTCAAGTCTGGGAGCCCTAGATGGGCGCCATATAACATTTCGGATACCAATTTCGGACGGATCCTATTTTTTAATTATAAAGGAACAAACAGCCTTGTATTGTTGGCTGTTGCAGATGCTAACTAGAAATTTATTTATGTTAATGTTAGGTTAAATGGAAGGATAAGCGACGGTGGTGTATTCCAGCAAAGCAATTTATTTAATGCATTGAAAATAAATACTTTAAATCTACCCGTAGCAAATAATCTACCGGGCCGAAAGGAAAAAGTTCCTTTTGTATTTCTTACCGATGATGCATTTCCATTACTACCAAACTTGATGAAGCCATACCCTTAGCGAGATTTTAATCATAATTCCAAAATATACAATTATAGGTTATCTAGAACTAGACGAATAATAGAGAGTAGTTTTGGCATTCTGACAAACCGCTCTAGAGTATTATTAAACCCGATTCACCTATCAGCAGAGCCACTAAATAGCTTGTGTTGTACTGCATAATTTTCTTTGTGCAACTAAAGGGTTACAGCACACTGCAGGAAATGAACTATAGTCTGTAAAAATAAAGATTTTCTATTTCGGCTTAGCGCTTTATTACTCTGAGACATTGGGAATATACAGCCGTTTCTTTCTAAAGTTTGGGTTTCAATAGAAACGTACGCGACTTAAGTGAAAGCGTAAATTACCTGCTCAATGACTTAAAACCGCTCGCGAGAGGTAAATACAATGGAATTTTAATTCTATTCCAGAAGTTATAAAACGTTTTGAACGATTTTTAATTTTAACTATGTTGCAAAGTTTTTTTTGTGTGTGAATGCAGAGGTTTATTACTTAATATAATTCATTTATTTTGAAATGTGCAACAACGAAATCATTAATTGGTAATTAAAAAGGAATTGATATGCATAAACCAGTTTTTATTGTTTACTAATAGTGACATTAATTGTACATGCAGAACATACATTCAAATATTATATAGGAATGCACTTATACCTAATGGGATAATTAGTAGAAAGTGATAATCAATTCCTCATTATTTAATCTATTATAATAGGTGGCTATTTGCGTATTTAGACCCCAAAATAATACATTGCATCTTTTTAAAAAACGAACTTCGAATACCGCCGTAACGAAAGTATAAAAAAAATCTGGCCTTATCAAAAAGATAAAATTTGATAATTTCGAAATTTAATATCTGGAAAAGTATTTGAGATACCGGAATATTGAATTCAGTACCGAACTGAGTTCATTGAAAACGTTTGGTAACTTCTGGAATAGGATTACATTTCCATTGTCTCAGAGTAATAAAGCGCTAAGCCGAAATAGAAAATCTTTATTTTTACAGACTATACCAGCTTAAACAATTTACAAAAAATTCAGCCTTCCAGCACCAATAGGTCAGCAGATGCAATAATAATGATAAGGAATGAATATAAAGAATATCTTAATTCTCCTGAAGGGTTAGTAGGTTAGCAGGAAACTGCTATTAGAAATAATAATATGTAATATTGTAATACATAAAGTAAATAAAACGGTTAATAATGTTCATCTTCATTTATACAGTTAGTAGTACTTGCACTATTTGTAAGTAACTGCCTCACACCTGATACTTCTAGTTTTGATGGATGCAAGTTTTTTGCTTACGAATTCACCAAATATATCAGATTCACTTCTGGTATTCTCGTTGTAACAATTATTTATTGGATCCCTTAAAACATTACCGGGGAGAAGTTAGCCATAACTTTCCAGCCATAGATTTTGAAAACTTTAACTCCGGCCGCGATACTGTTAAAAGTTCAAGAATATAAAAGTCGGCTAATTTACAAATTGTTTTGTTTAATTACCAAAAAGGAAGAACACAAAATACATTGATCCCTACAAATCAATTAGAAAATCTTAATTAAATTGATATTTTGAAAAAGTTAAAGAATAATATAGCCTGATAGTTTTTCGAAGTTTTGACAAACTTCGGCACAATTTTTTAACTTTTTTTATTCATACATTAGATAAGACAAAATTTGGATGGCAGTCCCCTCCACATTTTTAAGATAATAAAATAAAAAGTAAACATTTTAGTTAAAAGTAAGAAAAATTGAAAAATATGTATTTCGCGGGAACGGATTACGCGCTAAATGTGCAATTATCTTAAAAAATCGGGGGGACTGCCATCCAAATTTTGTCTTATCTAATGTAGGTATGTGTGGTGAATACGATGCGAATAAAAAAAGTAAATAAAAAGTGAACATTTTAGTTAAAAGTAAGAAAAATTGAAAAATATGTATTTCGCGAGGACGGATTACGCGCTAAATGTGCAATTATCTTAAAAAGGGACTGCCATCCAAGTTTTGTCTTATCTAATGTAGGTATGTGTGGTGAATATGATGCGAATAAAAAAAAAGTAAATAAAAGTGAACATTTTAATTAAAAGTAAGAAAAATTGAAAAATATGTATTTCGTTAGAACGGATTACGCACTAAATGTGCAATTATCTTAAAAATATGGGGGAGGGGACTGCCATCCAAATTCTGTCTTATCTAATGTAGATATGTGTGTTGAATACGATGCAAATAAAAAAAGTAAATAAAAAGTGAACATTTTAGTTAAAAGTAAGAAAAATTGAAAAATATGTATTTCGCGAGAACGGATTACGTACTAAATGTGCAATTATCTTAAAAAAAAATGGAGGGGGGGCTGCCATCCAAATATTGTCTTATCTAATGTAGGTATGTGTGGTGAATACGATGCGAATAAAAAAAGTAAATAAAAAGTGAGCATTTTAGTTAAAAGTAAGAAAAATTGAAGAATATGTATTTCGCGAGAACGGATTACGCGCTAAATGTGCAATTATCTTAAAACAAATGGGGGGGACTGCCATCCAAATTTTGTCTTATCTAATGTAGGTATGATATAGAATATGATGCGAATAAAAAAAAGTAAATAAAAAGTGAACATTTTAATTAAAAGTAAGAAAAATTGAAAAATATGTATTTCGTTAGAACGGATTACGCACTAAATGTGCAATTATCTTAAAAATATAGGGGGGGGGGGGACTGCCATCCAAATTTTGTCTTATCTAATGTAGATATGTGTGTTGAATACGATGCGAATAAAAAAAGTAAAGAAAAAGTGAACATTTTAGTTAAAAGTAAGAAAAATTGAAAAATATGTATTTCGCGAGAACGGATTACGTACTAAATGTGCAATTATCTTAAAAAATGGAGCTGCCATCCAAATATTGTCTTATCTAATGTAGGTATGTGTGGTGAATACGATGCGAATAAAAAAAGTAAATAAAAAGTGAGCATTTTAGTTAAAAGTAAGAAAAATTGAAGAATATGTATTTCGCGAGAACGGATTACGCGCTAAATGTGCAATTATCTTAAAACAAATGGGGGGGACTGCCATCCAAATTTTGTCTTATCTAATGTAAGTGTGTGTGGTGAATACGATGCGAATAAAAAGTTAAAATTGTGCAAGTTTGTCAAAACTTGAAAAACTATCAGGCTATATTATTCTTTAACTTTTTTACAATATCAATTTAATTAAGATTTTCTAATTGATTTGTAGGGATCGATGTGTTTTATGTTCTTCCTTTTTGGTAATTAAACAAAACAATTTGTAAATTAGCCGACTTTCATATTCTTGAACTTTTAACAGTATCGCGGCCGGCGTTAAAGTTTTCAAAATCTATGGCTGGAAAGTTATGGTTAACTTCTCCCCGGTTAAAACATTGGTCATGCGTTCTACTGCAGTAGTTGTAGATTGCAATAGGCTATCCTCATGCTCTTCGATATCGGCAATTGTTCTTTTTTGCTGGCTTCTCTGAGGTGTAACTCCCCGTCCTGCTACCAACACTATGGGTGGATGTAGTTGGACTATGTAGGTGAATTTCATTTCCACTTTCATCTACCAAAAAGGTCAAACAGATCTTTAAAAGGTGCGTATTTTAAATTGTTTTCCAATATACGGGTGCATAAAAAGTGTGGTAGTAACATATTATTTTTTTTTAAATAACCCCCAATATATTTTTTGCCATATTCGGAATTATCGTCAAATTTTAATGTTAATTTATGTAAGATGTTTTATCTTAAAAATTTAACGTTTTCGAATTATTTGGAAAAATATGAAAATTTTGACAGCTGCAGGGTTCCACAAAAATCGGTGCTGTACCGTGACGTCTGCGAATTTCGAAATCGGTATTCTGGGGCTCTAAGAAAACCTAAAAGCTACGTTTTGGCATATTTTAATTTAAAAAAGTCCTCTAGAACTCTCGAAATGTTCATCGAAGTTGCATGATTTCAAATCTCAACAACTTACTTATTTCAAATGGAATACCTCAATTTTTATACCATTTTCGGGTTTGTCGATAAATTCTAAGGTCAGTTTATGTTAGGTAAGAGAACAAGCGACGAAGACCAATTGAATATTTTGTTGTCTGTAATTTCGGAGCCTTCTACCAGTTTGGCAACAATATCCAAGGAAACCGATATACCCCGATCTACCGTTAGTACAATTTTAAAGAGGAAGAAGTATTATGACCACAGTATATCTTTCCATCAAGAACTGTTCGGTCTTGATTTGGAGATTAGCAGAGCATTTGCCAATGGGGGTTGGAAATGGAAAAAATAACACCTAACTTTTCCAAAATGTATTATTCTCCGACGAGTCAACTTTCACTCAGAGTGGTAGCCCAAACCGTCATAATTTTCACTATTATGGAACGGAAAACCCAGAAATAGTAAAATTAGTTTATTCTCAGGGACAGTGGACTGTAAATGTTTGGGGTGGTTTTATGGGTGATTTTATAGTTTAGCCACATTCCTTTACCGAACATTTGAATGGTGCTGAATATTTGTACTGTTTGCAAAATGATTTGCCCCAAATTACCTACGTATACCTTAACACCTATACCTAATTAGATAACACATAACAAATACACAAGTATTAAATAAACAAATGCAAATTATTATCGTCTACGCAGGCGAAGTTCTGAATTTTAGCTTTCAAGAAAAGATGATCCCACTCTCTAAAGATTCCCTGTTTCGTTTTCTATTGCTATTGTTGCAATACCCGACAACCTTTCTTATAATTTTTTGTTTTGACAAAGAGCGCTCTGCTGAAGCAATTGTCACTGGCGTGGATAAAAGAATTCTAAAAACAATGGTGGTGTTAGGATAAGTAGCAGTGAGACTATTCTTGTAAATAATATACTCTAAAAGCTCGAAAGGTTCAACTTTCTTTTTGTAAACAACTTTCAAGGAAATTAATTCCTCCCTAAGTTCTATGCCATCTATATCAGAATAATTCTGAGTTTGATCTGTTAATTTCAAATATAAACCTTCATAATGTTTTTTTATTGTTTCGTCATCGAAATTAGTAAATTCATAAATCAACAAAAATATGTCTTTATGCTGATTCATTAAGTCAAACCTTTCGTGTAAGGAAGCTGTAGTTTGGTTTAAAAGAACGTAATAGAAATTTACTTTGAAATTTACGGTTGCATCAGTAATAGGCTCGTCTGGTGCTTCGTAATCGAATTGACGCCCGGACCCTCGCCTGAACGTTTGTGAATGTGCATTGATCCGAACTTAAAATCTACCTCTTTTGTGAGCTCATAAGCTAATTCTATGTAATTGTGGAATGATTCCTCAGTTTTTAGATTTGATTAATGTTAAAAGGTTCGCTAATGATTCAGTTTTTAAATTTATGTTTTTGATTGTAACATCTTGTTTATCTTGTCAATTTGTACCATATTAAGACTGAAGAAACAAATTTATATGTTTTAATTTGTTAAGCTAAAGATTTTGCTAAAGTTTTTGTATTTACATCATTTTCACTGTCAATTATATGTAGAAGGCTATCACAAATTTCGTCTAACTGATGTCTCACTGCTATTACTGGGAATGTAGGGTAAATACTTTCCCATCTGGTCGTACTAACAGATTTTAAAATTAGATTGGAAATGTGATCTTTTAGAACTTTCCAACGGTGCGTGGCAGGTGAAAAGAAAACATATATATCTTGCAACTTTTGCAAAGCATTCATGTTGTTTTAAAGCAAAATATGTGGCTACAGCATGATGGTGCTCCTGCGCAGTTTGCGTTAAATGTGAGAGACTACTTAAATCGAGAATTTGAAGATAGATGGATAGTCCGTGGTGGTCCCGTTTCTTGGCCGCCTAGATCGATAGATTCTTTGTATGAGGTCACATAAAAAATATCAAACTGCCCCGACTACTAAAGAAGATATGAGAATAACATTCATGCGTTTAGAAATAGCATAAGCATAGAGGTGTTACGAGAAGCAAATTGGTCTTTTCTGGTAAGACTGCAATTGTGCTATAATCGAAATGGGGGACCGTTTGAGAATCTGTTATGAATACCTCACTAGCCGAAAATGAAATTTCTGCAGTTGAATGCATTGATCAAAATAAAAATAAATATTTTTTTTAATTTTGCCGAATAATTTGAAACGGTAAATTTTAAAGATAGGACACCTTACATAAGCTGACCTTAAAATTTGACTATTAATCCGCAAACGGTATAAAAATTAGAGTATTCCATTTGGAATAAGTTATTGAGGTTTTAAATCATGCAACTTTGGATGAACATTTCGGGGGTTGTAAAGCACTTTTTTTTTAATACGTCAAAACATAGCTTATAAGGTTTTCTTAGAGCCCCAGAATATCGATGCCGAAATTCTCAGAGGTCAGGGTGCAGCACTAATTTTTGTGGAACCCTGTAGCTATCAAAATTTTCATATTTTTTTGAATAATTTGAAAACGGTAAATTTTTCAAGATAAAACATCTTACATAAATTAACATTAAAATTTGACGATAAATCCGAATACGGCTAAAAAATTGGGGGGGGGGGGTTTCTATTTAAAGAAACAGAATTTCTTACTACCACACTTTTATAACGCACCCCGTATATTGGAAAATAATTTTAAAATACGGACCTCTTATACACCAAAAACTTTGATAGGAAACAATTCCTTTTAAAACTCATATTTACTGCGATATCGCACTTTGGCGCACTTATGAGTAACCCTGTATAGATGAAACTGTTGAACATTTATTGAAATCATTGCATAAGTTTTACTTCGAATTAATGTGGTGATATTTAATTTGGTCACGTATTGTCGAAACAAAAATGGTGCTTGCATTGCCAAAATACTACCATTAGGTATTGCCTATGGCAGCTAATAAGACTATGCTTGTCGTCGAAGGAATAATGAGCACTACGTGTATTACAAATATTTAAGAAAAAAATTGGCAGTTCTAAACAAATTATTTGGAATATTCGGTTGAGGCAGGATATGCACATATGAGAATGAATGTTATAAATACTAATTATACATTAACGTTAGCCAGCAGAATCAAAAGAATCTTGTTTTTGTATAGTTTATGACAAATAAAAATTTGTCCTCTCGAAAGCCAGCTTAAACAAAAATTTTCGCTTATGGCATAAAAAGAACTATACTTGAACTTACATAAATAAGTTTGTACTGCGGCCTAGCTCAGCGCACATTACTTAAGATACTTATTGTAGATTGAAAGCTCTTTTCTTTATAAGGAATGTAGAGATTATATCCATAGCTATAAATCAGATATGCATAATTCAGGCGTCACTAATTGTTTAGGTTAAATAATTAAAATACAACAAAAAATAATACCACGTATAAACTTAGTAAATAACACAACAGCTGTATTTATGTGTTATAATAAGTGTTATAATACAGAATTAGTGACTCGGTACGGCCCCGAAGTCAAACAACTTTTCAGAAAGCTTGCAACATCAATGAACACTAGAGGAGAACCACCTAACCTTCCTCTGCAAAGCCCGTGATAACAACGTAATACCCACCGGGCTCAACATCAAAACTCCTATACACAGCCGGAAAATATCACTAATCGCAAAGAGAGTTAGCGAAGCGTTAGTCAAAGACCGAATCAGACATCACCGTTTCAGAAACTACCGGCTCGAACACCAATCCAACGAGATTAGAGAAACCATTCGAAATCGAGTGAACGAACAAGACTTTGATAGGATAAATAAATAAATATTCGAAGACCAATGCACAAGGAAATTCAGCAGAAGAAACTCGAAAAGCTGATGAAGGAGAAGAAAGAACCAACCAACATCAATTGAAAAAACACTGTCATAAACATCTATAAACGACAGTTGAACGAAAACGAAATGCAGGTTCTGGACAAAGGCTTGAACTATGCGATAACACCGAGGTTATATTACGAAAGTAGATTTAATAACCGCAGTCGAAGAAACAGCTATGAAATTAGATCCTGAAGAAGCCGAATAATACAGAAGTAAGGTTAGATCAGTCCTAGATTCATCTAGGCGAACTAAACCTAACCTCTCTAACCTAGAAAGGAGAGCGGTCATTTCCCTTAAGAATGACCCAACAATCAAAATTCTCCCGGCAGACAAAGGAAACGCGACTGTGGTAATGGATATGGACACTTACAACAGTAAGATCCAAGAACTACTAGACGGGGGGAGTACAAACAAATACTAAAAGACTCCACACCATCAATCGAAAGACGGATATTCCTGACGCTGGCAAAACATAAGGGGGAGTTCTCCGATTACCAGAGAACTAGACTTACCCCACACTACAGAAAAACCTCCGCATCTGTATGGCCTAACAAAGATTCACAAGGAAGGAATTCCTCTGAGACCAATTGTGAGCTCGAGAAATTCACCTTGTCACCCATTAGCTAGGTATCATCACACCCTTATCGGGAAAAACCGTGTAGATGGTCAAGAATACGCAGCACTTCGTGGAAACTATCAAAAACTTCCAACCAAACCACGAAGAAATACTGGTAAGCTTCGACATTGTGAGTCTCTTCACAAATGTGCCTACCGATAAGGCACTAACTATCATAAGAGACAATCTGGAAAAGGATGAAACGCTAGACGAACTTACGCAACTCTCGGTAAACAGAATAATGGAACTTCTGACAATATGCATTAGAACTACATATTTCCAGGTAGAAGACAAATTCTACCAACAAGAGTTTGGGATGGCGATGGGTTCCCCACTATCACCCATAGTGAGATATATATATATATATATATATATATATTATATATATATATATATATATATATATATATATATGGAAGACTTTGAAGACTAAGCGATATCCGAATTCACAGAGAAACCAAGGATGTGGCTTAGATACGTGGACGATACCTTCGTAGTTTGGCAACACGGCAAGCATAAGCTAGATGAATTCCTAGATCATCTAAATAGCCGCGCGCCCTCCAGCAAATTCACAATGGAATTGGAGTCGGAAACAAAAACTGCCATTCCTGGATGTACTTGTGCACAGGAATGACAACACTTTCACGACAAGTGTATACAGGAAACCTACCCACACGGGAGGTACCTACACTACAACTCCAATCACCACAAAAACGTGAAGTTAGGCGTGGCAAAATGCTTGTACGATAGAGCAAAAACAATATGCTCAAAACAAGAGGACCTGAACAGAGAAAAAGAAAATATCGCTAGAACACTCAAAGAAAATGGCTACCCCGATCTAACACCTAACCTAAACAGGGAAAAGGTAACCGAAAAAGAAGAACCTAAATATACAACGATAATACCATATATACAAGGTACCTCAGACAAAATACGAAGGATAGGCAGCAAATACAAGATACGCACTGCCTTCAAATCGACCATAACGCTCAGGGGAATACTAACCAAAACCAAACCATACAATGAAGATCAGAATTCCAAGAATTGTGTATGCAACCTACCTTGCGAATGCGGCAGAGCATACATAGGAGAGAGCAGAAGACCACTCAAAGTGAGAACGCAGGAACATAAGAACAACGTCCGCAAGGGCGAAACAGAAAGATCAATAATCGCCGAACATGTCTGGAACGAAGACCACCGCATCCAATGGGGTAACATACAGATAGTGGCAAAGGACGAGAACACAACTCGTCGGAAACTCAAAGAAGCCACATACATCGCACTAGCACAAAATCCAATAATCCAAGCTAGTGTAGAAATGAAACCCATATGGATTCCAATAATGCGCGAATGGCTTAAGCGGAATACACCTGCGCAAGAAGTTACGGCGCAACATGCGCAATAAACTTCTGCGCAGCCACGAAAAGCTTTATATATATATATATATATATATATATATATATATATATATATATATATATATATATAAAGTTCTAAAAAATATATATTGGATTACTCAGTGGCTCAGCGGTAAAGGTGTCAGACTAATCAGTGAAAGGTACCAAGTTCGAATCTGAGAGTAGTCAAGTGTTTGGGAAAAAGTTATATATAACATATGAATTCGACTCAAGTGCGAAAACAGTTCTTCTCAGGACTAAGCCTGATGACGGAGGCAGAGTCCGCATCCGAAACGTCGCGCTCAAAAAGCATAAACTGTGAAAATAGGCAGATCAACTCCACGAAAAAGCAGTATTTATTTGTATATTTAATAAATCAAAATAATATCTGCTGATAACTTCAGCATAAAAGCGAATGAAATAGTACTCAACTTTTTGCAAAGCTTTACGATAGTACACTAATTCTTAATTTATACATAAAACTGTACATAAAACATAACCTATCTTTACGTAGAATTATTTCAAAATGAAAGTTGATTGAAACGGTATAACTTTAATGTAACAACAAAAATTGTTACATGTCAACAAAATACCACTGAAATAAGGTCATGAACTCAAATGTTTTCATTCAAGACATTAGCTGGAAACAGATATTTTATTTTCATTACAACAGCATTAAACCTTCCGAAAAATATTGACTAGCTTTACTTTCATGTTCCTAAATCAATTCGTCTAATTTGTTCACTTAATAAAAACGTAATTTGCACCAAAAAACGGATATATACTTGTTAATATATTATATCAAAACGATCTTCTGACGAGAACTTCATTTCTGGTGAATACGAGAAGGCAAAACATTATAAAGGTAATTTCAAACATTTTGCAATAATGTAGTGGTAATCATAATGTGTACTCCACCCAAAGCAACCAACACAGCATGTTGTGGCTACTAAAGCGAGCGTAACTAAACAACGGGTATGATTTTCATATTTAATGGTACAAAAACAAAAGGTATCTCCTACTCAAACTTTCTTTAAGATACCGCATTGCGTTCTCTAACGTACTATATGTGCCATCTTGATCTCGTAGCGTCATTCGTCACGCTTCCTTCAATATGAAATCGAACCATACATATTTTCACTGTTCAAAATTTTCTTAACGTACGGGAAAGGATTTCTTAACGTAAGGGACGGAATTTCTCTATTAGATATAGTAAATTATTAAAAAAATGTAATTAAAAACAGTTGCTTACCTTATGCTGGGAATGTGATGTAACACTGAATGATAGTGGTACTCGAACTATATTTTGTAACAATTTTGTGATGTAGCACTCTGTAAGTTAGTGTTAATTCTGAAATAAAATATGGTCCTACAATACGGTGCCAAATGTGTAATGTATCTTTTCAATCATCTTGTGCAATGCACAACAATTCCTAAATTCTGTGCTAAATAAATTTTATTTAAATAATGGTTACTCAGACTAGCCTTTATTGATTGGTTCTAAGTGCAATTTATTTATTAATTTGTTATTGCTATTAATTACAACTATTTACTGGACAATTGATCAATATTTATTTCAACTTACAAGTATTTTGTATATGTGCGAATTTATATAAACCGTCATCAAATTAATTTCGTTGAAAATTGACCCTTAAAGTCGACAACCTAATGGTTAATGTATTCAATGGAAATCCTTTTATGCATGTAACACAAATGTAAGGCAATCGTGTTTTAATATTTATATTTACTTGAACTCTGACCATGTATAATAGATAAGATCATTTCCCTGATAGTGTTAACTCGTTTAGTATGATTTTCAATTGTGTTTTAAAACATCTGCTATCGTAAAATGAAAAAGCAAAAAAAAAATGTTAATCAGTAATCTCACTATTTATTTGACTTTAATTAATAATTGCATATATCAGTACTTTACGTTGACTGCAAATTTGTATAAGTTTCTCTAAAAATTAAATTCACTTGTACAAAGGTGTGTAAACACATTATAATTAAACTCGAAATAAAGAAAATGATTTAAGTTTGACTAATATAAAATTTTTTTAGTACATTTGACATCACTTTATCATGTTAACTGACATTTGTGGAAAATGTACGTAAACAATTACGGTTCCTAAAAAAAATCTTATTGCTATACAAAATTCACACAAATTTTTAGTCGAGTCCCAATTCTTTTCTATTAATGCAATGCAACCATATATTAAACAATTTGAAATTTAAAGAATTACTGTAGTATTAGGATTTAACTAGTTAAATTCAACATTAAAGAAAAAATTGTATTACACTACTAAAAGATAAAATATGATCCACATGTTCCTTTTTTGGTTGCTTGACAAATCAGATTCAGTGTTGTAACGGTAAACTATATATACTCGTTATTCAACGATCTCGGTTCACTATTGCACAAAAGTCTCAAACTTTGGACTATTCACTAATGTTGTCGTAACTATTGAATTTATTTTACATGTATATACTTATTTATATACAATTCCTTTTATTATACTTATATGAGGAAAATTGTTAATTGACATTCACTAGGAAATGTAATAAAGGCTTCGCAAACATTTGCTTAGATCAGTTTAAATTGATCAAACCTATTATAAATGGTTTTGGTAATTTTCTTTTATATGTACGTATTATTATTTACAACAACGTAATTTATATTATTTAGTACTCGCACATTTATTTTTAGTTAAGAAAATTCTTTTAAATTTCCATTTATTTCGACTTGTTTAGATCGTTATTTGTTGCGCGTAATTGTTTGTTGACAATTTATTATTAATATGAAGTTTTTAATTTAAATAAATTCTCACTTATTAAATTTGAGAATAATAAAAAAAAGCATGTATTTAATTACAATTATTATTATGTCCGCTACAGATTTCTGCAGAACGCGTCGCTTAATAGTAGACTTAAACCGCGCCGCTTTTCTTAGACTTTTAAAACTCAGAACAGCGCCGTTTTTCTTAGACTGCCTCATCCCTTTTTTTTCTTTTTTTTCCTTTTTTTTTTTAGGTTAGTATGCTCATGCATTTGGTTAGTATGCTTATATCTTATGCTTATATGCTTATTCGTAGACTGTTCAGGATTCCTCCTCTTCAGCCCTGGTAATTCCATTATTGTTGGTGTTGCGATGTTTTTTGTAATTGTGTGGTTTACAATCATGAGTTTATTATTTTTGGTGTGTTAAAAAAAAGAAGATAATTTGTTGAGGGTTTATCATTTGGTGTAAAAAAAAGGTTAAAGGTCTGATTTATTACTGTTGTGAACATTAGGTTTAGGTGTGCGTGTGGTTGAGTGTGGTGAGAGGTGTAAGGGTGTTGATGATTCGTTAGCCGGTATCCTTGCGTGGTCGTTATCCAATAGACGGTGGGATGCGGAGTGCATATGGAATGTTATCAAGGGTCTCTTCTATCTCCTCTGGGATGTCATCTAATAATTGGGTTAAGATCGCGGGGGGTGTTTAAATTTAAGTGTGGGTTTTTTACGTGTGAATTTGGGAGGTTGGTAGGTGTAGGAAGTTGTGATAATTTCTTTGGTAGGGATGATATCGCCGAAAATCCTTTTGTGTGTAAAGTTTTTCTGAAGTGTTTGGATTCTGTTTGTGATTGGTGGTATGTTTGCGTGTTGTGTTGTGAGGTTGCTTGGGTACCTGAAGGGTAGCCCATGTATACGTCTAAATATCCGGCGTTCACAGGATGCTATAGAGGAAAAGTTGTTAGGGTTAATGTTTGTGTATATTGGTGCTCGGAAATCCATAACAGGGCGGATGTAAGTTTTGTATGTGTGTTGGAGTGTTTTGGGGTGACAATCTCTGATTCGACCCCGGCGGGCGCCCAGTAGGTTAGCACGGTTTCTAATTCTGTTAATTGTTTTCCTAACATCGGGGAGCCAATTAAGTGTTCTGGTGAATAGGATACCTAGGTATGCGATCTGGTCTTGAAGGGGGATTCTCTCTAGGCTAATGGTGAGGGAGACATTCCTGGAGGATAGGTTTGGGAATTTGTCTTCGACGTAATTAGGGTGGCGGAAAAGGATTGGAAAAGTTCCGAAGGGTTTTGGATATGCGGTTGGAGGCCGTTTTGCTGTTCCGATTAACCGACCAGAAGGCGGTGTCATCTGCAAACTGCGCAACGACTACTCCGGGTTGGGTAACTTGAGGGATATCTGAAGCAAATATGGTGTAAAGGATGGGGGCTAAAGCAGAACCTTGCGGAACGCCTGCAGTGGGTTGGAAAGGGTCTGAGAGGTTTTTCCCTACTTTCACCCTGACCGATCGATTGGTTAGGTACGAAAGCAGGAGTTTGGAGAAGGGGTCGGGAATGTTAAGGTTTCGATTTTTAGAGACCGGCGTGCCAGACCCTGTCAAATGCTTGCTTAATATCCAAGAACATAGCCAGATTGCATTGCTTATGGTTGAATGCTCTGGTGGTCTCGGTAAGCAGCTTCAACAAGGGATCGTGACACGTCCGGTTTGGGTGGAAGCCAAATTGGCTGTTGGGAAGGAGGTCGTTATACTCTAGGTGTTCCCTGAGCCGCCTGGGTAGAATTTGCTCGAAGCATTCCCCCGAGGCAACTCAGGAGGGATATGGGTCTGTAGGAATTACGTGAGGTTAGGTCTGCGTGAGGTTTTGGTATCATGACGGTGGAGGCCGATTTCCAATCCGTCGGGAAGTAAGAGAGGGTTAGGCACTTATTGTATATGTTTGAGAGTAGTTGGAGGCATGGGCCGGGTAGGTTTCGGAGGATTTTTCTATTGAGGTCGTCGCGCCCTGGGGCTGAGTTTTTACCTTTTTTAAAATAGGCATTGACCTGATCTGGCTTAATTGGGGAATAGAAAGGATTCTCGTTGTCGAGAGGGGGTTCGGGAAGGTTAAGGTTTCAGAATTCCTCGAGGCGGTTCTCGAGGAATTCCTTGAAAACAGGATCGAATTGGGGATCGTTGGGGGATTGGAATGTGGATTGGAGGTAGTGACCAAAGATATCGGCCTTTCCTTGGTCGGAGGAGATTAGGTTGCCCTGAAGGTCGGTTAGATGGGATTTGGGGTTAACTTTTCTTCTGGTCAGTTTGTCAAACTGTTGCCAGAAGCGTTTACCGTCTCGATAATCTAACTGGGAAGTGGCTTTAGCCCAGAAGTCTTCTACGTGTTTATTGGGTTCTCGCCTGATTAAGGCGTTAAGGCGATTGTATTCCGTCTTGAGCCGGATCCCTGGATCTCGCATTGTAGTCTCTAGGATGACTGCATTTACTGGAGGCATAAACTAACTGGTCATCGGAAAGTGTATTGTGCCCGGGTGGTTGTAGGATATGAATACTATGGGAGTGAAGTGCACCGTTCAGCGACGCATTCGATTGCTGCAGGTGCGCAGGTAGTTGAAACGAGTTGAAGGGAAACAGTTTTTAAAGGACGGTTCCGTGTGCTATTGTTGAGGAAGGAATTATAAGTTGAAATTGTAGTGATGTTTGTGAGAGTTTGGTTTCGGTAATTGAAAGGACGTGTACATTGTGTTGGTGTAGGAAGTGTTTAATTACGTTCAAGAACGCCTAATAATGGTCCCTGTTATGTTGTCCATTAACAAAGGCGTTTAAGGATTGTGTTGGCGGACTACGGCGACCTTCCTTCGCGTACCGGCTACGCAGACGTTGATACGTCGTTGGAAAAGTTGAGGATACGGATTCTATGGTTCGGATAACACGGCGTTGGTGGTTAAACAGGTCTAGGAGAGTGGGTGCTCTGATAATTCGTTATAAAATGTAATCTGAATAATTTTTAACAACGAAAATCGGCCGCAATATCGATTTTTACGAAATGTGAAAAAGCGCATTAACTATATCTACATAATTAATCTAGTAGGCATTATTCATTTGCAAAATTAATATGTGACTTCTACTATGTACAATATTGCGCACATTATGTAATTTAAAATTTTTCATTCTGTAATTATCAAGGTTAAATTCGTCCTTAATTTCATTGACAGGTGAAGCCAAAATGGTTACCTTTTGAAACTAATTCTGTTGAAGGTTTACCAGTGGTTTATATATTTATTCCTTTTATTTTTGAATTTTAAATGGAAATTGCTTTTAACCCCGATCAGTGTCGTGTCGTGAATTTGTTTTTACAAATTTTTGCTAAAAAATGTGTATAGTCGGGCCGACGAGAGGTGTCTTATGACTCATCCTTTAGTAAAGCATGGTTTAAGATCTTAAAAACGTATGTCGTCATTGGTTCATATAGTTAGTAATTTTAAATACCAACAAAACATCGTCAATGTTTCTAAGTTATTTCCAAATTTAAGCCGCGCTGTCAAATTTAAATAAAATTATTGTTCGAATATCTCGGGATTTAGCATCCTAAAGGTCTTAAAAATCCATCCACTCGTATAAATAAAGTCGCATTTCGTTTAAGGTCTGTTCGCACTTATTCTGGCATGTAAAGTCCACCGAGCCTGGGTAGTGATATGATAAAAATATATTGTACAACTGTAAACGATTATCAGAACCGAGACCGGGTCACAAACTGCCGTTTTGGATCTCTTTACAAATTAACTATATCAATGATTTTCAATAGAAACGAATTAACTAGCAGTAGGCAGTACCGAATGAAGTGCGAAAAGTTTGGTTCATTGCGGAGGATCGTTTTAACCGACAGATCTTACTGCGCCAAAAGAGTCAAGACTATAATTTGGTTATCGAAGCCACTTATAATAACTGATTTTAAAATCTCAGTTCACAGTATATATATATATATATATATATATATATATATATATATATATATATATATATATAATATATATAATCGAATGTAAATAACAGCTACAGAGGTATATGTTAAATATAATAATTCTTTACAATGTTATAAAGTAACTAAGATTCTAATTTTTGCTTTAAATTCAAATATTGGACATCTTATAATTAAAAGTCATCACCTTCACTTTCACTATCATCTTCACTCGACTCTCTGACATTGATTACTAGAGGTTTTACCATTTCTTCAGCTGTTTTTTGAACGTCCCACCACTGGCTCATTTCCTTTTCAGCATGTAAAATACATTTTACAGTTCTCCAGTTTAATGAATCCTTCCATAGCGATAAAACATTCTCGTCCCTGAAGCCCTGTCGTCTAACGTTTTTGTTGGAATACTGTTTACAATTTGCCCATATTAACTCGATAGGGTTGAATTGGCAGTGATACGGAGGTAAACGTAAAATTTGATGTCCCCATTGATGAGCGATTTCATCAATTGCATATATTTTTGGAACTTGTAAATCCTTGGCAATTTGTAAAAATTCCACTTTCAGCATATCATTCGAATCAGGAATGTTTTGTTTTCTTAAAAATTGAAGAAGTTCTTCTTTCTTCCAACTACTTGAAGGCAATTTTTCTACTAATGTAGAATGATAACTGGCATTGTCAAGAATTATCAAACTTGGTTTTTCTAAATTTGGTAAAAGCTGTTCTTGAAACCATTTTTGAAATAAATCAGCGTTCATATTATCGTGGTAGTCTGCTGTCTTACTTTTACTGGAAAATACCAATGATGAATTAGGTATAAAACCATCCTTGTTGCCAGCACTCAGTACAATAAAACTAAAATTTATTCGGTTAAAAATATTTTTAACAAATCGGACTATTTTAATTACCGTTTCCCTTTTCCTAGCGGTTTGTTTTTTGTGCTTTTCAAATCATTATCATACCATGATTTTCGAACGCTTCCTCGACTAAAAATCCACGTCTCATCCAAAAAGACAGGATCGTAACTAATTTCACAACTTTTATTAGCAAAATATTTTCGCAAAAATGTTGCTCGAGCACCAGCAATATGAACCTGCTCCATTAAACGCCTTCTTCCATCGCCAACTTTGAATTCAAAACCAATTTTGTGTAACAATTGTTTCAAACTCGTTTTACTGAAGGTAAATATTTTATCTTCTTTAAGTTCAGTTTGGAGTTTTTCGATAGTAATATGTGAGCCTAAAATTAAACAGTGATTAACTCCATTTCAACAATAATTTCTGAATTATTTACGAGTTGCATGCATGATGTAAATTTTCGTTTCAAAACGTCTTTCACGTATTCGTCGACATCCTGACTTCGACTTCAAACGCAGCCTATGTTTTTGCGGTGAATCTGGCGCCGATTTAGATTCTAAAGCGAGAACCATTCTTGCCTTTGTTGAGTTACGGTTTCTCGGAAATGCCGCAGAAACAGTTCGCTGCAACATAATATTACATAAATATAAATTTAAATAGTGAAAATTATTAGCGTACTTAATGGAAGTTAAAGGTAAACTTGGGCCCCGTTATCGCGTTTCATCTCGAAATAATGCAGTATATTCGTTAACATTACTTTGTATGGCTTTTCAAGATTTACCTTTAATGACATCATTATTTGCTGCAAAATAAATAAATCATTCAATCAATTGGAAATACATTTTGCATTTTAAATTTACCTCGTAATAGTGAATATTAATTGAAGCGAAAGATAAATTATTATAACTACAAAACACGATGCGATTATACGAAACGAAATACGAAGAATAATTTGAGGTTAAATAGCCAAGAAGACATCTGCAGCGTCATGCGCTTTGACTTTAGAATCGACATACTTTTTTAACCTGCATTTAAAATATATAACGTATAAATTATAACCCATCTTTTGTAACTTCCACTAAGGTAAAAAGCAGATGCATTTCCGTAAAATTATATCCCCATTCTCGAGTCCCCATGAGACACCCGGACTACTATATTTTAAGTTTGTGTTCTATTTTTTATGGTTCCCCGCAACTATACGGTCGACTTTGATGAAATTTGGAATGATGGCCTAAACTTATTACAAAAAATTTAAACCAATATATACAGGAAAATAAATTTATTTTAAATTTTCAAATTTTAACGTCAATTTTTGCAATTTTTAAAATAAAATAAGAAAGTAATTAAATTAAAATTCTTTATTAATGATACCTATTAACGTTGACCTTGACCCGACGACGATCCTGCTGTTGGCGGTGTCCTGGATGCTTCTGGAATTTTCCGCTGCTGCTGATATATTCCGGCGGCTCCTGCTTGCGGCTAGGCTGTGGCTCCTCTACTGATGACCGCTTCTTCGTATTATCTGTATGCAAGCAGTGACATATCTACCTCCGAAGCGGCGAAGATCACGATTCCGGAACGATGAGCGAAAACGCTAGGTTCTTTTTTTGAAGTTAAGCGATTGTAATAAAATCACAAAACGCTTACGCTGAATAGGGGCTTACGTTCTTAACCGAGGTTCGGACTGCCCTGCCTCATCCCTCTATTAATTTCTCTTTATAGGTCATTTTCCTACTACTCTCATTTTAACCTTATTATCCAATAAAAATTCGTTAATATGATTTTAAAAGACGGTACTGATCTTTTTTTATTTGATTATTTCACAATATGGTGCAATGTTTTGTAGTATTTTGCAGTAATGGCCATAACTCTGATAATTCGTTATAAAATGTAATCTGAATAATTTTTAACAACGAAAATCGGCCGCAATATCGATTTTTTACGAAGTGTGAAAAAGCGCATTCCCAACTATATCTACATAATTAATCTAGTAGGCATTATTCATTTGCAAAATTAATATGTGACTTCTACTATGTACATTATGTAATTTAAGATTTCTCATTCTGTAATAATCAAGGTTAAATTCGTCCTTAATTTCATTGACAGGTGGAGCCAAAATGGTTACCTTTTGAAACTAATTCTGTTGAAGGTTTACCAGTGGTGGTTTATATATTTATTTCTTTTATTTTTGAATTGTAAATGGAAATTGCTTTTAACCCCGATCAGTGTCGTGTCGTGAATTTGTTTTTACAAATTTTTGCTAAAAAATGTATATAGTCGGGCCTTTAGTAAAACATGGTTTAAGATCTTAAAAACGTATGTCGTCATTGGTTCATATAGTTAGTAATTTTAAATACCAACAAAACATCGTCGTCAATGTTTCTAAGTTATTTCCAAATTTAAGCCGCGCTCTCAAATTTAAATAAAATTATTGTTCGAATATCTCGGGATTTAGCATCCTAAAGGTCTTAAAAATCCCCATCCACTCGTATAAATAAAGTCGCATTTCGTTTAAGGTCTGTTCGCACTTATTCTGGCATGTAAAGTCCACCGAGCCTGGGTAGTGATATGATAAAAATATATTGTACAACTGTAAACGATTATCAGAACCGAGACCGGGTCACAAACTGCCGTTTTGGATCTCTTTTACAAATTAATTATATCACTCATTTTCAATAAGAAACGAATTAGCTAGCAGTAGGCAGTGCCCGAATGAAGTGCGAAAAGTTTGGTTCATTGCGGAGGATCGTTTTTAGCCGACAGATCTTACTGCGCCAAAAGAGTCAAGACTATAATTTGGTTATCGAAGCCACTTATAAATAACTGATTTTAAAAATCTCAGTTCACAGTATATATATATATATATATATATATATATATATATATATATATATATATATAAAACGAATGTAAATCTAAATACAGCTACAGAGGTATATGTTAAATATAATAATTCTTTACAATGTTATAAAGTAACTAAGATTCTAATTTTTGCTTTAAATTCAAATATTGGACATCTTATAATTAAAAGTCATCACCTTCACTTTCACTATCATCTTCACTCGACTCTCTGACATTGATGAGACAGGTTTTACCATTTCTTCAGCTGTTTTTTGAACGTCCCACCACTGGCTCATTTCCTTTTCAGCATGTAAAATACATTTTTGCCACAGTTCTCCAGTTACTTGGTTTAATGAATCCTTCCATAGCGATAAAACATTCTCGTCCCTGAAGCCCCTGTCGTCTAACGTTTTTATTGGAATACTGTTTACAATTTGCCCATATTAACTCGATAGGGTTGAATTGGCAGTGATACGGAGGTAAACGTAAAATTTGATGTCCCTATTGATGAGCGATTTCATCAATTGCATATATTTGTGGAACTTGTAAATCCTTGGCAATTTGTAATAATTCCACTTTCAGCATATCATTCGAATCAGGAATGTTTTGTTTTCTTAAAAATTGAAGAAGATCTTCTTTCTTCCAACTACTTGAAGGTCATTTTTCTACTAATGTAGAATGATAACTGGCATTATCAAGAATTATCAAACTTGGTTTTTCTAAATTTGGTAAAAGCTGTTCTTGAAACCATTTTTGAAATAAATCAGCGTTCATATTATCGTGGTAGTCTGCTGTCTTTTTTTACTGGAAAATACCAATGATGAACTAGGTGTAAAACCATCCTTGTTGCCAGCACTCAGTACGATAAAACTAAAATTTATTCGGTTAAAAATATTTTTAACAAATCGGACTATTTTAATTACCGTTTCCCTTTTCCTAGCGGTTTGTTTTTTGTGCTTTTCAAATCATTATCATACCATGATTTTCGAACGCTTCCTCGACTAAAAATCCACGTCTCATCCAAAAAGACAGGATCGTAACTAATTTCACAACTTTTAGCAAAATATTTTCGCAAAAATATTGCTCGAGCACCAGCAATATGAACCTGCTCCATTAAACGCCTTCTTCCATCGCCAACTTTGAATTCAAAACCAATTTTGTGTAACAATTGTTTCAAACTCGTTTTACTGAAGGTAAATATTTTATCTTCTTTAAGTTCAGTTTGGAGTTTTTCGATAGTAATATGTGAGCCTAAAATTAAACAGTGATTAACTCTATTTCAACAATAATTTCTGAATTATTTACGAGTTGCTGCATGATGTAAATTTTTCGTTTCAAAACGTCTTTCACGTATTCGTCGACATCCTCTGACTTCGACTTCAAACGCAGCCTATGTTTTTGCGGTGAATCTGGCGCCGATTTCCCAGATTCTAAAGCGAGAACCATTCTTGCCTTTGTCCGAGTTACGGTTTCCTCGGAAATGCCGCATGCGAGAGCAGTTCGCTGTAACATAATATTACATAAATATAAATTTAAATAGTGAAAATTATTAGCGTACTGGGGTAATGGAAGTTAAAGGTAAACTTGGGCCCCCGTTAGCGCGTTTCATCTCGAAATAATGCAGTATATTCGTTAACATTACTTGAGTATGGCTTTTCAAAGATTTACCTTTTAATGACATCATTATTTGCTGCAGAATAAATAAATGCATTCAATCAATTGGAAATACATTTTGCATTTTAAATTTACCTCGTAATAGTGAATATTAATTACGAAGCGAAAGATAAATGATTATAACTACAAAACACGATACGATTATACGAAACGAAATACGAAGAATAATTTGAGGTTAAATAGCCAAGAAGACATCTGACAGCGTCATGCGCTTTGACTTTAGAATCGACATACTTGTTTAAGTCCTGCATTTAAAATATATAGCGGACGTATAAATTATAACCCGTCTTTCTTTAAGTGGGAACTTCCCACTAAGATAAAGGGAAGCAGATGCATTTCACAGTAATAATTATATCCCCATTCTCGAGTCCACCATGAGACACCTCCCCGGCGCTACTATATTTAGATACGCATTACGTTTGCTAATTGAATTTGCATTATATTTTACTTTCTTGCTAAATAAGAAAGTATGGCTGAAAAAAAATTTTAGAAAATTTTTCAAAATTATGTGTGTATTTGTGTGTCTATGGTCACTCACCAGCCGCAACTATACGGTCGATTGTGATGAAATTTGGAATGATGGCCTACGAGACAATTATGTCGACAAAAAAGCCTTTAAACGCAATAGGTATACGGGGGGTGAAAATAAAGGTGTTACTTTGGGGGCAAATTTTCAAATTTTAACATGAAATGCAATTTTTTGCAATTTTTTAAATTGAATATGGCCGCAGTTATAATAGTCTCATATATATTTTGTAGAAATATATATTTACGATACTGTTCAAGATATAATAGAATTGGAAATAAATATGCGTAGTTAAATAAAGGTTCTTTAAAGAGATTTCTATACGTAATAAATCATGGTATAGATTTACCCAAATTTAAGGAGTCAAACTTAAGGAATTATTCGAAATTGATTTATTCAAAATTCTCTCCTAGCATTTTTTTCGTTTTTTTATATTTTCTAGGCAACCCGCCACTCTTATGAATACAACTAACCTGATTCTTCTAAAGCTACTAGTATAGGAGATATGAATTTTCAAATATTTAATATTGATGTTGTTATAACTTTCTAACTATTTTGGTTACAAACTTGGGATTTTGTAAATAAACTTCCAGTTTTTCCAGAAATTGCAGGTATAACATACATATATTCTTACTTTATTGGAAAGGGGGCGAAATTTTGTTTAAAATGATATGAAACAGTCCATAGTTATCTTGAAAGATAAGCGAGATATCTAGTTTTAACTTTCAACGTACATATATGTATGTAGCTATAGAAGGTTATGCAATCGACTTAGGGTCAGTTTTTGGTTTTTATTAAATATTTCTAAAACAACTAAATATTTCCAAGAGATAAAAATACCCTATATTTGTAGTCCTGTAATGCACTAGCATTCAAGTAATTAATTTTGAATTCTGAATTTCAAGTAATTAATTGCTATTTTATCAGCAATCGTTCGTGTTCTCTTCATAGTTAAGATAATCTATTTTAACTATCCTTAAACCACAAAAGAACTATATCACTAAATGTGAAAATACCTAACTATAAAACTGAAACACTATACTAAACTTTAATATACAACTAAACTTAATTAGACGGAACGTGTTTCCTATTATAACCTACACCTAATTACACCTCATTGTTGAGTCGCCTCTTACGACAAGCATTTGGCCTGTGCTAGAGGAAAATTCATATACCGTCCCTACATAGCACTAAAAGCTAAATTGCCATGTTCCCGTAACTCATACTCTTATAAAAATCAATCTTTCTGTCCAAAATAAAACACAAAAATATGCTCAAAATCTGTAGCTCTTCAGGCAGTAAATTTAAGATGATGTGCTTCTGGACATAGCAGAAACGGAAATGATCTAAAACATACGTTGCGCCTAAACCAAACATTGATGTGGCTAAATACCCATTATACACAATAAAAATATATACACTATTCGCAATTATATATTCTTAGAAAATATCAATATATCCACAAAATTTAATTATTGGAAGAAAAAATTCTGTAATATGCCCAAATCTACACAAATAATGCAAATATATTTACAAATAACGACACAAATGCAAAACTTCAGTTCAGATAACGCTAGCCAAAAATTGGCACGTTACAAGTTAGCATTTATTTTTATGTGCGAATTCACCAATAACCCTGAAGCATCTTCTTTGCACTGCTGATGATGATAGCTTAGTTATTGAAACGCGTTCGATGTTATTAATTTTATTCGTGTTGTTCTTGAATTTTGTTTGTCACTGTTTTTGGAAATATATGTTTGTTGCTTTTATACACTGTGAACGATCATAATATTTTCAAAGTTAAAACAGTGATGACAAAAATTGATCAATAAGAAATTTAGAACTGTATTTAAGGACGAGAGATTATCAGTGTTTTTTTATAAATAGTAGAATAATTTTCTTGTAAAATTTGGAGCTATTCCACAAAATAGTCAAGTGTTTTAAATTTTAAGTGAATGGATTTCAGATTAGGGTTTACCTTGATGGAAAAATGAAGGAAAGCTACGTGTTTCATTCCTTTCCAATGGGGAGGAAGTGCTGCTCGAGCTTTCCACGCTGCTTGAGCCGTAGCGATGGATTTCTAGCATACATACATTAAGTTGTAATCGTAGTGGTAGCAAGAATAAATGCGGTCATAGTAGGATCGGAATCAATGGAGTTAGGGTTCTGAGCAGGAGGTTAGTCCGAAGCATTAACCTAAATAGCTACAAACGATGTGCGTATACGCAGGCTTATGCCTCTACATGTGCCTGAAGAAAACCGCTGAAAAAAAAAACGAGATCGGTTTAGCTTGATGATAATTAATGAATTTTCACAGATTATAATGAATAAGTATCTCAAAATTTAACATATGATTGCGTATTTAACTAGTCTTCAACACATACATTTTAATCATACTACTAGGGACCTGCTACGTGGCGACTACCTGTGGACATATGCGAGTACATGTAATCACTACAAATAGCTGCGAGTAATGGGATCACAGCTGCTCTGGTATGTAACATTTCTCAAATCTTTTTCCGTTTAGATTCAATTCTTCTATTTTATGATTTTTGTTTAAAGTTTGTTTAATAATACACAAAAAAGGTACTCTAGTTTAAAATCGATAATATGCACCGTTATCGAGAAAAATTATTTAGTATAAGATAATGCTACTGCATATCTACCATTTCAGATATCAACCTTGCCATGTTTTTTAGTTATTGTGTTGTAAATGTCAGTCTTTTAAATTCCTGTGTTGTTCGTTTTTAAACATTTTGTAAATTTTCTTGAATAGAAATGGCTGAAAGATACACTTTTCAGGAACTTACTGACATGTATTTAAGTTTTGGTAAGTGTGACAGTAATTCAAGGGCAGCAGGAAGATGTTACCAAGAGATATTTCCTAATAGAAGAATTCTTTCAAGAAAACTGTTTGTCAATTGACCGTCGCGTTAGAGGAACAGGAAGTTTTCGAAACATTAGCGATAGTGCTGGTAGGCCGCGTACAACAAGAACTGTTGAAAATGAAGAACAGATCTGAAGGCGTTTTGAAAAAGATAACACTATATGTACTAGAAGAATAGATGCAATGGGAAATATACCTCATTCCGTAGTGTGGAGGGTAGCTAGAGAGCAACTCCTACATCCGTACCACCTATTACAAGTACAAGAACTACCGCAAGCGGATTTTGAAAGAAAAACAACGTTTTCCATAAAATAGAGGGTGATCCAGATTTTGTGAAAAGTATTCTGTTTACAGATGAGGCTTCATTTACAAAAGATGTAGTATTCAATTCAAGGAACAACCACAGGTGGAGTGAAGAGAATCCCAGGGAAACAGTACTTAGATATTCCCAACATAAATTTAAAATAAATGTGTTGTTGGGCATTTTGGTAACTAAAATTTTGGGCCCCGTTAAGTTACCTTAAAATTTAAATGGTGCTCATTATTTAAACTTCTTGCCGGACCAATTTCCAAAAGTATTGCAAGATATAGATTTGCAAAGACGTCGAAAAATGTGGCTTATGCACGATGGTGCCCCCGCCCACTACTCTAGAAATGTCAGGAGATATTTAATGGATATTTTTGTAATAAGTGCGCAAAATGAGTGTTTTGTAAATGGCACATGAGGGTGTTAATTTTTGGCCGAGACTTGTCGACGCGAAAAACTCATTCGAATGTGCCATAAAACACGAATTTTACCACGAAATACAAACAATATTTTGTCTATAACTGTTATATTTGAAAATTTCTTTGAACTTTGTTAAATAATTCAAAGGAATGTTGCAACATAAATCGTATCTAAGAATGCTAGTTTTATTAATATCAATATTATAAATAAAAAAGAATAGTTACATATTTGTATTACAATTTGGAATGTTAGTAGTAGTATTGGTAAAATAAACTATATTATCTTACTTAGTATTTGTTAGTTTTCGTTAAATTAAAGTATCATTTGAGTATTTTTTAATTCAAGTGATTCTTGCATTTTATTTTGCGCCATAGTGTGCAAAATATTTTGCGCATGTTACCATGGGCAACGTGAAAAAATAGTTCGCAATTAAAAACTGACATTTCGCACACTGACATTAGTAAAAAACATAAACATTCTTTGACAGAAAAATAATACTTTTCCTGCTAAGCCGATTGGTCGCGGACATGAAGCACAACAGGAATGGCCACCAAGAAGCCCCGATCTAAATCCTTTAGATTTTTTTCTATGGGGTAATGTAAAGGAAAAGTATACAGTAGGCCAATCGCCAGTGAAAACAAAGAATCGAGATTATGTTTGCGGAGTTAAAACAAAATTGGAGAAGTACAGAGAAAGTACAATTTAACTTCGTCAAAAGGGTCAGCGCTTGTGTTCGTGTTGGTGGAAGACATTTTGAACAATATCTACAGTGGCATTTGTTAAGTTTGTTATTACTAGTTTCCTGTTATTACGATTAAATAATGTTTATTTGAAAGTAGAAAATAATTAAAAAACATGGCAAGGTTGATATCCGAAATAGTAGATGTGCAGTGGCAGTATCTTATACTAAATCATTTTTCTCGATAACGGTACATATTATCTATTTTAAACTAGAGTACATTTTTTACGTATTATTAAACAAAGTTTAAGAAGAAATAATAAAATGTGGATTTTGTCCACACACAAAAAAAAACCTACTGAAAAAATCTCTAGGCCACCCCTGTTATTTGGTTACCATATCAACTAAAAATAATGTACTCGTCAATTGTTGTTACACCTGACGGACATTCCTTGTGTACCAACTTTCAATAAAATCGCAAAAGCCTTTTGGAAGACATCATAGAAGTATGTTTTCCAAACTATCGTAAAACACCCCGTGTCTTTCTAATTAAGCATTTTTAGACACATTTACATAAAATTTCTGGCCTAAAATGAAGTTATCTACCTCCCATATCAATTTGACACCATAATTTAGAAAAACCCTGTATATATATATATATATATATATATATATATATATATATATATATATATATTATATATATATACACATATATAGGGTGACATAGAAAAAAGTGCCATGCATAGTATCACGCGATAGAGGACACTAAAATAAGAAATAAACTTCCTATGAACTTAGGTCCGCAACGCCTTCGTTTAAAAGATATAGGGTGTTGAAGTTTAATTATTTTTTTGTTTTTTTTTAATATCTTTTTACAATGATGTAATAAGCCGACGAAATTTTGTATACAGAGGCTTTTTATCGAATTCAAATATGACCTTAGTTCTTTTATTACTGGTAGAGGGCGCCACATACAAGTTTCCATTTTGTTTGAATCGGTCCTAACTTTTTTGCCTTACACTGTATGTCATTTTCGACTGGAAAAATTTGTTTTCCTATCTTTTCTGCTTCAGAAAGGTATACCTTATTGAAGTCGCTAGGACCAACGGTTTACGAGAAAAATGCATCCGTTGCATGCAAATTATCCAAAAGCGCCAAAGTAACTTATTTGCAAAACCGTAATTAGAAGTCACCAATATGGGTTTTCTATTAATGTGTGGGGAGGTATAATTGACAATTACTTAATTGGCCCATTTCAATTGCCCAATCGATTGACAGGTGAACTGTATCGAAATTTCTTGGAGAATGAACTAAATTCGTTATTAGAGGATGTTCCATTAGCTATTATTGGTAGAATGCGTTACATGCATGATGGCGCGCCAGCTTACTTTTCTCGATTAGCAAGGGAATTTTTGGATAGGACATTTTGGAACTACGTGGATTGGTCGAGGAGGACCTGTACCCTGGCCAGCTTGCAGTCCCGACCTTAATCCCCTCGACTTTTCATTTTGGGGATTCATGAAAAATGATGTTTATTCTGTAGAAATACATAATGAAGAGCAACTATGGATAAGAATTATGGAATCCGCAGATAGATGCCGTAATAACCCAGAAATATTTCAAAGATGCCGTCAATCCTTAGGAAGAAGAATTGAAAAATGTATTCAAGTACAAGGACAACAATTTGAACATCTTCTAAAAATGTAATGTTTTTTTTAATCACTGCATTTCATTGTTGCTATTAAAATTTAATTGTTATGTCATTGTTTTTGAAAATAAGTTATTTTGGCGCTTTTGGATAATTTGCATGCATCGGATGCATTTTTCTCGTAAACCGTTGGTCCTAGCGACTTCAATAAGGTATACCTTTCTGAAGAGAAACGATGGAAAAACAAATTTTTCCAGTCGAAAATGACATACAGTGTAAGGTAAAAAAGGTAGGACCGATTCAAACAAGATGGAAACCTGTATGTGGCGCCCTCTATCAGTAATAAAGAACTAAGGTCATATTTGAATTCTGCGTGATAAAAAGCACCTGTATACAATATTTCGTTCGCTTATTACATCATTGTAAAAGATATTATAAATAATAATATATATATATATATATATATAATATATTATATATATATATATATATATATATATATAGGATTGCACTATTTTTGGGGATCTCGAAACGGTAAGAGATGGATTATGGTCGGTTTATAATGGAACTATAAAGTACGCATTTGATGATTTGGATGTATTATGGTTCTTTGTAGAACTTCGTAATATCATCTTTTAGTTTTTGAGATATTTGAAAAAATTGTTTAAATTTTCTGATTTTCGTTTTAATTTTTTCTGGACCTTATTTGAAGAGCTATCAAGTAAAGAATGTAGCACATTATTCATTGCCACTTTTCTAGTTCTACTTAATGCTGTTATTCAATTTTGATACAACGCTTTCGTTGTAGTAACCATCATCAACTATTATTTATTTAAAATAACTGAAAAAATTATTTTCCATATTTAAATTTTCTCCTTGATTCTGAAATTCAACGATATATCACACTTTAATATTTTTGATACGTTTTGGACTGAGAAAATTCATATTCAACGTAAAACATCGAAAACGTACAGATAAAACTAATACTAGAAACATTTTAGAAAACTGTAAAATTATTATAAAATAATGTTGTTCATTTTCTAATGCCTGTTTGAATAAAAATTAAAATAAATAAAAGGTAATTCACAAGTATGTATTTAGTGAAAATACTATTAATTAAACAGTTAAAATACATCTTCACGTCGTCACTGATGCATTTGATAAAAATAAGTTGGCTTTTGCATTTTGTTTACCTACCTGTCATAATTGATTGTTGTCCAAGTATTACGTTTGTTTGGTAGTCTTTGAGTTAATTACATTTGTGTTTACCTAAAACTAATATTGGTAGGAGTACATTTTTCAAATAATGATAAATTCGGTATACTGACGTGTTACATTTTGTGTCAACGTAATTGTTCTGAAGCCGAAACAATGTATTTAAACAAATATTCAGAAAGGTGTCAACCTCACAAAAGAACTTTTCGCACATTAGCAGTTAATCTGAAAGAATATGGTGCGTTCAAAAACCTGTAAAATCTCACAAAACCTTGCAACGAAGAAAAGCCAATACTGTTTTATTAGCTGTAAGAAATCCAGAGGTTTCTACTAGGAAAATTGAAGGAATGGATCCCATTCCACAGCTCATTATGTTCTAAAGAAGGATGACTGTCATCCATTCAAATTAAATTTAAGGACTTCGACCAGGTGACCCAGAAAGACGTAGAATATTTTGGTGAATTCACGTCCAATCTCAAGACAATAGATTATTTTCGAATAAAATAATATGGTCCGATGAAAGTATGGTTAAAATAAGAATTTTAATGTAGAAATCTTATTGGGAAATAAATCAATCAGTCTGTACAAAACTCCAAACATTGTCACTTTCGGATTTATATAAAAATATATTGGTTCATTAAAGGTCCTTTCATTTACCACGAGTCCTTAAATTCTGAACGTTACCAAATTTTACTCAAAATGAATTAGGATAGTTGGTTTGATTTCACAAAAGTTGAAGGTTGTTAATTTATGCAGCAGAAGCGAATCTACATTCAAGTTGGAACACCTGTCAGTTAGATTTCCAAAGATATATTATATTATGCAAATGTATGATCACTTTCCAGATATAAACACCTTTGGATTTTTTCTTTGGGGTCATTAAATATAACATTTTTGGAACTTGATTTATTAACGAAAATACAATTTCAACGTTTTACCTAAATGCTGAAGAATGTTTTGATGCATTAGTAAAATATGATGTTTAGAAAATAATGAATCTTTTGAACATCTTTTTGAGTTTATTAACTTTGATCAAAATAGTTTTATTTGATTATTAAAATTACAAAACATAATTTTATAATAATTTTACGGTTTTGTAATGTTTCTAGTATTAGTTTTAACTGTACGTTTTGATGTTTTACATTGAATATGAATTTTCTCATCCGAAACGTATCAAAAATATAAAGTGTAATATATCGTTGAATTCAGAATCAAGGAGAGAATTTAAATATGGCAAAAATAATTTTTTCATGTATTTAAAAAATAAAGTTGATGATGGTTGCTAACAAACGAAACGTTGTATCAAAAATTGAATAACAGCATTAAGTAGAGCTAGAAAAGTGGCAATGAAAATGTGCTCTTATTTTCTTGATAGTTCTTCAAATAAGGTCAGAAAAAAGTAAAAACGAAAATCAGAAAATTCAATTTTTTTCAAATATCTCAAAAACTAAAAGAGATATTCGAGTTCTACAAAGACCATAAATACATCCTCTCAAATGCGTAACTTTTGTTCCATTTAACCGACCTTCCATCTCTTACCGTTTCCGAGATCCCCATAGTGGGCATCCTTATCTTGGACACGGTGTGTATATATATATATATATATATATATATATATATATATATATATATATACAGTGTCCCAACGATTTGGAGGTATAATAAAACGTTAAATTATAAGTTTCCAAGAGAAAATGTCGTCCTAAATTTTCGAGCACTGCACTAAATTTCTGTTTTTAATGGAATACCCTATATATTTCTATATATTTGAATTCTCTGTTAAATGCTGATCAAAATGATATAAGGTACTATGGATTTACGCCTAACGGTTCCTAAGTTGACATTTTTATGTAAAAAAGTTAATTAAGTAGACTCCTGTTCCGCCATCTTGAAAGTTATCGGACTGAAATTGTGGGATTTTTTTCCAATATGTCTAGGTTTAAATTCTACGTTCGGATTGCAGACTCTTTTCTCTACATATACAGGGTGGTCCATTTTGCTCAATGTTATTTTTCTCATTTTATTTAAATTTCAGTAGATACTTACTTTGTTCTACGTAATCCTAAGTGTTTTTGAATTATTTCTCACAATAGAGCGTATAAAATAAATTAAGACAATGTCGTAATTTACAAAAATGAATTGTAATGAAACTATGAAGCTATAGGTTTTGTGGCACAATACAAATTTTGAACTATAAAAGAGCAACGCATAATAATTATTTACTCGTAGAACAGCATAACTATAAACTTTAAAATGGAATTAAAGAACGCAATTAATTAGCAGCTCGGTTTTCCCTTGGCCCTTTCTGTTTTTAATAATTTAACAAATGAAATCCATTTATTATAAGTGATTCGTGAAGAATTTTTAGATATTTATCTGCATAGTAACTTCGTTAATAACTGGTTATTTACTTAGTGCGCGATGAAGACAACGAGTTAACAGTTTTGTTAAGTTTAGAAACGTGTTTGTCACATTGTGGTACAAGTAGATAAGTAAACATAAATATCGCCCATACTATTTTGATTGCATCAAAACCTACGACAGCAATATTTCGCAGATCGTGTCGCATTTTGCAATATTATTATGGAATAATAAAATTTGTAGTTCATTATGTTATTTAATTCCATTTAAAAGTTTATAGTTATACCGTTCTACGAGTAGATAATTATTAAGCGTTGCTCTTTTATAGTCCAAAATGTTGTATTGTATCACGAAACCTATGAATTTTAACTTTATCACTGAATAATTCATAAACACTTAGTAATACCTGGTATAAAGTAGTATGTATTGAAAGCTCGTAAAAATGCTACTCAAATGTGCCATTTAAAGAAAATGAGAAAAATAAGATTGAGCAAAATGAACCACCTTGTATATGCAGAGAAAAGGGTCTGCAATCCAAAAGTAGAAGTTAAAACTAGACACATTGGAAAAATAAATACCAAAATTTCATTTTAATATGTTTCAAGATCATTTTGCTCAGCATTTAGCATATATATAAAAATATAGAGGGCGTTCCATAACAAAAAAAGACAAGTTTAGTGTAGTGTTCGAAAATGGGCCATCCTGTATGTACAAAAATATTTTTACAAGATGCTCCGCGTTGTTCACTACAATAATCTGTTATAAGATTTTGTTTTAAATCAACAGTATAGGCGTAATCTTCCATCCCCGAATCGTTGGGACACTATATATATATATATATATATATATATATATATATATATATATATATATATATATATGCGTGCTTGCGTGCGTGCGAGCGTGGGTGTGTAATATAGACATTGTTTGGAACTTGCATTTATTAACGTGAAAATACAATATTCAACGTTTTAGAGACTTACTATGTCCCCTATGTCAAGAATGATATTGAATGTATAAAATATGATATAAACTAATTATTTTATAATAATTTTGATGAACGGGTTCAGCTTCGATTCGCCGGTCCAAAATATGACGTTGAATTTGGAGTTGTATTAGAGGTCGTAATGTTAATAGAATCTTGGGTAGGTTCTAATTTTAAAGATGATGTAGACGTAATATTGGCCGGGATGCAATGAAACATTTAAATTCGATTATCACAGAAACAGCTGCTCGAAGCGACATCTATAGGGTATTTTTTGAAGAAAATATATCAGGGAATATGAATTTCTCACTAGAAATTTGGTATACCGAGACAGAAAAAAGGTACGAAGCTTTAAATGTAGACAAAGGGCTGCTGTTGGCCACCTCTGGAAGATACATCAACACTATGATCAAATCTGGATTTATCATTATAGAACATCTCTAGGTACCAAATTTCATACAAATCCTGTTACTATTAAGATAGATATTTAAAAATAGTTTAAAAAAAAATCGCCCTGTATTTCGGGAACTATCAACTTTTGGACAAAGGTAAATTGGGCTAGATCCTCATATTTTAGTGTCGGAATTTGTCCTAGTATTTTGTACAGACCTTTTAGAGACGCCCTGTATATATATAATGAAGGATAATCTTACCACAATTTTGGCAAAGCAGGTAACAAGTTGAATTTATCTGTAACATAATAAAGTGAAAATTAGTGTTTAAAATGGGCGGATTATCCAGAAGTTATAAAAAGAAAACACAGTTATTAATTTGTTGCATTAATGTATAAATTAAAATAGTTTTTCTAAAACCGAGATGTTTTTTGCATATTATACGGTACAGCTGTTCCCGTTTTACTAAAATCGCTTACAATGCAAATAGCGAAAGTAAATAAATTTGTTTGACCCGTTTGCATACGTGATGCTGTTATAAAATCTGCATATTGGAATACCGAAATAAACTACGCTAGATAAAATGAATTCGTTATGCTGTTACTAATACGTATACTATACTTTTGTTTATGGTTTAATGCAGTTTTCGATTAAATATTTTGTTTCGTTAGGATTTTAGTAACTTATATCCATTTGATGAAAACAAAACATCGGAATTCACTTTTGTTTGTACCGATTAGTGCAGAAAGATAAGTAGAGAAACCGGACGTATCAGTAATTATGCTCTACAAATCACTTTGGTTTTATTTTAGTTTGTCAGGATAATCCGTAGACAAACCATCTTTCAACTTACGTTTTTTATCTTTACGTTTACTGGTATGTAGTTAAAATATGTACTTATAGTTTTAATAATATAATAATTTCTTAATACGGACGGCAGTAACAATTCTGAATCATAATACTCATTTAAACGAGTCGTGCCACAGATCATCATACAGATTAATATGCATTTTTAAACTCAGGAATCCTGGAGAATTTAGTTTTAGGGTAATTACGTTACTTAAAGTGTATATGTATTGAGTAATTTATAAACGATATCCAACATTGAAACCTCACCCTGGTTAACCCCAAGATAGTAGTTTTTACTTTAACATGTAATCACAGATTAAGATTTGAAAACATACAGGACGTAATGAATATTTAAAATTCGTTTTTATTGCATAACTTTTTTTATCTATAGTAATACCAAACGGTAGTAGGCAAGTGAGAACTTAGTTGATCATTAATTAGTTTTAACATTTTATTAGGAGGCCGAAGAAGCATACTTGTATTCGGTCCATATCCCATAACCACCATAACATGGAGTGATTCTCTAAAATATTTTTGGTATTTATGGATTTTGTTTCATGTTTCTATGTATTAAGGTGACAAAATTAAAAAATATGAATTGTATTGACAATGGTTCATTTAATTATGTGCCACTGTCTAAAAATCTTGGCTGACAAGATCCAAGATACCAATGTTATTTGTATAAACTCCTTTCCCCTCAACACATTTACGCAAATTTTTAGTATTTCCCTAACCGTAAAAAAAACTGTGTGAATGCTAGTGTATTACAGGCGTGTCTTGGAAAATATTAAAAAAATATATCTTTATATATTTGAAATATTCAGCTGTTTTAGAAATATTTAATAAAAACCAAAAACTGACCCTAATAAACCCCCCCTCCCCGAGACATCCAGACATCATGGCCGATCTTGACGAAAAAGTCGTAAAATGAGTAAGTCGATTTAGCGATAGTGAAAAAAAAGTCGATTGCATAATCTTCTATACCCACATCTATGTAGTAACGTCATTGAGTAATGATGTAGTACTCAATGGTAACGTCTATTTCTTGTGCTTTACAAATAAACCCGGCCCGACCTTCAGGCAACTAAATAGAGTGAAAAAATGGAAATTAAATCTAGGGTAACCTAGGCTACCCTAGATTTATTTCCATTTTTTTTATTTGATCATATAAATCTATGGTAACCTAGGTTACCGTAGATTTAAATTCCATTTTTTTTTACCTTGATTATGCGCAATGCATAAAGTTCATTTGTAGAGCACAGAAAATAGAGGCTAGTCATGTATGTATATGTAGGTTGAAAGTTAAAAATATATATCTCGTTTATCTTTCAAGATAACTATGGACTGTTTCATATAATTTTAAAGCAAATTTCGATCCCTTTGAAATAAAGTAAGAATATGTGTATGTTATACCAGCAATACGAGAAATGTTTTCAATTTCCGGAAAAACCTGAAGTTTTCCTCAGGATAATATCATTTCATTAGCGCAAATGTAACAAAATTTATTTCCAAAATCCCAAGTTTGTAACCAAAATAGTTAAAAAGTTATAACAACATCAATATTAAATATTTGAAAATTCATATCTCCTATACTAATAGCTTTAGTTGCATGCATAAGAGTGGTGGTTGCCTAGAAAATATAAAACAAACAAGAAAAAATGCTTGGAGAGAATTTGTATAAATCAATTTCGAATAATTGCTTAAGTTGGACCCCTTCAATGTAGGCAAATTTATACCATAATTTATTACGTAAAGAAATTTATTTAATGAACCTTTATTTATCTACGCGTATCTATTTCCAATTCTTTTATATCTTGAACGGTATCGGAAATATATATTTCTACAAAAAACAAATATATACGTGACTGTAAAACTGCGGCCATATTCAAATTTGAATATTGAAAGTTTTAAAAAATTGCAAAAAATTGCATTTCATGCGAGTTATTGAATTGGTCCCCAAAATAACACCCTTATTTTCACCCCTGTATACCTATTGTGTTTAAAAGCTTGTTTTGTCGACATAATTGTCTCGTAGGCCTTCATTCCAAATTTCATCAAAATCGTTCGTATAGTTTCGGCTGGCGAGTGACCACACACACATACACACGCAGACGTTTTGAAAAATTTTCTAAAAAATCAAATAACGCAACTTATTTTTTTTTTTTTTAGACTGCAATACTTTCTTGTTTAGCAAGAAAGTATAGTATAATTATTAATTCTGGCAATAAATAGTCCTTTATTGTACCTTTTTTTATTTTATTTCATTTAAAGTCATAATAGTGTCAAATCTTGCTTAAAGAAAGGGCATAGAAAGTCACGTAATTGACATTTTTTCACTATCGCTAAATCGACAGTAGGAGCCCCCCTGAGGGCCAACGACACCCGCCGTCGCGACGCCAGAGATTTGTGCAATCGCCGAGGGGAGTCGGCACGCCCACGTGGCCGTGCCATTTCCCACCCCATGGCTTCTTTTTGGGTCGTTTTCAACTCCTAGTCGGAATTTTCATCCCCTTGATGGCATTTTCAACCCCTTAATGATATTTTATTAGACTTGCTATGAGTTCAACCTTGATGGAATTTTCAGCCTTGACGGTATTTTCAACTTCATTAGGCATGGTGTCTAGTGTTATGTGTGGAGATGGTGAATTTTCAAGCTTGATGGAAGTTCAGTGACGTGTTCTGATTAGCCTAATGGTCGTATTTTATGATTGGTTTTGGCCGCTGGTGTGGGTGTGGTGGTCGCTGGTCGTGTCGATTGTTCGGTATTCGGTGCTCGGTGTCGATTAGTTATTGTGCGTGTGCGTGGGCGTGCGCGCGCATGCGTGTGTGTGTATGTAAAGAAGATAGCGGTCACACCGTTTGAGCTTGAGTGATGAAATTTAGCGTACGGCTATTATAGCAAAATCACAGTTTTCAAATTTTTTCAAGTAAATTAGTCGTAAAAATGTGTCTATTTGAAATTTCTTACACGCATGAAAGGCATTGAAAAACTATTACACTTAAAAAGATGATTTGGGCACTAGATATGGTATTTAAATATGCCGACCATCAAGGAAGAAATCACGAGACAGTACCAAATACTGAGATCGTATAGCCTCTCACCTAAATGATCTAGCATCCACACTTTTTGACGATGAAGTAGAAGAAACTAGAACACTCGAGAAATTCAAACCCTCAGACCTGCCAACTAGATTTTCCTAATAAAATTTCACATAAATGCAGTATAAAATAAGAGTGTGGTCACTAGAACATCACCCTACGTGACCCTTGATTAAGGCTTCCTAAAAGATATTTATAGTCTTATATTGGACCGATTGTATACAAGGTGAAGCAAATCAAGTGTGCACCATTGGTAAATTCTTCATTGTTAAAGCTACAGCATCGGTTAAATTAGCTGATTACAATAGTCGAATTAAACAACAAGTTGTGAGAACCTAAACTAATTCAAAACTAATTTAGGAGACCATGGAAACACATGACGTTAATTTATATCAAACGGATAATTATCTGTTGAATACAGATTGTGTGTTTTCAAAGTGGTTTTTTTCTTACAGTGAGAAATGTGACATGTTGGAAGCTTACTTCGTGAATAACAAATGTTCGCTAAGAGCAAAAGAATGTGACGAGCGGTTATACCCATTTCCTGATCAACCGAGTAGTCGATATTTACTAAAACTCGTGAAAAAAACTAGTGAAGCAGTTAAAAGCGAAGTTATTGGTTATTTTGAAGTTTATCCCAGTAATTTGATAAGGGCGATTGTTAGAGGTTCCAATTTGACTTATGGTACGATTCACAGAATACTGAAGAAACATAAATACTCTCCCTATAAGTACAAACGTGTTCAAATATTACTCCCGGGAGATCCTGAAAGAAGAATGGTTATTTACTGTTGCTATATTAACTGTTGTCAACAAAACGCCAATAATTACATAACATTCTGGAGTGCCGAGTAAAACTTTTCTAATTGTGGAATGTTTAACAAAAAAAGAACCATCATTACTGGTCAAGATAAAACCCCTTGCAAGCACATCTTAAAGCTCCTCAGATTGGCTTTAGTTTTAACGTTTGGTGTGGCATAATTTCATCTAGAATTATTGGACTTTTTACTTATGAAGGTTCCCTCAACGACAAAATATATGTGGAATTTATGCAAGAGATTTTGACGATTTTTTAGATGAAATAGATCTTGTAAGTAAACAAAATATCATTTTTCAGCAGGTTGGAGCACCTGCTCCCAACTATCGAGAAACTAGTCATCTTTTGAATAATCTTTTTTATGACAGATGGATTGGAACTAATCGGTCGACTTCACGGCTTCCAAGATCACCCCGATTTTTTCTTGTGGGGTTATCCGAAAAATCACATTTATTTAAGACAATACAATAATGTTGATGCTCTCAAAAATGCAGTTCGAGAAGAATTTTGTCAAATAGATGGCAGGGCCGTTCTGAAAAATTTAAAAGATGTTCATAAACGAGTTGATAAATGTCTTCAGGAATGAGATGAAATTTTTGAACATCTTAAATATAGTTGTAGACCTAGAACCTTGAACAAAATGTTGTTTGATAATGAAATTAATTATTTTCAGTATTTTTTAAATTTAGTTTTTTTTTATGTCCTCATAACTTCATTATAAATATCGTGATGTGTTTCCATAGCCTCCTAAATTAGTTTTGAATTAGTTTAGGTTTAAGTTCTAATAGCTCCGTTATTTTTAATCCTAGCAAAAAATTTATAATAACCATTTTTATTCCAAATTTCATGTAGATTTATAAAAAATAATAATATACATAGTGTACTATTAAAAAATGTTATTTTATCAAAAAAAAAACTCAAAAACTATATGTTCAATTGATTTTTTAATTCCACTATTGTAATCAGCGGAAAAAATTATACAAGTTTGCTAATTTAACCGATGTTGTAGCTTTAACAAGAAAGAAGTTTCCAGTGGTGCGCAGTTCATTTGGATCACTTTGTATGTAAGCAGTGATATTAGGAAAAAAAAAAAGATCGAAGCAGTTTCTTTGGAACTATATCTGCTTCTTGCACAGTGTTCAATCTGCATTATAAAAATAATCAAAATAGGTTTTTCATACATAAATATTCAAATGTATTCAATTTGTATATGAAACGATAGCTGTGGATTTTTATTTTCATAAACATTTTATTTTTAGAGTGTGTGGGTGAATGGTAAACAATACAAACTTGTGGTTAACTTTTCGTTAAATGACAGCTAAATTAGAATTCTTTTGTGAAAGTTGAGTGTTTTTAAAAGTACGTTCAAGTTAGAGAAAAACAAAGTAATCTAAACTTATAGTGTTTTCGTAAAGAAAAAACTTACACTTTCGGTCTTACGCCCTGCCTAAGAAATTGTAATTTGAGCTTTTGATTTTTGTTTTAATACAAGTTTACAGCAGCTTTTTATCCCTGGCTCATCCGCATATATTCATCAAAACTTTAAACATTCAGATGTTTTTAAGTCTATTCTCTTTTAAACTTCTTTACCAAAAATACCTATAGATACAATTTTCATAAGAATAACTAAGATTCCCCTTCATTATGTGTGTATGTTAATGAGAACTTGCAACGAGATTGTGAAGTTGACATTGCACATTTAGATATTGAGCGTGGTTGTTTTAATTCCTTCCTGTATGTGTCTTTGTAAAATGCAAAATTGAGTAAACCTAATCTATACATACTTGTATATGTTGTAATAGCTTGCTTACAACCTACGTATTGAGCATTGTGTTGCAATGTAAAATAATTAATAAAATAGCAATTTTATCACGGCATCGTGTGAGTGGGATACTTTAAATACACTATATAAAGTATGCGAGCAACGTATTTAGCAATAAAAGCCATTCTAGGAATATTTATGGTTAGCGATTGTTGATTTGTCTTATCTGAAAATATATTCATTTTCACTTTTATTAAATTTATATCGCTACAAGGTAAACGCTCGATATTTTATTCTCAATGCATTACATTTGCCAGTTAGTTTATCCAAATTCATGACAAGAAACTCAATATTCTATCAAATCGATAGACGCTCGATAAATGTACTGAACCTCGATGTAAAATTTACATGCTTGTTAAAATAATAAATATTTGCTGACTACCAAATCCAAATCTTTCATAAATTAATAAATATTCTTTAAAAAAGTAATAGAGGCTCGATTAAATAACGAATCCTCAAAGACCAAATCCTAGTGCTTGCTGAATTATTAGTTGGTAAATAATAACAAAAGTTCCATAAATGTATAATGAATTATGAATAGAAAATTGATTGTGAAAGAATACTTACCCTGTAATAAAAATGATTCGATAAAAAGTTCAAAGCCCATAACCTCATTGAAACTAAAAAGTTGTGACCACAAAATAAACATTAATTTAATAAAATATGTAATGTATTTTGATTCAAACTAAGTGACTCATTTTCAATATTGTACGAAGTAAAACTCCCCATACACGCTCAAGTATGCTCGGCTCGTCCAAAATTACCTCCAACCCAACTTCGAATCGAGCATGTTCGACGGTTCCCACACGCGTACACACCGAATTCGCCAACCTCAGTTCCAAATTTAAACCGGCGACCCTCACTTAAACGATGAATTTAGAAACTATGATTCTGATTTCGGGAGGCTTTTGTTTCTTTGAAGAACCTTCAAAAGTGAAAAAACGGAGGCGTATACAGGGTCCGCCTTTGGGAGCTAATCCTATGAATATCTGCTGAACCAAACTTACTATAATTTTCAAAATTTGGTGACAGGGTAATGATCTTAGGGCTAACTCATCTAAAATATTTTCACGGTCGTACCACTTCCGGTTATACCGGAAGTCGGTACTTAGTCGCTTATTTTAAATGGAACACCCCGTATATTAATAAATTTTTGGATTCTATGTCGAATTTTAAGGTAAGTTTGTTAAATAAACTAGATACGAAATTTCAGTCGTTAAAAAAAAAACATTTTTCTAAAAAAATTGACAGATGCAGTCTTAGTAATAACTCGTTAATTGTTCTGTTCCTGTCAAACAATTTGAATAAAACTTTGAGGTGTTGTAGGCAAAGGTTTATTGCAACCGTCTGCAAAAAATTACATTACAAAAATAAAAATATGAATGTGTAAACTTGACTATCAAAAAATGCAAGTTACTCAAAAAAATCAAATGGAAACCCCTATTTTTTATTACTCAGATCGATTTATCGTCAAAAATTAAGGTAAGTTTGTTTAAAACTTTATTTGCCTAAACGTAACAGTTTCATACTTATTATCAAAAAAGTCCCAATTTTAAAATTTGTGATTGAAATGAGCTACATACTTAAATCTAGTATTCCTTGTTTGTGGTCACCATGGAAACCAAATAATTGAGAATTGAAATAAAGAAAAATATTTGAAAAACCTGCTGCAAAAAATTATAAAAATTCATAATTTTGTGATTCAAAAGTCATTTTTGCCAAATAGAAATTTTCTAAGTCATTTTTTTCAAATTCGATATACAACATAAGTGTACAAATTTAATACTTTATGAGTAAATCGAACAAACTACTTTTTACTGCGAAGGTAGTAACTACATACTTATCAGTGCATTCTTACACGATAAAGTCGCTTATTTAGTATTTCTTGCTCGTGATCAAATGTAAATTAATTTACAATAAATGTTCAAAATGTTGCCCGTTAGACGCAAGACTAATAACGGCTTCATTTGTAGCCCTTTGAATTTCTTGTGGAGAAAGAGAATTGAAGGCATTTTGCACTCTTGCAATGCAATCTTCTTTAGGCGTTAGTGGTGTAGCATAAACAATATTTTTAATTCGACCCCAAGGATAAAAATCCATTGGCATAAGATCAGGTGACCTAGGTGGCCATGAAAAGGGACCATTATTGGCAAACCAACGATCTTCAAAAATTTCATAAAGTTTCATGGAAACAGCGTTGGTGTTGTAAGGGGGCGCACCGTCTTGTTGGTACCATAAATTTTCCCTTTCTAGATTTAATCGGGGTTGAATTCGAGTGTTTAATATCTCAAGATAATTTTCTCCTAGAAATTAAATTTGTAATCATAAATCGCAACAATCAACTATTTTAAACCTATCAAATTTTCGTTGTAAAAATACACGTCAAAGATTTCGTTATTCCGTATAGCACAAAATACGTTAAAATTCCAAATTTCCTGAAAATGGCATTCGCGAATTGGATTGCTATTTTCGTTATTCCAGTAATGGGAGTTTCGGCGATTAAATATGCCATTTTTCGTAAATTTAGATTCGTCCGTCCATATAATATTAGTCAAAAAATTAGAAATTTCTTGTATTTTGAGCAAAATTGTTTCACAAAATTCGATACGTTTCAAGAAATCCGCTTCTTTCAAATGTTGAACTAATTGTAAACAGTATGGTCTAAACTTATGTTTCTTAAGAATTCTTCTGATAGTTGTTGGTGTTAAACCAATATCTGTTTTCGCGTCGTTTATGGAATTACAAGGATAGGCACTTCATTCTGTTCGTTATCAATAGCAGTTTTTTTGCGAGGCGCAGAGTGTTTAAATGTGCCAAACTGTTCCAAATTTTGAACCACACGTCTTATTGTATCTGCTGATGGTCGGGGGCGCTCAGGATAGCGTTCGATAAATGTTCTTACTGTTAGTTTTACAACTCTATGACATTCTCCGTGGATTAAAATTAAATTCAAATAATCTGTATTAGAATATTCAAGTCGAGCCATTTCATCAAGATAAACACAAACTGTCAACGATTTTATTAAATTATTGACTACAAAAGAAAAACAAAATAAATAAGCATCTTTATCGTGTAATGATGCGCTGATAAGTATGTATTACCTCCGCAGTAAAAAGTAGTTTTTTTCGATGTACTCATCAAGTATTAAATTTTTACATTTAATGTTGTATATCGAATTTGAAAAAAATAACTTAGAAAATTTCTGTTTGGCAAAAATGACTTTTGAATCACTAAATTATCAATTTTTATAATTTTTTGCAGTAACTTTTTCAAATATTTTTCTTTATTTCAATTCTCAATTATTTGGTTTCCATGGTGACCACGTCAAGTTTAGACATTCATAATTTTATTTTTATGAAAAATACAAATGTCATTTTTTGCAGACTGTTGCAATAAACCTTTGCCTACAACACCTCAAAGCTTTATTCAAATTGTGTGACAGGAACAGAACAATTAACGAGTTATTACTAAGACCGCACCTGTCAATTTTTTTAGAAAAATGGTTTCTTTTTTAAAACGACTGAAATTTCGTATCTAGTTTATTTAACAAACTTACCTTAAAATTCGACATAGAATCCAAAAAAGTATTTATATACGGGGTGTTCCATTTAAAATAAGCGACTAAGTACCGACTTCCGGTATAACCGGAAGTGGTACGAACGTGAAAATATTTTAGATGAGTTAGCCCTAACACCATTACCCTGTCACCAAATTTTCAAAATTATAGTAAGTTTGGTTTAGCAGATACTCATAGGATCAGCTGTCAAAGGCGGACCCTGTATAGTTAAAAAAGTGGCATATAGAGCGGAAGAAATTTAGTCATATGCCTCTATTGAAAGAAATAGCTTGAAACGAACCCCAAGATTATAAAAACTACTTACGAATGGGCGAATCAACTTTTCGTGAGCTGCTGGAACCTGTGACCTGACGAATAGAGAAACGAAATAACGTTATGAGAGAATCGGTCAGTACTGAGGAGCGCTTAGAGGCTACATTGCAGTTTTTGGCTACCGGGGTCCTCAAATCCTGAAATTATCTACGATAATTTGAAATTTAGTTGTGTAATATCCCCATATATAATGGGAAAAATTGTATGAGAAACATATAAAGCCATTTATGATGTTCTATAGTCTATGTGATAAATATCAAAAAGTAAGTGGTAATAACTATATATTACAAAAAATCTTGCTATCAAATGTTTACATGAAAATAACTAACATACATTTTATTACGTATATTCTTTAAAAAGTATGTGGCATTTTCTGAATACTGGTAGTATTATCTTTTCCAAATATTAGAAACTCCCCTATTGCGTTATTTGATTCTTTTTCATGTAGAGTTGGATTTACAGGAGATTGCGCATTAGTTAATACGCTCTTACGCAAGCTAAGAGGCGTTGCAACTGTTCTATTTGTAGATGACCAGATGGGGGATGGCCTTATGACATGAAGTTGTTGGCGCTGATAAATAGTTATGATTTTGTATAGGAGTTTCAGAAATTATTTGGCGGTTGCCAGAAGATAAACGACAGGAATGTGGCATCATTGACACTTGTTGCAATGAATAGTGACCTTGAGAAAACTGGAAATTTTGTCCGCTTGTTGTGAATTGGCTGCTGTTAAGATTGAAGAGATAGCAGTTAATTTACCAAGTGTGGCGTGAAAGAGAACCTGACTTATAAGCTTCTCCGCAATTATTCTTTGTCGGTGTTCCACCTCATCCGGTTGAAAAGCAACAGTTTCCAAACGCCTTACTGCTACTTTGCTGGGACACTACACTTGTGGCTACTTCCAAAAATGCTTCTTTTCTCTTTTCTGTGGCATTAACGGTTTTTCTTTTTGAACCAGTATGACGCGATGAAAATGCTGGGGTTGATTGCGGTTCTGTCGAGGAAGGACGTGGCGTGCCTTCACGTAAAATATCGGGATCATGCCGTAATGATAATGAACCAGAAAATTGTTGGTTGAAAAGTGTTGTTTATGTAGAGATTTATGTATACATCCAGATTTTATCTTAATTTCCTTTTGACTGAAGGTATTTGTAGTCGGTCATAAAGGCTGTCGTTGAATGGAATTTCTCCTCGTCGCCACTGACACGAGTGGCTAACTTTTGAGGTGCATGGAGAGGGAAGCACCTCAGAAGACGCTAGCCACCTTTATCAGCAAAACGCCAGGAAAAATTTCATTTAATAAGGTCCATTAAGCCCGACCAGCAACACTGGTCACGAAAGCCTTAATCATTTTAATTTTCATTTGCAGTTTGCTTCGACGGAGGCCAATTGGATAAATATAGCAGAGGATTTTAAGAATGTTTGCAGTTTGAAAACTGGGTAGGTGCTATCAACGGAAAACTTATTGCTATTATCGAAGCTAAAGAGTCTGGCTCCTACTACTTTAATTATAAGGGTCTTTAGAGTATTGTGCTTTTCGCAGTTGTAAATTCCAATTAGGAATTTATTTAGGTTCACTGTGGAAGTAATGGTAGAGTTTCAGATGGAGATGTTCTTCAAAATACAGATTTCGGTGAATTGTTGGAGGAAAATAAATTTAACCTTCCTAGTCCCACCAGCTTCCCATACAGTAGAAACCTATGTCTGCCTTTCGTATTTATAGGAGATGAAGCCTTTCCTCTTAAGGAAAATCTAATGAAACCTTATTCATCAAAAGAGATTTCCCATGATGAAACAATTTTCAACTATCGTCTCTGTCGTGCCAGGCGAATAGTAGAAAATGAGTTTGGAATTTTAGCCAGCCGGTTTCAGGCTTTGCAAACAGCAATTTGAGTGGACTTAGCAACAGTGGACAAGATAGTACTGGCTTGTTGTGTTTTGCATAACTTTTTGCGTAAAAAGAGTCGAGCTTACATCACACCCAGTGTTGTTGATTGGGAAGGCAATTCCACAGGTCAGCTTACTGAAGGAGAGTGGAGACAATAAGTATCGAAGTTAGTAGGGCTTCAATGTATACGCAATAAACGTACAAGAAAAAATGCGCTCGCCGAACAAATTCGAGGACTTTACACTACTATAATAATGAAGACGGGGTGTGTTTTCAACAACCAAGGATTAACTATCGTTAAGATTCGTAGGTTAACATGTAATACAAAAACTATGTACACAGCGGCCAACAGTTTGACTACACCTTTAAAACTATTCGTATAAAAAATTATTAGGTAGTTTATTATTAGATAGGTATTGTATTAAATAGTACATCTGAAACTACTTTCCATTTCTCAGTGTATGTGTTTCGGAATTTTTTCTTTATAAAACGTGCTAGTTCATTTTCAGAAATATAAAAAGTTATATTTTGTATTTTGTGAATTTATTTAGCTTTTTCGTACCTAATACCTACATATTAAAAAAATGTCTTATTTGTGATCAAAACCAGATTGTTAGCCTTTGACCGTTAGAGGGTGTTCTGATTTGTCATCTTTAAGACAGTTTAACAACATTTAATTTTTAATGATCTAGTTATTCCTTACTAAAATTTAATTCTATAGTTGGCTTTATACGTTTCTCAAACTGTTATGCTAATAGCAGGCTGATGCTTAAGTTTTAATTATCTCATAAAACTTTTACAGAATTGTTTCAACATCTTTAACAAGAGTAGAGTATATGTGGTATATATGTGGTGTGTGTGTGACGCGTATGCTCATGTTCGTGTGCGTGCGCGTGGGTGGTGTGGTGTTGTGTATGTTGGTGCGTACGTGCGTGCGCGAGGCGCGGTTGCGGATGTGAGTGCGCGGGTGTAGACGTGGGCGCGCGCGTGTGTGGATCTATGTATGTAAATATACACGGTATCTCCAGAACGACGACACGTACGTACTTCAAATTTTGTGCTTCAGTTCATCTCCGGAGGGGATTTTTAATCAAATATTTCAGAAACAGCTGTATATTTTAAATTTTACTATATCTGGTTAACGATTAATTTTATAAGAAAATGTGTAGACATATTTTAAAAAAAAAGTTAATTTTACTATCTTTCTTTGTAACGTTTCGCAATATAAGTAAAAAAATTAATTAGATAAAATGTTTAAAAAATTATTTTAACATTACACTGATAATGTCCCTAGGGTAGTTATCAAATTCGTTTGTGTTTCGATTGCTATACAATTGAAGTTTTAATCCGCTTAAACTTTTGAGAGACCACAGATCACAACTTACAGCTAATTTTCTTACTGAATATTCCTTGAACACTGATATAGTATATTAAGTATTAAGAATGGAAGGATTGTTTAGTAGTCGAAGACAATGTTTGAGGCTAGTTAAACACACCACGTTCATGATGCTTATACTATTTTTCGTGCTGTCTTTGATCAGTAAACTACTATTATCTTTCTTAATACTTAATATACCGGGTCCGCCATCGCTCTGGCATTCCTTTTTAGCATATTTATTATTTGTTGAAAAAGTATAAAAACATACTTTACCTTATTTTTTAAGGTCTATAACCTAAAAATATTTTCATGTATACAGGGTGCTCCACTTTTTCGCAGCACTCTATACTCTTTTATTTTAAATGGAACACCCTGCATATTATTACATTTTTGACTTTCCTGTTGAAATTAAGGGGCACTTTGTTAAGCATACATGACACCTACAGTCCACCGTTTCGGTGTTATCTCACGTTTTTTGAGAAAAAACATTATGCTTGCGGTATACTCATAAATGACTAATATCTCGCAAAGTAAAATAGGTATGGACATGAGGTTTTCACCATTCAATAGAGCATGAAAAAGTCAATAAAAACTTACGAAAAAAATAATTTTTGGGATACAGATTTTTAGCGGGTAAATTTTTAATTTTTGAAAAATTGAATCATGGATAACTTGATTTTTTTAAATATACATAGACAGACGCGGATTTTTTTTTCTCTTTCTATTTTGTTAATACACATATGGGTCTATCTTTAGCCGTTTTTACAGAATTGGCGATTTTCTATTTTTTATTTTCTTTTTTGCTATATAGCAGTAGCCATGTAACAGAAAAACAAGGAAAAGGACGCAAAATAATAATTTATTTTAATTTTATGTTAATCATATTGCATTTGCATTTGCTATTAGCAAAAAATAAAGATACACAATAACAAACATTTTAATTCAAGAGGTGCTCAAAATTTTGTCCGTTTAATTCTAAACACTTTTCAAGCCTTTGCTGCAGAGATTGTCGCACATTTAATAGAACTCCTGGACTTACGTTAGCAAATGCGATTCTTACTCTGTTTTTCATTACTTCTTGTGTTATAGGTTTTTCTTCATATTCGAAATTTTTGACAAACTCCCAAAAAAAAGTCCATCATGGTTAGGTCCGGCGATCTTACAGGCCATAACCGGGGACTCCCTCGGCTGATATAGCGATTGGGAAATTGAAGATTTCAAAAATACTGCACATTCCTAGCATAGTGGCAAGGCGCACCATGATGATGATACCACATGATATGTTTTATGTTGTCAGGAACATTTTCGAGTAATTCATGTAACATTATTTAGAAATTCCAAATGTCGATTACGATTCAAATGATGATCAAAGAAATAAGGACCTATCACAAAGCTATTCACAATTCCTCCCTACACATTTACCGTCCATCTGTGCTGATGATCCAAATATCGCACAATATGTGGATTTATATTATCATAATAATGAAAATTCCGACGGTTTACTCGGCCGTTGCTGTGGAAGGTAGCTTCATTAGTAAATAAAATAATGGACGTTACATGTGGGTCCTCATTTAACTTGTTTAACATCCTTTGACAAAAAGCTCTGCTTGCATTAAAATCACCCACAGTTAATTTTTGGTGTAATTCTACATGATATAGATGATATTTATTATGTTTTAGTGCCCGTCTTACCGAAGTAATACTAATAGTACCAATGGCATTAGATATTTGGCTTGTGCCGACAACGCTCTGCATTATCATAAATTCAGTTTCTCTGTTTTAACTGTTCTTCTTTGAACATTTGCTTTGTAGTGTACCCTTACCGTTTGTTCAAATCGAGCCAACATTTTTTGTAACGCCGGCTACTTGGAGGACGTCGATCAGGATATCTTTGTTTATACACACGAACAGCCAAAAGACAATTTCTTTGACACTCGCCCAAAACAAACACCATGTCCACTAATTCGTTTTGAGTAAAATTCATGTTGATTAAAAGCTAATTGCAACTAATACGTCAGTTTCTGCTATTTCTTGTGACTGTCAAACAATACTTTGGCTTTTGTTTTTGTACTTCATGTAAATCTAGCAAAGCCTACTTCAATAAAAAAGTGTACTCGTAAATATCATCCATACCATGATGAATATTGGTAATTTATTGTCTAGTATCACGCAAGGAACAATGAAAAACAAAATAAAAGTCGCATTTTCCAATACAACACAAAAATGTCATAAAATAAAATGGACGACATTTTGAGAAACTTATTGAATTAAAATACTTTTAATTGCTTCCTTTTGATTTTTTTTCTTTTAGCATTAGTTTGTTAAATTGAATATGAACATAAAATTAAAATAAATTATTATTTTGAGTCCTTTTCCTTGTTTTTATGTGACATGGCTACTGCGATATAGCAAAAAAGAAAATAAAAAATAAAAAATCGCCAATTCTGAAGAAACGGTTAAAAATAGACCCATATGTGTATTAACAAAATCGAAACAGAAAAAAAAAATCCGGGTCTGCTTATGTAAAAAAATCAAGTTATCCATGATTCAATTTTTAGAAAATTTACCCGCAAAAAATCTGTATCTCAAAAATGATTCTTTTTATAAGTTTTTATTGACTTTTTGTTTCAAAAAACGTGAGATAACACCGAAACGGTGGACTGTAGGTGACATGTATGCTTAACAAAGTGTCCCTCAATTTCAATAGGAAATTCAAAAATGTAATAATATATAGGGTGTTAAATTTAAAATAAAAGAGCAAAAGTGGAACACCCAGTATACATGAAAATCTTTTTAGGGTATAGAGCTTGAAAAATAAGGCAAAGTTCGTTTTTATACTTTTTCTTTACAACAAATAATAAAGATGCTAAAAAGGAATGCCAGAGCGATGACGGACCCGGTATACTATATTAATTTTAATTAATTTTTACTACTGTTCTGTAGAACGTTAAGTAATCACTTCAAAGTATAGGAAATGACCGTAGTATGATAACACAGGTATGTCATCATGGTACTTAAAGGAAAGGTCTAGATTAGCATCCACCCTTCACTCCCTGAACGACCTCTAACATAGATCAGTTGTAGCATGAAAAAATTACATGGTACTCAAAACGAAATGTGTCGATGAGAGATCACGCGCTTCAACCCTCCAGCCCCTTCATCGTTTTTAACGGAGATTAGTTGTAGTAGGAATTAATCATGAGTATGTGTACTTAAATAGCAGGTATTGATGAGAGGTATCATGTGCATCCACATTTCACCATCTACAACGACCCCTAACGAAAATTAGATGTTAAAGTGTTAATTACAAGTATATCATCAAGGTCCTCTACTTGTAGCGAAGATTAGTTGTCGCCTGCAAATCGTGTATTACAGATAGAATATATTATAGTCACAGGAAAGGTCTCTATCAGTATCATCAATCATACCAATTATCCCTCAATTGAAAAGACAGCAATATTAATACCAAACTAGGTATAGTCTTAGATTTGAACCGCACTTCTGAGGATTTCGTCAATCATGCAATAATTTACAGGCTGATAAATGCGGGGTTCTTACAATACAAAGTATAAAACTACATCAATTACGTAAATTATGCTAATTATAGCATACTATTGTACATTAAATAATCATATAAGTTCCAGGTAAGTATAATACCGGCCACAGTTTATATTAATAATAATTTTTAGAAAACTGTTTCCTTAACACTTAAGATTTTTCATGCAATTTACCAGTTAGATTCATGCTGTGATGGGTATATATAGGGATTGTATGTATGTGCGTAACAAATGTATGAAACCGACCTTGTTTAAGCTAAATCGATAAAATTTAATATGCATGCTGTTTACAAAGCCTTCTATTATTTCCATAGTTTTGTTATTTTTTTAACTGACAAGGTCGGGAGCTGCACAGCCAACTTGATTTTTTTTAAATAGTAAGCGGGGTCAAATCGCATACCGTTTGAAAGATATTTTCAAGTAGAATTCAACCACATGTTATAGTTATCTCTAAAGATAACTTCGCTATTGTAAATTAAAGATTGAGATTGGCATATTTTGGCGAAAAAGCGAACACTTAGAAACACTCAAGTCTGTGGAGTACTTTTTCAATGCTTAAAGCAACTTTAATGATTGAACGTGATTTGAATATCGACTGATTTTGTAAGCTGGTTACTTTCCCGGAAAGTAAACAATTGTATTAATTTTCCCCTTGCTAAATTTGCTTTATTGTAGGTTGCTTTGATCATGGGGTTAGCTGGAATAAATGCGTTGCATTGAGTTGGTTGAGTTAATACTTGACGACCTGGATGAAAAATAGTGAAAATTAGGGACACCAAAACACATAAACCAAGGAGCTTCGTAGTAATTGAAGTAAACAATAAAATGAACATGCACCACATCTTCGTCTATTTGTGTCGTATAGAGAGTACTGTACAGTCACTGGGCCTACACACTTTCCCAAAAATGCTATCTACAGTTGCGAAGTTTCTTGCAATTGACCCAATCTGAACTATATACGGGGCACTGTTTGCGGGGCACTTGAGCAACTTTATTAGTAGATGGTGGCGGAGACCTAACCGCTTTGAAAAGGCACGCGGGTTGCAGTGTTGTCGAGAGCTCTGTAACGTATTCCTTCCATTGCTAACGAGATCCATATTCAGCAAGATCTAAGCAAAAACAGATCACATGAAACTTGATCAGTGTTTACCACCAGAGAAAATTACTTCAAATGTTTCAGTGGCTTCCACTAATGAGGATGTACCATCTACATATCATGTTGCTGTTACGAAAACTTCTTCCGAATTCCATAACTGTCTCAAATGCTCAAAATACTACCATAACTATTAACATTAATTCTTAGTAAATTAATTGGTATTATTCTTGTAATAGGAATCAGGTAAAAATATTACAGTACTAGTCAGGTAAAGACCAACTTTCGAATGTCAAAATAGTCTTAAAATCTTCTTGACGGTTTCAGGTAAAGTACTTTAATCTTATATAATAATTGTGAAACGATTGATTCTATTATTTCCTTCAAATAATCGTATGTGCTGGTTTAAATGCAGATTATCCCACATAGAGGTTTATTTAAAAAAAATTTCCATAACAATGTTAAAACTACTAAACTTTCATGAAGACTTGGCCAGAATTTTCTGTTTTATGAACGAAAAACTTTGAATTTTAACACCATTCATCCTGCTTAAATACGACGCTAATTAATTCTAGCCGTTTACAAAATTTTACTTAATAGCAATGTTACACTTTTCAAATTTGAATTTGAATTTGATGAATGTTATAGTAAATTTGATTTTCTTAAAGAAGATCAAACATGGAAATGGTAATATTGACGGTCTAATGAGTTAATTAATCGACAAAAATTTGGTATGCCCATTCATCCCTAATAAAGTTATTACCTTTTTTTAATACTTTTTTATATACATGTTGTAGCATCCCCCAGGTACTCTATCTTGAAAAGTGTAATTTGATCTTATTTGCAAGAATGCAAATTCAAGAACAAAACAATCTTGACTTTGCTGACAATAATGTTACTATTACTCAAATTAATTGCTTGCCTTATACCGACTTTCCTGACAATAATTAAAATATTAGAATTTATTTACAAGTGCGATATTTAATTACTCGCAAACCTCAAATGTGATCAAAAGAATTGGCCGTCTAGTGATAGGTACGCTGTACCATTTGAATTAGATAGGCTGGGTAAGGTAAGTGTTGCACAATGTGGGGCAGGTAAAAAAAAATGAAACTACTCAAATTAAAATTAACGAGCTCTGCGCAATGGTGGTTCAGCCCGTTGTACTATTGTGGGAAAGTAATTGCACAAGTACATTAATAAGTCAAATAAGCACATAAAACATAAGGCAAATTACTGTCCATATAAAATACAACAGTAAAATTGCACATGTTATAATAAGGTAAAGGCAAGGACAAAAGAAAAGACAATTGTTGAGTGACTACTAAAGCACAAAATACATACGAAAAATTGCAATAAACTACGCTTAAAGAGAAATTAGTTCGCAGGAAAAAAATTCTACTTAATAAACTGACACAAAAAAACTCATTAAACAAAGCCTTACAAAGGTAAGTTGTAAATAAATCATAACATCGTGACCGACGCATAAGTTGGAGTGTGTTAGAAAAATACAGCGCTCCCTTGTCAGGTTACACATTCATTTATACATCAAAAAACAAACAATAAAAATAAAATTCGAGGTGTTTAATGGTCATCTGGACCCGGGAGTATGTACCCACTTGGCAATTGCGCCTTACAATTAATAACCAAGCGGTATCCTGTACTCGTTCGCCCACGACCTACCTCTACGCAAATATAAATATAAACAACAAACAATAATGCTAATTCACATAAATACCAGAGTGAGGGAGCCCTGTACTGTCTTTTACTTTAGCAGATTTCATCTTAATGAGCCCGCGTGCTAATAAGATACCTTTGTAAGGCAATGCTCGGTTTTTGATACGTTATATAGGCTTGTAGAATTATTTTCTGCCAGCCTTAATTTATATAAAAATACCTACTTACACTTCATTTAATTGATCACAGACACAAATCGTTAACATACGCGGTTTCACTTCAAAAAGGGTGACTGTTATTTATAGATTAATATTTGAAAAACACATTACAACTAACACCCGAAAGAAAAGGCAAATTAGCGTAGGCTAATTCAAAAGAAAATGTACACGCAAGAAATATTTTAAAGACAAACTGTTTACAATGAAGGTATTTAATTAACCTTATCGATCTGGCTCGATCGACACTGTAACTGTAACTGACTTTTCCCCCGATTTCAAACTATTTTACTCCCGCAATCAACCCCCACTTTTCAAAAGTAATAAAACAAAAAACCAAAAAATTATTATGTTGGAACAGTTTTATATTAGTTATCGAATGACATCTTAATTTTAAAAATGTACATTCGTCCGTAACAAGCCCTACATCTAGGTCTCAAGTTTCAACCTAGCAAACAAAGACGTCTTTGATTGCTGTGTGTACCGACGTAATTAATTACTAACTAGTGACACTTTTACATCAAGAGCGCGCGTATAGAAATTTTCAACAATTCGACACCTGTTTTCTGCCCTAATATGTTTCCTTTTTCTGTTCAACCTTTACTCAAATATCAATTACAAACATTCCTATATTTCTTACATAAAAATACATAAAATAAAATATTTCGAAACCATTAGCAAATTACGACGTATCACAAAGATAACAGAAATCCACTAATTACCTTTTCTAGCGTGGTAATAATGGCGTTTTGACAAACGTTTATTACAATAATAAAATTTTCGCGGTCCACTACTTACAATGTTAAATAAATAATTGAAAAATTATGGATGTAAAAACTGGTTACGAAAATATCAAAATTTAAATTTAAAACAATTAGGTATGAATATCGCTTATGGATTTTGAGGAAGTGTCATTGATATCTAAACTAGTTTACATTAACGTATAAAATATCACTTTTGTTACTGTAATTGTAATGTAGAATTAATTAATAACACGTAGCAGAATTAGCATTTTATTGTTTATTGCACGCGACGTGGAAAACACGATTTGCATACAATATTTTTGCTACGTTCATACAAAAAGAACAAAACTTTCACTAGGTTGGTATAATGTAATATGTAATTGTGATTGGTTATCATTGTTAGCACGTTTTGCTAGACAGTAAATTTAAAGATGCTTCGTTTGCCAGTACGATGATTTCTGATGTCATTCATATTTTCAATAATATTACTCATTTTAAGCTATCAAATAATTTTTACACTCGCACCTGTTCTTTTTGCATAAAGCGACAAACCAAAATCATTTTCAATGTACCTAAAATATAGCGATAGACACGATAGAGTGCGTACAAAACAACCTTGGTACAATAGATCTTAACAATTGTACCAGTTTGTGAACATTTTAAATGAAAAACAAATTTGAATTTGAACTATAATGATTTATTAATTATACATTGATGTTATCCCATTTCCTATAATTAAAAAATATCCCTTTAAAAATGGAAGGAAACGGAAAACGCCACGTGTTTCATTCCCTCCCCAAGGGAGTGGGTGGGCTGCTTGATCTTTACAAGCTCCTTCAGCCACAATGATGGATTCCCAGCATGGTGGATTAGGGATGGGTGTGGTCAGGATAGGATGGGAAGGAACGGACTTAGGGTTCTGAGGCGGAAGATACTACCCCAGCATTCAGATTTTAGACCTTTAGTCGAATGTTTTATACGTTTACGTCATATATTTCGTAAATTTGATGTTTCGGAAGGTTTGATACAGTTTGATACGCGTATCAATCCTCCATATATGGGCTGAATATATGTTATATTTATTTATTTTATAATTTATAACAAATTATGCCATTTCCACGGTAATTATTTAGGTTAATTGAGTAATATTATTATAGATTGGTTTGACGAAGTATTACCCAGATGATTTAAAAAGTCAGTACTTGAAAGTGTCAAAAAGTAGAATGTTGACAAAATGACTTTGAAGAGATATCTTTCGCCTTACGTAGAATCGTTTCCAATGGAATATTTCATAACATCTGCAAACCTTTACTATGGTATTACGCCTGAGCGAACACTAACATTTGCGTATCAATTTGGATAACAAAACGATAAAAAGCTACAAGAAAACTAAAGAAGAACGGTTGTGCTTCCCACGATTGGCTAAAAGGTTTCATGTCACGTCATCTTCAATTATCATTGCGAAGTCCTGTAGCCACAAGTTTGGGCAGAACGACTGCTTTCAAGCGTCCAAAAATTTACGCATTCTAATGGAACGAGAAATTAAAGTCCAGAATTCATATATAACTTAAACGAAATTGGAGTGACTAATGCGCACAGACCTCGGAATTTCATTGCTTGTAAAGGGCAAGAGCAAATTTCGAAAACTACTTCTGCAGAACGTGGAACACTGGTAACAGTTAGTTGTGCTATAATGCATTAGGAAATTCATTGCCACCGATTTTTATATTTTCTAATGTGAGAATGAAGGATTACACGATCCAAGGTGCTCCTCGAGGCTCCATTATTGTGACGCATGAAAGCGGTTAGATGGCCTCTGATAATTTCGTGATATATCTAGATCATTATATAATATACGTAAAGGATTTTCCACCAGTGGAATTTATCCGTTTCCACATTTATTTGAAGTACTGGATTTCCCAGGAGGGGAAGTTACAAACAGACCCTATCAGAAAGTAGGGCAAAACCCTGAAGAAGAACCGGATCAGTGCAATGGCAACTTCTTTAAAAAATACTACCACTATCCCAATCACCACTGACACCATCTGCTTTATTTAAAAGCTTTTAAGAAGATCGTCCTTATCCCAAGGCACAGCCACGAAAGAAAAAGGAGGCAGAAAGCCTGGTCCACCAGAATATTAACCGACACCCCATTGAGGCCGAATATAATATGAGGGAAGAAAAACAGATCAAAACGAAAATTCAACTGGTCAAATGAAACATGTTTATGGAAACCGGTAAAAGTGATAATTTCAAACAACACAATGCAGGGTGTAGTAAATCCCACCTCAAAAGAAATGTTATAGATAGAAATGCAAAAACGATGACTCTAATCCTGAGCATAAAAACGAGAAAGAACCATACTCTGAGGCATATGGCGAAGAGATTTCCGCTTGCATCTACAACAATTCGTTATTTACAGTGTCTAGTTTTGGATAAAAATGGATTTGTTGTCCACCATGTCTAAAATGGTGCCATTCAGCCTGTGCAGGTGTCACCTATGGCATGAAAATGTGTACTTGCGAATGATGTATAGCGTTTCTATTGCTGTTATTGTATCAAATCTTCCTATCAGTGTATCAAGCCTCTCACGTATAGGGAGGTTTGAGACACTTTGCATTGACAGTTTCAAAATTTGTAATTATGGTTAAAATTTCAATTTTCAATAATTTAATATTGCCTAACTCCCAAGCGAAGTCCTTAAATTGCACACTGGCATAAATGGATTAGGAAATGTTCATCACATAATGTTTAATAACATTTTTGTGAGCAACCCTCCTCAGCTTCCCTTAATGTTTCACAAAGATCCGCCTAAATCAATTTGCGGAAGAGTGTGTGTGTGAAGAGTTCTGTAGTTGGAATAAAACCATATATTATTTTGTTGTTCGTTTATGATGTTCCTTTGGCAACTGTACCTATAATATTGTTTACATCCTCCACTACAGTTGTACACAAAATACTTATTCTATTGAATGATTTGTCGTAAATCTATATTCTTTAACTTTACTTCCTGGAATTCCATATTTAACAGCACTAAGTGTTTTAAATACAAAATAATTCTACAATTTCTTTTTTATAACTGTTTATCTTTCTACGCGTTTCACTGCAACATGCATCGTTATCAAGAAAAAGTATTTAAGTAAAATAACAGATAAGTAGTTCTGGTAACAATTCGTTAAGGTAAAACTGCAAAATTATAATTCAATATTTAAAATATTTGTTAAAGATAAATCTATTCGATCAACCAGTTCGGTCATTAAGGGTACTTTCTGTGTTTATGTTTATAAATTTAGAATGCTTCCAAAACATATAATTTGTTTTTTTTATTAAAAAAATGTAAACATTTATCATTGTTTTGTGAAGTTATGAGGTGACTATTTACTATCAATAATTTGATTTGTCTGTGCGTTTACATTTGTAACATCTAATGTGTTCTTTGTATCTAATATCAAAGTATGAAAATGTAAATTTTCACCATTATTATACATATTTAAAATACTTGGCTTTTTTGGGTTTTTAATGATGTATTTTTGTATTTAATTTTACACAAATCTAAAAGTTTCGATAACACTTGCATTTATCGTCCTCAGTAGTAATAAAATCTTTTAGAATTGTTGATGTTGAAACAAATATATGGAATATGAAAATTTTTGAATTAAATGGTTTTGTATTTTGGTTTCGTTATGTCGATGATATTTGTCATGTTTTGATAGTTCCTCAGATTTCGTTGATAGGTTTTTTAATTATCATTAACAATTTACAACCTTACATAAAATTTTCACTAGAGAAAGAACCTTAATTTTCTAATTTAAACAAAAATTAATACACAGAACAAGTTCTCCATATTCAGAAAACCTACACATACAGACATTACATTTGCAAATGATTCATGTCACTATAAAACACACAAGTTAGCTGCATATAAAAAACATTTGCCCAGTTAACGCAGATCCGGCAGAAAATATTAATAAATATCAATTTCATATACAAAAATATCAGAAACATATTACAAAAGATCAAGAAGTACAAAGTAGCTTTCAAAACTAATACCAATGTTCTTAAATGTGTATTTAATGCGAAAAGTTCAACTAACGGTATTTAGAAGTCGGGTACTTGACCTGCACATTCTGTAATTCTGTTTATATTGAACAAACATTTAGGAACTTTGATATTAGATACAAAGAACACATTAGATGTTACAAATATAAACACATAGACAAATCAAATTATGCTAAACATTTAAGAGTGACTAATTACCGTATGACTTCACAAAACATTAAATTTATACATTTTTGTAATAAAAAGACAAATTAGTTGTTTTAGAAGCATTGGAAATTTATAAACATAAAGTACCTTTAATGAACAAACAGGTTGATCTAATACACTCGCCTTTAATAGATATTTTAAATATAGAATATAATTTACATCAAGTTTGCTGTTTTACATAATGATTTGTTACCATAACTACTTGTTTGTTATTTCACTTATATATTTTCTGTTGATAATGATACATGTATAGAAAGAAACACGTACAGAAATAAATCAGTATCAAAAGAAATTGTGGCATTATATTGTATTTAGAATTTTAGTGCTATTACTAAACTATTGTGCAATAAGACCGAAAATAGAGTTTAGTTTTGTGACTTTTGGAATTAATCAAACAAATTTGTGCACTTCTTGCGGGTGTCGGTATCAATTTTTCTGTTCTTTATGTCAAATTGTAAAGTCGAACATGTGCTATATACTGAAATGTAAACTATCGAATTTTCCGACTATAGTGTAACAATGTGTTATAATTGATAAAATATAATTAATGCACTGTTTTATCCAAATGGTAAATGAGGGCATGTGATATGTTCAAATCTCGGGTCAGTTATTATGAATTTTGTATTTAGTTTATGATGTTTCATAAAGCTCATTTTAATCTTTAATGAGATTCAGTTACTAATTGTTAATTAATACCATTTTGGTATGTAATATAATTTTGAAAATAGAGGTAAATGCAAAGTAGGTACATTAAACTAAACTCAAAACACAAAAATAATTTCAACATAAATTCATAGGGAAGTTGGTTAACTTAGGGTGAGTGCAGTTTGAAAAATTTACTTTATTCATCTTATGTTTGTTATTGTTGGCATCAATTTCAATATCAGATGCATTATAGTTATACAGGTTGGGCCAATAGTGCATGGGTGGAAGATTGTGGGTATACTAAGGAATATTTCTAACGCTTGTTGAAGGGATGTGGTGGGGCATCCTTAAGGCAACAAACCTAAAATACTTTCACTTGAACCGCAAAGTTTATACAGGGCGATTTATATGAAAGTTGCATTTTTTTTTTAATCGAGTGCTCTATATATTATTGCATGTTTGAATTCCTTGGTCAATTCTAGTGCGACTTTATGTGCCACACATGGTACCTAAAACGAATCGCTTAGCCCCAATTTGTCATTTTTACAGATAATAGATGTCTGAAAAGAATTAAATATAGCTGTGATACTACGAAGACCGGACGGTGAAATCCAAATTCTTATTGTGTTTATAGAAAGTACTTTTGTCGATTTACAAAATTCCAATCAATGGTGACTTGATTTTTTCAAATGGAACGGCCATTTTTTCATTTTTGCATGAAATGCGGAATTTTTTTAACTTTCTAACGATATAAATTTGTCGGTATATATTTTCGGTGGATTTCTTTTTATTTCACAATTTCTGATTAATTTGCTATACTTTTCAATTTTTAGTTTGTATTATCTAGTAACCCGCGAAAATAAACAAAGAACGATTCATATTATAAAACATTATTTAACACATAAACACAAAAACACAATTACTAGCTAAAATAAAAATAAAAGTAATTTTAATCAATGGTAACTTAATTTTTTCAAATGGAACGGCCATTTTTTCATTTTTGCATCAAGTGCGGAATTTTTTTACCTTTCCAACCATACAAATTTGTCCGTATCTCTCTTCCGTATATTTCTGTTAATTTCACAATTTCTGATTAATTTCCTGTACTTTTCAATTTTTTACTTGAAGAAATGCGATTGGGCATTTTTGTAGTTTACAGATGTGTACCAATCACATTAAATTTAAAATGATGATTAAAATAATCGTGGTTTATTCCACCTTTATGCAACCGGCTCTCAATAGGTATTCTTGTCAGGTTTTGTAAAGATACAGGTGTAACATCAGAGTGTTACAAATACAAATTTGGCACGAAATTTAATGTATTAATTAATGTATGTAGATTTTTAAAAATATGGAAATTAAATAAACGGGTAAAATATATGTTTTGAAACTGGTGATGAAACATCTTCCGTATGATATTGGAAAATATTTTCAGTAATATTATTTTGTTACTGAAGGAGACAAAAGCGCAGAAACGTAGCAAATATTTGTGGAAATTTACCCAATGACTTGCCCAAACGAATGCGTGGTTTGCCATCTTTCTCCAGACCAAAAATAAAACGGAATTACTTTGTGTCTGCTTTTCGTACGTTATCATACTTTCTAAATAATTCAACATAATCAATTTGGTTAGTTTCTACGTTTTTAACAATAAATGATGTCAGTGTGAATTAATTACATTAATTCGGTACAATTACAACTCCCAATGTAAATACAACCTGGAATGTCTCTAATACACCAAAAACCATAAAATTAATGACTTTTATAATTGACAACTATCTGGAACGTCTTCAGAATATTAAGGCTAAGGTTTTTAGATTACTTCGGTTCGGCTATCAGTTGTTCTTTTAAATAAATGGACGAGTTTATTAAACCGGCGGAAGTACGGTGGCATTTTGTAACACCATTGGTACGGTGGGGTATGGATTGAAATGTGCTTATACGGTGGGTTATCGGCCGAATATGCTCGTACGGTGGTGTATCGGCTGAACAGGCTTACATTGTGAGTTGTACGAAATAATGAAATAAGAAAAACCTGTTAAACGTCTATTCAATGGAATATAATATACAGAAAAAAATATTTTATTCATCTTTAGCAGCATCATTCTCGTTAGAACAAGTATCTTAGGTAACAATTACATTTTTGTGTGGTACGTGGGGGTATTTTGTTTGTAACAATTACATTTTCAAGACATATTGACAACAAACGGCGCATAAATAGAAAGATCTTGCTTTCTTTCACAGATGTGACATCTTCCTGCTTTTTTTCTCCTTTCCAGCACCTTCCTGAACTGTCTGAACGTGAAAAGTCCTTGCGTCGATGAGCGAAAAGCTTTTTATGCTGTACTTCACAGGTTTTCTTGGTATGTATTAACGGAAACTGCATCAACCTCGAAATACCTCTAGTTTCTCGTCTATTGAGATATGTTCACTAGGAGTGCATACAATTGTCCACAAACATTTAAAAATTCTCCTTATTGAAGCTAATTTATCCATCTTGCATCTGTCGTTACATTGTTATCGAAAAAACTGAATCTTTTATCAGCCATTGTCGCTCTGAATATGTCAATACCGAACCATCTGCACCCCATAAGTTATTTATATTTTGCCAACCAGATTTCACAACGCCGGCAGCATAAAACAAGCCTATAAAAGCTTTGATTTCTTGAAGAGTTGTGGGTTTTGTAATATGTACAGTATCTGGGCGATTGTTTTCTTCAATAACAATTTCATATTCGTATGTTTTACTAAATTAGCCAGCATACTTTCTGTGAAAAACAAACTCTAACACTCACATTTTTAAAAGTACGATAGCCACATTTTACACCTCGAAGGTGTGTAAAAATGTTCTCAAAGCCAGTTCCCACACGTAGATTCCCATGACTTGCGGATCAGAGTATGGTTCCATCTTTGCCGACATGTTCACTTCCTGGTGTTGCCGGTTCATTCAGTACAGGTTCATTAATATCTATCTCTTTCCCGGATTCTGAATCGGAATAAACACTGACATTGTTTTCTTCCACTTCCGTAGCCGACTCCGCCCCTTCCTGACATTGTTCTTCTTCATGGTCTAGCTCTGTCCAAAGACGTAAAAGGCGTGCATGCTCTCGTTGATAGTCTCCCATGCTAAAATATACTAATCTATAATACATATCAAAGAAAAATGATGAATTTTACCAATATCTCTTCTGGATTGATAAACATGTCACTTAGAGAAATATCTGTGAACTTTAAGAAGTGACTCAATAAGTACGTTGGGGTATGAGGCAAATCCCACACAGTTATGTCAACTATACGGTGGAGTATGAGGTTACACTTCTCGTTTACGTTGATGTGAAGGGATAATAGTACGACTGACGACTGACCGGTCATCACTACCGCTATGTAGGAGGTCAAATGGGAAACTACTGGAACCCGCATCCATGTGCACTCCCATGTGCGATCGGAAAAGTACTGGGGTATGATATACCCCACCGTACTTCCGCCGGGTTAAATTTAGTGCAAACGTTATCGTTCATACTTATCACCGCATTCCACATTCAATGCTGCAACCAAAACTTAGACGAATACTTTTAGATTGTGAAAGTATGCTGACAAACGCCTTACTTTCTGCGTCTCTTTTTTAAATTTTGCTTATTTGTACAAAACTCTCATTTTTTGTTTAATCAGTGCGTATTAATGTGGTAAGGTATGCTAATTTTGAATTTTATGGTAACCCTTGTAATAACAAAATAAATCTTACGTGGAAAACCACTACGATCACATAGTGTTAATTTTACCGTTCATGAAAATCTTGTACCGTTCAACAGTCATTAAAACAAATGTGTGTTTTAAATGGTAGTGGGCCATTATCTAAATTTGAGAAAGATTCATCTCAAGACATAATTTTATCGTTTTATGGATCCATGGATGAATATCTATTTTAGGATCCAATAGCTAATGGAGTAGACGGAAACATTGACAATCAGATGCGAAATGTTGAAAAAACAGAGGAGCAAAGCCTTTTATGGATGACACAATGCATTCTCTGAAACAATCTGCAGAAAATACGATGTGGAGGAAGCATACAGCGATAGATGTACAGAAGCCACTATCTGCTACATTGAAAAGGACATACAGTACCGTACGTTGCTTCCTAAAGTATAATCAGATAGTTGGCTGACAAAAAAATTTAGTTACAGATTATATTTTCCAAAAAATTAAGTTAGAACTCGATCACATGAAAGAACAAATTGATTAAACTGTGCAAAGCTATTATAAGGATTACAACCTAATTACGAGATAAGGGTTGGTTCGTACCTGTACAAATTAGGTACCTGTTACCACACTGATAAATAAACAATTATGATGGCTTTATACTTACATTTTCTATTCTTTACATTTCTAAATACATAAAACTGCTTCAACCATGTAACCGGAATACAACAAAGAATAACTCTATAATACTTCTAGCCTCAAACTGGTTCGACATAATTTGTTTTTCCGCAGGAACATCGGGAATCTGGTTATCTTGAAGATCTGTTGTGATTGCTTACTAGGAAAAGATGATTAATAGCACACAAGTACGTTAACTTGTGACTTCTTGAAGTCACAAATCCAAATATGTTAATTTTACTAAATCCGTCTTTACTTTAAAGATTGCAGTACTGGTATAAAATACCATGTGAGAACACGTTAAGAAAATGAATTTATTCTTTTTTTGAAAACAATTTTGGTCTGATGGTGGAATTAATGTTGGGGGGTTAGAAGACGTCACCCTTTCATCAAGAAAACGTTTTATGTTTAGAACGGATATTTCCGGATACTCTTTTTACTTGAAAAGATTAATTCAGGATATTTCCTACGGAAACTGTATGTAGGCGACGGGTCGTTAATGTCACTTGTTAAGAAACGGTGTTTATTCCACGGAGAAAAAACCGGAGAATTTTATTTAGTAAGTTCTTATATCTAGAGTCTTACAGATATAATATACAGGGTAAATCATTGGCTATTAATTACTGGACTAGTCCAACTAGAGAATCTCAATTAAAATAAATTACAGAGTTCTATCTATATACTTGCAATTATTAATTACTACATGTTAATGTAACATATTAACGCTGTAAAGGATTAGAGAGCTACTCATGATAAGGTGGGCGGACAGGCGGGTTCAAGGGCTGGTTTTAAAATAAATGTATGTATGTGGTACGACGGCGGCACTTGTTAGGGACACGAACAGGAGAATTTATAGAATAAATTCTGACAGGTGTGTATTGAACTTTCAGGAGTACAGGATGATTTTAAGTGAATCAATAATATTAACTTAGGGCTTGATAAATTGGTATGTTATCTAGTCAGGTAATGAAAATTTACTTATCAGTAAAATTGCTTTAAGCAACTTCTACTTCCAGGGGAGCGGTTAGGATACACGACGTTTTCTATTGGGACTTCGTATGATAGAGACAATTATAAAATTGGGAACTTACTTATGTGATATTAATATTATTCAATTATGGAACAGAATCTAATAACTGGGTTTTCATGAGAGAATAACTAGTAATCTAAACCTGGTTTTTCTGTACTATTCAGGTGCCGGTGGTGGTGAGAAACTGGGTGCAATTTATCGCCCCAGGGGCTCGGGCTGACCACCAGTAGGATTGGGGGGTATGAAGGAGGCGTTTGTAATAACGGGAGAAGGGGATAAATATTCATTACTTCTTAATTCTGAAGTCTGTTAATTTGGGATAATGATTAATTAATAAATAATAAATTATAATAGCTGATTTAAAGAATTTGAACTCTACAACTGTACATCCAATTACAAAATTATAAGTAATGATTATTTTTATTTCCTACTTTTAACAGAGTTCCATATAAACATCACCAAATGCAATGAAATTTACTTTAGCACGTTGTTATGTTTGATAGTACGATTTAGGAGTACTATATACCAATATAGTACTCAATAAATATGTGTTACTTTATTACCCGGTAACAACGTTATCCAGAATCTAAAAAAGTCTTCAAAATTAACATTAACTCATAAATAAAACTCAAAGTCGATATCAAATGTCATAAGGCGCGACTGCCATCTAAATTTATCGATAAAGCTAGATGGTAAAAATCTTGGATTATCGTAAAAAACAAGAACAGTTTACCCACTAAACTTATATTCTTTTTAGTACTTAAAAATTATTCACTTTAAAAACAAAATTCCATAAATCCTTCCTGGATTATAGAGAACACAGTAGCTTTAAGGTTTACCCAGGCACTCTAGTCAAGATCTTGTAAAACCAAACCTTCATCCAATTTTAATAAATGGTTCTATTACGGTATTAAGGTGAACGCACCAAACCAGAATTAGGTCAATATCGCTAATTCCAAATAAAAGTTATCAAGCTTTAAATTTCTTCCCACATGTGGATGAATTAATCAATATCAAAGGTATGTATAATGAATTTCCTTCAACTAATAATCAGAATGTTTTATTTTAGATTCAACGTTGATAATCGGTTCAGTTTTAATTACGCTAAATTGATTTATTACCTTTAGGTTGGAGGTAATTAGTAACTGTAAAAACATTCAATCAGTTTTTAAAAGGAAGCTTGACCAAAGTATTATTTCGAGCTGCCCATCATATGTAATTAATAAAATAAACATGCGTTAGTTGTTGGGTTCGCAAATCCTAACCCCTCGATATGTAAAAGCCACTGAATTTATTCCACAAAACAGTAACACGAAACTACTGAAGCAACTTTGAAAAGGTTTAGAATGTTGAACTTTTGAAATGAGATTTCTATAGGTGCCACTATTAATAGAAAGTGAAACACTAAATACATATATTATAAAATAGTAAATTCGTTGCAAACACTCCAGTGTTCCTTAAAATTAGTGCTAACCTATCTAGCTAATTATCTCTGAAAAGGTAGATGACCGTAATTGAGTCCAAATCACAATTTTACTTCAGTAAGTACAAAATGATATGTTATTCTTAATGAAACTCGCATTCAACCATAAAAGAAAAATACGCATTTTATTTACCTAACACTAATTGAGAACTCCCCCTGTGTCCACTTATCCTTATTGAGCACTGTAATCCTTTTTGTTGTGATAAGTTTCTTTGATCCTGCTTTATTCGCCTGTTTGGGTTTAACTGATTATAGACCAACGTAATATTTACACTAATAATGTTGGATCTTAACTTTGTATTATGAAAATGTAAACTTTCACCATTATCACACATAATAAAGTACTACTTATCTTGTATTTTAAATTATACAATCAGAACACCCTCTAACGGGCGAAGGCTAAAAAAATTTAATCAAGTTATGATGTAAGTGTAAAGTTGTGAAACACTTCAATTTGAAAATGATAAAAGCATTCACAAATATAAACATGGCATCAAATAAAATAATGTAGTTAAATCTAAAAAGGAGATATCTTAGTCAATAATTGCAACTGTTATTAACAATGAAAAGCATAATGCAGAACGTTTTTTGTAATTTTTTAATTTTAATCTTAATTTCAACTACTTATGTTAAATTATATTGAAACAAATGCTTTTACCAATTATATGTTAAATTACCACAGCACTATAATTTAACGTAAGTAGTTGAAATTAAGATTAAAATTAAAAAAAATTACAAAAAACGTTCTGCATTATGCTTTTCATTGTTAATAACAGTTGCAATCATCGACAAAGATATCTCTTTTTTAGATTTAACTAGATTATTTTATTTGATGCCATGTTTATATTTGTGAATGCTTTTATCATTTTCAAATTGAAGTTTTTCACAACTTTACACTTACCATAACTTGATTAAATTTTGTTAAATGTGTTTTTTGGCTGACATTTTTCATTGTTAGCCTTCAACCGTTAGAGGGTGTTCTGATTTGTCATCTTTAAGACAGTTTAACAATATTTAATTTTTAATGACATAGTTGTTCTTTAGCAAAATTTAATTCTATAGTTGGCTTTATACGTTTCTCAAACTGTTATATTAATAGCAGGCTGAATTTTATGTTTTAATTTTTCAAATTTGACAAAATTGTTTTCATCTTTAACAATTTTAATAGATATTACTACTGACGAAGATAACTGTAAATGTTATCGAAATGTTTAGATTGTATAATTTAAAACACACCATTTAAAAAAAAAAAAAGATAAGTATTTTATTAACTTTGTATTGTTAAAGTTTTTACTCTTTCATTAATTCGTACTGTTTTTTCAAAAAGTTCTTGGCAGCAAATTGCTTAAATAAATTAGTGTACACACGTTTTCTGCCAAGTATTCTTGTAAAGGGGTTAAATTTCACTTTGCCTTTTTGTTATCGTTAATAAACTTAACTTGTTTGCACTTATCTGTTCTTATGTTACATTGCAATGTTACTCACGATTAAGAAATCTGTCAGTAACAGTAAATGTTTTCAAGCGAAAACGGCAATTGTAAATTGTTTAATAAACTTGTACACGACGCTATGATTACGACCTTAATCAGGCATATGCGGTTAAAAAACGTACTACGTCACTTAAGGTTGTGGTAAATTCACAACAGGTCAAAATAGACCGTGCTTAATTTTGGTTAGCAAGAAGATCGTGTCAAAAAGACTATTCTTCTTAAAAAAGTTTTGCCGACGTCATTAATAATAATGACATTTAACCCTCAACTTTTAAATTTAACTACCAATAAAGTCTAGGACCCGCAACATCAGATACAATGAGTCACGGCATCCTCGGTATACCAGGAAGAAGTTCAAGACTCTTTTAACTTTTACACGCATATAGTCATTAAAAAAAAAGAAAATTTCTGTGTAGGATCAAACTTATCTCGCAATCTACAAAATATATTCTTTTCTCTATACCTGTAAGGTTTAGTTTATTATAATTTTGAATGCGACAAGATAGTTTGAATATATTAACCTCGAGCGTACACCGAACTGAATTAGGTCGGGCTCTTAGCTACCCCATGTTAATAGTACGAGAAATTTACGGAACCCTTCCTGAGACAGCATTTTGGATTGAAAAAATCATTAAATGTGAAACCCCAATTAGGTATTGTATAATGAAACATAATTTTTACTAGAGAAACCTGATTTAGGGATTCAATCTATATTTAATATTAAATACTCCTCAAAAAAGCGTAATAATTTCTTTTTTCTTCCTTATGCATATATTTTGGAACTAAGTTATTTTCAATATTTCTAATTCATCGATCAATACAATTTGTACTTTAACTTGAATGGAAACCATTGACACCATTTTAAATTGCAACGGCATTGCTTCTCATCTTGTATTTTACGAAATGTGCATATGCTTTTACATTTATTAACTTTTAACTTTAAAAATGATACTTCATTTGGTCAAATATATTTATTCTATGCTTAAATATCATTATTAGTGACATTATATGGCACGCGTTATCTTTATAGTAATCGGTATATTTTATAGTAATGTAGGGACAAATCAGTACGCTACGATGGGCATTTTCTTCATTTTCTTTATTTTGTTTAACAATAATTAAAGTAAATTTAAACCAAATTTAACTTTCTATAAAATAACGAGGGTTTAACATCATGACAACCAGTAAAAAGATTATCTAGGTATTTTTTCGAAATCCTTTACATAATGGGTTTTGAACATACTTTGACAGAGCTTTCTTGTTTTTAAATTTCATTTTTATTTGACCTGTTTGAAAAAATAATTAACAATAGGATTACAGAGAAATTTCACTTTTATCTTTTACATTGTTACAAGTAATCATTATCTGCGTTAAAACACATGTTCTTCTTTTGAAATTTTGTGAATCCTCTTTCTTCATTCTTTATTCTTTAGTGAATATCCTTATGTGAAAACTGCTGTAATACAATGTCAACAAAAGCACCTCATTTTATAGAAATGGCTGCTGCCACACTAGTTTCATAAGAACAGTAAAAAATTTATTCTTTTCCACTAACTTATTCACAATCGAGTTATAATTCTCAACACTATTATTGTCTACATCATAACAAACTTGCAGAATTGTTTAACACGCATGAGTGCACTCTGAAATTCTTCGAAAATTGGGAACTTTTTAATTTGTGATGAATGTTACATTCAATTTTTGTCCTTTGAAAATATTTTGATTTCCTTTATATTTTTATGATCCATGTACATGTCCTGGTCCATTAATTATATCATGTCGTAAATGTTCTATCTTTTTAGCTAGTGAAAACTTTCTTGCTTTCTTTTTACCACCTGATCGCACTTCTAAATCGTAATAAATTAGACGTAATAAATGATTTAATATGGCGTCTACTTTGGGTCTCTTAGTAAGGTCCTTTATTTTTGATAAAAGTTTCGCAGTATATGACTTCATTCAATTTTTTAATGTAATAGTTTGGTCCATAAGGTTTACTTTCCAATATTTTCTTATAAGCTGCTATCACCATCTCCTATTAAGTATTTGTATCGTAAATTATACATCTTCATTGAGCACCTAAAACCATCTAAAATAATAGCTGGTTCCATAAATGTAAGTGCCGGTCCAGTTCTTGTAGCATTTATGTTCCGGTAATACGTCACTAACCTTATATTTTTCACAGACTACAGTATTTGTTTTTTACCCATGTACAGAACCTTTTTGGTTCTAAAACCAATTATACTTACACCAGACAACGCGTTATAATTTGTTCGGTAGGATCTCTTCGACCATGCTCCATCGACAGTTACTGTTGTATAAAACCATCTGTATCGATGTCACCCGCTTCGATTGCCAAAGCGATTCTTCTGCACCCCAGCTAACATATCATTTAAATTAACTTGGTGTATGGTTTCCTCTGGTTCAGACTGATATTTTAGAAAGGTTTTGATGACATACAATACATCCAATGAGGACAAAACTCGCTTGTTTGTGTGGCCAATTCAATAGAAATTGCACCGACAGCAGATTTATTAATGCCTTTCAATTCGCCTTCTGTAGAAACTACTTCTCTTTTATTGCATACTTCACCTGAAAGGTTAATAAACTTTAGTCTTTTTCAGAAATTAAACGCATATTGAAGCAGCCAAATCCATCATGTTTCAGAGATTTCAAATTTCAAAAGTGCAACCAAATCAACTAAGGCCCGGTGATATTTTCGTCCATTTCATTTTTTCGACCATACTGTTTGTTATCAATTTCTAAATCGAATCTTCCAAATGAACATTGGATGTAATGTTTTCTTGGAAACTCTTGTGATAGAAGAATTGCAAAAAAGGGTAGAGGATAGTTATTAATATGATGAAATCCACAGAAAATGTAGCGATATTAGGTAATAAATTAGAAACTTCTATGATTAAATCATTATATTTTTCCCACCTGTACCAATCTGAAGCAACGTGTATACATTTTTAAATCGGCTCAGTAAGAAATCCGAAATTGAATAAAATTGGTTTTCAATTTAAAGGTGGTTCACCCTGTATATTAGATTGTAATTTAAAAACAGTGAATTAAAATCAAAATAACTTTTCAGAATTTCAATATTATTGTTTATTTAGCTAATAATGAATTTATGCGATACTTTATGGATGCACTGTATATTTGAAAGCTAAAGTATAGATATTTTATGAGTTTTCAAAATATACTACAATTTTATTAATACACCCTGTATAAGCCTCATTACTCATAATAATATGAAAAATGAAAATCGATTACTATATTGCTTTAATTTTTCAAACTTGTTAAATTAATACATGCTTACCTTATAAATCGAGATCGACTAATTTGTTTCAAAATTCTTTTTGTTTTTCTACGGGCAAGAAGTTAAATTTTTTGGCTGTAGACCCATTTTCTAATGATATGAAGTGAAAAAAATTACAAAATGAACTATGTTTAGCACAAACACTAAAGATCACACTGACTAAACTATCAGAATATGTTAATTTATTATATAACTTACTGTTTATTAGCAATCCAGAATGAGTTGTTTATCTAGCGAACAGGTTTTATGATTCATAACAGGTAAACTTGTTCAAATCTTATGTTATTAGCGTAAGATAGGATGTACTAGTATGCAAACAATAATAGTCGAAAGGTATGTAGGTGAAGATGACAGTCGTTCAAACATTTACGGAAAATTTGCGAATTTTTGCAAATTAGTTGTGATCTGTAAATAAATACCTATAAATTTTTTCGGTAGGTACATACATGACAATACAGCGGTATCAAACTTATTAGATTTAATTAATGGATTTCAAGCAGTATTTGTGCTATTCCATGAAAACTTGAAAGTAACACATTTGATACGGATATAAATTTATACATTTGCAAATTTACGTTTATCTACAACTTGTTACTAGAACAATATCTTTCTATACTTGTTTAGTTAGGTATAATCCGATTTACTTGTCCTAAAAACTATTCATACCCTAGACGTAAGGTAAACAAAAATCTACTTGAGCAGTGTACGATTTTTTGCATAAAGGTAGCGCAAAATAAAATTCTGTCAGATGTACTGTAGAGCCTTAAGGTTGTGGTAAATTCACAACAGGTCAAAATAGACCGCGCTTAATTTTGGTTAGCAAGAAGATCGTGTGAAAAGACTATTCTTCTTAAAAAGTTTTGCCGACGTCATTAATAATAATGACGTTTAACCCTCAACTTTTGAATTTAACTAACAATGAAGTCTAGAACCCGCAACATCAGATACAATGAGTCACGGCACCCTCGGTATACCAAGTTCAAGACTCTTTTAACTTTTACACGCATATAGTCATTAAAAAAAAGAAAATTTCTGTGTAGGATCAAGCTTATCTCGCAATCTACGAAATATATTCTTTTCTCTATACCTGTAAGGTTTAGTTTATTATAATTTTGAATACGACAAGATAGTTTGAATATATTAACGTCGAGCGTACACTGAACTGAATTAGGTCGGGCTCTTACTCATGTTAATAGTACGAGAAATTTACGGAACCCTTCCTGAGACTGCATTTTGGATTGAAAAAATCATTAAATGTGATACTGAAACCCCAATTAGGTATTGTATAATGAAACATAATTTTTACTAGAGAAACCTGATTTAGCGATTCAATCTATATTTAATTTTAAATACGTAATACTCCTCAAAAAAGCGTAATAATTTCTTTTTTCTTCCTTATGCATACATTTTGGAACTAAGTTATTTTCAAATAATTCATCGATCAATACAATTTGTACTTTAACGTGAATGGAAACCATTGACACCATTTTAAATTGCAACGGCATTGCTTCTCATCTTGTATTTTACGAAAACAGTAGCAAACGTTAACATTCATAGGTGTGCATATACTTTTACATTTATTAACTTTTAACTTTAAAAATGATACTTCATTTGGTCAAATATCTTTATTCTATGCTTAAATATTATTATTAACGACATTATATGGTACGGCAAAAACATCAGTATCGTCCCGTAAAATATACTGTAAAAAAATCACGTGCTAAAATACTCATTTACACGATTCCTTATTTATACGATGGACTACGATATATGTGTAATGGCCAAAAATACTTTATCTTACTTTAAAATGTTGGTACAAATGGGCATTAATCACTTGAAAGATTAGAAGGTACTTTTGTGGTATATACACTATTATAATCTGTCCAGAAACGAAGCGAAGGAATAAAACAACATGTTTGGCAGATTCCAGTGGCGTTGGGTTGTTTTATGATATGTACGAGTATATTATATAATAATTGTTGCCTTACCTTAAATTTAAAAACTATAAAATGAATTCTAACAAACGAAGCGTTTTATAATTAAATGATATATTACAATATCTTTAAAATCACTTTTTATAGATAAATAACTTACGTTGTAAATGCTATAGTATGGAAGCGGTATATCCTAAAACTAGTTTAAGAAATCTATTAAGTACTTAATACAAAATCTGTACCGCTTACGTGTAAAACTCATTAGAAATACCAGCAAACAATCGTAAAGCAGTTATTTATTAACAAAAATGTTAATAAATAAATAATAAAAACTTAAAATAGGATAGATATAGTCAGCCATCATTAATTTTCACAATTAAATGCGCACATGCTCCTGTCGCATAGAAACTGTATGTCCCATTCTTATTCTAGAATAGCCAATGACACAAAAATAAAAATAAAAAAGTTGTTATCTTACCTAACAATTTGTTATGTAACGTCTTATAATTTAAGACTTAATGTTAATTAATTTTTTGACTCACAATGGTTCGCCAATTTGTAATGATCCTTGAATTCTACAATTTATTAGATTAAAAATCGTAGTAACTATACGCTTCGGCTAACCCTTTACTATATGACAATCATCTAATTATAATTAATTTACTTTCAATATAAATTATAATACTTCAACAACAGCAATGATTCAACTTACCTCCGATATCGAGTATTGATATTAGATCATGATCAGAATTGCAATTTAATATTTGTTCGGTTTGAGGTGAGTCTCGCTCAACTATGAATCAAACTATCTCGACATCACTTTGTAACTTATTACTTGTTAGTCCAAATATGTAATCGTTATTAATATTCAAAAATGTAAACATAATGCAAAAATAAAATGTTAGTGTTAATGCAGTCGGAATTCACATAAAGTCACTGAAGTTATCGGTTACTTTAAGGTGGCTTTTACCCCTCAAGATTATTTATGATATAACGTGAATAACTGACCCTTGGTTATAAACATTGGTTTACTCCAATCGGTACTATACTCGGGTGTTATATACTCCCTTTACTTAGGAACAATAACTAACATATTATGCCTTTGATCTCCTTAAATTAACACAATTGATGTATTGAAAAATCTCCCATGCCACCATCAGTTGAATTATAATAAAAAGCTCAATCCTCTACTACGATTGAGGTAATCTAATGATATTTCTTTTCCGCTTGATATCGTGGCAGTGTCTTCTTAAATTTATACCAAACTGGTACAAAATTCCAAGGTACTGTTTACTTACAGTAAATACAATGCAATACAATATAACATATATATATATATATATATATATATATATATATATAATAATGTTCATATCATATTCATATTCATATCATGCGTTCTGAAATTAGGAAAAATCAACAAGTTATGATATATTTTGCTACACTGTTCTATGTCCGGATTACAAGAATAATACAGCAAATGATAAATCTGACATAGACCAGTGTAGCAAAATTGATAACTTGTTGATTTGCCTAATTTCAAAAATTTAAACACAATGCTCCATATGATATGAAGATCTAACTATATACGCATTTTGTGTCCTATCATAAATAAATAAGTTTATTATCAGTAATAAACAATTTCTAACACTATTTCAATCTACAAATGATACAGGAACAGACAAATTCCAAAAATTATTAAATAAGTTGAAAATTTGAAGGTTGGGTATAGGAAACCTTTATAGGAGTTGAAAGGTAATTAAGTAAGCTAAACGATAAGCGTATAAAATACAATATGTTCCATTTAAAATAAGCTCAATATTTCAGTATGAATGTTCTACTAATTTAACTGAAAAAAATAAACACCCTGTAAAAGTGTATTATTATTCAGTCAATAAATAGACTAAAGTGTCTTACTTAAACCTAAGAAAAATTTTTGGTGTTAATTTATTAGGAGATATTTAATTTTCCTAAAACCCTACATTTTCAGAAAAATTGATATAAGTAAATATAATGTTTCTAGGTATAGAACCCTTATGAAAGTGCTATTTATTTTTTAAGTAAATGCAATAATATACATGTGTCATTTAAAAAACATAACTTTTTTTGCCACTTTTTTTTGGAGCACAATATATTTAAAATATTTTTAAAATATTGTCATATTGACCATAATATCACTGTATTGAAATTAATGGCACAACAGATATAAACTTTGTAATCATGAATATTACCCTAAATCCAGCTATTTTAATCTAAGTACATACTGGGTGATTCGTGAAATGATAGATCTAATCATTTGACACAGAACTTTCATATAAACGTAAGTCCCATAGTATTTCGTTTCCGAGGTACAGGGTATCAAAGTTACAAAAAAAGTTGATGTTTGAAGTAACTTTTATATTAATACGTTTTTATTATGTACAGTGGCGTAGAACGCAAGGAAGTACAACCTTTTAACCATAATTTCTACGCCAATGGAGTAAATTGAATTTTTTTAATTAAAATACGAAACCTTGATGTTTTTCAGATAAAAAGTATACTTAGTCTAAATCGATAACCTTAACAGTTTCTAAGATATTTGCATTTATTTATTACCAACTGCTTATGCAGGTTATAATTATTCTGTAGTATATGGGATCAAAACGTGAAAATCGGTGTTTCGGGAAGAATACGCGTAACTTCAGGAAATGATAGATCTAATGTTAACACAAAACTTTCATATAAACGTGAGTCCAATAGTGCTTCATTTTCGGGACACAAGGTGTCAAAGTTACTAACCTAAAAATGTAAATATTTTAGAAACTGTTAGTTATCGATTTAGACAAAGTGTACCTTTTTTTATCTGAAAAACATCAAGGTTGTATTTTAATAAAAAAAATCTAATTTACTCCATTGGCGTAGTGATTAGAATTAAAGATTGCTCTTTGCGTTCTACGGCATTGTAATACTTTAATACTAAAACAATGTACTTTAACTTCGATTTATTATACCATGAATAAGAAAAATACCTTTTTTCGTTTTGGAGGTATTTCAAAACTCAACTTTTTTTTGTAACTTTGACACCATGTATCTCGAAAACGAAGTACTATTGGACTTACGTTTATTAGAATTTTTTTTGTTAAATCGATGAGATTTATCGAAATACATTCAATCATCCTGTAATAGATTCAATGGTCGAGTTCTGTTTCAGTCGATTTACTTTATCATTAAGTTAATGAAAATACTAAAAAATAATCAAATATATTTCCAGTACACAACCATTGAGTTATTCAACAAAATATAAAACATGAAATTCCTTGTATCGTTGGTGTAACAGTCCACTATCGATTCCTTTTTGGTTCACCATAAGTTCCACCACTAGTAAATATTCCCAAATAATTCCAGTTTACCATGCTTCGATCACCTCTGTATAATTGGTTTCTTGACCAACCAATCTATTTTCCATTCATATCTTCGGCAAACCAATGCAACTTACTCGAATCACGATGAGCTTATATTACATTAACTGGAATTACTATCCCAATTTAATATATAATTATCTAAACTTGTTTGTTAAATTCCAAGGTTGAATACAGTTTAACAATCCTTAAGCCTTTCCATTTTAACTAATAACTGTGGACCAGATCAATTCTTCAATATTCAATGCGTCAACACAATTTATGTAACTCAGTTTTCTTTTATCTGACACTTTTAACTTTTTCTATCATTAATAGATTATATGACTTTATGTTTAATAAATAACATCAAATTTATTTGATAACCTTTTTTATAAAATGGCCGCGGTTGCTTTCAACGATCACAACCCTAGTTGATATTAAAAATTTACATATATCCGTGACCATCTCGTATAAAGGCTCAAATAAGACTCTACCTCAATTTTGGTGCTTTTATTTGTAACCTTCTACCCCTAAATCAGAACGGATATTTTATTCGACCAATCAAAAATTGTAAAATCATTTATAAGACGGTCCTGATAAAATTCTTTTAATTTACATTTCTTACTACGCAAAATAAACAAAAATTTTGAATAATTTCTTAGGACAAACATGAATTTTTATTCTTATAAGTTTCCCATGTTATTAGCATCCTAATACAATTGAATTACGTTTTTTCCCGATCAAAATCGATTACAACATCAATTTATGATTGATTTTGTATGAAAATTTGCCGGTCGCACCTTAACATGTGACGTCATTAAAATTAATTTTGCTAAATTCAAATCGTGCAACGGTTATATGCAAAACAAATTTGCAATCGTTATTAATTTATCCAAACATGATCTTTCAATTGCTACTTAATTTTCTATATTTCTTTACAATTTTCGCTAAATTTACAATAGATTTATCAATAAGTGGCACCTCTATATTTTGCCCTTCAAACTAAAATAAAGTCATAAGTTGACAGTGATGACTCGTTACCTTTATTGTTTCGAAATGATGTTATTTTTTATTTTAATAGAAACATTAATTTATACCTCGCTTTAAAATCCATTTTACATTTTTGAATGTCCGATTGTAACTTAAATTGATGCTGAGTATGCGATACGTTATATCTAAACAAAATATTTCAATGTACTCGTAATTTATTTTAAACCCCTACCAGTATCTAGGCTTAATTCTTATATACTTAAATTTCTATTAAAAGGTACAAGAATATTGTTATGTAATTTAATGAATAATGTGATTAAACAAAATGTTACACTTCAATATTAAAACCATTTTGATCAACCCGCGTTGCGTCTAGCTACACAGATCTGACATCTTGGCTTGAACTTTGTAACTGCAGAAATTTTCTCAAAAACCTAATTTTGGTTGCAACGACGCGGTTTTATTTCATATAAAATTTTCAGTCCATTGACACGTTTGTGTTTGTACCCCATTTATTTCAAAACTATAAATACTGTCGTGCCACCCCCATCAGAATTGAAATGTGTTTTAACGTGATGGCACAATTTATCCAAAGTAAAATATTCATCTTTCAGCTGAAATCACAAAACTCCGCGTTTACCACAATATGTCGACTTTAAATTTTGAGGTGTTGACGTTACGACATCTTGGATAATGTGGAGCCTAAAACCAACTACATACGTAATGTGTGCACGAAAAATTGAAGGTCTTAGGTACTTGAAATATATCCGTCACCATTAGGATAAGTTTCCATTACTTTTCCCTGTTGCACTATTTTTAAGGTGCTTATAACATTTTCAAATTTGCAGCTTTGTACTCATTGCGATGACTCTTGGCATTTTCTCATCAATTTGTTATTATATCAATATAATAAACACAGCATGATTACTTTGACAGAACGGCAGTAGTACCAGGGCACTTGCGCTGCCATCTTGGATTTTGACGTCACAAAAGCACCGGGGGTGTGGGGCACTTGCGCGGCCATTTTTTTTATGCCCACGTGGGCGACCGCGTTTTTTCACCCTTATTTTATCCCTAATTATTTTTTTTGTATGCTTACGTGAGAGACCGTGTTTTTTACCCTTATTTTTGTAATGATTTCTTTGGGTTATGTTGCGACCCTAATTATTATTAGAGGTATTAAAGACCTTTTGGCAGCTAGGCCTTTCTTTGTAGTGGCTAATGTGAGGGGCTGGGGGCTGGTCTTGCACTGGGGGGCTGGACCTGGAGCTAGGTCTTGCACTTGGAGTTGGTATTGGACCTGATGAGATTAGTGTCCTGATTGAAAAGAATGTTATTTAGTCTATTTAAACGAGGTTGCTGGTAGAGTATCTGTTAGTATCATTTAGCGATACAAGATGGAAGGTCAGTTTAAGCATCCCTTTTCGGCGATAGTTGCGGGTCCTTCGGAGTATGGGAAATCGTATTTTATCGTTGATTTTCTAAAAAATATCGAAACCGCCTACGATACAGCTATTGAAAAAATTATCTGGTTTTACAGTGAGTGGCAGCCTTTATTCAAAGATCTCTCTGTGGAGTTTCAAAAGGGTTTACCTGATTTGGAACAGTTTGACGGGGAAAAACCTGTCTTAATAATAATTGACGATCTAATGCGCGAAACTAACGTCTCTGTGGCTGATATTTTTACAAAGGGCTGTCATCATCGAAATCTAAGTGTGTTTTTCTTAACGCAGAACATATTTCATCAAGGACGTGGATATTTCTCTCAACGCACATTACATAATTTTGTTTAAGAACCCACGTGACATCTCAGATACAGCATTTAGCAAGACAGATTTCGCCGGAGAACCCAAAATTTTTAGAAGCAGCGTACCAAGATGCTACTTCAAGCCCGCACGGATATTTATTGTTCGATTTAGAACAGAATACACCGGATGTGATACGTTATAGAACAAACATATTCGGGCCTCAAGGTATCTGTCAGGTATATATAGCGAAAAAAGGGTGTAAGTCTCACAGTCATAAAGATTACATCATATATGATGGCTGACGTTTTAAGCGAGAACACTGATATCCTGCGTGCGTTCGCCAGATTAAGTAAAATTCAACGTGACGCTTTATTGAAATGTTTGGATAGTAAGCAAGTAGAGTGTATTTGCGAGTGTGTGCACATAATATTTTAAAAGGTCATGTACCTCTGTCGGCTGATCAGAAGCAGCGACTCTCTCAACATAAGCACACTTTAAGACGCTTGGCACAGAGAGGCGAATCTATAAAAAAGAAGAAACAGTTTTTTGAACAGAAAGGTGGTGCATTTCTACCACTCCTGTTAGGGATTCTGGGTAATCTGTTTCAATAGCCATGGACCCCATTCTGAAGAAGTAGATTATTCTACCAATGGACTTTATACAGCGCTTACAGGCACCAGATGTTACACAAAACAACATCTTAACACAGCTGGGTAACGATATGGATAAAGTTTTAAAAACTAAAATTTTCCAATCAGTTTCGTCAGCCCACCAGTAAAACAATCAGCGGTGACGCTGTTGCTGATGATATTAGAGATTTACCGCAACGCAAAGGTCTGACAGACGACGTGATAGTATCAACGCTTCCACCTTCATATAAGAGAAAAGGCGCTGATTTGTTACGTATACTGAATACGAGCAGCGATGTTTTTTGGGATAAAAGGGGTACTGTCACAATAAGAGGCGAGATCATACCACATTCCAACATTATCGATCTGGTTCACGAGACGTTAAGAAAACGAAAAACCACAAACCCGCGCGGTTGGCGTCAGTTTGCCACGTACATTAAAGAGATAAATATACCACGAGAGTTTATCGGAAATACGCAAAGGTATGATGTTTCTGTATCACCCAGCGTCGAACGGACCCTCACAACTATATGTGAGAATTACGATGCTGATAGTGAAACACGGGAAACACCGAGAAGAATATCTCAAAGAAGAAGAGGACTTTCACTAGATTGGGATTCGTGGCGGCCATAACATGGATGCTGTATACTCTCACTCTCACCCTGCAGGGTTCGCTGGTATAACACCTTTAACTAATGCTGTAAAGGGTAGATATGGTGAAGTGGAAAACTGGCTACAGACACAGGAAGCTTATACGGTACATAAACCAGTCAGAAAAAAGTTTCCACGAAATAAATATATTGTGAGTACCCTTTACGAGTTGTGGCAAGCGGGTCTTTGTAATATGCGAACTTTAAGTAAACACAATAGTGGATACAACTAGATACTTATGTTAATTGATGTATTTAGCAAGAGGGCATGGGCGAGAGCACTTAAAACGAAGACAGCAGTATCTGTAATTGAAGTATTCGCGGATATTTTTAAGGAAAGTGAGAATACACCGGCAAATCTACAGACTGATAAAGGCAAAGAGTTTGTGGCGAGCGGTGGACAAAACTTTTTCAAGAAACAAAATATCAATTTCTGTGTAACAAATAACCCCGATATAAAAGCATCTGTAGTTGCAAGATTTAATAAAACATTGAAAACAAAGATGTGGCGTTATTTCACTTACAAAATTTCCTACAGGTATATTGATGTACTCGAAAGACTTGTGACTGCTTACAACAATAGCCCTCATTCAAGTATAAAGATGGCCCCCGCGGCTGTAAACGATAAAAACATTTTGGAAGTGTGGAATAACCTGTACGCGAAATGTTTAGGTCCAGTACGCCATCCTAAATATAAAGTCGGTGAGCATGTCAGAATCGCCAGAACTAAGTACACCTTTGAGAAGGGATATGAAACGAATTGGAGCGAGGAAGTTTTTAGAATTAGTACGGTGATAAAAAGAAGACCACCAGTTTATTGAATAATCGATCTTAATAACGATCCTGTTGAGGGTACCTTTCACGAAGAAGAATTGCAAGTTGTTACGGTTGATAAAGATACTCTATTCAAAGTCGATAAGATTCTAGCAGAGAAGGGCCAGGGGCAATATAAGCAATACCTGGTCAAGTGGCGTGGATACAGTGACAAATTTAATAGCTGGGTGTTAGCTTCACAGTTGAGAGATGTATAAAAATGGAGTTTTATCTTACCTTATTTAGTAATAGCTCTATGAGGTATTTTCCAGGTAATATTACGCAGCTGCTAAAACGAATAAGATTAACGGGCTCGTGGGTTGTAGGGATATCGGAAATTCAGTACCCATGTTCTTTTGCCGCTGTAAGTGCAACAGATAATTTAATTTATTATAGAACAGAGCCACCTGGCGAGAACATGTTAGAAACGATATTAAAAAAGGCCGCAGAATATTTTCAACTCGACAACGAGAAGATCATTTATATTGAAGATGGCTGGTACGTGATACGATTCGCTTCGGGAAATTACGCCAGCATAGAAGAAATTATCAGCGAGCTAAATAACCATGTACTAATAAGTAAATTGCTAACAATCGAATATCATAATCTAACTAAGCGCGTCACTACGAAATTAAAAACTCAGCTCTCGCTATTCGGATTCTCACAACGTCTAGCCTTACAATTGGGTTATCGACCGTATCAGAACATAGCTGTGGAACCAATACCGGTAATTTGAAAACATCGAGATTAATATAAAAACAGATACGGGTGGAGCAATGCCATTTGAGTTTGGAACGTCGTGCCTGAAGGTACACTTTAAGAAAGTACAATAATGGTTTGCCCTTATCAGCAATATTACATGAATCAGGCCGGTAACGGTATCGGCTCTATCTACAGAGGTGCGCCATATCAACGTGGTCATGGAATAGGGAGCTGGTTAGGTGGTATATTTAGAAGTATAATACCATTATTTAAGTCTGGCGCAAAGGCTATTGGAAAAGAAGCTCTTAGAACGGGTGCTAATATTCTTGGTGACGTCATAGAGGATCGACCTATTAAGGATTCGTTTCAAGAAAGATTTCACGAGGCAGGTAGAAACCTTAAGCGTAAAGCCGACGAGAAAAGCGATAAAATGATGGAGGGTTCGGGTTATAAAAGAGTACGTCTGTCCGATAATAATCAGTCTCCACTGAGAGCTGTTGCTAAGAAGAAGCCTGCTTACGACGATATATTTTCAAGATAATGACTTTTCTACATGCCCAATCGTGTGAATGCGTCAAGTCCGAATTGGATTTGTTCGCTTTACCGTCGACGCAGACAAGTATCGAGTGGTGAATGGATATTTCACAAGCCCTTATCAGCTCTGAGTGGTGACGCCCCAATAGAATTTGTAGTCCCTGGAAATGGATACGATTATATAGATTTAAGTCAGCCCATGTTGTACACAGCTAAAGTTCTAAAGTAAGATGATACAGCACTTACAGACGCTTATGTAGCACCGGTAAACAATTGGATGCATTCGCTTTTCTCACAGGTGGAGGTTTACTTAAAACAGAAGATGGTGTCACAACCAAACAACACCTACGCCACTGTTCATATATCAAAACGCTGCTAAATTATGGAAAGGAGGCCAAGAGTTCACATCTAGGATGTACCTTTTGGCACAATGATACAGCTGGGCAGATGAATACACTGGGAAACGCAAATAACGGTTTTTCAAAAGGTCAAGCACTTGCGGCTACCGGGAAACAGACAGAGATGATTGGTCACGTGCACTCGGATTTGTTTAATCAAGAAAAGTTTCTCATAAGTGGTGTTGAGTTAAAGGTTAAATTTGTACGATCAAGAGATACCCTTGTAGCAAATAAAGCCTTCAACGGTGACTACCCCTCAAACCCGTTCAATTTTCATCATTACAATATTAACTACATGTCGTTATATATTGACGGACAACAAATTCCTTCGAAGGCCTTACAACCAGACTTTACAGCTAATGGTTTATATGTAAGAGCGTACCACACCTTATTCTCTGGTACGGGTATTCATTTTTGAATGAAGGTAACGATATATCGAGAGAAGTGATTACCCCAACGGCTACTGTTTAATGACCTTTGACCTAACACCTTACCTGTCCGCAAATGCTAGTACGCACTAGAATTTAGTTAGAAACAGCTCCCTTCGGCTGGAAGTCGGGTTTGAAGAAGCGCTAATCGTAACCGTTAACTGTTTGGTGTATGCAGAATTCGATAACGTGATCGAGATCGATAAACATCGGAATGTCGTAGATTTTAGCTGTTAAAAGTGGTAGCTCTAACCTGCAAGCTTCAGTGTACAGCAGCAGCCGATAGAACGTGGACGCATACTTGGACGTACAAGGGTTTAGTGGTGTTAACAACGAATTCATACCGAAAGAAATTGCCGTGGTTACAGATCACGGTCGTTTATCGTTGATGCTGATAAAACCACCTCGAGGCTACTTTATATCAGGATCCATGTCACGACAGATAAAATTTATGGGGATAATTATCATGGGCTGAAATGGTGGTCGGGTCATGTACATTACAACAATTTCCGCGAGGAGTTGATGAGAGTGTTGCGCCCATTTAACAAAATTGTGAAAAACAACAGTTTTTAAGGTTTCTTAACAAACCAATAGTAAACCCGGAGGAGAGTGGTTGCCCGTTGATTAAACAGTTGAAAAAGGAAGCAAAAGCATATAGCTGTTTAAACCATAACATCACTGAGCTTATGTGTGCACTGGAAAACGTCTTACTACTGCAAGATTGGACGCATACCAATTCCAGAGATGTATGCGGTACAAGTGTTGAGATGCTTGAAATCGATCCCCAGCCACAAGAAGAATGTGTTTCGGCTTGTATGTGCTTCTAATCAACTACCGAGACACGCACCTAGACCGTGTGCAATTATCGTAAACACGGATCCTGAAAACAATCCAGGTCAGCATTGGACCGCTATCTACATTGACGAGAATGATAACGGAGAGTATTTTGATTCCTTTGGACGAGCACCGCTAGGATATCATTTACGTTTCCTAGAGAAGAATTCCAGATGCTTCGTATACAATAAAACAATACTACAAGACTACCATTCGGATGTGTGTGGACTTTATACCTTAATATTTCTATATTTTAGATTACATAATTTACCTATCTTTGATTTTGTAAAAACTATTTTAGTACATGTTATGACGAGATAATCAGATTATTGTTTAACGCCTGTTACCCAACCTTTCTATTATGATACATAAAGATATTGTTTTAGTACCTTATTTTTTTAATTAAGAATTGCGTGATACCCATTGTTTTTTTCTTTCTTTTCAATTCAGCATGTGTGTTTTTAAAAATCGCGTTATAAAATTTATGATTTAGTGTTTTTTAAAAAGTAATTATGTTAACCATTTATATTGGTAATCAATTTTTTAGACTATTAAATTTAACAGTTATATAATTACACGGTAATTAGCTAAAGTAAACATGAACAGTGATTTCTTACTACATATTGTTGTGGAATTTAAAACACGTAATTATTACATTCCAAACTCTTAATATGGTTTTTTATAAAACAATTTGTGTGTCCGTATGTACAATATGAATATTTTTCAAACCGATTTGTTATTAATTATTTTAAGAGAAAGGTAAATACGAGTTGCAGTAAGTGTGATAAAGATAATAACGTTGTTTGTATATTTACACTCTAATTATGGGAAATCAATAGCTAGTTTTTGCATCAACGTAGAAAGTTGTTTTTTTAGTTTGATTAGACAAGCAACACAAAGCAGTGACAATCACTCGTGAAGCAGTGCCTCAAAAACGTTCTTTAAGTACAGAGCTAGTAAGTGTGCTATTAAGCATTTATTTATTTAAAGATTTTTAATTACAATTATAAAACACATCTAAGCTATACGTATTTAAAAAAATATTAAGGCGTACAACATTTTAACGGTCGGATGGATATTAAACATATTTCAATGCAGGTAAACTATGTTTTAATATTCGTTTTAGAAGACAATATTGTAATAACTGTTATGTAATTAATTAACTTAATAAAAAATTTTGTTTCATTAGACCCGAATGTCAGTAATTTTTTTTTATAACTCACTGAGGATTTTTTAATTATGACATTTACAATAAAAATAAGTGTTCTATAATTAAATTTTACTGTCATTCAAATTCCCCCACGTAAGATCAATCCTTAACACAACTGCTGTCTTACAAGAACCTCCTAATTAGAAACATTTTTTCGTATAGGTAAAAGATCGTCCAATAGCATTTGACCATTTTAAAGCAATAGGATCGATAATTTTAATAATAATATCTTATTAATTATGCAATTTCCAACATTGTATGCGTGTGCAATTGCCTAACCTCCAGGGGCACTGCTGTTAATATAGCCAGAAGAACCTTAATTAGATGACCATCAAAAATAACCCTAAGACCAACTCCAAGTCCAGCCCCAGGTCCAAGACCAGCCCCAGCCCCTTACATTAGCTACTACAAAAAAAGGCCTAGCTGCCAGAAGGTCTTTAATACCACCAATAATAATTAGGGTCGCAAAATAACCCAAAGAAATCATTACAAAAATAAGGGTAAAAAATACTCTCACGTAAGCGTATAAAAAAATAATTAGGGATAAAAAAGGGTTGAAAATCGGTCGCCCACGTGGGCATAAAAAAATGGCCGCCAAATACACCCCAGGGCTTTTGTGACGTCAAAATCCAAGATGGCGGCGCAAGTGCCCTGGTACTACTAACGACGTCAAATTGACTTCTTTTCATTTTGACAAATGGGAATACCTTTACAGAAAAAAATATGACCTGGGGCGTATTGCACCAATCAACTTTGAACTTTGCAATTTCCACTTTGCAAATCAGTTTCTGTGGCACCATTACGAAAAGTGCAAAGTAAAGTGTTTTTCGCAAAGTTGCTTTATGTCAAAATTTGTTTCTGTTGCACCAAAAAGCAAGCTTTGCAAATGTAAAGTTTTATGTCAAAAAAATTTCAAAGTTTCGCATTATTTCTGTCAAACGAAATTTCCATTTACTATTAAAAAATAGTTTCATGATGGCGCGAAGACTATTATTATTCGATACTAGTGATGAAGAAGAAATAGAAAGCGATACAAAATTCGAATAAATTTTGAAACGGATAATGGTTTTTAATTCAGAGAAGTTTTTGGAATGAATAAAGCTCAAGTGGAATTTTCTTCAGTCGATTCGTAACCAAATCGAGAAAGAAAATGATCGGAGCAAAATGCTGAGTGCTAGAGAACAATTACTTCTCGTTTTGCATTGCTTGGGTAATGGTTCTCAGTACCATGGAATCTCTTCTATGCATGGAGTCGATAAATCGACAGTTTGCCGCAAACCTCATTTGATCGTAAACATATTGACAGAGACTTGCTTACACCAATTCGTGCATTAGCCTGCAAATCCCGGAAATTTGGCTCCATTATTTTTGCGAAAAGGTGGTTTTCTATTAGTTTGCGGTTGTGTTGATGGAAAACTAATAGAACTTGGCGCATCCAATGAACGTGAAGAAGTTTTTGTTGATAGAAATAGTAATCATTCAATAAACGTTATGATACTTTGTGGCCCGGATTACACAATATATGCCGCAGACGCTAATTGGCCCGGAAGTGTGCATGTGCCAGAGTCTGCAGAAATTCAGCCGTGTTCAGAATGTTTGAAAATGGTTGGAGACCTTCTCCTGGAGCTGTCATACTTGGGCATAGCGCATACCGTCTGAACAATTTGCTCATACCGCCTTTAAGGAGAAATCCGTACAATCCTGCAGAAAGGAGATTCAATATGGCCCACAAAAGAACTGGAAGGTTGATAGAAGATACTTTCGGTATTATGAAGGAAAAATTTCCATGCTTAAACTATCTAAGAGTTCAACCCGAAAGAGCGGCTAGAATAGTTTTAGCTTGTTCAATTTTGCACAACATTGCAAGAAAAATTGGAAGAGATGATGATGGTGATGAAAATAGATTTGATGTGAATACTTCAGATAACGAAGAGAATGATTTCGCGCAAAGAAGAAAATCAAGACATTAACGCGCAGAACCAACTTAATCAATTATTAGATTATTTTATTTAACAAACCTGTTTTATCTAACATTAATCAGTTATTAAATTACTTTATTCAATTTTCTTCAGAACAATCGCTCTCATCCGAAGCATCAACAAAAAGGATTTTCCAGTTTGTTACACAATTCTGCGAATAAAATTCTTTAGTGAATTCTGACGTTCGAATTGACAATTCTTTTTCCAACTTCGCAATTTTTATTTGTTTTTATAAATATAATGTTCGTAAAGTGATCTTTTTAAGCAACATCCACAACAGGGTTTCCCTTATCGATTATTGCGAAAATGGTTTCATCCAATTCATCAATTATACGCCGACACCACCGCACGTTCCAGTTTTTCGTGTATTATCCCTTTTCAACAAAGCACGACTTTTCCAGACACCAAAAAGCGAAACACGAGCAAACTTCCAATCTTTATCTTGTTTTGAGAGATTTATAAATTATTGAAACTTCTCCAAAACTTTTAACACGCAAGTTCTTTTTCGTTTTTATTCAATTTATTACCATTGAAACTACCGAACAGAAAATGTTTTTCTTTTTTAATCTCTTCCAACACAACTAGTTTTTTCAATTTTTCTTCGTTCCTACTCATTTTGACAAATTTAACAAACAAATTTAACAATTAGAAATGTCAGAAAAAAGGCAGTTTTTGACAATTACAAATGTCAGAAAAAAAACCGCACGGTTGCAAGTGCAAAGTAAAATGGCAAACTAAAATGAAAACAATGGTGCAGTATAATTTTTGACCACGTTTCATTTTCAGAAAAGTGTAAAGCGCAAAATTGCAAAGTGCAAAGTTGAATAGTGCAATAGACCCCTTCTCTTATACAAGATAAGATGTATATATAAATAAGAAAATGAGATTTGTGAGTTATATGTAAGATTTAACAAGATTTATACCATTTAGTCTCAAAATTTACAGAAAATTAATGTTTTTTGAAACGAACACACTTGTTCTGTCGCATTTTAGACACCAAAACGCCAAATCAGTGGCACAACACTCGTATTGCAAAATAATTTTGAATTAATTTATGTTGTAAGGTGTATCTATATTTTTATAATGTTGTCTTAAGCAGCTAAACAAATATGAAACAGGGCTAGGCAAAGTACTTGTGGTAAGTGACAGCATTATGATCAAAACTGAGCTTAACAGTGGTACTCTGATGATCGAAACTATAATATAATTTTTTGATTATGATCTTTTGTAAATTGTATTAGAATTCTTGTGTAAAAATTTATTATTTCATACTGTACAATATTGGGTTTTACGATAGAGTGTAGTCACATTTTGTAATTGTTTCTTTTAATACATAAAAAAGTATATAACTAAATATATAAACTTTTTTATTTATGTATTTAATTTGACATTTGTCATCAAATATTTCAAAATTTAATTTTTTTCTAATTTTATGTGAACGATTCCAAAGGTTTTGTTCGACACGTGCGCTGACATATTTTGGTGCACGTCCTTATATTTTATCCCTGGGCGACGTCTCGTGTAAAAAGAACGGCATCGCACAAACAAATGTGTAAACAGCGCACTAGTTACGAAAATAACTATTTTACGGTAGGGTAGGATTTTTACGGAACTCAATTCAAAGCTGGGTTTATTCAATTCATAAAGTTCTTCTCGGGTGAGAACTTGTGCTTGTTTAGCCTGGTGACCAACTGTATGATATTTTAAAAATGGTTTCAATCTTGCAAATGTTGAAACATCAATATTGTCAAAGACAAGCAACATTGATTTTACCATCGAATATTTGCTCCACAAAGAAGGAAGCTTCCTCATCAATTATTTTCACTTTATGTTGCCGCCGCCATTCTTTAAACACCTTGTATTCTATATTGTAACGCCCCTCAGACTGAGGGGAATAAGTGTAGCTGTAGCTGATTTGCTTTTTTTTAAGACTTCGTCAGAATTCTTCATATTTTCATTACACATTTTTACTTTTTTCACTGGTCGCATATTGTAAACAAACAACCCTAGCGTCCCTAGCAACCCCGCTAACCACGATAATTATCGATTTTTGTTTGAAGCAGGTTTGAACAAATGCATTTTTGGTTCTTCTTAATTTTGAGTGAGTTTCAGCATGAAATAAAGTACGTTACGTTATTCGTCCGGTACCCGGATATTAAGTACTCATTACGCAAACAAATTCTGACGCGGTTTCGCCTCGTCCGAATTAATTACTTATTCGTCCGTAATATCCGTTGTACCGGACTTATAACGTAAATAACTATTATGCGATTTTTATGATGGAAATTTCGATTATTTGTTACATGAAAACCCACATTTAAAAAGAAAAAGTGTAAGATATGAAGTTTCGGTCTTTCTTCATACATCGAAAACAATTATAATATTTAAATGGTTTATCGCATACCACCAACTAGTATCCCCGTTTACATTTAGATGGTTATAATCAAAAGAACTAGAATGTTAATATTTAATCAAGTATCACAATCAAAGAACCAAAAAAAGTTTTCAACATAATGGCACAATATAAAAGTAAAATTAATAATAATTTCAGATGTAGCACATTATTAATTCAAATTCGCCTCACAAAACTTTTCGAGGATTTTTAAGAAAAATTTAAATTTTAACTTTAATGTAAATGTTTAATATTCTGACAGTTTTACATTTATTACTTTTTTAAGTAATTTAATTCAATATAAAAAAATTCCAAAGTTTTATTCTATTGCCAAATTCGTGTAGTTGTAGATAGTAATAAGAATTTACGACCAAGTAGCCAATCACAGCTAGGTATATAAGTTGAAGTTCTTATTAATTATGAGTAACGATTACCATTAATAATTTTGTATGAATTTTTGATTTAATTATAATTGACAAGGAACTGTGTAATATAAGGTAAGAATGACTATTTGCATTTTAAGTCCACAGTTAATTTTAACTATTTGCATACAAAATCAACATGTAGTACTGATTGATAATCGGAAATAGATCGATTACAATAGTGGGTTGAAACTTAATGTTCGTTTTATTATACCTTTGCGTTTCGAATTTCGAAGTGGTTTTTGTAATGTGTTTGTTAAATACAACTTTTTTATTGACAATGGAATTACTGAGAAGCTTACTCTTAAATGTACTTAAACACTCAGAACATAATGAAGAAATAAAGTGGTTGATCTATATCGAATCCGTATTAATTCACGATGGAATGTAATTTTAAATAATGACGCGGAATATAAACATAAATGACATACCATATTAATAAGCTGCGCTACCATGTCGCCCATGGATGACTTGTTTGCCAACAACGCAGAAATTCAACCTTAACGATATTGGTGAGACCAAATGCGAGATTGATGATTTACCTCTGTTTCAAATGAGTCTATCATGACCTCCATTGCGTGCAAGTACATCGGTGTAATAGTATGTATCGTTGGGATTTGTGCAAACAATTTTCACTCACATTTACATTTCTATAACAAATTTTTCCATTGTAAAGATTTTCTGTCTAAATAAGAGCATTGTCTGATCTAATGATCTAGTTCTAATAATAATAATAATAATATGTATCACATGCTTTAGAAGACCTGTAAGTTTTGTAAATAATTTAATATAAAATATTTAAAATCTTGGAGTACTGTTCACGTATGCCTTTATGACATACAAAATATGAAACCAGTAATTTAACAGTCGCTTAAAATTTGTTTCAATGACTGCAGCACATGACCCGTACCCACTAATTAATAATTGCTCGCATTGCTTTCATTCCATAAAATATTATTATATCTAGTGATACTACGAATGCAAAGATGTATTGTGGGTTGCGTTGATACAAGTATTATGGTTTGGTATTTTTGAATTTTCACGTTTCTGGTACAAATTTTTCGATGTCCGTTTTAAAGATTTTTCGAGCTGAATTAAGTATCTGAGGTAACAGTATTTTACTCCCAAAATAATTTAATACGTTTCCTAACCAATTTAATATAAAAAATATGTTCTGCATATATAAAACGAAGTTATAAACTATACTGACAGGATGGCGCTTCCACCAGTGTTATTTGTGAATTATTGTAATGAACATTCTGCATAATAATCAGGCGTGACATTAGAATGATGTACCTACATCATAATAAATTATGCTAATTAAAATACTTACGTTTTTTGGGTTTTTATATGGTGTATATTTTACGAGTATATTTAAGTTATATAATCTAAACGTTTCAAAAACATTTACTGTTATCTTCGTCAGTAGTCATATTATATTTCAAAATTGTTAAAGATGTTGAAACAATTTTGTGAAATTTGAAAATTGAAAACGTAAACATAAGCCTGTTATTAATATAAGTTTGATAAACGTATAAGGCCGACTGTGGAATACAACTTTAGTAAAGAATAAATAGAACATTAATAAATTAAATATTGTCTTGCCTTGAAGATAAGATATCAGAACACCTAACGATCGAAGGGTAACAGTGAAAAATGTCATACCCAAAGATCAAAATTTAACAAAATTTAATCAAGTTATGATGTAAGTGTAAAGTTGTGGCAAACTTTAGTTTGAAATTGATAAAAGCATTCACAAATAGAAACATTAATTAAATTAATCCAGTCAAATCTAACTAGTTTTGTCAATAAACGCAAGTGTTATTCAACAATGAAAAACATAATGTAGTGCGTTTCATGTAATTTTTAATTTCAACTACGATACTTATGTTAAATTATGGTGCTGTGGTAATTTAGCATATAACTGGTAATTCATTTACTTGAAAACCGTTTATCAAACTGTTGTATTAATAGCAGGCTTAGTTTACTACTGACGACGATAACTGTAAGTGTTATCGAAACGTTGAGATTGTATAACTTAAATATACAAATAAATAGTTAATATATGTAATAATGGTGAAAGGTTACATTTTCATATGCTAATAATTACTTATTTAAACTACGATTTTGTTAATTTCATCATTTAGTAGTAATTGGATAAACAAAAATATTTTGCAATAGGCTATAAATATTGTGGTTTCCATTATTCACAAGCACATAATCCTTACTGCTCTTCGTGTTCGAAAACAAGACTACGTTCCGACTAAATTGTTAGTTTACTAATGTGTATGTATGCATGTGTGTATATATATATATATATATATATATATATATATATATATATATATATATATATATATATATATATATATATATATATATATATATATATATATATATATATATATATATATATATATATATATACAGTGTGACCCATTTCAAATGGAAACCTCTCTGTAAAAATGTATTTATAATCCTATGTTAACGCTTTTTTTTAAATGATAAACCATCGAAAATTCCACTTTATGACAAAATTTAGAGACAAATTTCAATTTTCAAGGCTTTCTATGATTTATTTTCAATGTCGAAAATGGACAAATTTGATTAGCGATTTCCAATTCCATGAAAAAATTTAAAATGACACCATGAAAATTAATGTAGCAGTTGTGACACATTTTGAATAAAACACCCTGAAAAATTGTCTATTATCTGATTTAGAATTTTAAAAGATTACAGACTCTTTGTGACAAAATTAATGATAAGTTCATTGTCAACTTTCTTGATTATTTTCATGAAAATGTGAAAATTTGTTAGCATTTTTTATTGAAATTTTAACAAAGGATTAAACCTCTCAATGAGTAAATCCCAAGTTTCATGAAAAATTTAAAAATTACAGATTTGTACATAAATTAATGAATGGCTCATATTAATTTTGCTTGATTTTTTCTAAAAATCTGAAGTACCATAAAAATAAACAATAAGAAAGATAAATTAAGTTATAGTTCTAATAATTTGACAGTTTTACTATAAATTTTTTTCCATGACCATATTTGTGCCATTACTCAATAGAAATCTAAATCAAGTGAAAGTTGCTATACTAATTAATTTTGTAAAATCTGTCATTTTCAATATTTTTCATAAATTTGGGATTTACCCATAGATAGAATCCAAATCAATAAAATTGCTAATAGCCTTTAATTGAAAATTCTGACTAAATTTTATCTAAATTTTGTCATAAAGATGAGTTTTCGATGGTTTATCATTTAAAAAAAAGCGTTAACATAGGATTATAAATACATTTTTACAGAGAGGTTTCCATTTGAAATGGGTCACACTGTATATATATATATATATATATATATATATATATATATATATATATATATATATATATATATATATATATTGCACCGTCAAACTCACTTAAGACGAGTACGGATAAACCGAGATTCTGGATATAACGAGCATTTCGTAGGTAAATGATTGAAACTGTAATAGTTTACGTACTAATTTTTCTCGCTTATTACGTTCACGTTTCACGGTAAAGACGAGCAAATTTCAAATTTTGTAGTAGTTTTATATACATACTAAAAGCCGTTTCAAGTAAATATTCGTTAAGAATTTTGGGATTTCCGTAATTACGTTTCACAGAAAAGACTGACACATTTTAAAAGACTTAAAATAGATTAAAAGAGATTACCTACTGCTTAGAATTCGCTTATGCCTTCCGGCTTACCAATTATACATTGTACCTGTTTTACAAATGAATGCAAGGTATGTAGTTTCTGGTCAGTTGTTACTGTTGCAGCAAGACGTAAGGTTGAAAAATGTCTTCAATCAAACGCAAAACACTTTCAATTCGCGAGAAAGTTGAGATAATTCGGGAACTAGAAAATGGTGCAAAAATTCCGCGACGTGCAAAAATATGGTTTACCATCATCTACCGTGTCAACGTTGTGGAAAAACAGAAAAACTACACTTGCAGCATTCGGAAACAATTTAACTGTCCTAGAAATGATATTGATAAAGCGCTAATTGTGTAGTTTGAAAACCAAAGAACCCATTAATGGGCCCATTTCAAAAGCGCAGGCTGAAAAGTTCGCGGAACAATTAAATTATACAGACTTTAAGTGTAATAATGGGTGGATTGATCGCTTTAAAAACCGCAATAACATTGTGTATGGAAAAATAAATGGTGAAGCGAAATCAGTGGACACTAAACGTTACCGGTGAGTGGTTAAAAGTGTTTGGCCGGAATTACGACGAAAATTTAAAGATGAAAACATCTACAACGCCGACGAAGCCGGATTATTTTTCAATTTAACGCCAGATACCACTTTCAAATTTAATAATGAAAAATATATTGGTGGAAAAATGTTGAAAAATCACTGTTTTAATTTGCGCCAATATGATGGGAAGTGACAAAAAATTGTTGGTAATCGGAAAATCACGAAATCCTCGCTGTTTGAAAATGTTAAGTGCCTACAAGTTGTCTACACCTCTAACAAGAAAGCTTGGATGACATCTACACTTTTGAAAAGGAAATTAGAAAATGGGCCGATAAATTACGACGTAACAATCGAAAGATTTTATTATTGATTGATAATTGCCCAGGGCATCGTGAATTGCAAAATTTAACCAACATCACCCTTATTTTTTTACCACCAAACACAACGTCTACTCTTCAACCCATGGACCAATTTTAAAAATTTCCACCATCGGTTATTAGTGTTACATTTAATCGATCGAATGGAAAATAAACAGGATCTTAAAATAAGCGTGTTAGATGCAATTCGCCTAATGAGTGATGCGTGGAATAATGTGACCCCCACAACAATTCAGAACTGTTACAAAAAAGCTTGGTTTTGTTTCTGCTGTAAATGAAAGTTTCGAAGAAGAAGACGATCTTCCTTTATCTACTTGGTTAGAAAGTAGAGACATCAATAATTTTCAAAATTGCGCGTCCTTAGATGACTACGTAGATATTGATGCCAATGTGATTACTTCGGGTTTAAAAACTGACGAAGAAATTATACAAGAAATTACAGAACGGGAAGCTGAAAATGATGGTGATGTAGACAGTAATGAGTGTGATAAACCAACCCATGCCTGTTACACTCGCTAAAGTAGGCGACGCATTGGTATTATTGACGCGGTTTTTTGAAGAAAACGGTACTAGTGAGCAAATATTTAAATCTATAAGTGTTTTAAGAGGTAGTCTCAATGATGTTAAATTTAAACCAAAACGTCAGTTAAAAATAAAGAGATTTTTAATAACTCTCCTAATGCCTAAGAGATATTCCGCTTTTAATGCAAAATAATGTATTTTTATGCGTAATAAACAATATTTTTAAAAATGTAGTATCCTTTTTAATTTTTAGAGTTTCTCGGATATAACGTTTAACGGATATAACCAGCAAAAATTAGCAGTCCCAGAGATCTCGTTTTAACCCAGTTTCACTGTATATACAGGGTGTTCCAGTTTTTTGTAGCAAGACTTTAATAGTCGATAGAGCTTTCAAAATTAAGAAAAACAGTTCATATAAACATAGGTTGCCAAACGCTTAGTTTTGGAGATACAGAGTTTCAAAGTTTTAATTTTTTTCAGTTCTTTTAATTTATCTTCAAAACTATTTTAAATATATATATATATATATATATATATATATATATATATATATATATATATATATATATAATAAAATATAATTTTTTATTATTATGTGATAAATTTACCCTAGATCTATAATAATATAAATTGTAGATATCAGTTAGCATTCAGCGTGTGGGCATGCATTGTTTTAACTAGGCACACCACACATAAAAGAGTCTAGTCAACTACAAAGACCAAATAGATGCCATCGGTTCTCAATTTATTTATTATACGTACCCTTTTGTGTTTTTAGTGGTGTATTTTTGTATTTATGTTTATGCAAATCTGCACGTTTCAATAACACTTACAGTTATCGTCCTCAGTAGGAATATAATGTTTTAGAAATTGAAGACTCAAACATAAGCCTGTAGTTTGATAACCGTATAAAGCCACCTATGGAATGTAATTTTAGTTAAGAATAACTAGATCCTTAATAGATTAAATATTGTTAAACTGCATTGAAGCTGACAATTCAGAACAATCTCTAACGGTAGAATGCCAACAGTGGAAAATGTCGTAAAAAAGATTTTTGTGGTTCCAATATATACTTTTCTGTATGAACTAGATAACTCTGGAAGATGATAATTGGTTTAAAACGTCTTTAGGTACCCTTAAATGTTCTTTAACTTTTCTTGTAGGTTTAAAAACAGTTGCCATGATTAATTGGGATCTGTAACTAAAAGTTAAATATTCATCTAGTGCTTCTCCTCCATGTCTCCAAATAACAAATGTGTCATCTACATCATCTATACTAAACTAAAGGTTTCTAGGTGCATTTTGTAAAGCTAATGTTTCACATTTTTCCATCTAAAAATTACCTCTAACAAGACTAAGAGGGTTACCCATTGCTACATCATCAAGCTGTTCATAAAATTTAATATTCCATTGAAAATAAGCCCTAGCAAGACAGTGGTGAAAAAAAATTATTACATCCTTTGGTAAAATATGATCAATATATTAAAGACTTTCTTTTAGAGGGACTTTTGTAAAAATTAGCACATCAAAATTAAATATTATATTACCGTCATTTTGAAATAATGTGTTTTTTTAATGAAGTCGGCACAGTTTTTAATATAATAGGGTGTTTTACGTATATAAGGTTGTAATAGAAATATGAGATGTGCAAGATTGTATGTAGGAGAAGCAATTGCACTATGATACGCCTTAAAGGAACGTTTGGTTTACGGATTTTCGGTAGACCATAAAGTTTTGGTGAAAGAGCTTCAGAGTTAGTTTCTTTTTTATTTCTTTAGGAGTAGATGATAGATGAATATAGCAAGTTCTTTAGTTGTTATTAAAAACGTTTGTAGAATTTTTGATAGTTCACGATAAGTATGTGTTTCCAACAGTTGTTCTACTTTAATGTTACAGTCGTTCATATTTAACAGTTGCATTACCTTTGTCTTATTGTAATATTATTATATGTTCATTACGTTTAAGTTCATATAACGCACGGTGCTGACGAAAGGATAAGTTGCTTCCTGGAGGATTTTCTTTACGTAGTATGTTAAACACTTCATATCTTCTTTATAACTTCATTCGCAGCATCTAAAGGTAACGATTTAATAGAATTCTCAATATTCTTAATAGGTTGGTATACATATCCAGATGACACATTTGTTACTTGGAGAAAAGGCACTACCTACATGAATTTTTAGTTTTTATAAATGGTATACATCCTTGCACCCAATTTACATGGAAAAGGAAACTAATGGACATACTAATATCTAAAACAATAATTCACTATCTTTTAAGGTTTACAGAAAGGCGACATACGCTGATAGATACCTTCATAAATTATCAAAGCACCATCCACAAACCACCAAAAAATTGGTGTAATTAAATCGTTAGTGTATCGAGCAACACGAATTTGTGATCCTGAATTTTTGAAAGATCAATATAAATATTTAACAAAATAATTACAAACGAATGGATATTCACTTAATGATATTTATAATGGTATTACACCTGCTAGGCATAATCAGAAAGAAAAACCAGTGCTTAATGTTGGTACTGCTTTTTTTACTTGTAGAACTAGTATAGAATTGAAAAAATTCAAAAAAATCAGCATTAGGACTGTTTTTAAACCTACAAGAAAAATTAAAGAACTTTTGTCACCTGAAGATGTTTAAAATTTTCCGTAACGTTTAGGTTTTTTGCTGTTTTTTCTTAGCCCTTGAAATAAATGCTTTACCAATTATAACTATAATTTAACATATGTAGTTGAAATTAAAATTAAAATTGAAAATTATATTAAACGTGCCACATTTTGTTTTCATTGTAAAATAATACTTACATTTATTCACAAAGCTATTTCTTTATTATATTTGATTGAATCTTTAATTGATGTCAAGTTTCTATTTGTGAATGCTTTTATCAATTTCAATTTAAAGTTTTTCACACTTTACACTTACATCATAATCTGATTAAATATTGTTACATTTGTCATCTTTAAGACAGTTTAAAAATATTTAATGTATTAAGGATCTTATTATTCTTTATTTAAATTAGCCTCCATAGTTAGCTTAATACGTTTAGCAAACTATTATATTAATAGCAGGCTTGTTTGCGTTTCAATTTTCGTATTTCATAAAATTGTTTTAATATCTTGAACATTTCTAAAAGATTGTGTTATTACTGAAGAAGATAACTGTAAGTGTTATCGAAACGTTAAATTTGTATAAACATAAATACAAAAATGCACCCTTAAAAAAAGTTAAGTATTTTAAAGAGGTGTAATAGTAGTGACAGTTTCTTAGTTCTCAACTTAGTAATTGGTGTATTAGTTTACTTAATTAGTCGGAAATGTCATGTTCACTTATAATACTGAATGCAAGTACCTGCTACGTTCGTTAGCTGATGTAAGCAATAGAGCTCTTATTTAATATAACTATATTTTTACCGTATTCTAAAGCACCAAAACTTCTCCAGAAGTAATTTCCGTCACATATGTTGCCATCGTGAAGAGGTTTAATAATATTTGATTTATTAAAGATCCAGCTAATCTTTACTAAAATAAAAATAGCTGGTATTTAAGCTTATCAACTACTCTGTTGGGTATGACTGTATCTTCAAATCTCTCATGGCTTGACCATCTTCTGTCAGCTACCAAAACAGCTGCTCGTAAAATAGGCTTTTTGTACAGATCTAAGCATTACTTTACCTCTCGACAACTCCTTCTGCTGTATAAGGTCCAAGTTCGGCCTCATCTGGAATATAATTCTCACCTTTGGGTTAGTGCTCCCAATACGCTCTCGATATCGTTGATCATATTCAAAAGAGAGCGATTAGGCTTATAAATGACCCGTCCTTAACTTCTCACATAGAGTCCCTTGAACATAGAAGGATGGTTTCAGTTCTTTCTTTGTATTATCGTTATTACAACGGCTATTGTGCTGGTGAATTACATTCTTTGATACCATCTCCGGCTATCTTTGCGAGAAACACCCGGTTCGCTCATTCACATCATCAGTATGCAATACAAATCTCCACTTGTCGTACCAAACGGGCGCAACCCACATTTTTCTACACGGCTTCTAAACTCTGGAATGATCTCCCTAGTTCCTGTTTTCCTCTCACTTATGATATGAAAAAATTTAAGGTAGCTGTTCATAGGCATCTATTGGCAATTCATTATCCCTCTATCCATCCTCCTAAGTGTTCCTGAGTGCTTTAGCACGATAGGCCTTATTTAGCCTGTTCAGGTCCACAATCATAAAAAAAATCAAGTTGTTATGTTAATAACAGGCTTGTATTTGCTTTTTCATATTTCATAAATTTATTTTGACACCTCAATTAATTTATGCAGCTATTTCCGTTTATTGAGATCGCTAACTGTAAATGTTATCGAAATGTTTAAATCTGTATAAAAGGTACACGATTTAATACCCAAGAAATAAATATTTTAATTAATCGTGAAAGTTTACATTTTCATATTAAAGATTTAGTTATAAAGTGTTAAAGTTATTAAAGCATCCAATCCATATAATTATTCTTTGCGTTGTTATATTCTATAAATGTTGTAGTATTTCAAATATTTCTATTTTAATCGTGAAAGTTTTCATTTTCATGTATTATAACCGTACAAATTTTTAAGTCACCTGATATATACGTTCCCAGTTTTATAAATAATTGTTAATACTTGAAGTATATAAATCGATTAATTTATTATAAGCAACGTAAATGTAACTTTTCATGAGCTTTAACCACAATTGTATATAAGCGTAAAGGAGCTGCGGGAACATTTCGTAGTCAGTGTGCGAGAGAGATGCTCAGTGAGAGATGGAATATAGAGGGAGTCAGTCCCGCAAACATTATACGTATGCGTAATCTGTTTATCTTGTATGTTGAGTGTTTATGTTTTTGATAATGTGTTAGAAGAATTGTTTTCTAGTACATTACGCATTCCTTTCCCACACAAAGAACATGAGGCAGGTATAATGTCAAGATCTGTGTATTATTATGTATTAATGATAATCAAACAATACTATAAACAAGATGATAGAGGTAGTTGCAAAGAAGAAGCAGGAATCTAGACTATAATCCACCCCACATTAAAAAATATTCACCCCACGTGAATAATTGTTATCGTTCATGACGGTACTCGAGAGAGGATCGTTTGTACCTAATTGTACCATTTTTCCTTTTGTTTGTACAAGGGGTTTATTTGTACCGAATTTCTTTTTAAAGGTGTTTTTTTTTAGTTTAAAGAGATTGTGCTTCAAGATTGGTCTTATGAAACTTGTTTTTTAATATACTATTCTTTTTAAATTATTTGTAACACATCTTAAATAAAACAAAATACGTGTACACCCCATACATATCTTTTTTGGATAAAGTGCAAAATTTATACAAGTTGCCCACATCACTCGGCTGTCTCTCATCGCATATCTACCTTATAGAATTGCGTTGTAGCCGTAACTATTCTGAACCAAAAAAATAAGTATTTAACTACAATGAATATTTGTAACACGTAGGCTAGTCTACTTTTAAGCCCACGATAAACGTTGGGCAAAGGAGAAGAGGGAGTAATTACCATGAATGGGAGACGTGATTCATATAGCTCCTAGGCGGCATTTTTTTAGCTGAAAGGCGATAGAGGCAAAATATGTCAATCCACAGCTAAAGCATGAATAATAAGTTGATAATTTATGACCACAAAGCAGGGTTTTCACTTTTTGTCAACGTTCGTTTACTCCCCATGTGATACCAAGACCGCTGACCTCTGACAAACTTGGCAATTTTACGATCTTAAAGGGTATCAACGAAGTTTGTACGAACAAACACAAGCTATATTTTGCGATTGTCTCTGTTTAGGCTTAAATTCGCTTCTTCAGCTAAGAAAGTCGACCTCTTTTCAAAGTGTTTGTTTTTAGAGCGTGACCTCTCGAAAGCGGACTCTACTTCCGTCATCAGCTTAGTCTTGAGAAGGACTGTTTCGCACTTGAGTACTCTCGGGTTCGAAAGTGCACACCATTGGTAACTTCTTTATTGTTAAAGCTACAACATCTGTTAAATTAGCAAACTTGTATAATTTTTTCCGCTGATTACAATATTTTAATTAAAAAACAATTAAATCTCTCGTTTTTGAGTTTTTAAACAAAATAATGTATATTGTTTTTTTTTTTTGTAAATCTCATGGAATTTGGAATAAAAGTGGTTATTATAAACTTTTTGGTAGGATTAAAAATAACGGAGTTATATTTATAATGAAGTTATGAGGATATATAAAAAAACTAAATTTAAATAATACTTAATTAAAACCATTAATTTGATTATCAACAACATTTTGTTCCACCTCGATCCTGAAGACATTTGTCAAATCGTTTATCATCTTTTACACTTTTCAAAACGGCCCTGCCATCTATTTGACAAAATTCTTCTCGAACTGCATTTTTGAGAGCATCAACATTATTGTATCGTCTTAAGTAAATGCGATTTTTCAGATAGCCCGACATGAACAAATCGAGTGAGGTAAAATCAGGTAATCTTGTAGACCACCCTGCTGAAAAATGACATTTTGTCTGCTTACAAGATGTATTTCGTGTAAAAATTTGTCCAAAATCTCTTGCATAAATTCCGTATGTTTTTCGCTGGTGAGGGACCTTCATAAATAAAAGAGATGAAATTATCCCACACCAAACGTTAAAACTAAAACGAATCTGAGAAGCTTTAGGGTTTTCTCTTGACCAGTAATGTTTTTTTTGTTAAACATTCCACAATTAGAAAAGTTTTACTCGCCATTCCAGAATGTTTCGTAATTATTGGAGTTTTGTTGACAACAGTTAATATACGAATAGTAAATAACCGCTCTTCTTCCAGGATCTCCTTATAGCGGGAGTATTTATGTTTCTTCATCATTCTGTGAATCGTACCATAAGTCAAATTGAAATCTCTAACGATGTCCCTTATCGAATTATTGGGATAAGCTTCAAAATAACCAATAGTTTCTGTTTAACTGATTCACTAATTGCCCGATTCACTAATTGCCCAATTCTTTTTCAACCTTTTATTAAAGACATTCTCATTAGTTCTAAACTTCCGGTAGAGTTTTAGAAAATATCGACGATTCGGTTGATCACGAAATAGGTCTAACTGCTTGTAATATTCTTTTGCTCTTAGCGAACATTTGCGATCCACCAAGCTTCCAACATGTCACATTTCTTACTATGAGAAAGAACTATTTTGAAAGCACAGTATGGACACAATATTAGTTCTACATATTTTCAACACATAATTACACGTTTGACATAAATTACCGTCATTTGTTTCCGTAGCCTCCTAAATTAGATTAGAATTAGTTTAGGTTTAGGTTCTTATAACTCCGTTATTTTTCATACTAGCAAAAAGTTTATAATAACCATTTTTATGCCAAATTTCATGGAGATTCTTACAAAGTAATAATATAGGGCGCTCCGTAAAAAAAATGTTATTTTGTCTAAAAACTCAAAAACGCGATGTTTAATTGTTTTTAAATTCCACTACTGTAATCAGCGGAAAAAATTATACAAGTATGCTAATTTAACCGATGTTTTAGCTTTAACAATGAAGGAGTTACCTATGGTGCGCACTTGATTTGGATCACCTTTTATATATATATATATATATATATATATATATATATATATGTATATGTATATGTATATGTATATGTATATGTATATGTATATTATATATATATATATATATATATATATATATATATATATATATATATACAGGGTGTTCTAAAAGTCCATCAGGAAACTCCGGGAGGAGATTCTACGAGCTAAAATAATAGCAGTTTGTAAGGAATTTTTTCGGATTATTTATTTGCATGTTACGGCTTGTCAAATACCAATTTTTTTATTTTATTTATTAACGATTCTGGTTTTACAAAGAGATAGCGTTAGATAGTGGAATTACACAAACAAAGTATTCTCCTATTTTATAATAATAATAATACATTTTATTTGTCCAACAGAAACAAGTACCAATTACAGGACACACTGAAAAAAAAAACTAAATACAAATACATAAACACCAATACAAGAGAAGATATTACACACATAACATAAGGATTATAAGTTGCTAACATTTCTGAAACTATTGTATATTAAATTAAAGTTACAAAGAGTAAGTAACAATTTACAAGTTTATCATAACAAATGTTCGTGATGACCTCCATTCACCTCTATACATTTTCTAACACGTTTTAGAAATGATCGTCTGACCGATGAAAAACACCGATATTGTTTTTAATTGTTTCACACCCACCAATAATCCTTTGTCACAGATTATTGACGTCGTTAACAGGCGTTTTACAAACTATGGACTTTAAATGCCCCCAAAGAAAAAAATCAATTGGATTAAGATCTGGCGATAGCGGTAGCCAAGCTATCGGTCCACCTCTTCCGATCCAACGATTATGAAATACCTCACCTTAATATCTACGAACAGCCAAACTAAAATGTGGGGGGCGCCATCTTGTAGAAGCCACATATTTGCTCTTGTTCTTAGAGGAACATCTTCAATTAAATCTGGAAGATCGTTTCGAAGAAATTCCAAATAACTATCTCCATTTAACGCTCCATTAAAAAAGTAAGGACCCAGTAATTCATCTTCTACGATTCCAGCCTATACGTTAAGAGAATATCTTCGTTGATGTTTTGTTTCCTGGTATGCATGTGGTTTCTCATCAGACCATCGATGAGTATTGTGATAGTTTGTAATACCATCTCTTGTAAAGCCAGCTTCGTCAGTAAACAAAATGTTATTAATAAATGCATTATCTTCGTCATATTTTTCCATAATGCAATTACAGAGCTGCAAGCGATACACGGGATCTTCATGATAAAGTGCTTGTACCTTTTGCACATGGAATGGGTAAAGAAGTTGCTCGTGAAGAATATTCCAAACTAAAGAATGGGCAATACCCTCCTGCGCGGCAATTCTTCTTGTACTTATCGCCGAATTTGTCTCTACTGTCTCAAGCACTCTTTCTTCTTTTTCTACAGTTCTCGTAGTTCTTGGTCTTCCTGAATCATAAATATCATTTCTAAAAGAACCTTGCTCCCCCAGACGTCTGTGAATGTGAACAAATGTTTGTGCATGTGGTATTCTTCTATCAGGATATGCATCTATGTAATTCCGGCGCGCTAGTTCTGCATTACCATTTGCTTGTCCATAACAAAAATGCATGTCACGGTATTCAGTACTTGAGTATTGCTGAGCCATTTTCCAAATTATTATGGTAAAAATTAAACTTATACGAAGATTAAACAATGTTCGTGACAATTCGTATCAAGAGTATTAATAACAGTTATTTGAAGCATGCCAACTCGGTTAATTAACGAATGGAGTTATCAACATTTGATATTTTAATAAAACTTTAATAGCGATTTCTGACTAAACGGTTGCATTTATCGGCTTGAATAAAGAGCACATAATTTTTTCTAATATTGTTTCTCTTTATAATAATGTTCATATTTTTGCGATGTTTGGCAAGAGAAAAAAGTTATCAACAAAACAAATTTTGAGTTTTAGGTAAAGTGCCCTCTAACGGCGCATAATGGAACTTTTTTATTACTGCTCCAATAGAACTTGATCTAATTAGTAAGTATGTCAAATGAGATGAGAGTGCATACGCACTGTGTCCAAGATAAGGAGGGCCACTGTGGGAATTTCGGAAACGGTTAAATGGGCGAAAAGTTGGGCATTTTGGAGTTTAGTAAAATGACATTTTTAAACTGACGAAATTCCGAACCGTTCCGAAGTTATCCGACAAAAGGAGAATTTTCACGATTTCGTTTTTGACAAATTGTTACTGTGGTTGATGTTAAATAACAAGTAAGAGAACTTTCTACAGGTACTTTTTAAGGTTCTTTAACATGGCATGCAGCAAATTGGAATCTGACGTTTCCATCACCAACTATGTTTTTTTAATGCGGTTTTTTATACGTAATATTAGAAGAGTTTTTATTCTGCATTCAAACCAAACATGTATCACACTTTATGGTTTAATTGAAATTTTTAAACTTATTTTACCATTATCGGAGAAAATCTAAGTATGAGCCTGTATCCCTCTCAATAACATTTAAACTGAATTTTATTCTTTTGCTAACTGTGCTTTCCTTATCAAATTAATGAAATGACAGAATTTTTCAATTTTGAACAAAAATTTTATAACCAATTAGTTACAGTCAATCAACAACACGTAAGAGGGCAGATAACATTTGATGACAAGAACATTTAAAAATAACCCATAACAATAATTAAACAAAAAAATATAATAAATGCTCGTTCTCCAAACATAAGTAGCATCTTCTAACTGTAGAATACAAAACACTCTTTAACATTGTGGTGTTACAGTTTGGAATGCGTTAAGTACCAACCTTCGGAGTTCATCTTCAGTTCCAAAGATATGTTTATAAATATAATTTTCATGTCCCTCCAACGAAAAAAATCCAATGGGGTTATATCGGAAGAACGGGCTGGCCAGAGTGTTTAAGAATGGGTGCTTAAAACTCGTTCGGTAAACCTATTTGAAAAGTAACCATGCGCGAATTGTGTGCAGGTGCATCATACTGCTGAAATCAGCAATTTCGTACTTCGGCTAAGGGTAAATTATCAAGAGCGTCTTCCAAAGTAGTTTCTAGTAAATTTAAGTAACGTTGCGATGTTGAATTTTGATTATAAAAAAGGTCCTATTATAGAATTGGAAATGACGAAAATAAAGGTATGGGTTGCATGGGAAAATATGGAGAAGAAAGAATAAAGAAAAGTGGAAAGATTCAATACAGAGGAAAATAATACGGGAGTGTTTAAAACTACTAAAAGTGCCATTGAAATTAGTATAAGTATATATGTAAAACAGTAAATGGAATAGTCAAACTAAATGGAGAAGAATCAGAAAACTTCAAGATTGAGGTAGGAATAAAACAAGGAGTCCACTACTCTTTATAGTAATTATGGACAGATTGTTAAAAAATACTAGCACAATAACCAAACGAGGTCAGACAGTGGTAGGGTATAACAATCTAATACCAATAATAATTGACTGCCTACTATATGCAGATGATGTAGTGTTAATAGCAGACAACTACAAAAAGATGCAACAGTTGACAAAAATATGGAGCGAAGAAATAGAAAAGCTAATGGAAATAAATACAAAGAAATGCAAACCAATGATCATAAATACCAAGAACAAAGAAGAAAATAGAGAAATATATATGAAAGAAATGGAAATAAATACAAAGAAATGCAAACCAATGATCATAAATACCAAGAACAAAGAAGAAAATAGAGAAATATATATGAAAGAAGAAAAACTAAAAAACGAATATTTAGGAAGTGTAATAAGAGATGGGAAGATATATGGGGATATAAACAACAGGATAAATAAAAGTGCAAAAATCTATTACCGGTTAAATAAGACAATCTTCGGAAAACGAGAAATAGACAAGAAAACTGAAATAAGAGTGTATAACACAGTGGTGATATCAGTTCTTACATACGCGAGTGAAACGTGGTCATTACAAGATAAACAATAACAACTAAAATACAAAGAAAACAGCTGAATAGGTATGGCCACATAATATGGATGAATCAGAATAAATTAGCGAAGAAGATTGTAGAAATGGGCAGAGTAGGTAAAAGTAGTGTAGGAAGCCCCAGAAATAGTTGGATGCAAAGAATAGAAGAAATAGGAAGAAGAAGAGGGAAAACGAAAGCAGAAATGAAAATAATAGCATTGGACCGGACGGAATGAAAAAATGAATCAACAAATCAGAAGAAAATTAATCCATACCCTTAAGGGTATAAGGAGGAAGAGAGAATAAGTACAGATTAAGGTCGAAGCGAGCGGTCAGTACTTACTTAATGTTATATATCTGCTATAATTCCCCTTTCTATAACAATACACAAACATAACCATTGTCATAAGAATTTGTCTTATTAGCTGCAATGATAAAAATAAATAACTAGATCAAATCCGTAAAAAAAAAATAAATAAATATTTAGATGTGAACTTATTATAAGTTTTTTTATGAACGAATAAGTTCAAAGGTAAATATGTAATTAAAAATTATTATTAATTTTATTAAATATATAAATAAAAAGTTTACCTCGTGTAGGATTTGAACCTACGACCAGTACTTTGCTAGAGTACCGCGCTAACCAACTGCGCTATCGAGATTCAAGCCCCAATCGATGCAAATTTTGTCTTTATACATGTAGAATTTATGTAAATTCTAAATATAATGAGATTACAAATTACTTATATTAATGGAATGTGAGCCTGCAATATCGTAAGGATTCACACATACCGAAGCAACTTGACTAATATTATTAGTATTATAAGTTTTGTACTCTAGCAAAGTACAGGTTGTAGGTTCAAATCCTACATGAGGTAAACTTTTTATTTATGTATTTAATAAAATTAATAATAACTTTTAATTTAGACGTGAAATCCATATTTAAATTTGGGAACAAATTATCGAAATAATTTAATGTGACTTAAAACCAAAGTCCCAAATAAACACTGCTTTAATGAGTATACTGTCCTACATATATATATATATATATATATATATATATATATATATATATATATATATATATATATATATATATATATATATATATATATTATATTTATATATATATATATATATATATATATATACATATATATATATATATATATATATATATATATATTGTGTGTGTGTCTGTGTGTGTGTGTGTGTGTGTGTGTGTGTGTGTGTGTGTGTGTGTACGCGGGCGTGTGCGCATGTGTGTAAGTTTCGAATCTTAAATAGGATTCATCCATAGGGACGCTACAAAGTCATAAGATAAAAAACATCAATAAGTAATAGTTACCTTACATATAATTCCTAACACACTAGTTTATAAACAAGAGATCTTAACACAAGTATGGTCGTAACATGAATAAATAAACACTTTAAAATAACCTAATCTAGATAAAATCCTGGTAAATCACAGTAAACACCTTATGTTAAAATTACAATAAAACTAAAGGTACTTAAAATCAAAGAAGGACAAGTAAAACGATAAAATCATATAACAAATATTAACGGTTTATCATTAACAATCATGGGTATGATCGGTGGTTCGCTAATTACTTCGTTAATCAAATTAACTAAGTGTAGGACAGTGTTTTCATTAAAACAGTGTTTATTTGGGACTTTGGTTTTAAGTTAGTTTAAATTATTTAATCTACGCCAGTGTCATTATGACATATTTATCATCTTCATTTGGGTGCCATTATGGCCTTCATAATAGCATCCAGTGCCATTATGAACTCATAATAACACGCAAATTTTAAAATAAAAACAGGCAAAAGAAAGTTAGTTACAACTTTTACTTCATTATAAAATCTTTACCAACATTTATTTATTGTAAACATTAATTATAGTCTGTACAATTTGTTAAATTCAGTCCATCAGTGCGTGAAACTCATGTAAAACACAAAATTGAACGCAAATAATGACGTTGTCAAAGTAAAAATTGCAACAATCGACAAGCGCGGTTGCTATATCGACTAATATGGTCACTTAATAATTTTGAATTTTATTTACAAAAACGTTTCTGGTATTGTAAACAAATCGAATCTATGCAAAGAAAATCTATTTGGACTGGCGTAGATTAAATTTTGAATGATACACGTTCGATATGAACTTCGTAATGAAACTTGTGTAAATAAACCACTCGGCTAACGCCTCGTGGTTTAACTTTACACGCGTTTCTTTATGACGTTCATATCGAACTAGTATCATTAATAACTATAGACAAATAAAATATTAATTTAAATAAACAAATAACTAACTCTAACCCGGAAATAAATAACAGCAAGTCCGGTAAGTAGCACGAGAACAAAGAATCGCGATCGGGGCAGTAGGCAAATAACTGTCCGGTAGTAGGACGATACCGTTAGTAGGGAATGCTACATCGTCCGGAGCACGATTTTGCTAGTAACCGTCTGCCCGTTATGGTATTACTAAAGTGAACAATACAATTATCTCGGATCGACCTGGCTACAAGGGGCGGTCAAGGTCGAGACAAACAGGCCCCGTTGCTGCCGACTGTGTAAGGAATGCATGGCAAGTCGATACGTGAAATGTTAGAGGTATGCACGGTAAATAATTTGAAATTGCGAATGTAATGTACGAAAGGGAGCCTGATTGTATGCTATGCACCGGTGAATGGAGATAGAGATCAAGAGTGTGAAATCTTCTGGAATGATATAGAGAGCGTGTTGAACGTATGTAAGCCAAACGAAAGAGATATTGGGAGATATGAGCGGATGAGTGGGTGTACTGAGAGAACATACTAAATGCGTTCTAGGAATGTTCGGAGACCAAAGAGTCAATGAGAATCGTGAACGCCTGGTGAATATATGTGTGGAGAGATGCCTGTTTGGATCTAATTCGTGGTTTAAACATAAAAATGTGCATATGTATATGGCAAAGAGGTGAATCTAAAAGTCCGATTGACTTGATAGTGTATAATGAACAACTTAGAAACCTGATGAGAGACACGAAAGTAATGCGCGGATCAGAGTGTGGATCGGACCACATTTGGTTGTATCCAGAGTGTATTTAGCGCTAAAGTGGGTGTGAAGAAGAAAAACAATCGTAGTGCGAACGTTCAGAATTAAGGTAAACAAACTAGTAGATAATGGTGCGAGAATTAAATACGCAGCTGCTGTGAGTAAAGCGTTGAATGTGAATGAAACAGTGTGGAACGAACAAATAAAAGACAACTGACATTGAAAGTGCACGGATAAGCTTGAAACACTGTGCCGTGCGTGTATGTGGAAGAGGGATTATAGGTAGATAAAAAAATGTGCTTGGTGCAATGAATCGGAAAAAAAGGCTGTATGTAAGAAAGATGCGTACATGGCAATAATTGCTGCAAAAAATGAGACTGAGAAAAAGCGAATGTAAGAGGTGTACTAAGTGTACTAAGAAACAATGAAGTTAAGGAGGCAGTGAGAATAAGTAAAGAGGAAGTGATGGCTGTGGAAGGAGAAAAAATGCAGAATGATTTTGGGGGAAACAAAAAGCTCTTCTGGAAATGAGTGAAAAATACAAAACGTGGCCCAAACAAGAACGCTGCAGGAGTAATGAATACGAGCAACGAAATAGTATGGGACGGTCGTGAAGTAAGGAAATGCTGACAAGAATATTTCGGAAAACTGTACAGTAGTGAGGAAAGTAAGACTGTTAAATAAGGATTAAATAAGGAGAATGTAGAAGGAATAGTGAATGAAACTGAGAAGGATATTGGGATAAATGAGGTAGAGAAAACGGTAGGAAGGTTGAAAAACGGTAGAGGAGCAGGCGTAGATGAAATGACTGGAGGAATGCTAAAGTAAGGAGGCGCAAAGCTTTTACGAAGATTGTGTGAATTATTCAATATACATCTTAAGTGTGGAAAAGTGCTGAGTGATTGGAAGAGCGCGATCATTGTACTTCTGTGTAAGGGTAAAGGTAATGATGGTTGGTAAATGTACGAGTTCTGGTGTATGCAGATGACACACTCTTATTAAGTGACAGTTACAGTAAACAAAACTAAAATTGTGGTGTTCAATCGGGAAGGTGGAAAGGAGAGTAGAGCAAATTGTGGAGCAAGTGGACGAGCTGGTATACCTGGGTAGAATGTTTACTGCATATGGTATAATGGATGGCGAGATTGGACGAAGGGTCAATACTGAAAGGAAAGGAATTGGAAGTATGTGGACCATAATGAGAAACGAAACCATGAGCCTAGCTGCGAAACGAGCAATCTATAATGGCGTTTTTTTCCCGTTAGTACTGTATGGTATGAAACATGGGAATGCCAAAAAAAAATACGAAACAGAAACAAATGCCGTGGGTATGAGATTCCTGAGAAGCGTATGTGGTAAAACGAGAAGGGATAAGATAAAGAATGGGTGTATAATGACGGAGTGTGGTGAGGAAAAGACAATGATGGATAGATACCGGCTTCCCCATAATCGACTACCCATTTTATTTTATTAATAAATTCCCTACGAGATAACTAAATAAGTTGTTCTCTGTGGGATTATCTTCTGTAGTCTTTGGGATTTAAGTTAATTATTAAACAGGTAGGCGCCTGTCACAAATAAGTTATAATTTAATAATTTCGTGTAACGTCATTTTATTACGAGAAGTTTGTTAGTTTTCATCAATAATTATTTAATTTTTTTGCTTTGTGACATTATTTCAACATCCGTTTGAACTTTCATGGATTACTCAGTCCAACAACGTGTGTTTTGTGTAGAAACTTACATAAGAAGCAATTCGATAGAAGAAGTTAGGCGTGCATTCCGGCGTCAGTTTAATAACAACAATAGGGGTCACGCGCCAAATCGTAAAACTGTTAAGTTATGGGTTCATCATTGGCGTGAAAATGGTTCTGTACAAAATTTGAAGAAGCCGCCTGGACGTCGAAGAACAGTTCGTACACCAGAAAATATTGAAAGAATTAGAATTGCGTTTATGAGAAGTTCTAAAAGGTCTGCTAATCGACAAACCCTTATCCTAGGAATATCAAAGGGAAGCTTTGATCGAATTCTTCAAAGGGATTTAAAATTTCATCCCTATAAATAGCAAATGGCACAGCACCTTAGCAATCAAGATAAAGAAGCAAGGTTAGCATTTTGTCAAGAATTTTTGGATTTACATCAAGGAGCAATTCACAGTCACCTAATGAGCGACGAAGCAAATTTTTATTTGATCGACATGGTTAATAAACAGAATTTTAGATACTGGTCAATTGAAAATCCTCGTGAAATCTTTACACAGAACCTCCATAATCCAAAAGTTGTTGTGTGGTGTAGACTAGGATCTTTTGGTATTATTGGTCCATATTTTTTTGAGGATGAAAATAACCCCGCTATAACAGAACATCCGAGCGCTACGTAAACATGCTAGAGACATTCCTCATTCCAGAATTAAATAGACGAGGATTACTAAACAATGCCTTACTATTCCAACAAGATGGGGCAACAGCTCATACCGCCAGAAACTCAATGAGTGTTCTGCGAGAAATGTTTAATGGCCGACTCATTTCTCGATTCGGAGATTTGCTTTGGCCTTCGAGGTCCCCCGACTTAACGGCACCCGATTTTTTCCTGTGGGGATATTTAAAAGCCAAAGTGTTTGCGAGTCGTCCAGGTACAATCGAGGAACTCAAAGTCAGAATTCGTGAAGAAGTTGAAGGAATAGACAAAGGTTTGCTACCCCGTGTAATGAACCACTTTTTATCTAATATAGAAAAATGTGTTGAAGTTGGTGGAGGTCATTTAGAAGACGTGATTTTTAAAAGTTAGAATTAAATTAGCCAAATATTTATAAGTTATCATAAATCCCAAAAAGTTAGCTGTAATTTAGTAGAATAAATAGTTTGTTTTGTTAACTAAAAAAAATTTAATGCAAATATTAAAATGGGTAGCCTATTATGGGGAACCCTGTATAAAAGTAGTATATTACTTTGGTTTGGTTACATTGAGAGAATGAACGCAAGATTAACGAAGCAAATATATGTGGCTGAGGTCAGAGGCAAGATCGGGCCTGGTAAGCCGCGTAAAACTTGGCTGAATGTAGTAGAATGTATGATAAGAGAAAGAAAGATAAGGAGTTTTAAAAATTAAAGGACATGTCAGAGACATTGTATGAATCTTGCGAAAGCTAGGGTGGTATGCGAAGATAGGAAAGCATGGCGAAAGATTGTGAATGAAAAATAAATAAGAGGCAGGGATTGTTTTGTCTACTCCGCAAGGGAATGGTGTGAAGGTTATGTTATGTTATTACAACAATAAAATTTTCTAGGTCTGCTACAAGATCTCTAGTTGTTGGTTCATTCTTTTACCTTTTTTTAAATGAACGTATTTCTCTACTTCTACTTTGTACGGACATGTGATTACATTTTGTAATTTTTTTTTGAATTGTGGCATTTTTCGTTGTTAACCTTCGTCGTTTAGGTGGTGTAGTGATTGGTAATTTTTATCGCGGTTTAATAATATTTAATTTATTAAAGTTCTAATTAATATTTAGTAGACAAAATTTCGTTTCCATATCTAGGTTTAGGAAAAGGAAAAGGCTACGTATTTCATTCCCTCCCGGGGTCTGCTCGAGCTTTTCGAGCTCCTTCAGCCACAATCATAGATTCCCAGCATACATACATACATTACGTATATATGCATGGTGGGATTAAGGATGGGTGTGGTCAGGATAGGATCGGAAAGAACGGAGTTAGGGTTCTAAGCTTTAAAATATGTTTAACTAACATACATAGCAGTAGTTTTCATATATTATTGTTTTGGCACTATAATTTTATTAATTCTGTCATTACTGCTGACGACGATAACTGTACTTACGGAAACTTATAAACTTTGTATAATTCATCTTAAAATACACTATTTCAACTGCAAACAATTTAAGTTTCTGTAATTTTGAGTTGAAATCGTGAAAGTGAATAACTCTATCCGTATACTAAACTGCTGGCCACTCGAACTTACACATAGTGATTTTTAGGCAAAATTTAAACTTAAATATTTTCAATAGGAATATAAATTTTTGAACGCGGTTTGCAAATTTTAAGAGCTAGTTTTCTTCGGATTAGGCTGTATGACGTATATTTATCGTAGGGCCATAGGTTTATTATATACGGGGTGATCAATGAAGTCATGCAAAAAATCAAAAAGTTTGTATGAGTGAAATTTCCGCAAAAATTTTTTTTGGTCGTTGCAATATCTCTAAACGTTTTTGTCAGTTTTTGGATTAACGCCCTTAGGCCTTGCACACACTACTCAACATAAAATTTGTGTAGCAAAATTTTTAAAATGCTATAACTTGACATTGCATTGACGGTTCTTGATGATTTTTGCGGATTTGGAATCCTTGGAACATTAAATAAAAACAACTTGAGGTGAGAATTTATTTTTACAAAAACTTAAATAACGCCAAACCTTAGAGGACGTCGTACCCTACGTTTTTGTTTATTATCGACCCGGTATAACGTGTAAATTTCAACCCTCAAATAAAATGCTTAGACCAAAGAAAATCTACGTGAAACAAGGATTCCAAATCCGCAAAAATCATCAAGAACCGTCAATGCAATGACAAGTTATAGCATTTTAAAAATTTTGCTACTCAAATTTTTACAAACTTTTTGATATTTTGCATGACTTCATTGATCACCTCGTATATAATAAACCTATGGTCCTACGATAAATATACGTCATGCAGCTTAATCCGAAAAAAACTAGCTCATAAAATTTGCAAGCCGCGTTCAAAAATTTGCATTCCTATTGAAAATATTTAACCTAAAAATCACTATGTGGAAGTTCGAGTGGCCAGCAGCTTATATTTATAATGTCCTACGCATACAATGGTACACTTATTTATTATTATTTTTTCTAATGTTTACTTTAATAGTAAACCGCTAATATTAAGCTCACAAATACACTTGCTCGTTTCTTAATATTAGTTACCTCTATAGCGAATTAAGCTAAATAGTAAAGTAGAATTGGGATTAATTTAATCAAAATTATCTCAACCGTAAACTATAGTGTTCTGCAGTAACTTCTTGTAAAGCTTTTTGCACACATAATAACAATTGCGGCGGCTCTGTAATTTCATTTACTTCAAGCAGCTTCCTTCTACTACAATTAAGTACGCGCAACTTCAAAACGTGTGTCAACATGGGATTGTAGCTAAATTATTACCTAAAACTGTTTTTACTACATGATAACATCAAACCTAAATTCAATAAATTTTAGCTAACTTGACACAAAATGTAGTAATGATATTTAATTAATAATAGATGGAAAACCTTGCGTGACGCACTATGGATATTTGTCTATTTTTTCTGCATATCTCATCCAATGTCACAAATTGTTAGGTAACCTGTGTGCATGAAAATTAACAATGCATATGAAATAATTCGTATACAAAGGAATTTTATCTCACGAACATTCGAAGACAAAGAGGAGCAAAAGTCATTTCACGAATGTTTCAAATGCAGTGTTAATTTGTCTGTGTAAACGGAAATTGCTGAAGTAACTTGAACAATAACGTACACTTTAATGAGTGAGTCGATTATTATTCCAAACAGTATTACGTCAAATCACAAGAAACCATATTTGTTCTTCTTTGAAATATTGATTTTGAATCCTTAAAGGGCAAAGTGCTGGTTATTTTATTTCCTACTATTTAATTCAACATAATTTTGTGACTAATTTTTCTGGGGATAATATGTTAAAGCAATACAACTTTAATATAGCAAGCAAGCTCCCGCTCGGTTACAATTGAACTCTGCAATTATAGTATTTATAGTTGAACTTATAAGAGAATTCCAATATCGCATTATCGCTTTTATACAAGCACTACGGTCGAACATGCAACTTTGTCGTTTTTACACATGTATATATAGGAAGATAGAAAGAATACTGTGTATATCCTCACGGGTGATTAACTAAAACCTGGACTGTACGTTAAAACATAGGTTCAAATTAAGTACATGCGTTAGAAGAAGATGCAAATGTACATCGGTATGTCGTTACATAAATGGCAATTATCGACTTAAAAGCATTTACACAGCGGTACCTCAATTTTTTTTTACTTACATCGTTTTAAAATGTTACAAACTTAACTAAACTTAATTGAATAAATAAATTCATTATGACGATATAAACAATTAAGTTCCTAAAAGTACGTAAACAATTAAAAAACAATTTCTGATGAGCCCGAATACTTACATAAAATATTAAGATACAATTTATACAAAATCGTTTCACTATCTAATTGCTTACAGTTTATTCCTTAATTCGTAACTTTCAATAAGCCGCTTAAATTTTAAATTATGATATTTTTACAAATTGACAATTATTATTTTCCGTTATTTTTGTAACTTTTAACTACACTACATTTCAAATGAAAGGCACCATTTAGAAATAATAATGCTATGGTCTTGAAAGTATGGTAAAATAATGCTTTATTAACATGTATAAGATGATGAAATTTTGAAGGCAAAATATTAACAGTTAACAAGAAAATGTTAATAGTGTGTAGCATCGCCACGCATATCAATGCAGGCGCTCACTCTCCGAGGCATGCTTTCTATGAGATGGTCTATATCCTTCTGAGGCATTTCATCCCAGGCTACCTGGAGATGGTGTCGTAATTCATCCAAGTTGTTTGGGGGCCTTGGTAGTTGCCTTAGTCTTCGACCCATCATGTCCCATACGTGTTCAATAGGCGAAAGATCTGGCGATCGCGCAGGCCACGGTAATACTGGTAGATGCACTTGATCCAGAAACCTTCTTGTAACATGTGCGGTATGTGGTCTAGCATCATCTTTTTGCAAAATACCATTTGGCAACGTGTGCGTTAACGGTACCACCACTGGCTCCAAAACATTATCAATGTAACGCTGAGCACTTAATGTGCCTAGAATGAACACAAGAGGAGATCTTCCACCAACACATATGGCTCCCCAAAGCATGACTCCAAACGTTAAGCCTGTGGGTTGTCTTTCGGCAAACTCTAAATTTCTCCTTGAAATCGCCGCACCTTCTGACGACCATCGTTTCGCCACAAACAAAAACGCGATTCGTCGCTGAAGACGATGTTATTCCATTGAAGGCCCCAGTCCCGCCGCTCTTGACACCATGCCAATCTAGCAGTCTTATGCTCTTGAGTTAACTGGGGTCGTCTATACGGATGATACGAATGTAAGCCAAAAGACTTAATTCTCCCGTAGATTGTTGATATTGATAGGTGACGACCAATAGCTCCTGTCCAGTTCACCGCAACAGACCTTGTTGACTGAAAATGATCTCTTGTGGCCATCCGCCTAAGAAGTCGTTTTCCCGATCATTGGTGCTGCGTGGTGGTCTTCCACTGGGACAGGGTCGTTGAATGCCTTCCTCAGACCAAGAAGACCAAATGCGGACCACCGTGGTGTGGTCTCGATTAAGTCCTCTGCCGATTTCTCGAAATGACAAACCTGCTTCTTTCATGCCGATAATTCTACCCTTGTCAAAATTTTTTCAGAATAAATGTGCCAGTTAAACAACAAAAATTGACACTCAGCGACTAGATTTCTTAAATTGTATAAATAAAAATTGTTGATAATTGATGTTAACAGTGGTGCATAATGACTTGTTCTTTTTCATTGAAACTTCCATCGTTTTCTATATGATACTGAAACATTATTTTGCCAAAATTTCAAAATCATAGCATTATTATTTCTAAGTGGTGCATTTCATTTGAAACGTAGTGTATAATTGTGCACAAAAAAAAAGAATTCCAGTTAAGAAAATTGAAATTCGAAGGATTTTTTGGTTTGGGAACGCGTTTTATATTCCAATTTTACACAAAAAAGACGAACTTCTCAAAATTCAAAAACTGAAATTTAATTTTAAAATATGCATAAATACTTTCATTATCACCATATAAACTTTCTAGTTCGTAAAAGTACCTAAACAATTAAACACCTATTAAAGTTCTAGGCCAATTGAAAATTTTGGAGTATACATGTATACGATTTGCTTTACAACTTTCTCTTTCTTTAAATTCATGCAATTAGTAATTAGTAATTCGTAATTACGAGGAAAATAAATTTTCTTTAGTTGTGTAAAGTTATAACTTGTTTAGGTAATTTTTGTGCTTGAATAAAATTTAAAATGTCCGGAACGTTTTTAAACGAACGTTGCCAGGAGTAAATTTTTAACGTTTACGAATTTTGTGAAGTAAAGTTCGTCTTTTTTGTGTAAAATTGAAATTTAAAACGCTCATTGAAACCAAAAAAACTTTCGAATTTCAATTGTCTTAACTGGAATTCTTTTTTTTTGTGTAGAATATTATAGTTGAAAGTTACAAAAATAACTGAAAATAATAATTGTCAACTTGTAAAAAATATCATAACTTAAAATTTAAGCGGCTTGTTAAAGGTTCCGAATTAAGGAATAAACCATAAGCAATTAGATAGTAAAACGATTTTATACAGGGTCTGGCAAAATGTGTGGAACACCTAATTTAGGGCTTAATTATGACTTGTACGAAAATTTGACGCAAATAAAACTTTTTGTATATTTTTTTGTGCTATTTGGTGCTGTTTGTTGTTTGTATGATGAGATATGTCGTCATCAGATAATATTTTAAATGCATCACCCTGTATTTATATTTTTTTAGTAGATACGACTTTTGTTGATATATTTATGAACAAAATGGTGTTTTCCGATGAATCAACATTTTGTCTTACCGGTTTTGTAAATCGGCATAATTGCCGATATTGGTTAGATAGTAATCCACACTGGATGGTAGAGGGTCACACACAATATCCACAAAAGCTGAACGTTTGATGTGGAATAGTTAAAGGAGAAATAATTGGACCTTTTTATATAAGAGAAACGTTTGTTTCCCAATCGTGCTAATCAATTACAATCATTCGAATTAATTTGGTTACAGCAAGATTTGGCAGGCCAGCCTCTGGAGCGTAGGCCACCGAAGTGGCCCGCAGCGTTCTGATTGGGGGCCTGAGGATAGGCCACATCTCCTGCCTTCTGATTGGTGCATAGACTTCACCCAGATACGCTCCCTGGTTTCTGATTGGTGGCGGACATTGTGTTTTGTCGGCCGTTTTGTTTATAATTATGAGTCATAATTAAATTATTCTTGTTATTTCGACCATTTTGTCGAACATGACGGGAAATTTAAAGTAGTGTTGTAATAATCGGACCCTCATACTATCTCATAAGACAGGTATAGGACACCGGAACTTGTTCACGGAGTCTCTCTCGCGGCGTTCCTCTCTCTCGTAGTCTAAATTTGTGGGGCTTCGTCCTAACACCGAAGGGTATTGGTGATTTTCGTCGGCCATTTTTGTTTTTGGCGGTCATTTTTATTTTTGGCGGTCATTTTTGAAATCAAATCAATTAAATGAAATCTATTTAAATACAAAAGTTTACCTCGAGGATTTGAACTTACGACATGTACTTTGACCAGTTCAATTAGCAAGAGTTCAGTGTAGTTTTTATATCCAACCCCTGGAGAGTATGCAACTGTGGACACGTATCTTAATTGTCAGCTTCTTTTCAGACGCCATTTTCAACCCCTTGATGACCTTTGGTTGATTTGAAATCAGCTTCTGCCAACCTTAAAAAGGACCCTAGATTTACAAACCAGGTTGAACGCACTAGGCATTTACTGAAAATGAACAACTGTCCCGGGGGCAATTAAACAAGCCAATTTTGATAATACTCATGTGATTTGAAACTAAAATCAGGCGTCTAGCACTTAAAGTAAATAAAATATATAAAGTTTAAAATAAAAGTGCTCACTTACCAGAGTTATTGTCGATAATTGTATTAAAAGAATGCGTTGGATGTTGATTTGAAATCAGTTTCTCCTAACCTTATTCGAATTAATACAAAACAAGTAAATAATAAGTAACGGTTAATATAAAAATTCTCACTTACCAGGGTTGTTGTCGATAATAGTATTGAAAGAATGTCTTGGATGTTGATTTGAAAGCAGCTTCTGACAACCTTATTCGATTTAGTACAAAAACAAAAACAAGATGCAAGTCCAGGATATTGATTTGCAATAAGCTTAGGCCAAACTTATTCGTATTAAAACAAAAACAAGATGCAAGTCAAGGTTGGCTTAAAACCAGTTTCTACCAACCAGAAAATACGCAAACGCGACAACGTGCAAACACGCAAATACGAAAACACGCAAACGCGAAAACACACAAACACGAAAACACGCAAACGACAAAACACAAACGCGAAAACACGCAATCATGCAAACATGCAAACGACAAACACTCAAGCACAAAAATACGAAAACACTCAAGCACAAAAATACGAAAACACGCAAAGACGAAAACACGCAAACGACAAACACACAAACGTGAAAACGCGCAATCACGAAAACACGCAAGCACAAAAACACGAATACACGCAAAGACGAAAATACGAAAACACGCAAACATGCAAACAGGCAAACGTGCACATCCACGCACGCACTTACGTACGCGCACACACACACACTCACGCACGCACGCACGCACGCACGCACGCACGCACGCACACACACACGCGTGTACACACACAAACTTTTAGGTTAGGTCAATATACATACAATATTAGGTTAGATTAATAAACGCACGATTTACGTTAGGTCAATTGTTGCTGGTCACATATCTGGGGAAATCCAGAAAATAATTACTTTATGTTAATTATTGGAAAAAGCGATTACGTACGCACGCACGCGCACGAAAAATTTTTTAGGAGAGGTCAATACACGTACAATATTATGTTAGATTAATAAACACCCGGTTTAGGTTAGATCAATACTCTCGTATTAGGTTAAATTAATACACACAAATTTTAGGTTTAGGTCAACACTCGTGCGCGAGCATTGACCTAACCTAAAATTTTGTGTGTATGTAGTTAAAAATCTGTTCGCACGGTCAATGAGATAGTCCTCCAGTGCTGGACTACCAGCAAAAGCTCTTAATACTGCCAAAAAGTCTCTAATTACGGGGTACGGATCATAAATACGTCAAGGGGTTGAAAATGGCGCCTGAAAAGAAGATAACAATTCAGATACATGTCCACAGTAGCATACCTTCCAGGAATTGGAAATAAAAACCACACCGTACTCATGCTTGTTGATTTGCTCAAAGTACATGTCGTAGGTTCAAATCCTACTCAATTAATGCAGCTTCAAATTCATCGGTTTCAATTACAATTTATTTGTGACCCTGCATCCTAATTTAATGTTAATAAAGTAAAGTTGATAAGCAACTTGACTTTATTTAAGTATTAATCTGTCAAAATAACACAAACTCTTGAAAAAAGTCACTGAAAGTCGTTTAAGGATTGAGTTCATTGTAACATCAAAATACGTGTGAGAATGTGCATTCTAATCCCGAAACAGAGAAAACAATTTAATTTATCATTTTAGTAAAGATTTCCATCATTTTTCACTTTCTGATTATTATTTTTTACGATCGACTAACAGTGCAATCATTAAATATCCATATTTCACCCAAATATTCAACTTTGAAAGGTCGGTCTGCATTTCCTTACATGGTTACACCCTTCGAGCAGCAATATTTCCATCAAGTCACATCGACACTTGAATTTTTTTTATGTGTAGTAGAAATGCTAAAATGAAGTGAACTTGCAGCTCTCTGAGATGAACATCAATATTGCATTTCTTAAACTAGTTTTGTGATAAAAGCAGAGACAGTTTATCACGTTCAGACTTAAAGTAGGTATATGCGGTATGCCTGAAGCAGCCTTGCGTGTTTACATAAAGCCATTTCGTTCATAAAATCATTTTCAATGACAATTCCGATTTAGTTCTAAAAGGAATGTAACAACCAGCCAAATAAATGCAAAGAACGCAAACTGCATGCAAGGGCTAAACCAAAGTGAGGTTATGGATACTTAACGATGTTGTTTAAAAAGTGCTATCAGTGTAAGGTTAATATCAGTGCAGTTGCAGGCAACGAATATCTAGTGTGGAACAACACACGTCCTTTCCACTTATAAAATCGAAATTAAAAGAAATGAAATAATATTAATAATAACTTTTTTAAGATAATTATACTTTTTTAATACGTTCATAACGTATACAGGGTGTCCTGTAAATATTGCAACAAACGTCGGAAGGTGAAAGTATACCTCTAAATATGAAAAAAGTTCCCATAAACGTACCCTTGAAGATGCATCGTTTATTAGATACAGGTCGTGAAGAAAAAAATAATTTTTTCGTTTTTTGCACGTATCTACAATATTAAAGGTACATAAATGAGATTCGGTTGACTTATAACACATAAGGAATGACGTGTTGTGCAACGTATGAGGTAATTTTTAAATGTGTCACAGATGTAGATTAGTAGTTATTTGAATATCTAAAGTCTTTTTCAGGAAAAATGTTTACCTTGTGTAAAACTCTGAAGTAAGTAGTTTGCGGGAAAATTGGAATATTATAAGATGATGCACCTAAAAAGTCAATCTCTTTTTGATGCACAATAATAACTTAAGATAAGATGAGGAATAATTTTATTCCAAAAAAATTATTACAATAGATTTTCAAAACCACCACCAGAACGTATCAACGAACCATATTCTCTTAATCGGCGATGAATTCTTTCAAAAGTCGAATGGTATGGAGGTTGACGGTTAGGAAACCGTTCTGTATACAAAAGCACAACTTCATGGCCATTTATATCTTCTCATAATATTCCAATTTTCTCGAAAACTACTTACACAAGGTAAACATTTTTCGTGTAAAAAACTTTAGATATTCAAAAACTGCCACTGAAAATCATGTTATGCCAGTGACGTAGAAGTTACAGGGTTAAATACTTCAAATGACCCCTATATCTGCGCCTCTGACATATTTAACAATTACCTCATACGTTGCACAACACGTCATTCCTTATGTGTTTTAAGTCAACTGAATCTTATTTATGTACCCTTAATATTTTAGGAGCTACGGGTAAAAAACGAAACAAAAATTTTTTCTTTAACGCCCTGTAACTAATAAACGACGCAATTTCAACGGTACGTTCATGGGAACTTTTTGATATTTAGAGGTATACTTTCACCTCCCGACGTTTGTTGCAATACTTACGGGACACCCTGTATAGGTAACATTGTAAAAACAAAAACAATAATCTATGCCAAATAGCCATTTAAAACTTCATGTCAGATAGAGGTTAATAGACATATATGTCTATAAAATACCGATAATACAATGTTTCAATCCTATTTAATTACTTTTTAGGTTTAGTTTGCTTTACATTAAGAAACTTTATAAAGAAATTTTATGTAAAATTAAATTTTCCTTAAAAAATATGTGTACACATTTTCGTATAAAATCAAACGTTATTCAGATATTGAAAAAAGTGACTAACACTAAAATTGTACCTTAGGAAAAAAATGGCATAGAACATAATATATGATATATTTTAAAGTCTATACGTTGGCATTTTTATGTTTTTAAAATATACAGCTGTTTCAGAAGTAATTGATAAAAGAAAAAAACTGCTCCTAAAAACCTCTCCCCCCCTCTGAATTTTCACAATATCTAATCCGCTCTAGGACAAAAAAACAGGCTTAAATACGAAATTTGAAATATGCCCGTGTTGTCATTTTGGAGTTGTCTGTACTGTCATACATCCACATAAAACACACACGGCCAATCTTGGCGAAACCTTGTCAAACGTTGTAAAATGAGCATATAAGTCGATTTAGGGTTAATGAAAAAAAAAGTGGATTGCATAAATGCATAACCTTCTATACCTACATATCTATATATAGGTTCTATCTGCTATAAAGTTCTATTGAAATAAATATAAATTAAAAATAGGATAATTTTGGAATAATATCCTACTATTGACCTTAATTTTTTTAACAATAATTATTTTTCTGAAATTTTTGGTGGCCAACACTGTATTTAGCATATATTATGTATTTGATGTCTTTATGATGTGTAACGTTTGATATAAGGTATGTGTTTGTAAATTGAATACAATGATGACCTTAATTTAGGTTTACTTCTTTATTACGCATATTTATTTATTGTTTTATACCTATCATCGTTTTAAATTTGATCACTCTTAACACTTTGTAATAGCTGCCGTTTATAATACTAATGACTATGGTGCCTCAATTTCTGATTTCGAAATGTAGCAATTTCGGTTGTTGAAGATATAATTTAGATGTGATGAATGCTATTCTTGTGAATTAGATTTGAAATATTAATGCGGTATAAGTAAGGAGTTTCGATGGCTAACAAAAAGATCTTTAACATGTTTTAAATTACTGCAAAAAGTTTCACGTTATCTTCGTACTCTTTATACTACACTCTTGTTAAATTATTTTCCTTCATTTGCCTTCATTTTTAGATATATGCCAAAGTACAGATTTGCTTAGAGGTTCATGCTGATCACTTTCTACTATTTTAAAAATCGCGTAATAAAGGAAAACTGCCACGCTTCTTAATTAAACTCCCTTATTCTAAGCGTTATACGCAATATTTTTACAAGATGCTGTACATTAAACCCAATAAATACGGAAAGATCGACTTTTCTTAATTTATATAAATGCTAACCAAGGGATAGAATTGAATATTTCGTTGAACAAGGATTACATCTAACTGCACGCAGAGGTAACAGGGGAAGAGAATTCAACGCACGACCTTGTGGCGCCTTTACTGAGAAATCGTAATTTATATAGTGCGGCAAAATGGTTTTATGCATTAATGCATGCATTTTTAAGTAGGAACGTAATATTAAAATTGCAATAAAAGGCGAAAATTCTAAATCTTGAAAACTATTTTTTTCAAATTACATAATAAATACATTTATATACGAACATCGCTATATTCGTTGCTATCCTCCTCAATGTCCTGAAAATCGTTAACATGATCATCATTGTCGTCGACTAAATTTATAGCTAACGGTTCTATGCCGACGACTACTAAATTTTCCCTTTCTCTGTACATATCCTAGACTTTCTTGCATGATCGACACAATTAATCTAAACATATTTGGCACAGTTTGTAATGTTAACTTGCAAAGTTCCAAAACATCCTTTATTTTGAACGTTGTGTTTTCCACTTCAACTTTTTTTGACATAAGCCCATATCAATTCAATTGAATTAAATTCACAGTCGGCTACTGGATGCAATAACATTTTAACACTGTCTTCTCGTAATTCTTTGACGGCCTTTTCAAGCAAATATTGTTCTTTATAATTGTACATACGAGATTATTCCAAAAGTGAAGCCCTCGTCATTTCGTTAAACGAATTGAATTGCTCTGGTCACGGACCATTCAATTATATTTTGTTTTATCCAGGCAGTTGTTGCATTTGTAAAATCTGGATCTATCATTGTGTGGTACGGTGTTCACTCCCAACACATATGGTAACCATTCTTCATAATGATGTTTATTTATTTCGTCATCGTAATCAGCCGAATCTTTTTTCCAACGAAGTATTTGGTACAAGTACAACCTGGTAAAAACTCGTTTTCGTTGCCAATATCTAATATGATCACTCTTAGTCCATATCCAGAAGGTCGCTTGATTCCCCCTCTCAATCCGTTTGTTTCGTGAATTGTCCCTCGGTATTGATCAAAAGTTATTGTAGCAGCTTCCATCAAGATGGTCTACCACTTCTTGGCCTCGCCTCTGACACTGTACCAGTACTACTTGCCCCTTCTTCCATTAATACTCTTACAACACTTCTTTCACTAATCCCCAAACATTTCGCAGTACGCTTAGTAACTTGATTAAGAATAATTGCTTTTACGCCATTTTTTCCGCTCTTTTACCTTTAGATCAATCTGTCTAAACATAGGAATTTTTCTTTTTGGTAAGAACCTGCTACGATATACGTATATACTCGTGTCTATCTATCTATCTATCTATCTATCTATCTATCTATATATATATATATATATATATATATATATATATATATATATAGATATAGAAGCACTATTTTTATTTCATTTTGGATTCTTCTTTAAATTTTAAGTAAGTTTTATGTACCATGTCCTATACCTAAACTTAACAGTTATCGAGAAATACACATAAGAGAGGCCAAAAGCCCGCATAAATTTGTTAAAACTGAAGGAAATATTTTTCATGAAAATGCTGGAACACGTCAAATATTGTATTTAGTTATCCATTTTATCCGTTTTTGACGTAACACACATGTATACAGGGTGACCCATGTAGAGGATAAATTTACTTTTCATTTTTTATGGAACCCCAAGTATATTATGACGTTTTGAGTTATCTGAGAAACTCTGAACATATTTCATGTAACATACTCATATCTAAATTCAACAGTTCGAAAAATTACATAAAATAGAAATAACGATAGAACTATTAATGTAGAAACATATTTTATGTAATATACCCATGTCGATATTCAACTGTTATTGAAACATTTGCGGATGACATTTATGTAATACTTTTAAATTGACATTAAATTTGGTTTCAATAGTAACATTTTGTCAAACAGTTAGTATCTTTCTGCTCTGTTTTAATCTCTGTTTATTCTTACAGTAGTTGTTATACATATTGATAAAGTGAAAAAAAGTTAAGTGAATAGAGATTTTAATCATGATAGGATGCGGCGATCGAACTAGGGCTCAAAAGAAGTTTGTAAACTATTCAATGCTAAATATCCTAACTGTCGAATATCACAATCTACTGTAAGCCGAATTGAAAAAAAATTTCGAGAAGTAAGAGACTTTCCCAGAGCTGGTCGATCCTCGATTTCCGAGAATAAGAAATTAGACGTTCTTTTGTCCATTGAAGAAAATCCTCATAAACCAACTCAAGAAATAGCCCTGGATAGTAACATAGGAAAGTCGTCGGTACGAAGAATTTTAAAAAAAGAAAAATATCACCCGTATAAAGTACAATCAATCCACGAACTTAACGAAGACGATCCAGATCGTCGATTAGAATTCTGCGAAGTTTTTATGAACCACTGCAATGATGACCGGTTTTTTTCTAGAAAAATATTTTTTCTGATGAATCGATATTCTGCCTAAATGGTATGATGAACAAACAAAATTGCCGCTATTGGTCATCTACCAATTCGCATTGGGCCATTGAAACTCACACCTAATATCCTCAGAGTGTGAACGTTTGGGACGGTATTGTAAGAGATAAGTCATAGGTCCGTATTTCTTCTAGGGTACTTTAATAAGCCAACGCTATTTGCAATTTTTGAGAAATGCAAGTAATCCAAACATTCCAAATGAGTCAATATGGTTTCAACAAGATGGTGCGCCACCATCACTAGCATAGAGGTACGGCAATATTTAGACGAAACATTTCCTCTTCGATGGATTGGACGAAGGGGCCATTAGAGTGGCCTGCTAGATCGCCTGACCTCACCCCTATGGACTTTTTTATGGAGCTATATGAAACATAGGGTGTATTTAAATAAGCCCAACAATATAGAAGATTTAAAAAATAAAATTATTCAAGAAGCTCAACAAATACCTCCTTCAATAATAAGTAAAGTTCTTGAGGAATTTCAATTGCGGCTTGCCCACTGTCAAGACGTCAATGGATGTATAAGTAAATTTATCTTCTACATGGGTCACCCTGTATACATGTGTGTTACGTCAAAAATGGATAACTAAAACAATATTGGACGTGTTCCAGCATTTTTATGAAAAATATTTCCTTCAGTTTTAAACAAATTTATGCGGGACTTTGACCTCTCTTATGTGTATTTCTCGATAACTGTTAAGTTTAGGTATAGGACATGGTACATAAAACTTACTTAAAATTAAAGCAGAATCCAAAAATGAAATAAAAATAGGTGTTTCCATTTGAAAAATTAAGTTGGTAGTCATAAATTGTTTTGGAACACCCTGTATACATGAACTTAGCACCAATAAAATCGCTACAAAAATTTAAATCGACGTATCCGAGCGTTTTTCCAAAAAACAAACACCTAATTTTTAATTGAATTTATGCGGCACTTTTGGCCTTCTCTGTATATATTACATTAATACCGCTCTGGATTTGTATCTTTATATGTCCTCACTTAACATAATATTTTTACTCACTAACAAATAATATATTGACTTAAATTGAAGGTACAAACATGTGTACAAATTTACGCGCTAGAGTACATGTGTGCCGCCTCTCCTTGATTAAAAACGGTTTACCATACTTATTCAATAACAGAACATTTTTCAAAACCGCATAATTCTATAATCAAGAGTATATTTTAAGAAAATATTTTTGCATTTATGTTATTTTGGTAATTCCTTAATGTTTTGACAAAAAAAAGTTTCATTACTTCACGTTGGTCATGTTTGCTTGTTTGGGCTATTTACAGGCAAATGAAAACAATTTGTTACAATTTGCTTTTGGTAATGGATTCAGCCAGAACCGAACTTACATAATCCTTGAATTTTATTGATTTGCATTAGAAAATAAAATATTTATGAAGGTTTAACGTCGAGCGTATTGAAAAATGATACGATTTACAGTACCGTTTTGTAAATAAAATTCAACAGTTATAAAATTACGCCAATTAAACACTTAGAATTTACATATTTTAACAACAATATATCAATTGTTAAATAGCACAAATTTTAAGCAAATCGGCCCCAACGATTTTATAAAATAAGACTTCAATGTGAAGTGACTAAACTTTTACTTTGGTAGTAGTAAATCGTAACCCTTAATTATCTGTGTCAAATCCTGGTTAGAAATAAAGCTTTGAGTACTAACCAACCACTAGTCGACTACAGTTATCAGAAAAATTCGGACTATTAGGCATGTTTCTACGAATTTTAACTAATAGTATTTAAATAATATCAGCTAGTATTTCTTAATTTGGACTATATCAATTTTAATACTCTTTATCTTTTCAGGTGAGTTTTTCTAATAATCTGCATTATCGTTTTCCTCTGGGTAAGTATTTAAAAACTTAATTAACATCATAATTCATGCAACAACTTATGTATGGCGTTTTGAAGTAATAAAGTAAAAAAATTGCGTGAGGCTTGATTAATAAAAAAACACTTCTTTGTTGCAATCCTTTTTTTTTAGTGTTTATTGACTATTTTTCTTTTTTTTTGGGGGGGTCTGTAGTATTTTTCCAATTAAATTTTTTTGATTTAGACGTGAAGTTGCCCCCAAAGTTAATGTTGTGGATATTTTATTTTTAAAATACAACATACTAAACAATTAAAACTAGCACCAACAAACGATTGCTAGTAAGAAAGTTTGGAAATTCCAATGTCTGTAATCCAAATTCGTGTGTTATAAATATTTACTTTCGAAAATATGAAACTCTAACAAACGATAAAGAGTAGCCCACAAACAACAAGAGCGAACAAAAGATGACAGCAGAGAAAAATAAACATTTTAACCTGGGAGGTATATTTAAAAAAAAATGGGAAAATACTAATAACTAGAAACCGACAAAAAATAGCCAATGACCACCAACGAACAACTTACAAACAGTTGGAACAAAAAAGAAAGGAGAACATTAACCTCGGGAGCCAACTTCACGCCTAAAAAAAAAGAATTAATTGAAAAAATACCAACAACCAATGAGCGATTGCAACAAAAAATTGACTTCGGGGGCTAAGTTCACGCCGAACGTTAAAAAATAACTTGAAAAAAGGCTAATAACCAACAGAACAAAAAATAGCCAGAAATATGTACAAACGATCAACAAGATAAAATAAAAGAATTTACCTTGGGGAGGGGGGCTAACTTGACACCTAAATTAAAAAATTTAAGTAAGAAAGTGCTAATAACCAACAAACGATTAGAACAAAAAGAAACGAAAAACTAGCAATACTCAAATTCTTGCATTGGCACCTCAGTTAGTCTTCACTTATTTTATTCAATAAAATACCATTAAAATTAATTCTTTTCATTTCATTATATTGTTTAAATGAAAGCAAGTTTTGTTTGGACTGAGACATATTCGTCTGGATTTAAAGTAGCCTAAAAGTATATCCACTTCGATAATATAATAAATTTGTTATGTTGGTAGGTTAATACTGCGTAAATGAATTTTCTTGAATTGGTTTGTAGTAAATCACTAGTATACAAATTGATGATTCAAAAACAAGGAAATTGGGTTCCATATCATTAATAAAAATTATGTTTATATTTTGTTCTTTTTCTTTGAAATTTTAATCAATTGCTACCTTTTAGTAGTTAAACGTTTCTGCCAAGTTTAGTTAAACTAGTTGTGATCGCAATCTCAAGGGCGAACATAGGAGATCAGATTCCAATTATTGATCCCGGGTTTATTTCGAAATACATTTGAGGAATTCTGTACGTGGTACTAATGTAACTCAAAGTTATATGATTCCTAACAAGATGATGCTTATTTTTTATTTTTGAGAGTTCGTTTAATATTTTCCATAGTTCTTTAGATAAAATTGCACTTTAGGTTAAAGTCGTTTTATACTTAACAGTATAAAACTATAGAAATTTAAAAAATAGCCCCACAAAGAGAAATTGTTAAATTCGAGATAACTATTGGTTGCTAATTAAGCTTTTTTTTTGTTTTAAAAGCTCTCATTAAATGGATTTGTGCAATAATGAGATAGATATACATAAATAATAATAATAATGTATAATTAAATCTAAACTGGGATTAATTGAAGGAATACGCAATGTTTCTGTTCAGTCCGATTTCCTTTTAAGTGAAAAATATTCAATCACTGCTCTTAATAAACAGAATGGATCCCTCAGTGTGACGCTTTTACGTTGGTGTGATAACAGAAGGATGGTGGCTATGTCCCTTCCAAAAATAAGTTTTGGTGAAATTACTAAAAAAAGGTTTATCAAGAAAAAAAATACAACGTAATCATACACTAATAATAATTCGGTGAATTCTCGGACGCCAATCCAGGTGAGCGGTGGTATCTTCCCCTGGAGGCCTGGATTCCTCCTGGAGATAACCGTCACTGGTCCGGGAGATCTCAGTGGAGACGTCCGTTTCCTAGGTGTCTTCGGAGGTAGTTGGATCGGTGCTGCTGTAATCAGATATTAAGCGGCAAACGGACCGCGAAAATCTTCAGAGTTGAGATTTAAACGGTTTAATAAAAAAATCAACTCCCTATTGCAAAAGGGAGGGATACTTTACTAATTAATAAAAGATTAAAAATAATTGAACAACCGGTGATATAACATAATTTTATAAATTAAGTTATTAAACCGTTATTAATAAAACACTTCTCATTGCGTAAAAAAATTGTTCACGAAATAAAAATAAATATATAATTAAAATTATTATTAATTTTCTTAAATGCATAAATAAAAAGTTTACCTCGAGTAGGATTTGAACCTACGACCTGTATTTAGCTAGAGTACCGCACTAACCAACTGCGCTATCGAGATTCATGTCCCAATCGATGTAAATTTTGTCTATATGTATATAGAACTACAATCGATGTAAATTTTGTCTTTATTTATGTAGAACTACATACATAAAGACAAAATGTACATCAATTCGGGCTCGAATCTCGATAGCGCAGTTGGTTAGCGCGGTACTCTAGTAAAGTACAGGTCGTAGGTTAAAATCCTACTCGAGGTAAACTTTGTATTTATGTATTTAGAAATAGAATAGAAACGTTTATTCAAAAAATATATACAAGGTATTGGACCAACCAAGTTGAAAAAACTTGTCGGCTGGTTCCGTAAAAATTGTATCTGAATAACTAAAATACAGTTTGTTTCTTAAACCATTAGTTTTATATACAAAGATTATATTTCATCTGACCATTGAGTATATACTAAATGATCTGACTACTATATATACAGAACAAAAACAAATAAAAAACAAGCAAAAGAAATAAATAAAAATTAATTCCGGTGAAATTAAACATATAAGCATTATTCCTTTAGTAAAGCAGGAGAAAAATAAAAGTTTTATTTTAAGAATAAGATATTGCAAAAAAAATCCTAATCTATTGCCTTTAAAATTAAATCACACATTTTATTCATTCTACTGAAAAACTCTATAACATTTTTATGATGACGTATAATTGTAACAAAAAAATTATAATTTGGCAAGTTAAAAACATAAGCATCAATTCTTAAGTAAAAATAAAGATACGAAAACAAGACATAAGATAATAACAACAAAAATAAAAAATTATCAGAAAGAGTTAAATATACAAGCATCAATTTCTTTTTTAAGTAAAAATTCTAACTTAATTGTAAGATTATGATGGCAAATGTTTACAAAATAACACAATATTTAATATTTTTTAATAAAAATTAAATTACGATAGAGTTAACTTGAGTTTATTACCCATTTCTTAACCTTACTTTTAAAGATACTGACTCTTTTAATAAAATTAATAATAATTTTTAATTACATATTTACTTTTGAACGTATTCGTTCATAACAAAACTTATAATTAAAATAAATATAATTTATTAATAAAAAAAATAAACCAAAGTTCACCAAATGGCTAAAAAAAAGATATTCTGAAAATTAAACAAAAACCAAAAATTAACTCTTAAAAAACTAAGTTCTTCTTTTTATTCGGTCAGCTAAAATAATTAGAAGGTTTATAAAACAAACAGCGAAAAAAAATCAGTTTTAATAAAAAAAATAAAATAAATTGCACGCGCGGTTTAAAGAATTGATAATCCAAAAAAATGAAAGAATCATGTATTAATCGGTGATAATTCTCCAAGTGAATGATACAATGAAATATTCCGAAAGGAAGAAACGCTGAACAATAACCAAGAAATTAATGAAATCTGTTCCAAAAGTAAATTTGTAAAATATAATAACTAGGCAACTCTGTTGCTATATGTAAATGATCACAAATCAATTTTAATTATGTATAAGAACCTTTCGACTCTTCATACCGTCCCCATTTTGTGCTACCACTGACTCCTGGGCACCGACGAGATCGTGTACCGTGGTGATACAATAATTAATTAGGCGGTAAGGATGATATTATATTTAAGTTTGTAACCAGATAATTAAGGAACAAAAGATTTTAATAAAATCAATCTTTTACACCATGATTTAGAATGAAATTAAATAAATAACAATAAGCAAACGGGTAGAAATTTATTTAATGTTCTAAATTTTTATAATAAACAGTAGTTGATAAAATTGCGTATCACGGAATATTTGCAAACGTAATTTTAACTAAACTAGAAGTGTTGATATGATTATGATAATTAACAGGTGTCATTGTACGGTAATAATAAGACTTACCTGTAACAGAGAGCGGTGGCACGTAAGAACTATGATTAATTATAATTAATGTAATTTTAGGAAATTTCCGTTACTATCAGACACCAACTTGTATATTCTCATAACAATATAGAATCTTTTGAGAAATTGCTTAAAATTGTATGGCGTTTTGCGTATTTGTTAATGAAACCTGTCTTAGAACATGGAACATTTTGTTGTTAAATGGAAAATTATCATATTTATGTTTAAAAATCTAAATTTATATGATTATAATGACAGTTAAAGTAAAATTATTGCATCCTACATTCAATTAATAAAACTATACAGGGTGTGGCGCGAAGACCTTGTATTAGACTTATTGGTGAAACTACTGATATTTGAAAATTGAAAATTTGTATTGTAATATTTTTGGCCATGCTGAATTCAATGAAAATATTTGTAACTTTATAGCACTTCCGGTTATACCGGAAGAAACTATCAACTAGCTTATTTTAAATAGAATGTGGTATATTTTGGTTATTCTTCATAAAATTTTGAACAAATTTGTATAAGGATAACATATCTCAAAAATGAGCGGTTTGTGAGTTATTTTAAGTTTTGCGAATTTAAAAAAAAAATCATATTTCCATATTATTTACGATATCTTATCTAATTGATAATCGTTTACTTTCATATTTTGACCAAACAATATCAATGTATGACGAAACATTGTGGATAGGAAATGACTGTTAATTTATACAGTGTTGAAAATCGAGCGACCAATTGTAATAAATTCAAATATTAAAAACTTGCTTAATTTAAATGGAACACCCTGTATTTTATGGTGCTATGGGATTTATTATTTTATTTCGTTGCGATTTATTTTTACATTCCCTATACCTAAATCGAGCCATTTTCAAGATATTTCGGTCTTTTTTGAATAAATGCATAAAACCTTATACTCAAATCTAATATCGTTTGTCATAAAGTGAAAAGTAGGCTGTCGAAATTCATTTTTACCCTTAATTAAGTTTTTATTGCTGTCAAAGCGGTGTAATTATTGTGAGAAGCTATTTTGAACTATCAAAGTACTACTAAGTTCATAATCATTTTGAAAATGGCACATAGAACTCAACCAATAATGATTTTCTAAACTTGATCCTAATCTACGGAGAGTGTAATAGAATTGCTAGCTGAACATGTCGTGTATTTACAGAAAGATTTCCGGAAAAACGGAGCCCAACTCGAGATACCATCACAAGACTTTTAAAGAACATGCCGCAATGTGGAGCATGCCGTTCAAACATTGCAAAAATTAAACCATTAGTTGATGATGAAGTTAAATGGCACATAGAACTCAACCAATAATGATTTTCTAAACTTGATCCTAATCTACGCATAGTGTAATAGAATTGCTAGCTGAACATGTCGTGTATTTACAGAAAGATTTCCGGAAAAACGGAGCCCAACTCGAGATACCATCACAAACTTTTAAACAACATGTCGCAATTTGGAGCATGCCGTTCAAAAATTGCAAAAATTAAACCATTAGTTGATGATGAAATTAACGTGACAAATGTGATGGGATTCTTTTCTGCATATCGAGATGCTTCTATTAGAGATTGCGAAATAAGCTTACGATTAACGACAAGAACAATTCATAGGATTCTTAAAGAGTATGAGTGGAAACCTTTCTGTTATCATGTTGTGCATCACTTGCTGCCAGAAGATCTCCCTAAGCGCGTTGAATTTTGTGAATGGTTCTTGTTGAAAATCCAGTAAGATGAGAATTTTACTCAAAGAATCATTTGGTGTGACGAGGTAAAATTTTGCAAAAATGTTTTGGTCTCACGAAAACCCTCACATAACAAGAGAGCGTTATTTTCAAACGAGATGGTCGTTTAATGCTTTTTGTGCCATAAAAGAATTTTCGGACTTAAAATTTATGATGAAAATCTGACTGGTGTCGGAAATTACAACAGCCTTCAGGACACTATTTTGCCATCGTTAAACAATTTAAATGCCGAAGAAAGAAGTCTTGAATGATATCAGCAGGACGGGGCACCGCCACACATCTTACAAATTAATGCTGATTTTCTGTACCAACATTTTGAGGATAGGTGGAGAGCCAACAGAGGACCATATCATTGGCCGGTGAGATCCCTGATCTCACACCCCTAGACTGAACTAATTACAACAAAGGAAATTACGAGTATTATACAGCGAGTATTACAGGCTTTTAATAATCACTATCCCCAAAACTTAGTAAATCTACGAAACAAAACACTATTGAAAGGATTCATAAATGCTTAGAAGTAAATGGAAATAATTTTGAACATTTGTTGTAATTTATATTTTTGAAATTGTTGTTCTTATTATGTTATTATTATTATTACCCTCTGTAATTATGTTATGATCTTATGTTATTGTTTTTTATTGAAAATGGCTCATTTAGGTGTAGGGAATGTAACTATAAATCGAAAAGAAATAAAATAATAAATCTTATAGCACCATAAAATACAGGGTGTTCCATTTAAATTAAGTCAGTTTTTAATGCTGGAATTTATTAGAATTGGTCGCTCGGTTTGCAATACCCTGTATAAATGAACAAAGTCATTTCCAATCCACAACGTTTCGTCATACATTGTTATTGTTTGGTCAAAATATGAAAGTAAACGATTATCAATTAGATAAGATATCGTAAATAATATGAGAATATGATTTTTGAAAAAAATTCACAAAATTTAAAATAACTCAAATTTAGATAGGTTATCCTTTACAAAAATTTGTTCAGAATTGTATGCAGAATACGAATTTCAACCCAAATATACCACATTCTATTTAAAATAAGCAAGTTGATGGTTACTTCCGGTATAACCGGAAGTGTTATAAAGTTAAAAATAAATTTCCTAAATTTCCTAAATTTCTCGAAAACGGATGTACCAAATGTAAATGCAATTGTAACATAAAAGCAGCCTTTTTCCTTAAAAGTTTTACATTTGACATTTTACTGTAAAATAATTAGGGGTGCCAATATTTACAATAGTTTATTTTAACATGGGAATTCCTTATGTCCAGAAATTCAAGAGACACAGTGTATGTCGCATATGTTATGAAAAGGTCCGGCAACGCCGCAGTAGTTTTTGTTCTAGGGATTTTCATCGTCATGTCAGTAAAACATGTATTTAATTTTAGAACTAAATAACGTCTTTCCAAAGTATCGTGTTTGGATTAATCAAACTCCTATATAGCTTATAACAGATACATAACATGGTGGCAGCCCTAAAAGGAGTGTCAGTGTAAAAATAACTCTCTGAAATTAGAGATAAAAGTGTAGGTTTAAAAAATTATAAAAAAATCCTTAAACTTATTCCCTTGAAATGGATGAATATTTTGAACAATTCGAATTTAAGGTAATAACCTTGCAGCGAATTGGAAGCTCTGGAAACAAAAATACAATATCTATATCTTGGCAAGTGGCAGATCAAATAAGCCGGACAGCCTAAAAATAGCAGTTCTATTAAATTATTTAGGGGATGACGGCATACGCATCTACAATACCTTCGAATATGAAGAGAGTGAACAAAAAAATAGATTGTTAGAGGTGTTGTAAAAATTCGATAAATACGGCGAGCCATTAAAAAACCAGGTATATGAACACTACAAATTTTTTAAACGGAACCAGTTACAGGATGAGACAATTGAACAATTTGTCATGGCCTTGAAAGAATTAGCAAATTCGTGTGACTTTAAAGAAAAAGACTTATTAATACGAGACAGGATTGTCCTTGGATATAAAGATGAAATAATTCAAGAGAAGCTACTACAAAACTCCAATCTTAGCTTAGCCGAAGCAATAAACATATCTCGGTCAATGGAATCAAGTGGTTTAACTCAGAGCCAAATGGCCTCAGATGCCACATCTGTGAGTGAAATTAATAAACAATTTATGCGTAATGTGGACAGCATTCGTGGTGCAACGGGTAGCAATTTCCAGTCAACTTCAGTGAGTAGAGGTGCTGGCTCGGGTGTGGTCTTCAACATGTTCGAGGTAAGTGCCCTGCTTTTTACAAAATCTGTAGTCACTGTAACCGTAAAGGGCACTATCGTAAATACTGCCGTAGTAGGAATAGTGTTATAAAATCTCCGAAAATCCCGAGGATAGTAATGAGGAATTGGAAGCGCGTATAGACTATTGACTGTTTCGAAAATGTCGTGTGGACTATAGACTCTGTCAATGCTATACGAGGGAGGTATCATAAGTACCCGTGTTTGGCTACAGATGGCGCTGTGTGTGACAATCTGCATTACCAACTGTGAGTACTATTCTTTAGTTCACGTCTGTCAAAATTTTAACGACATTCATCGAGTACTTTAGTTTTTGTAGTTGAAAGTTAGTTTGTGTAGGAAATACATTCCGACCAGTGTAAATGATATTCTGTGCAAACTGTGCAAGTATTTTCAAGGATCGGACTTATTAATAGGTGCTACAAAATTTCCTTAAGGGATAATGCAATCCCTCGAATTTCTGGTGCTAGAAAAATACCTGCTGCTCTTAATCCTAAAGTAAAGGAAAAACTTAATGAAGTGGTGGCTGAAAAAATCGTCCCTGTAAGTGAATCAACTGATTGGATACACCCCATAGTAATAGCCTCCAAGGCCAACGGTGATATTAGAACCTGCATGGACCCTCGGTCCTTAAATGTTTACGTTAAGCGAGAAAATTTTCCAATTTCCACTCAAGATGTCCTTTTTAGCAAGCATTCAGGTGCCAAATATTTCTCCTTGCTTGATGCTTCTTCTCCATTTCTTCAAATCACACTTAGTGAAGATAGTTCATTTCTTTGCACCATAGCTACCCCATTTGGTAGATACTGGTTCTTAAGATTACCCTACGCTATCTCTTCGGCACCTGAGATATTTCAGAGATTTATACAAGAAATTTTGGACGGGTTACCAGGCGTAATTGCTTATTTCGATGACATTTTAATTTTTGGAATATCCCTAGAGGAACACAATAAAAACTTGGATGCTGTTTTAAGAAGAATCTCAGAATTCGGGACTAACTTGAAATCTGGAGAAGTCAAAACTTGGTGTCGAGAAGTCAGAAAAGTGTTGAAGCAGATAAAAAAAGATTCAATCTATTGTAAACAAGAAAGCTCCAAAAAAATTTAAAGAACTCCAAAGGTTTCTTGGAATGATTACCTATCTTGCAAAATTTATCTGCAACCTCTCATCTGAAACAGCAGTGCTGAAGAAACTTCTCAGTAAAAAGAACGTATGGCAATGGACCGCCAACGAGTCAAGATGTTTTGAACGACTCAAAAAACTTGTAACGAGAACTCCAGTCCTCTGTTTCTTTAATCAAAACAAAGTCGTCACACTCTCTGTTGATGCAAGCCCCTATGGCCTTGGTGGCATGATAAGTCAAGAAGATCACGTTATTGAATTCGCCTCTGTATCATTAACTAGCTATCAACAAAGATGTAATCATATAGAGAAAGAACTATTAGCTGTAGTACATGGTTGTGTGCGATTAAACTATTATTTGTTTGGTCGCAGATTCGAGATAGAGATTGACCCACTGTCCGCTAGTAGGACTACTTGAAAAACCGTTAGACGAACTTTCTCCCCGAATTCAACGTTTAGTCTTTAGAATATCAAGATACGATTTTGAAATATTCTATGTCCCAGGTAGACAAATACATGTCCCAGATGCATTCAGTCGTGAACCAGTTAATGACACTATTGACACCGACTATATTGATAACGACTTTAAAGTATATTCAGTATTATCCACCACTCCAGATAATGAGACTAGGCTTATCAAATCCATTGATGAGGATTTCATTCTGCATAAAGTCAAATTCTATGTCCTAAATGGCTGTCCTGCCCATAAATCGAACGTCTCGAGTCCAGTTAAATTGTATTGGTCAATTCGAAATGACATTTATGTAGATAAAGACATGCTTTTTTTATCAAAATAGATTAATTATCCTATTTAGACTGAGGGAAGAATTCCTAAACTTGTTGCACCGCACTCACCAAGGTGTTATTACTACCAAAAAGTTAGTCAATTTTGTCTATACTGGCCTGGTCTCTCGAAATCCAATGTTACCGTGGCAAAAAAATATTCATCGATTTTAAATCATTGGGCCAAGAGGATTTTATTGTTCTAGTGGACTACTATAGCAAATTCACTATTGTCAACAAGCTACCTGATAAAAAAGGATCAACTGTTTTATCAACCCTCAAAAATATTTTTTTAATGAACGGAATACCATTAGAGATATATTCTCACAATGCCCCTCCCTTCAATTCATATTCTTCTAACTTTTAGCTCCAAGTATCCCCGCTGAAGTGGCATGGTTGAACGGACCATCTATACGGTAAAAGGCCTGCTAGTTAAGGCCTATCAGGAAGGTGAGCATCCATTTCTAGCAATTCTGCACCACAATATAACCCCCCAAATCAGATCTTCCTGTCCCGTGCTAATTCCTGATGGGCCGGAGGCTCAGATCAATAATGCCAGTCAAAACAGGCATCCTAATACCCAACTTTCCAACGAATGGTGTAAGGGAGGCACTTGAAAAAAGACAGTCGAGACAAAAGATATACTACAACAGAGATACGAAAAAGTTTTCAACCCTTGAAGCCAATCAACTCATTCTACTACAAAAGGAGCCAGAGATTGGACGCCAGGCTATTGTCAAGCACCAATCAAGCCATGGAGACGAGATTGTACAGGCTGGTGATGGCCAATATCGAAGAAATCGATCATTCCTGAAGCCACTAAACACCTATAATTCCTCTGAAGACATGAACAATACCATCACACAGGTAGCAAACCAACTGCTACTCATAGTAAATACCTATCATTCAAGTGCCTAATCCGTACATTACCCAAGTGCAAAATCCGGTCACTACGCACGAAGAAAACTTTAGGTGTACTGGAAATGGACGTACAATAAAATTACCACAAAAATTAAATTTATAATTAATTGTTAAAGTCATTAAATTTATTTTCTTTACAAAGGGCGTGTCGCATATGTTATGAAAAGACAGAAGGTCCAGTAAAGCCGCAATAGTTTTTGTTCTAGGGACTGTCATCGTCATGTCAGTAAAACATGTATGTAATTTTAGAGCTAAATAAACATATTTCCAAAGTATCGTGTTTGGATTAATCAAACTCCTATATAGCTTATAAGAGATACATAACATTATATAGAAATATACTGTCTCACTGGTGGAAATTGCGATGTATCTACTTTAATAATGCTTACTTAATACGTTCAAAAACTCGTATTAGTTATTTACGATTTAAGTATCGTAATGTTTCATATTACGATACACGATGGGATAATGATAACCCATCAAATATCGTAATATGAAGTTACGATACGAACATCTACTATCAACAGTTTTAATTATATAGAAAATAAGTAATTCAATGAGCGAAATGTATTAAGAACGGCATTATCCAAGCAGGCGTATTATATAATTGTCATTGTAAAGTTTAATCAAACTCTGATTGTCAATTCTGTGGACAACGTCAGTTTTGCCTCTGTATTATTAATGTTTCTAATAAATAGTTTATTAAATTTTATTTTAGTAATTATTTTATTCTCACTTTTACTTTACCGCACTAGTTCAGTAAGTAAGACATTACGATATGTCATTAAATGTCGTAAAACTTGACATTACATGTTGATAGTAGATAAAATACAATTTACTAAACTGATTGTATTCGATTGAATTCAAGTGGTGGATTATGATCATATACAGTGAAAGTATTGTGTAGTTATTTAGACCTATTACAACAATTTTATACTATAAAGGCAAGTAACTGTAAATAAAAGAGGAATAACAACCAGATGTACTAATAAAAATTAATTAAATTAAACCGCTTTTGCAACATTTCCTACCTACCTATAAGGCAAATGCCATCCACAATTGTACACAATTACCTGCACGTTGTTGCTAATTACATAAACATATAACGTTAAAGCTAATTTAGGAGTAATCACCTAAAATTCAATTGTTATTTGTACGTATATAATTTTACCCACATAGCAATAAGCAATAAAATGGCAGAGGCGTACTAATTTACGTTCGTAGGTGCTGTAATTTAAGATTATTACTTAATTGGTATATTCAACAAAGAGTAAAACTCGTAATTTCAGAAAAAAGTTGGAAGTAAGCCATGTTGTTAAACCAAGCCAGGAGAATTCGATAGAAAATCATTTAATTGGATTTTATAAGAAAACTGTGCTAATTGATTAGATGTGGGATGTTACAGGTACAAACTGCAACCAATGTATTGTATAATCAATAAGCAACTATTGGGATTATTAAATTTTGTTTGAAGTATAATTGCGAAAATTACTTTATGAGATTTCTCATGTACATAAAATGTTATTTATACTCACAGACACTTTCTACTAGTAGTCATTTTCCATATCATTACAGTTATTAGTTTACAACCGCACAGTATTATTCCATGCTGTAGTCTAAATTATCCCATTTTGTGACAATCTAAACTTTAACCATTATTACACACATTTAAAATACTTAGCTTTTGGGGTTTTTCTAATGGTGTATATTTGTATTTACATTATACAAATCTAAACGTTTCGAAGTATACAAATATACACCATTAAAAAAATTCAAAAAGCGAAGTATTTTAAATACCCGCTGTATATACACACTTTATTAGAAATTTATAGATCGAGACATTTATTTCAGGTGCCTTTCACGATACGCTTTATTTAATATTAATGGAAAACCATTGCTGTTTTTTTTAACTTTTACTTTGTCAACTTATCAGTTCGATGTATTTACGCTAAAATAAATGATCAAATAATAAATTAATAAATACTTAGTTACTTTAGTTGGTACAAAAACTTTTATTTTTTTCTTTAGAACTCTACTAAGGCCATTATGCGCGTATGTAAGTGTGCATCTATATGCGTGTATGCGTATGGGTGTGTGCACGTGAGAATGTACGTTTGTGCGCATGAGTGCGTTGGTGTGCATGTGTGCACGTACGTGTAACCGCGCATGGATACGCGCGTGGGCTTCTGCGTGTACGCGCGCGCGTGTGTGTGTGTGCGTACGTGCGTGTGTGTGGTATCCACGATCACTCCAGTACGTTACGACGTACGTACGTACTTGAAGTTTATTATTTCAGCTTAATTTATTCCCACCTAGAGGGATTTTGAAATAAATCCAGCAGCAGGGAAGGGGTTTATTAGACGCAGTTTTTGGTTTTATCAAATATTTTGAATATATATATATATATATATATATATATATATATATATATATTTAGTTAGAAGTTCATGTGGTTAGAAACAATTTAGAAATCTGAATTTTTGGACTTAAGGGTTATTTAAGATTCTCTTTCATTCTAAAATATTTTCAAGGTCATGTTACTTCGGTTATACCGGAAGTCGCCACTAACTTCCTTATTTTAAATGGAACACCCTGTATATTATTTTATTTTTGGATTCTTGACAAAATTTTAGGATAAGTCTTATAAGGGTTTCCTATACCTTTTTCAACTGTTTCTTAGATATCTTGATTTTTCAAAATTTTGAAAGATGTAACCCTATTTTCAACACTGCTTGTCTTACTTATTTTGACTGATGGAAAGTGCTTCTGGAGTAGACAGAAGCATAAGAATTATACTTTTGAAATACTCATTGACAATTGATTTATTGCATACATGGTGTTCAAAATTTGATGAACTATTAAACAATTTTCAAAGTTGAAAAACTTTGTTAATTCAAATGTGACACCCTGTATATTATTGGATGAATAGATGCAGCATTTAGTTATGCATCGTTTGGCTATAACATTACCTATACCTATTATCGACAATTAATATTTACTACTTTAATGTGATTTTTGACAGAAACTGAAATGTTTTTCAAAAATAAAATGAACTTAATTCAAACTACACAAATTCTATTTTATTAAAACAATGAAATAAAACAAGAAGATAACAAAATTGAGACCATAATAACAAATGAAAAACATAAAACAATTATTTGAACATAACTTGAAGAAAAGTGATAAAAAATAAAATGAATCATTACAAATGTTCCACATGACCGCCAATTTGATTTAAGCATTTTATAACTATCATATACTCCTTGCGAAATAGATCGCCGAATTTCGTGGACACATACTATTGAATGCATTGTGAACACGATTTAGCAATTCTCTCTAGTTTGAACTGGCCTAGAGTACACTAATTCTTTTATACGACCCCAGAGGTAAAAGTCCAGGGGCGTCAAATCGGTGATCTCGGTGGCCAGTTCCAAGGTCCTGTGGGCCAATCCACCGATCTTCAAACATCAATGTCAACTGTTGGTGTACAGCTATAGTGGAATGTGGAGCACCATCCAGCTGATACCAACTGTTTGCCCTGTCACATACAGGTAGAGTATTTAGAAAATCCATAACAAATCCACGGAGAATTTCAAGATATCTCGCCCCATTCAAATTTTCATCGTACACTTGATATGCCACTCTATTATCCATAACTAAACAAAAAACGTTAAAACTAAATTGGAACTGGTGATTACGTTCTCTTGTTACATGAGGATTATCTTGTGCCCAGTAGTGATTATTTCGCGATTGAAAATTCCTTCTCTACTGAATTTTGATTCATCGGTCCAAATAATGTTGTGAAGAAATCTCGGATATTCGGTCATTTGTACAAGAATAAATTCACAAAAGTTAACTCGTCGTGCCTGATCACCAAGATGTAATCCTTGCACAGTTATTACCGAAAAGGATGCATTTATACTTCTTTAATATTCTGTGGATTGATGTTTGTGAAATATCCAAATCCAGTGCAGCTGCTGTAATTGAATTCGTGGATAAGCTGAAAATAAGCTAACACGTTCACCTCGTTAACTTCATTATCTGTTACTGGCTTTAAATGCGTTCGAGTTGCCCTTATACTTCCAGTTGCAATAAATCGAGCTTCAATTCTTGCAAATTTTCCAGGTGTCATTAATGGTAGGTGTGGATACCGTTCGTTAAACAACCTGCATGTTCGCCTAACAATTCGTCCACATTCACCATGCGTGTAAAACAAATTTAATATATCATTGTTAGAATATTCTTGAATACATTCCATTATAAACAGTACTTAAAAAAAATACTTTTATAAAAAATACGGAGTTATACGAGTTATAAAATGCTTAAATCAAATTGGAACATTTGTAATGATTCATTTTATCTTTTTATCACTTTTCTTCTAGTTATGTTCAAATAATTGTTTTATGTTTTTCATTTGTTATTATGCTCTCAATTTTGTTATCTTCTTGTTTTATTTCATTGTTTTAATAAAATAGAATTTGTGTAGTTTGAATCAAGTTCATTTTATTTTTGAAAAACATTTCAGTTTCTGTCAAAAATCACATTAAAGTAGAAAATATTAATTAACAAGAAAATTGTCGATAATAGGTATAGGTAATGTTATAGCCAAACGATGCATAACTAAATGCTGCATCTATTCATCCAATAATATACAGGGTGTCACATTTGAATTAACAAAGTTTTTCAACTTTGAAAATTGTTTAATAGTTCATCAAATTTTGAACACCATGTATGCAATAAATCAATTGTCAATGAGTATTTCAAAAGTATAGTTCTTATGCTTCTGTCTACTCCAGAAGCACTTTCCATCAGTCAAAAATAAGTAAGACAAGCAGTGTTGAAAATAGGGTAATCTTTCAAAATTTTGAAAAAATCAAGATATCTAAGAAACAGTTGAAAAAGGTATAGGAAACCCTTATAAGACTTATCCTAAAATTTTGTCACGAATTTAAAAATAAAATAATATACTGGTGTTCCATTTAAAATAAGGAAGTTAGTGGCGACTTCCGGTATAACCGGAAGTAACATGACCTTGAAAGTATTTTAGAATGAAAGATAATCTTAAATAACCCTTAAGTCCAAAAATTCAGATTTCTAAATTGTTTCTAACCACATAAACGTCTAACGAACGCCTACCGTGGAAAACCCTGTATATATATATATATATATATATATATATATATATATATATATATATATATATATATATATATATATTTGTGTATATCAGGGCATAAGAAGTTACTATGTTTTTACATCCATAATACAAGAAAAGTATTCACATCGCCATGGATCAATGTATGTTGAATATATAAATACGTCACACGCTTCAAAATACTGAATATAAAATCGCGATCGGCACTATGCCACTGTATGTACTATTCCATGTACATAATACCTAAATTTTATGGTTGAATATTATGACGATTCTAACTTGAAAACCTTCCGAAAGATCACTATGTGTGGCGGACACAATATTAATGGCGTTTACGACTAAGAAACGTGACCGTTACTGAGTTCGAATAGGACTGTCGGAAACAACCGAGTCCTGCCGATTAGATATTTATAACTGTAAATACATTAAGCGATTTCGTTTTCGATCATTAGAATTTCTTTCAGAACGTTTGGAATACTATCCAAATCTGCTGCGACAACTATTAGAACTCTTCAAAATATTTTTGCTAACATTTTCTTTTTTTAAGTAAAAGGGCTGTAATTTTTTCATTTTTGATTATAATTTTATTTCAATTAGCGAGAACTCTTAACAATGAATAAAAGAACATCAAAAGTTGATTGGAACTATTGCATGTCAAAATTGAATTTTCGAAAATTTTTAATTTTCAAAAAAAAATGTTTGTCATATCAGGAACTCTTCAAATTAAAATTTGGAACCGCTAATGCGCGTAAAGTACTTCTAAACTTTTTAAAAGGAAGCTGATCAGAACTATTGGAACTCTCTGTCGGGGTGCTAACTTCACACTTTCCTGTTTATGTATGGGTAAGTGAACGATTACAAAATAATACCTTATACCGTCCGTGAGTTGGTTTTGGACTCGAAGGGTTTTAAAGCTCTCGTCGTGGTTTTCGTTCTTCCAGAAATAAGCGATATAAGTTTGACAATTATATTATTATGGTTATTATTTTCTAATATTTAGAGCCATACCTATATTTTAACTGCTTGTAAGAAAATAACGGAAGATTGATAAAGATAGTGGTTCCCGGTTTGTTATGGCTACTTGGGTGAGATTAGTAGCCTCATCGATGACAAGTATTTCAGCTAATGCTTTTTCTTTGATTCGATCAAAAACTTCGGCTTAGACCTTTTTTTGTTTTGTTAACGTGTCCTGGGTAGATTAAAATATAAAATTGCCATACAAAGAATCTGTCATAATATTAAAGAATCACTGCGTATACGTACAAACATAAACAAGTCATCTAACTTAATTTTAAAGACAGACATGTTCACGATAGAAGCAATTCAATAAAATGCTAATTACTTTCAGCAAACTTGTACTTTAATAACAATGTGACATTTGCAAAAGTTAACTGTTATTTAACCGAAACGTACTTTAATTCACAGCGAAATGGACGAACGAACGAATATTACTACTTTTATTTTATGTAACTAATTTAATCAAAACTTAATTATACATATTGGAAACGTTGAAAGAAATAAAACTCCGATTGAAATTTGATTTTCTCTGAAAATTGCAGTATGTACTAGTTGTGTAAATATTAAAACGGCCTTATTTTATTTTTCCATTTATATTGTCTAACAAAGTAACGCACAAAGTGGAATACTTCATATTATGTAAGGAATCTCTCATTTTCCACTCAGTCCAAAATAAATTATTACATAACGGTAAAAGGGTAGTTCTAATAATTTATCAGGCGTATAAAATTTACGTCGTTAATGAATTTTTGAAATTCTTCCAATAGTTTTCAAAACAGTAGTTTTATTTTGATACATTTATTAATCATTTATTTTTTTTTTATCATTTGGTGTATTAATGTTATTTTGTAGTGTAATTCCTTCGTAAATGCTTTGTTTGTAATGTTTATGTTTATATACGAATTTAAAACCACAAGATACTCATTTCATAATATTATGAATAAGTATGGTAATCACAGGCTCAATTAAGCTTATTGCACTAACGCAAATTTTTGTTGTTACGTAGATGTAAATACTGTTATTTTGTGTCTACTCTCATCGGTCCAAAGAATCTTATTAGGGAATGATCCTTCATTTCCAACTTCATGGAAGAACCATCTAAAAAATGTGACTCTCCTTTCGTAATTACTCTCGTTCGAATGAAACTTATTCTTTATAAGTCCTCATCACACATCTCATCTCTTTTTCTACCAACTGCTTACAATAAATATCTTAAACTATCATTTTTTAAAGAAATTATAAGTAAACATGATTCCTATTAAAAAAATGTGATGTGGCCAGCACATAATTTTCTTATCTCTATGTTAATCAGTCGCGATACGGATATTTTGATCTTATTTATATGTGCTCTTACATTAAATATACAAAATACATATCATCAAGTAAACAGATACACATATGCAATTTTTAGTACTGTGAAAAAGTAGTATATTTTAATGTATCCTTCCTGGCTACATTTGTTCGTTTATTAAACATTTTTCTGTTGATATTTTTTTGTATTCCTTTTTTGTGTTTGTGGGCAGCGATCTAGACACAAATGGAAATGTCGGACATATCTATGCCCATCAACTACTATTGGTTATTAGGACTACCCGTCACTAGAATTTTGACGTACTAAAGGAATTCCACCTTTAGTAAGGGGTCTTTAACGTGTTAATTATCGTATTGCCACGGGACCTACAGTTTTACTTCCTATCCGCGAAGGAGTGGTTTGGTTTTTCTCCGTTTGAGAAAACCGGCTACCTCGGCCAGGTATCACAATTTACATAATCTTTAGTTTGACATTCACTTCAATGCAAAATACCTAATTCTATTTAAATGTATTTAGATTGTATAATTTAAAATACACCATTAAAAAACCCAAAAAAGATAAGTATTTTAAATACTACTTTTCATCTTCGTCAAGTATGAAAATTAAGGAATTCCGTGAATTCGGATAAACCAAGGACGTGGCTTAGATACGTGGATGATACCTTCGTAGTTTGGCAACACGGCAACCATAACCTGCACGAATTCCTTGATTATCGCACACCCTCCATAAAATTCACAATGGAATTGGAGTCGGAACAAAAACTGCCATTCCTGGATGTTCTTGTGCACAGGAAGGACAACACTTTCGCAAGTGTATACAGGAAAACAACCCACACGGGAGATACCTACACTACAACTCCAATCACCACAAACGCGTGAAGTTAGGCGTGATAAGATGCTTGTACGATAGAGCGAAAACAATATCTAAAAACAAGAGGACTTGAAAACAAAAAAAGAAAATATCGCTAAAACACTTAAAGAACATGACTACCCCGATTTAACACCTAACCTAAACGGGCGAAAAGATGATCCTTATTCAGGATAATGACCAGAATTCCAAGAATTGGGTCTATAACCTACGATGCGAATGAGGCAGAGCATACATAGGAGAGAGCAGTGGACCACTCAAAGTGAGAACTCAGGAACATAAGAACAACATCCACAAGGGCGTAACCGAAAGATCAAAAATCAACGAACATGTCTGGAACGAAAACCACCGCATCCAATGGGTTGACATACCGATAGTGGCCACGCACGAGCATACAACTCGCCGGAAACTCAAAGAAGCCTCATACATCGCACTAGCAGAAAATCCAATAAGCCAAGCTAGTGTGGAAATGAAACCTATATGGATCCCAATAATCCGTGAAGAGTTTAGCGCAACACACCTAAGCAATAGGTTACGGTGCAACATGCGCAATTCACTAATGCAGCCACGAAAAAATTAATAAGTTCTAAAAATATGTATTGGATTACTCTGTGGCTCAGCGGTAAAGGTGTCAGACTTGTAAGTGAAAGCGACTAAAGTTCAAATTTGTCAAGTCAAGTCAAGTGCTTGAGCATATGAATTCGACTCAAGTGCGAAAACAGACGTCAGGACTAAGTCTGATGACAGAAGTGGAGTCCGCTTCTGAAACGTCTCATTATAAAAGCAAAAAACTGTGGAAATAGGCAGATCAACTCAACTAATATGAAATCACAGTTTCAAAACACTTATAATACACGGTAATTACTCAAAGATGTAATAAAATAATTACCTAGGTTAACTTTTTGAACCACTTCCAATTCATTAAAAATTAATTTATAATACAAGAAAATTAAGTGTGTTAATTGAACTGTACGTGAAATAAGTAAATCTCGCGTTTTAGAATGAATAAGAAAATAGTAAGGTTTGTCTTGGTGACCCGTTTTACTGACTTTGCTTGCGTTATCAATACGTACTTAATGTTAACATGGCGATGTGCAACGGTTCGCCTCACACTTAATCTTAAACCTCAAAACTCATGTCTTGTTAGTCACAATTACATAACGTACAAGCCAATTTAACATGTTTAATTCAGCCCATAAAATGAATTGATAAAATCGAGGTTGTGTTTCCTCACTATTTTATTTGTATAAAGACGATCGATATTTTTTTCCATATTAACCAATTTTTAGTTCAAAATATAATTTATTATGTGAAGGATAGCTTGATTCGAAAATTTATTATACATATAATTTTCTATATACTTCATATATGTGGCCTATATTTAATTCCCGTCGATATAGTTGATTTTGTAACTAATTAAACGACTTTAAGCGTGATGATCAAGTATAGACATACAAGACGTACAAAAAAGGGCCTTGCAAAGGGAATAGATATAACTTAAATTTATTAATAATTGGCTTCTTGCAAGATGGCGCGTGATCTTGTAAGTTATAATTGTAAAGTTGAATAAATGTATTTGAAGAGCAAGTGTGCTCTTTTCTTTAATTTCAGGTATGCGAAATATATAAAATTTACTTACAGAAAATGTACTATAACAAAATCTCAGTTAATGGATCACTGTAGTTACCATATAATACCAGTAGCGCAATAGACAATGGGTAGGAGGGGGTGGGCAAATATCAAAATTTGGAAGCAGACGTATGATAATCCTCGAACTAAATTGGCATCAAAATAATTTTTGTTAAGAAAAGAATGGAAAAAAGGAATCATGTCTTGATATCTAAAGTCTATTTGACTGGTTATTGGGCTGAAAGACAAGGGTAAAATTATACGAAAGATGAGCGGGAAAATTATAGACGATTTTGAAAATATAAGGAAATGGTGGGATTAGTATAGCAGTAATGCAATTTTATTAAACATGGGTTAATTAATTAATAAATTCAAAATTTCTACTCTTTGTATAAAAATGGTGTCGTGTGTGTTACGTTCATATAGTAGTAGAAACGGGTTGATATAAATAAAGAAGTGTTACATTTCATTTCATCCATATGTATTCAATGTGAATATATCATAATATATTATTAATAATGAGAGGCATTGAGTACTTTTTAAAGGAAATAGATATATATTCCCATTAAGATTGAAATATTTAATTATTTATCTCAATATCTGTATATACTTATTTACTTTAGCCCGATTACTATTTGCCTATTTAATGAAAAAAGTGATCAACAATATACAGTGGGTTTGTAAAGTAGCAGATAAATTCTATTAAAAGTCGAATGGGAGTGTAGGAAGAAAACGCTCGGGCCCATCGATCTTTATTTTCAATTTAGAAGTTTTTTACATAAAAGTGACATATACAGGTTGTACCAAGAAAAATATATGACGTCATAGACATTTTTTAATATCAACCCCCATTTTTTATTGCAGAATTAGAAAAGGTACATCTTTTTGCGTCCGACAAGGTGAATATAGACGATGATTACATTCCCACAGGTCATAGCGCAGAAGCATTTGCTGTATCCTGTGATCCCTCACAAATTATTTCCGAACCAACCAGAATCCCTGATAACCCTAACCATACTCCACATCTCCTGAACCTATTCCATACAACTAACCCACTAGTCTATAAAACAAGGGTTCTTTCTAAAATAACTTCTTGTGTACCCAATCCCACTGTTACTCGAAAAACAGATAGAACTATGTGGTGTTCTAATCCGCTAACTGGAGCGAACTGCGAGATTTTTTTGCAACTTTCCCCTGGCGTGAGTATTGTTTTGACAGGTCCTCCTCTTCAAACATTGCTCTTTCAATAACAGTTATCTTGATGGATATGGTGTTACACATTCCCAAATGCACTGATGCATTATCGCAAAAGCATAAACTATACCAAATGGAAATCAAAGAAAGCTGTCGAAAATCACGTCGACTATATTGCCGCAAGAAATAGTTGTAAAAGCATCATCACCAAGGCCAAAAAAATGTTTAAAAAACGTAAATGCACAGAACTATAGTACATACTTTAGTACATATTCCATTCCTCCCATGACGTCTTACGACGGAACTGTAGTAGCTGATCCTGTTGACAAAGCCTACCTCTTTGTGGATTGCTGTGCATAAAATTCATGAAACCGATCCACTTTCGATACAAGCTCGTAGAATCGATTATTAGTGAACTTGATTCAAACAAGACGACAGGCCTAGACGGTATTCCAACTATCGTCCTTAAAAGATGCTTCCCCGAGCTAGTACCTGTATTTTCCAAATTCTTTTCGATCTCCATGTCCTCTGGAGAGTTTCCCTCTTCGTGGAAGTTGGTAAATGTCCAACCTATTACTAAAAAAGGGCGACAAAACCGATCCCTCAAACTATCGACCAATAGCTATCACTTCCATTTTATCGAAAATCATGGAAAAAGCCATCACCACCAACTACTTTCGTTCCTCGTGTCCATAAACTCCTAAACGACCACCAGTATGGGTTCAGACAGAGTGATTCAACGAGTGATCTTCTTTCATATGTCATCCCACTTTAGAGAGGTCCGGTGAAACATTCGTAGTAGCTTTAAATATTTCAAAGGTTTTTGACCAGGTTTGGCACAAGTGCCTACTTGTCAAGCTCACCTCGTTCGGTGTATACGATACGATACGCGTTGTTGTCGATGGATTCTTTTCGAAAGAAACTACTATTAACGCGGAATTCGGGCGCACCGCAAGGATCAGTGATAGCTTCCACACATTTCCTACTATACATAAATGACCTCATTTCCTCAACAACTAACCCGATTCATTGCTTGAGCACGTTAGGCAAATATTATCCTGATCAGGCATACTTTTAGTAAAAAAAAACAATCAAATCTTACATTGAAAGAATGTTTCTAATGGAGTTAGATTGAAAAAATGTGTCGAAGTCAAAGGCAAAGGTTCCGACGGGTCGTAACTGAGAACACAAAGCAATCTAAATTTAATAAAGATTCTATTTGAGTTGAATAACGTCAAGAACTCTTCGAATGAAATAGTTTGAAACCCTAGAACTCTGTAAATGTGAGTCTTGACGGATTTGACGTTAGTGTCCCAAATGTTTCCAAAATGAGGCGCTGCCGGAGGATTAAATTTCTATTGAATTTTACGTGAAGACAGTTCATTAGAAAATGCTTCGGCAAATGGCAATCGAAGTACAAGACGGAACGGGGCCTCTACGGGCTAGAAAACGTTTTAAATCTTGCTGAAAGGTAGCTGTACTCAAATCTGAGACAGGCTCTAAATGAAGAGCCTTAGTGGTAAGACATATAAATAAGCATTTGTAAGCTTTTCTGCTCCTAAACCCCTTCCACGACAAATGGTATAAGCAAATTCTTTAACTTCTTGAACTCTACATGCTGGTAAATCTAGCAGCCAGAATCCAATAACGCTGTCGCAATAAACTGAGTACTTAATTAGGTCCAGTATGTAAATTTCGTTGGTGGTAATAATCTATTAACATTTCTACGAAATGATCCTTTTTTCGCAATAATATGGGATGTTGCTGGTTAAAACTCAGATGAGAATTTCCTAACGTTCCACCCACTGTTAAGATGCCATTGTCTAGAAAGGGATTGTTTCAGTGTTTCCCCGTTTTTAAAGCGTGAATGTCATCGCAAAAATGTTTTACCCGTACAATTTTGATTAGTATTTCTTCAAATTTAGTTAAGTCAAGAACTGTTCTGCGTTTATTTCTGTATGCAATAGTTTTATCCAAGAGGACATTTTTGTATTAAAAGATAAAGGGGATTAGGATTATGACCAAAAACGTTTACAGTCAAACAATTTTTTCTTCCAACCTCGTAGAAGAGCTGTCGCAGAAAGGTAAGATTGGCAGCCCAGGCTGGATCAGGTAACCAAAATATATTTTAAAAAACGGAAGTGGTGTCATACCTCTAGAAAGACAATCTACTATATTTTCACTATATTTTCTTTCTCCATCTATGTGATACCATGAGGCGGTGTTTAACTAATTCGTGTATTTTTGCTACGCGATTCCCTACAAAAGTTTTCCAACGATGAGGTGCATATTAATCCAGTTAAGTACTACAGTAGAACTAAAAAAGATTAAATACTATCAATTGCAAGGCGAGATTTTAAACTATTGCAAACAATATCGATCATTTTGGCTAGTTAGATTCCAAACGAGGAATAGATACAATTTTTAATGGCGATACCTTGGACTTTGCAAGGACTAATGAGACATGAACTTCACCCATGTAACGTTTTTCAAATACAAAGCCTTTTCGGAAGCATCTGCAAATCCTATAAGAGTAAGTAGTGAATTGGGAAAAATAGACAAATGGCGAGGAACTTGAAAGGTAGCTAAAAGAGGCAGTTCCTGCTGAAATTTGGACCATTTTTACTTATTTCGAAAGGAGGTTGTGAATCCCATTCTATGCGTGCTAACCATAAGTCTTTCATTAATAATTTTGGCGTATAAGGTTGCGGGAGTTACTAAACCAAGCGGATCGAAAATACGAGCTATTTCAGATAATATTTTCCTTTTGGAACAATTACCATCAATAACATTTAAAAGATAAAATATCTCTCTGTTGCTGCCATTGCCACTCTAACACCTGGAGAATACTATTATCGTCAAACAGAACAGTATCCGATAACCGAAGTTCTTTCGGAATTTTCTCTAATAATTCGGAAGAATTTGTTTACCACTTAACCAGTTGAAACTTTCCATATTTGAACAAACCTACCATTTAGTCATACAATTCTGCATTTTCTATATTCGGCACAGAACTAACAAAATCGTGCATGTACATATCAGTGAGTACCGTTTTGAACGCGATCGGGTAAGAATTAGCTTCATCGTGAGCTAGCTGACAAATTGTTCTAATAGCCAAAAAGGGAGAAGAGTTTACTCTGAAAGCGACAACATTTATATGGTAAACTGATAAAGCTTCCCTTGGAGAGAATCTCCACAGCAACCGTTGATACCGTCTATGTTCTTCGTAAAGACTAATTTGGTGATACATCTGACGTATGTCGGCGATCATAGCGATTTTGAAGAGTCGGAAGCTTAAAAGCATTATTACTACATCTGCTTGTAATTTTGGTCCCGTAAATAGAATATCATGCAATGAATGAAGTGTATCGGTTTTACAACTGGGGTCGAAAACAGTTCTTAGCGGCGTACTTTTACCGGTGGTTTTTAAAACTGCATGGTGAGTTATGTAATAACCAGGTAATTGAACTTCAGTTAAACAAGTTTTCGAAATATGCTTTCGATTGATATAATCTTGCATAACATTGTTATAATCATTTCACAAGGCTATTCACGATTCTAATTTTTTTTCTAGACATAAATCGTAGTTTAGCTATGCAATAGGAATTATCAAGGCTAGACGGATCCTTTTTGAAAGGTAAAGCCACAGAATATCCCCCATTATTGGAACGTTTACAAGTAGAAACAAAAGATTTTCACAATCGACATCTTCAGGATTGACAATTTGGGAAGAGGCAATTTGCTCTACTTCCCAAAATTTTTCCAATAATTTTTCTACAGAATTTTCCCTACTATATCTAAAAGCCGTGTAAAAAACTGTTTTATTATTGATAGAGTTTTGAATCGGAACGGAACCCATAACTACATAACCTAAATCAGTTTCGAGTGCAATTGGAGTACTAGGAGGTCCCGTGACCTTATGATTACGCAGTATTCTACCAAGTATTGCATCTATTTCGCTAGGTTGAAAAAAGTTTCATCAGTTAAAGGTAAATTAGAAAGATGAGCCATATGCTGTGGACCAATTTTAGAAGCAGTGAGCCACAAATTTTATCCACAGTAGAAACACACGAGCTTTTATTTTACCGGATAAATTTCTCTTTGTAACGAAATAATTTTGCCAATCAGTAATTTTACGAGAAAAACTGCATGGTAAAATCGTGAGACCGAATGCCGAACGATTTTGCCAAATGTATTTATTATTTAATTATTGATTTATATGTAATTTTAATTTTTTTTATTAATAATTAATTTTACATTTTTTATTATTAGTTATAATGATTAAATGAGTAAATTTATTTGTAAAAGTAAAAAAAAAATGTAGTTTATAAAAAGGAATTCCGCAAATTAATTTTCTGCTGTTTATTAAAACATTTTCTTTTGAAAATAGTTTAAGGAACACTTTTGGACAACCCTGTAATTTTTGGCTTGCTGTTATTAATAAAAGAAAATTATACTTTCATAATTGATTTGCATTTTATTTTAGTGGTTTGGTAAAAAATAAACGTGATTATGCTCATTTATTCGAGATAAGTTTAATATTCCACAGCAAGTACAGAAAATAAAGTGATTATGAAAATATTCACATTTAGGTTTTATGTTTATAGAGCTTCACCTGGCAACGGCATGACAGGTTGTAGTTGTTGAATTCATTATCTGTCAAAATGAGAGATCTTAGCGAGATAGAAGTCGCCCGTGGTATAGCTTTAATTGAAAATGGTGTAAAAATTCCACAAGTAGCAAGAAATTTTAATCGCAGTCCATCAGTTATCAAACGTGTGTATGATCGCTATAGAGAGAGTGGACAATATAAAAGACGAACCGGACAAGGTCGAAAGCGAAAAACTACACAAATTCAGGACCGATATTTAGTAGTTTCTTCTTTGCGAAACCGAATAGCGACAGCAAAAGACCTTCAAAGTACACTTAGGATGGCTCATCAGGTAACCATTTCTGACCAGACTGTTAGAAACAGGTTAGGGGAAGCAGAGTTAAAACCAAGAAGACCGGTACGAAAACATGTTTTAACTCGACATCATAAAACTTTGCGATTAAACTTTGCTCGTGATCATTTGAGATGGCAACTTAGACAATGGAGACCAGTACTTTTTAGAGACGAATCAAGATTTCGTCTCACTCGTTGTGATGGCCGGGTGCGTGTGTATAGACGTCCCAATGAACGATACTCCGCTGTTGCTGTACAAGAAGTATCCAGATTTAGAGATCGTTCGGTAATGGTCTGGGGTGAAATATGTTTGGAGGAAAAAACCGATCTTGTGGTGATTCCAGGAAGTCTTCAAACCCTTCAGCAACTAACAGAAGCCCTGGTCGAAGAGTGGAACAGTATACCACAGGAAGGCATTCGAAGGCTCGTGAGAAGCATGCCAAGAAGTAATTCGTGCTGCTGGAGGGCACACGCGATACTAAAACACATTGGTTTTCAGATAGCGTAACATTGCCATTAAAAAATCTTTTCTTTTCATTTTGTTATTCGCACATTTTTTTAAATTGTTAATCTTAGTTTACGAATAAAGGATTAGTTGAAAGTTCTATTAATCGATTTATTAGAAAAAAATATGTGTCTTTCAGAATATAAATGTTCATCTGTATATAACTATCACTTAATAAGTTACAGGGGTACAGAAAACTGTTCCTTTAATTTTTTTGAGCAGTGTAGTTTTTTAATCGAAAGCTGGAATGAATGATTGGACAAGAAAATAACTGTCTCTTTATGAATTATTTTTGAATTTAATTTTTAAGTTAAAAAGCTTTTAACGAGAATACCCTATAGAGTTTTATTTATTATAAAAGTTAAAAGTTTTTAACGAGAATACCCTATAGAGTTTTATTTATTATAATTAATTTAGAATTAAATTTTAATTAATAAATTTAGTTGGGGTGATTAGAAGATTAAATTAACTCTTTTAGCTAAAATCATTGATTTATGAATTTTGAATTTATATTTTTAAATTTAAATTGACTTGCGGAATCAACCAAAACTCTAACCTTATGCAATTTTTCTGATCTATCGAGTTCATTAACGGTTGATAGCAATGACAGTGTGTTAAAATTATTAGTACTACAATAGAAATGCGTTCTAATATTTGCTATATCATTGTCACCAGACTCAACTTGATTCGAAACGCTATTATCTCAATTTTTTCTCAAACAACTATCGTCACCAGCTTTTCGGGTGAACATCTTATTAAAATGTAAAAGAGAATGATGTCGATGATGGCATATGAAGCAATTAATTTTTGATTTGCAATTAATTATTTTGTGAGGAGAGAAACAATTTAAACATAATCTATTTTGTTTGACAATATTATTTATATCTATCGCTCGAGTCTAAACTAAGAAATTTAGGGCACTGATAAATTAAGTGAACACCTGCATTGCAAACAATATAATTATTTTTTGCCTCAGGAGATTGATTTACAACAAATGAATGCTTAACTTTTGATATAATCGTATCACTATTCATCATATTAACGGGTTTAGTGCTACTTGTACTCGAATTATTTTTCAGGAATTACTCAAAATCTTGATTTGTGATTTAACAAAATTTATTATTTCTAAATAAGTAGGACTATCCGATTTCTGTCTAATCAATTCAAAGGATCTAGTAGTACAAGAATATAATTTTGTGAGCTGTAAGTAAGCTAAAGTAAAGTCCAATAAATCTGGGATATTTAATTTTCGTACAGCCTACACCGAAGAATCAAATATTTCTATAAATGAATTCAAACCGTTAACATTTTCCATTTGCAAAAGTTTAAAATTAAAAATACGCTGTAAATATGAGATAGCAAGTTTGCGAATATCTTGATATTTATCTACTAAAGTGTTCCATATTATAGATTAGTTATCCCCTATAGGTGGTATACCAGAACATACTGATAACGCGCTTCTCGATAATGTACCAATAAGAAATTGTACCTTATCTATATTATTTAATTCGCTATTATGGCGAATTAAACTTTTAAATAATTCATAAAAATGGTTCAATATTAGGTGTGTGAAGATAGCGGTGTTCTTTTGGAATAGCAGAATTAAACCATATGGATAATTAAGCGCTCATTAGGCGCCATGTTGCACCGTTGTAATAAATTTTTGCGCCCTAGTAGGAAAGCAGGTATTACAAAAATTACATTTATACGGCCAAGTTCATCGAGCCGTGAATTTTTTGTATAAATTAATTTCTTTTTGCGCCCTTATAGAAAAAAAATTATTACAAAGATGCGTTAATACGGCCGATTTCACGGAACCGCGGATTTTGTTAAAAACTATTTTTTTAAGCATTAATTAGGCGCTTATTAAGCACCGTCTTGCGCCATCAAAACAAAATTTTGCGCCCTAATAGGAAAAAAGTTATTACAAAAATTGCGGTGATACGGCCAAGTTCACGGAACCGCGGATTTGATTAAAAACTAATTTTTTCTTAGGTATTAATTAGGCACTTATTAGGCGCCGTTGAAATCCAATTTTGCGCCCTAGTAATAATTTTTTTTCGATGCTCTACAAAGGATGGTATTGCTTTTTTCATCTTTTTTAAAGATATTAACCTTGATTGCCCGGTTCACTTTCAAATGATCATATATCTGTATTTTATTGACTCCCTTTTATAAACGTATCTAAATTAGATTAAATTCTTTGAACTTCTGAAGTTAGTAATACTACTAAAAACCGCACAATAGAATCTATTGCCTAGGGAAGTATGTAATGCCACAGCGGACGCGGTACTGGGTAGAGCCATTAATTCTGCAATAGGGGCAAACATTATTACTTTCTGCAAATTACGGAAGATAGGACTTTCGGTGCCCTTGAAAAGAGTTGGTTGAAGAGATTGATAAATGCTTTTAATAAGAATTTATTTGATTAAAAACATTGCAGATTCGTACTTCGACACTATACATCAAGAGATGACAAGAATGCGAAAAATGTTTATTATCCAATGTAACTTTTTTTTTCAGTGTCATTATAACGTTCTATGGACCCGTCACTTCGATTACATATGGTAAAATAATGACCTATACTTCCTTCGGCAATTGGTGAGATGAACATAATAGCAGCTCTAAATTGGTAGTGAATATTTTGAAGTTTTATAATGCGTGGAATATCAGCTATCCTTACATCTAACGTTCCGTTTAAATCAATAAAAATATTTGGACCCATGTTTATAGTGTGTATCATTAAGCTCCCACAATTACATTTTGTGGTTCTTAGTAAAGTATCTTCTATATTTCATTCAATTGCGTTTACGCTAAAATTATTCAAATTAATTAACGTAAATGGCAATACTTTTGCATCCTGCCGACCACAATCTTCACAGGTTCTATTTTCTGTTTGGATCATCAGAGATAGCATTTACCATTTCGCTGCTTTGAAAATCCAGACTTTGGATCTATGTTTTTAAACAATTTGGTGTTTCGTCGTAACAGACTTCCATGTCTTTCCAATTTGTATCATCTCTATGATGTTCAATCACAGCTTCTTGAAAAGCAATTAATTTTTTCAAATTATCTATTGCCGTTTGTGCTCCACTGTAAATACTTTGACTACATATTAGCAGATCTAAAATAATTTTTTCTGCTTGTGCTAAATTGTCACACTTAATAAGTTGTCCCAAAGCTCTAAAGTAAAACCCTTTCTTAAGCTTGTCTTGTTTCTTTAGACAGTCCCACTGTGTTATACTTTGCATTATATGAGCATAATCTACTCTTAAGAATAGTTTTGGTGGAGCTGTATTATTGACGGTGCTGTTGAAACATAGTTCTTCATATTGATCTAAAGAAGAGTAACCCATCGCGTAGGTTTAAAATGCATTAGCAAACATACCGGACACTTCTCACTAAGAATCTTCCACACAGTGTCAGACTTTTTACATAAATCTTTTAGTATGTCATTTTTATATGAAACTAGTAATTTGTTGACAATTTCAATTTTCACATGTCGCGGTTTATCCGCGTTTTGAAACTGAGTATGTATTTGCAAAGTTAGTAATTTAACTGTATAAAGCTTCAATGGTAACTGCAACATTTTCTTTAGACAGTAGGTTTCCGTTTACTTTTTCTATTACTTTATCATAATTACAGGAAATATCAAAATGATACTTGGATTGAGAAAAATGTTAATTCAACAATAAGAGCTTCGCCTTATTATCTAACGAAGATCAATTTCAGCATTATCATTCAGCGTACGGGTTTATTTAAGAGAAACTGCCGCCATTCATTCAATGTGTATAGATAAAATTATCTTTAGTAAAAGTTTTATTTTATAAAATATCTGTCGTTTGATTTGAAGTACATATACGTAGGGGAAAATGTAACCAAAATTACTTAATAACAAAGCATTCTTTTTTTTGTAAATTCCTGTATCCGTGAAGTTGATAGTGCCAATTAAATGTTTGTAGGTTTTTTCATTAGAAGGCAATTTTTGCAATAACTTTTTTCCTATTAGGGCGCAACATTTTGTTTTAATGGCGCAAGACGGCGCTTAATAAGCGCATAATTAATCCCAAAGAAAAAAAATTGTTTTTAACAAAATCCGTGGTTCCGTGGAATCGGCCGTATTAACGCATCTTTGTAATAAATTTTTTGCTATATGGGCGCAAAATCTTATTGCAACGGCGCCATACGGCTCTTCAAGGGCTATTCCGCAAAAGAAATTAATTTATAAAAAAATTCACGGCTCGGTGAACTTGGCCGTATAAATGTAATTTTTGTAATGCCTGCTTTCCTATTAGGGCGCAAAACTTTGTTGCAACGGTGCAGAATGGCGCCTAATGAGCGCTTAATTATACATATGGTTTAATTCTTCTATTCCAAAATAACACAGCTATCTTCACACACCTGCCAATCTTTTATATCCCCAGAAAATCTTGGTAATTGTAACCTTGGGAGTTTAGCTGCGGCACGAGTTATTTGTCGTATATTACTATTTGAAACACTAACATTTGGTTCGGTACCTTTCATTAGCCTTTTATATTGAAATTCTATGTAACAATATAAATCGTCAAAAGCGTCAATTTCTTTATAGTCGGGGGAGTGCTTGGATCTATTCCATATTTTACTTGATTCATTTCATCTATTATTTCTAAAAATAATTTTTTAGTCTCCTCTAAAGTTATATATCCAACATGAAAATTCTCTATATGTATTTCTGTTGTAAAATTTTTACTATTATCATATAACCTTTGTAGTCTTGAAAATTATTTCTCTGCCTTTGCAATTAAAATATTTAATTTTTGTTATTTTTTACTTTCTGCCATTGTAATGCTATAAAATTTATGCGCAATAAATTATCTACGAATGCTATCTGGTCTATTTTTTAAAATATTAAAATGGAAATGTACTTACTTTTTTGTTGTAGCACTAAAGTTTAGTTTATGTAAAAGGATAGGAAACAGAGGATTATTAAAAACTATCACTTAATACTTTAACCATTAAGATACCCTCCGATCTCTTACTATCTCACGTATCACTGTCTCCCTCCCTATCGGGCGCAATATAAACAAAATTTTAATTTAATGAAATTAAACGTATCCTAAACACCCTGTATATGTTACTTTTACGCAAAAAATTGTAAATTGAAAATAAAAATTGACGGGTCTGAGAGTAGGACAGGAGCACTTTAACTTTCACTTCTTTAAGTCACAAGCCCCGCCCACTGGGACACTTTAACTTTAACTTTTTTTTATATGCCGACGTGGGGATCGTAGTTTTCACCCCTATGGCTTCTTTTCGGAGGGCATTTTCAACCCTTGATAGAATTTTTACCCTAATTAGAGCCCTTTTGGTTGTGTTAAGAACCTTTTTGTCAGTTCACTCCTTTTTTTATGGCTTCTTTTCGGGGGCCATTTTAGGCCGCTTGATGGAATTTTCACCCTAATTAGAGCCCTTTTGGTTGTGTTAAGAAGATTTTTTTATGGCTTCTTTTCGTTGGTCCCTAATGCTACCTCATAAGACAGCTATAAGAACTTGTGTTAGGTATACGCCCTCTTGTCGTGGCCCCCTTGGCGGGAAATTTGAAATAAGTGGGCTCGAATGCTACTTGTAAGACAGCTGTAATAACTTGTGTTAGGCATTAGACATTATAATTGGATACACATAAAACTATTATTGGTAATACACGATGCGCGGGTTGGTTTTAGTAAATATTTAAAAGACAGCAACAAATAGGGTTATCTTGGTGTTGTGGGAAATCGTATTTTATCGTGGATTTTCTAAAAATATCGAAACTGTCTGCGATACAGCTTTTGAAAAAATGATCTGGTTTTACGGAGAATGGCAACCATTATTCAAAGATCTCTCAGAGGATTTTCAGAAAAGATTACCTGATATGGAACAGTTTGACGGTAAAAAATGGGTCTTAATAATGATCGACGATCTAATGCGTGAGACTAACGGTTCGGTGGTTGATATTTTTACAAAGGGTTGTCATCATAGAAATCTAAGCGTGTTTTTCTTAACGCGAAACATATTTCATCAAGAACGTGGACAGCGAGATATCTCTCTTAACGCTCATTACATAATCTTGTTAAGAATCCACGTGACAGGGCACAGATACAGCATTTAGCAAGGCATATTTCACCTAATAACCCTAAATTTTTAGAGGCTGCGTACCAAAATGCTACTTCTAATCCCCACGGATATTTATTGTTCGATTTAAACAGAATTACACCCGAAGTGCTACGCTATATAACAAACATATTAGGGCATCAAGGTATTTGCCAAGTATGTATAGCGAAAAAAGGGTTTAAGCTTCACAGTCATAACGATTACATCTATATGATGGTTGACGCTTTAATCCAAAACACCGATATCCTACGCACATTAGCCAGATTAAGTAAAGATCAGCGTAACGCTTTATTGAAATGTCTGGATAGTAAGCAGGTGGAATACATTTGCGAATACATTTTAAAAGGTCGCGTACCTCTGTTAGCTGATCAGAAGCAGCGACTCTCTCAACACAAGCACACTTTAAGGTGACTGGCACAGAGAGGTGAATCTATAAAAAAGAAAAAACAGTTTCTCGCACTGAAGGGCGGCGTATTTCCACCGCTCCTGTTAGGACCATTTGGCGGAATTCTGGGTAACTTGTTTCAATAACTATGTACCATAATCTGAAGAAGATGATGATTCTACCTGGATTTCATACAGCGTCTGCAAGCCCCAGATGTTACGCAAAACAACATATTAATGCAGTTGGGTAACGACATGGATAAAGTATTAAAAACCGACCGACCATGACAAATGGCAGCAGTACAATCAGGTTCTTCAAATATATCTACATTCTTCCAATCAGTTAACGTGAACCCGCTAGTATAACAATTAGCGGTGATGAAGATGATATTAGGAATTCGCCGAAACGTAAAGGTCTGGCAGACGACGAGATGGTATCTACACTGCCTGTTTCATACAGGAAGAAAGGCACTGATTTCTTTTCGTATACTGAATACGGGCGGTTATGTATTTTGGGATAAAAAGGGTACTGTCACAATAAAAGGTGAGATTATCCCTCATTCCAACATTATCTATCTGGTTCACGAAACGTTAAGACAGCGAAAAACCACAAACCCACACGGCTGGCGACAGTTTGCGTCGTACATTACAGAAATAAATATACCACGAGAGCTTATCGAAAATACTCGAAAACGTGATGCTACTGTATCACCTAACATTGAACTGAGTCTCACAACCATAGGTGAGAATTGCGATGCCGATAGTGAATCAAGGGAAACCCCGCGAAGATCCTTTCGAAGAAGAAGACTTTCACTAGATTGGGATACGTGGAGAACGTAACATGGATGCTGTATACTATGATCCAGAGCATCCGGCAGGGTTTGCGGGTATAACACCTTTAGTTAATGCTGTAAAGGGTAGATATGGTGAAGTGAAAAAATGGCTGCAGGCTCAAGAGGCTTATACGGTTCATAAACCTGTCAGAAAAAAATTCCGCGAAATAAATATATTGTGAGCAACATTTACGAGCTGTGGCAAGCGGATCTTTGCGATATGCGAACTTTAAGTAAACACAATAGTGGATACAACTACATACTAACGGTTATTGATGTGTTTAGCAAGAGGGCCTGGGCGAGAGTTCTTAAAACGAAGACAGCAGCATCTGTAATTGAAGCATTCACCGATATTTTTAAGGAAAGCGATAATACACCGGCAAATCTGCAGACGGATACAGGCAAGGAGTTTGCGGCAGTTAGTGTACAAAACTGTTTTAAGAAACAAAATATCAATTTTTATGCAACAAATAATGATGTAAAAGCATATGTAGTTGAAAAATTTAATAAAACATTGAAAACAAAGATATGGCGTTATTTCACCTACAAACATTCTTACAGGTATATTGATGTGCTCCACAAACTTGTGACTGCTTACAACAATATCCCTCATTCAAGTATAAAGATGGCCCTTGCGGTTGTAAACGATGAAAACGTTTTGGAAGTGTGGAATAACTTGTACGCGAAAGGCTTAAGCACATCACGTCATCCTAAATATAAAGCGGGTGTTAGAATCGCCAGAATTAAGTACACCTTTGAGAAGGGATATGAAATGAACTGGAATGAGGAAGTTTTTACAATTAGTGCAGTGATAAAAAGAGGACCTCCAGTTTATCGCACAAGCGATCTTAATAACGATCCTGTTGCGGGTACCTTTTACGAGGAGGAGTTGCAAGTTGTTACGGTTTATAAAGACGCCCTATTCAAAGTCGATAAGATTTTAGCAGAGAAGGGCCGCGGACGATATAAACAATACCTGGTCAGGTGGTGTGGATACAGTGACAACTTTGATAGCTGGGTGTTAGCTTCACAACTGCGAATAAGATTAATAGGCTCATGGGTTGTAGGCATTTAGGAAATTCTGTACCCTTGTTCTTTTCCGCTGTAGGTGCGATAGACAATTTAATTTATTATAGAACTGATCCACCCGCAGGAGAAGTGAATGTGTTAGAGACGATATTAAAGAATGCTGCATCACATTTCCAACACAACGAGAAAGCCATTTATATTGAGGACTGATGTTATGTGTTACGTTTCGCCTCGGGGAATTATGCCAACATTGAAGAAATTGCCAGCGGGCTAAATAACCACGAGCTAATAAGTAAATTGCTAACAATCGAATACCATAATCTAACTAAGCGCGTCACTACGAAATTAAAAACCTCCATTTCGCTATTCGCATTCTCACAACGTTTAGCTTTACAGCTGGGTTATCGGCAGTATCAAAACATAGCTATGGAAGCAATACCCCCGCACCCCGCTAGTATATGGATAGGATTACCAACGCAAATGTTTGTTTATTGCGTCATCGTTGAATCGCAAATTGTGGGCGATGTTTTATCTCCGCTTATGCGTATAATAAGCATTACTTCTGAAAACTACGCTTACGGAGGTCATAAAGATGTGGTAATTTCGCCTGCACGCTACATGCCCGTGATGACGCGGGAATTTGAAAACATCGAGATATAATAATAACAAATACGGGTGCAGCAATGCCATTCGAGTTCGGGACGTCGTGTCTGAAGCTACACTTTAAGAAAGTACAATAATGATTTGTTATTATCAGCAATATTATATGAATCAGGCCGGTAACGGCATTGGATCCATCTACAGAGGTGCACCATATCAACGGGGTCACGGAATAGAATAGAATAGAATATAATATTTAAATCTGGTGCAAAGGCCATTGGAAAAGAAGCTCTCAGAACGGGTGCTAATATTCTTGGTGACGTCATAGAGGATCGATCTGTTAAGGAATCGTTTCAGGAAAGATTGCACGAGGCAGGTAGATAATCTTAAACGTAAAGCCGATGAGAATATCGATAAAATGATGGAGGGTTCGGGCTATAAAAGAGTACGTCTGGTCGATCATTACCAGTCTCTACCGAGAGCTATTACCGCTAAGAAGAAGAAACCTATTTACGACGATATATTTTCAAGATAATGGCTTTTCTACATGCTCAATCATGTGAATGTGTCAAGTCCGAATTGGATTTGTTCGCTTTACCGTCAACGCAGACAAGTATCGAGGTTGGTGAATGGATATTTTACAAGCCCTTATCAGCTCTTAATCATAACTCTCCAATAGAACTTGTAGTGCCCGGAAATGGAAACGCATACATAGATTTAAGCCAGACCATGTTGTTCATCACAGCTAAAGTTCTAGAGCAGGATGATACAGCATTTACTGATGCGGATGTTGTAGCACCGATAAACAATTGGATGTATTCACTTTTCTCACAAGTGGAGATTTACTTAAATCAGAAAATGGTCTCACAACCAAACAACTTCTATATCTACCGATCATATATCGAAACGTTGCTAAATTATGGAAAGGAGGCCAAGAGTTCACATCTAGGTTGTACCTTATGGCACAATGATACAGATGGGGAGATGAATACACTGGGAAATTGGTGACGTGGATTTATTTAATCAGGAAAGGTTTCTCATAAGCGGTGTTGAATTAAAGGCTAAATTTGTACGATCAAGAGATACATTTAGTCTAATGAGAGTATCGTAGGTTTTGTCGCAAATAAGGCCTTCAACGGCGATAACCCCTCAAATCCATTCAATTTTCATTACAGTAATATTAATTACATGTCGTTATATATTGACGGCCAACAAATTCTTTCGAAGGCCTTACAACCAGACTGCACAGCTAATGGTTTATATGTAAGGGCATATCACACCTTATTCTCCGATACGGGTATTCATTTTTTGAATGAGGGCAACGATATATCGAGAAGCGATTACCCCAACGGCTACTATTTAATGGCCTGATTTGTTTGAAAACGCTAGCACATACTGGAATTCAGTTAGAAACTCTCAGAAGAATCTCTCGTAGAAACCGTTAACTGTTTGGTGTATGCCGAATTTTATAACGTCTGAGATCGATGAAAATCGGAATGTGGTCGCGGATTTCACCTGTTAAAAGGGACAGCTCTAGATCCCAAACTTCAGTATCCAGCCGCAAGTGAAAGAAGATGGATGCATAATTGGACGTACAAGGGTTTAGAGGTGTTGATAACGAATTCATACCGAAATAAATTGCCTTGATTACAGATCATGGTTCGCTACTGCTGATGCTGATAAAGTCACCTCGAGATTATTTTATATCAAAACCCGTGGCAAGACAGATAAGGTATTTAGAGGATAATTATCACAGCTAGAAATGGCGGTCAGGGTATGTGCCATACAACGATTTCCAAGAGGAGCTTATAAGAACTCTGCTGCCGTTTAACAACATTCACGTTAAGGATAGTGAAAAACGACAGTTTTTAAGATACCTTAACAAACCAGTACTAAACTTTGGTGAGATTAGTTGTCCGTCGATTAAAAAATTGAAAAAGGAAGCAAAGACTTATAGTTGTTTAAACCATAAGATCGGGGAGCCTATATGTGCTCTGGAAAATGCAAGTGCAAGACTGGGCGCATACCAACTCCAAAGGTGTACAAGTGTTGAAATTTTTGAAATCGATCCCCAGCCACAAGAATGTGTTTCGACCTGTATGTGCTTTTAATCAGCTACCGCGACACGTACCTAGACCTTGTGCAATTATTGTGAACACGGATCCAGCAAACAAACCAGGTCAGCATTAGACTGCTATCAACATTGACGAGAATGGTAACAGGGAATATTTTGATTCCTTTGGACGACCCCCGCTAGCTTACCATTTACGTTTCCTTGAGAAAAATTCTAGATGGTTCCGTACAATAAAACGACGCTGCAGGATTACCATTCGGATGTATGTAGACTTTATACGATAATGTTGTTGTATATTAGAATGAGAAACAATTTACCAATGCTTGATTTTGTAAATAAGTTTTTACTACATGTTTAGTTATAAATGATGAGATAATCAAATTACTGTATAATGTTTGTTTTCTACCATGCTACTCTGGTAAATAAAAGCGTTTTTAGTAGTTTAGTTGTTTTAATTAAGAGTCCTGTAACAAGAGAGGCGTGCATGATCAACTTCTATTGCAGAAAAATTTGCTGTGAAAAAAATCTGCAATCACAGGTATATTCTACTCTGTTTTAATGTGTATCTTTTAAAACCAAGCTAACCCTATTGGTTGCTGTCTTTTAATATTTACTAATATCAACACTCGTATCGTGCATTAACAATAATTGTTTGATGTATATCTAGTTATAATGTCTTAGGGCTACGAAAAGAGGCCGTAGACCTAACACAAGTTCTTATAGCTGTCTTACAAGTTGGCGTTAGAGCCCCTTATTTCAAATTTCCCGCCAAAGGGTCCACGACGAGGGCGCAAACCTAACACAAGTTCTTATAGCTGTCTTATGAGCTAGCATTAAGGCCCCTTGTTAGAACGTTGTATGCACACATTTGCCTACCTTCTAGGGGCTGAACTGCCTAAAAGGTTCTTAACACAACCAAAAGGGCTCAAATTAGGGTGAAAATTCCATCAAGGGGCTGAAAATGGTCCCCGAAAAGAAGCCATAAAAAAAGGAGTGAACTGACAAAAAGGTTCTTAACACAACCAAAAGGGCTCTAATTAGGGTAAAAATTCCATCTAGGGTTGAAAATGCCCTACGAAAAGAAGCCATAGGGGTGAAAAATACGATCCCCACGTGGGCATACAAAAAAGTGAAAGTTAAAGTGCCCCAGTGGGCGGAGTTGTGACGTAAAAAAGTGATAGTTAAAGTGCCCCTGTTCTACTTCCGAGCGTTTTTCTTCCTAAACTTCTATTCGAATTTTAATGGAATTTATCCGCTACTTAGGAACGCACTATATACGTAGTATGTATCTTTAAACAAATGTCAAGGATAATTAGCAATTTATTTGAACCTCCATGTACAGACCTGAAGAAGCGGTCATTTGTGTGAGATAATAAGCGCTACGTAGTATATCACTTTTTTAAGTATAATTTAAAGTTACTTTCTTCTCCCCCTATACTGCTTAATGTATACCTAAACATAAATATAACCTACAATTAGAACTGAAAAACGCATCGGAAATTTTATTGACTAAAAGTAATTTACAATAGGCCACAGTAACGATCGCAGGTTAGAGCGTAATATTATGTTTATTAATATTTCCGTTAGGACTGTAATTGTTGCATTAATTGGTGTTTGCGAATTTTACTACAGAACTTAAAATTAAATGCTGAACCTTCCTGATAGCGACATTTCAGAAAATTCGGTTTAATCTTACATGATTAATAAAACGGACAATTTTAAAATAGTCAAATGTAAATGAAAAAGATTTATTTTGTAAAATAGTTGAAAGCCAGAAATGTATAAAGAACGCTACAAAGTTCATAGCAAACCATGAAAGTATAACTCCACAATTTCATGAGCGCTATAAAGATAAAAACATTTTCTTTTATACCACGCACTAAAAATAATTTTTTAAGACCCCTTCAACGAATATTCTATAAAAACTAAAATAAAACACTTGAACTAAATTATGATATACGACGGTTATATAAAATTTAATCAAAAATTCTGCTTTTAAGAACTCAATATATGAAAGAAATCATTGCAAACTTATGCGCAGCTGCTTCAAATAAAATAAAATAATTTATAAATATACTTTTAGAGATTGCATAACACGATTGCGTTAAAACATAAACTTGATTAGGGAATTCACCTTTGCTCAAACTAAAGGAAAGAAAGATTTATATTTTTCAATAAGAAAACACAGTATTTATTGTAGACCCTCTAACTTTCCTACTGCGTCTTTTATTTCGTCCATATTTAAGCAGACATTTAGATGCACAAAACATTAATTTAAAAAGCGTACAATTTCGAATATTTTTTATAATAGTAGAACTATGTTGATCCGACTTTTATTCGGCTTATTTGCATGAAAATGATACATTATATGGTTTATTGATGTTTTGTGTACGTCACAACTAATTGATTATTTTCATTTATCTCTATTGAGTCAGATAATTATAGTTTGAAAAACATGAAACGGAGGTATATGTATGTTACGCCCAGAAATCGAAAACACTCAGTAGACGAGAAACGGCCACAACGAGTTGCGAACAGTGCTGAACAATACCGAAATTTGATAATTGTGGGCAATATGGTAATTTTTTTTAACCTCGACACATTGCGGATTATTTTAGAACGCTCATAAACTGAACGTGCTTTTGACAGTCAGAAAAGTTTGAAAATATTATTGTACTTGTTTATACATGAAACTGTATTTAGTAGACAGAAAAAAAAATAAAAGAACATACTAAACGGTAGGTATTTATGTAGTAAATTAGAAATGCAGACATTTGTTTTTTCTTGCGTGCACTACCGTTGTGACTGTAGAATTGCGCAATACTTCGTTAAATGTATAATTGCTCTATTTAGTATTACCATTGATTATACACACAACAGATAAGCAAAGCCTAACCAAAAATTGTTAACACTTGGGCGCCCACGGAAAATAGATGTCAGTATTCCAGCGCCCACGCTTAATAGATGGCGCTATAAAAATAAGTTAATTTTAGATTTGGGTTGTTTTTAAACTTGAATTTCTGTTCATGTCACCATAACCTTACAAATGATATTATTATTTACATTCATTAGCAGCATAATAAACTCTAATGTGGAATTAGTAGTGGAAGTTTTCATCCCTACACAGACATGTTAATTTCCCGAAAAACGTTTACGTAGTATCATTCATTATATAGTGGTAGTATCTATTTATATGTAGAAATGTTGAGTGATGTATAAAAGCCCCCTGGTCACTCTTATATAAAATTAAATAGTACGTTATGGAAGAATTCAGTTACTCCAACCTTTTCGACAATATTCGGTAATGTGTATAGTGAAAGCTACAATATGGTGTGTTATCAAAAAACGTCGGCACTAGAGTATGTAACATAATGACTTATAAACCTTTTGTAACGGTCTTTTTGTTATTTACAACATGTAGTAATTGGCAAGATTTCACATCCAACCTCCATTGTTTCTAACAGAAACTGAATCAGAATACACTACTTCATATGCCTTGAAGTTGCATTAATGAGATTGCAATAAAAACTTAATAGGGTGTAGCAGGTTGGTTATTAATAATATCACCCCTAATATTACTTATACTCTCAATAATAAATAGAAGATTTTGTGCCTTCAGCTCAGCCAGTGATTAATCCGGTCCATGTTCTTAAACTTTGATTTGCTTTAATTAGAAGATGTGTTTGTGTGGGTTAGATATGTTCGCTTTACAAAAAAGATGTAACTTCAATCTGTAAATTAATGTTAAAATACCTCGGACGCCAACTTATTTTATGGAAAACAAGTAAACCGTAAATGTAATAAATGTGAAATTGAAGTTATAAATTAGAAAATCTTAATACTAATGTTAGAAACTTAAAAAATACCTTATAAACTAATAATTAGAAATGAAATACCTGCTGTACTTTAAAATTTTGGTTGTCACTGGTGTACTGTTACTGATAAGATGCGCTGACGAGCCACGCTTTCAATTTTGGTTGTGCAATTAATCTTGAAATGGAAATATTATAGAGTTTTGAAATTCGTTGATCCCAAATGAATAAATTCTTTTACAAAAAGCCAAACTTGGTTGATTTAAATGGGTTAATGTACCATTTATTTATAATTGTCAGCGTATCTATTGCGTCGTCCTCGTTAAATTGAAACGTAATAATACAATGAAATTACGTAATAGGAAAATGTAACGTAATTAAAGTAAAATAAAACTAAAATAACAGTAAAAATAAAAGTGTAATAAAAGGATAAATATAATACACAAAGAAAAATAGGTTTAGTTAATCTTACAGTATATTTTAATAAAAATAATCATTGAGCAAAATGAAAGCTTTTTGCTTTCATATCGTAACAACAACGACTTCCAAAATAGATGTCTGCGCATGAACTCAATGTGCAAGACGAAAGACTTTAAAATATCTAAACGAATACTTTTCAGCCACTAAGGTATGCAATTTACATGACACAAAAATGAACGAAGTTGCCTAAATTATGGTATATTTTAATACAACTCAAAATGTTTGCCCAAGTTAGTGTCTGTGATTATTAACCAATCATTGCGCTTGTTGAAACGAGGTTTTATTTAATAAATTCTTAGTCATTTGAGGTACTGCGAAGCGGAACAAACTTTCGCTTTTAAAGTTTTTATTTATACATTCGAAACGTGCACTCTACCAAATGAGCTGGCACAAACCTCCAATCCCCTTAATAAATCTAACTTAATTACTCTTAACGATAAATATTAAACTCACAATATTTAACAGTAATCTTGTGTACAATAATTCAAGCAATTAGGTAAGTAACTACATTCTTATGTATGAAAAATCTGGAACACTGGAACTGTGGCAGGATCTGTAACAAACAAAATACACTCATGTACCACACAAAATTGAAAAAAACACAGAGCGTTTCGGACCGCTGATTTTTTTTTTTGTTATTCTTATGTACGTTCAAACCGCTTACTAGTTATATTTATTACTTTAACAATGCTTATTTATTACTGCATAAATGATCTAATTTTAATAAGATTTTACAAAAAAAACATTTCACATGAAGTTTAAAAAAACATGATGCCTTGTAGTATACAATATAGTATAAAAATTTACAAAATAAAATTAACCACCGAAATAACTCATAAGTGTTTTACAATCTTAACTTTAGGATGCTCTTTAACAATTTGATTACAATTTTTGATTGCAATTTTTTAGTAATAATAAATTTTTGTTCTCAACAATAAATCTATAATGTATAATTTGTGACCTTCACAGTTGGAGTGCATCCAGTTATAAATTGTACCATCTTTTAAAAGCACATTGAGCAGTCGTTTTTAATTTTAATTGTAATACAAGTTTTCAATATGCACCACAAAAATATCTAAAATTCTATTGATAATATATACTAAATCACTTGTGGGAAAAAGTAAACTTCCAATGTCTTTAATATTATCATAAGTTTTATAAAATATAAATAATTCACTATGATCGTTTAATTTTCTGTTATTTATCATAAGCTTCGAGCACATATAGTACATGATTTAAATTTAATTGGCACTTTTTTGCAATATAACCAGCTAGGTATGTTATGGCACATTTTTCTAATGTTGCTTGTGGTGCGACATATGATTCTACAGCATCATGCTCTGTAACGAATCTTTTACGTTCTTCGTTCATTTACTTGTAAAATATAAGAAAAAAGGGTTTTTGGTTATTAATGATTTATAAGTTGTGGTAGGCAACTTAATTTGCATTTTGGTGTAACTTAAGTTGCATATTTTCTTAAAGGTTTATATACTTCCATATCGTGGAGTTAAATTACTGCACATATTCTTGCGCATCGCGACATCACCTGATAGAATTAGCGTCTTTTTAAGCATTGCTGATGTACGTTTATTTCATGGGTGAAGCCATCTTTGGTTTTCACCTAAATTTTGTGAAAAGTGCCATTGATTTAATGGTAAGATACTCGTATTATATTAAAATCTAAAACATTTGCTCTTTGCTGGCACTTTTCCTACTTTTGGTACTTTTATACTTTTACTACTTTTACCACTTTTGGCATTTTTTATTTTTATGATTACACTTTTGCATTTAATTCAGATCTAAATTTAGATCACATTTTTTATTTGAACTTTCGAGAGAATGCAATAAACACTGGATTATTCAAATTTCATGAAGATAAATTTGTAAGAAGTAAAATTCAACTTTGGTATGGTTTACAACGTACAGCATTGTTATTACGACATATTGCGCAATATTGGTGCAAAGATTACATCACCTTTGGTTTACATTTCCGTATTCGTTTAAATACCAGATGTTATCAAAAAGTTGTATACACAATTTTCGAACAGGTATTTATATCCATAATTTAGTCATTTAAGGCTATTACAACTAGTTTTTAAGTTATATTTTATATAATTCTAAATTTAAATATTTAATAAACATAGTTTGTATATAAAAATTATTATTAATAAAATTAATGATAATTTTTAATTACATATTTAACTTTGAACTTATTCGTTCATAACAAAAACTTATAATAATAGTTTGTATATATTTTATTTTGATATTTTGGTGAATTTTTTATTGTATCCTCGGTTTAGTTATTCCGAGCATAATAAGAAAAAAAAATAACTTGGCGTCCGAGATAATTTTTATTATTGTTACATTGCAGTTACTATATTGATGTTAAGTGGAAATAACCAAGCAGAAATTGTGGTAATTAAGCAAATCAAAAAAAGATTGAACCGGCTTGCTTTAATCTACGGACTGAGACAACGGCATTATCTTTTATTGAGTGTTTTGGATCTCTGCTTAGTTTAACTTTTTGTTTTGAGAACATTTACAACCTATTTGTTTATTATTAAATTATTTACACCAGGCGCTTTTAAACCACTATTCATAGCTCTTCTTCATCATCTTCACCAGAACCTAATGTAATAACATCATCTGTTATAGTTTCAATCTTATTGACATTTTCTACACATTGTTTTGCAAATTGAGTATCACTCTGATTTAGTGTTACATCGAAATCTGGTTCACAGTTAGAGCTGACAGCAGGTTTCATTAATGAGTTTATTACCTGATTTCTAAAAGTCATTCTTAAGGATTTTGTAGTCGGGTTTCTATTATAACATCCCCTTTGCCTATAAACACTGAACAAATTTTCCAGGACATCTTGGTTAATACGATTAGTTAAAATAAATTTAACGTCGCTATTTTGAAGCTCTATATGCAAGAAATCGAAAACCCCTGAAATTGTTAGGAATAAACCAGAGAATCATGCAGGTTGGCTTAATTTTTTGCTTTTGTAGTCTTCTTTTAATTTTTTCTAATACTTGTAAACTGTTTTTCAAAGCTTCATCCTTGGCAAGTCCATGTGAATAAGGGTTTGAAGAAAATCTCATTTTGCTATCAAGACAATCAAACAAATTATTAATAAATTGAACAAACTCTGCTGTATCAAGAGCAGTTTCTGATTTTAATTCATTAGTTGCAACAGCAGTTGTTATTGCAGAGGCATTGTATGACTGAACACTTTCATCGCCATTTTGACACTCATTCTCTGAAAGGTGTTGGGCGATATATGGGCATCTGTAATATGTATCAATGTTCTGCTTTTTTTGGACTCTATCCAAAAAGTATGTATTTCAGATATCACTATAAGAAATTCTCTTGTTATCAATTAAAATATCTCCATTGAGTAAATTATTTCGGATACTCTTGAAAAGGTGAGGTGCATCAAATATTGCATTAATTGTATAATTATCAACTTTAAAATAAGGTCTCGCAGAGGTAACACCCAAATTTTTATAAACACACTGATTACTGGTTCCTTGGTCACATACTGTAATTTTCGGTATCAAACCAGCATGCAATAACTTTCTAATCACTATGTTAATTAATTGCAGTAATTCATGAGATTTTACACCGGTTCGACTGAGGAAGTATCCAATAGGCATCTTCCATGGTGAATATAGACCGCGAATCATGAATACCAGTGCATAATTAGCTTGTACTGATTTTCGTCCTATTGGACCTAGATCTTCGAAACCTTCTGTAACATCAAGGTCCTTTGAATATTCTAATTTATTTTTAATGGCCATTTCGTCAAATAGAACAACATTTTTCCAGATAGAGAAGAATTTACAAACTTCTTTTTCAGTTCTTCTAATAACTTTTAATTGAAGCCGGGTTTACACTTAGAAGTTCCAATCCACTTCCTTATTGTTGAAGGGCTAGGAAGAATAACCTTGATTGACCGTAGAAAATTATAGGCCGAAGGAGATTTGTAAAACAGCATAATGCTCAGAGTTTTTTCTGCTAGTGTCCATGGTGTATGGGCCTTCTTTAGCTGCATACGTGCAATTGTTTTTGAATAAAGTGAAGCAAATTGAAATTTACTGAAAATACTATCAATTGTATTTAATTGCTTTTGTTGTTTAAGAATTTTAAGTAGTCTTGAAACACGAATTTTTTGTGTTCTTAGTTTTCTTTGAGCAGAAGCTAATCTTATAAACAGTCTTTCCTTATGAAGAGTTTCCTGCACAGGCGAACACATTTGTTTTCGTTTATAAACACTTGGACTTGGCATTTGTATAATCTCTTCTAACAATTTCTTAATGGGTGTTTCAGGAGAAGGAAGTTTGTTTGGCGGGTGGTTAATGGTGCTTTGCCGTAAGTGTGCATGGGGGTTGTTGCTCTTTCAATTAGTTCCGTTAATGTACAGGGTGTCCTATTTTCGATGTAATTGGGGGGTTTTAGGTATTTCCCAAATAGATAGAGTAAAATCATGGTCGGGACCCTTGAACTGATTTTTGAAACAAATTTAATAATCTAAAGAACATTTCAATATCTCGACTCGTTTGGGAAATATAGGGTGTTTTTCGTTTTATGCCGTTTTCTTTAAAATCCCGTAACTTTTTTGTTTGTGAATATTTAAAATTTTGGTAAGAACATCTTTTGTGCCTTTTTTTATGTGCAATTTAGTGGCGTACTCGATTTTTTTCTAACTTAATTTGTTTCCGAGTTACAGACCAAAGTTGCATTTTTTTAAATGGTAATCATAGTTGGCTATGACTCCATTAATTAGAGATTTCTTTTAGCTTTCTGAAAATATATAGTTTCATATATTTATCTCGGTAAATAAGAAAATTATAAACGATTTTTTGAAAAACACCTCTTGATCAAATCAATTATGTATAGTATAGTTTCATATATTCAAAAGGAAGTATATTACTATGCGCAGAACTTATTTTAAAACTAGATAAAAATGTCCTCATAGTATTTTATGCCATATTAAAAACTTATTGATTTAGAAAAAAATTACATTTTTATTTTATTTGATAACAGTTTTTTCTTATTTTAGGCATTGTTCAAACTGATGTCCATTATGATGTAAACAAACTTCACATCGGCGCGAAATACACTCAATTGCATTAATGAAATGAATAGATGTATGCCTTAAATCTTCAAATGCTGCCCTGGTTGAATTGACCAATTGTTCGTATGTTTCGTGGCAGTATGATATATTTTATTTTTAAAATCCCCACAAAAAGAAATCCAGTATTGAAAGATCTGGAGATCTTGCTGGCCACTGAATAGGTCCGTTATTGCCAATTCATTGATTGTTAAAGTTTCGGTTTAAGTAATCTCAGACTAAAACAGTATTATGACAAGGCGCACCATCTTGTTGAAAATAAACATTTACCCTCTGCGCTAATGGAATTTCATCTAGCAGTTGTGGAAGACAAATGTTTAATATTTCCACATACTTCTCGCCGTTAAGGTTGCCGTTAAAAATGTGGTAAACAAATCTACCCCCCAAAATAAAGCATGATACATTAAAACCAAATCTACCTTGATTTTGGCGTGCTAATGTTACAAAATTGTTATTTTTTGACCAATATCGATTGTTGTTGCGATTAAAACTTCCTGCACTCGTAATATGACTCTCATCAGACCAAATGATATTGCGCTCAAAATTCCTATTTTGTCTAATCTATTCTAAATACCAATTACAAAAAATAATTCGCCGTTCTAAGTCACCATCATTAAGGTGCTGAATTACTCTTTTTTTGTACGGAGTATAATTATATTTTTTTAAGATTTTTTGTACTCTTGATTTAGATATGCCAACTTCTGTTTCTATTTGTCGGCAGGAGGTATTAGGATTTTCTTCAACTCTTGCTAAAACAGTTATTTCGTCGTCTTGTTGGTTCATTTTTGCATAATTTTTGATCCTAGGCTTCTTAAAAGATCCATAAGTTATTAGATGTTCTTTTAATCTGGCGAATATATTCTTGTTGGGCGATGTCTTCGTTCAGGGAATCTTCAATAAAGTAGTTTTATTATTTTGCGTTTTTATAAATACTAGCATTATTAAAGTATTAAACGCACAACCTACCTATTAAAATATGCCTCTGCAGCTTGGTCTGCATTAAAATTACACTGATAGTATATGCCAATCAGATCTAACTTTTCAAAATTTTCATACAATAAATCTAATCACATTTACGTTTCCACCATTTATTTATATGAAACAACTGCGTGAAATGTCAAATAACTAACGAATGCGTGCAGTAAACAAAGGTTCATAGATGACTTGATCAAGAGGTATTTTTCAAAAAATCGTTTATAATTTTCTTATTTACCGAGATAAATATATGAAACTATATTTTCATAAAGCTAAAAGAAATCTCTAATTAATGGAGTTATAGCCAACTATGGTTAAAAAATGCAACTTTGGTCTGTAACTCGGAAACAAATTAAGTTAGAAAAAAATCCAGTACGCCACTAAATTGCACATAAAAAAAGGCACAAAAGATGTTTTTACCAAAATTTTAAATATTCACAAACAAAAAAGTTACGGGATTTTAAAGAAAACGGCATAAAACGAAAAACACCCTATATTTCCCAAACGAGTCGAGATATTGAAATGTTCTGTAGATTATTAAATTTGTTTCAAAAATCGGTCCAAGGGTCCCGACCATGATTTTACTCTATCTATTTGGGAAATACCTAAAACCCCTCATTTACATTGAAAATAGGACACCCTGTACACGGAATTACTCGGTCACTGACAGATGCAATTTCTGGTACAAGTGCAGAAGATATTCTATGGATGTAGTTGAAATCATTACGCAAAGTTTCTTGACATTAGATGAAATATTGCATTTATTAATCTAACCTAATAATGTACGTGTATTGACCTAACCTAACCTAAAACGTGGGGCGGGAATTATGCATAGTGTACGCTTCTTGTTTCTGTAACCACGCTTACTATCTTCCGTAGGGGCGTGTTTACAAATCTAAGATCCTTTTTTTGGCAGAGGTATTTCTGCTAAGACGACAGCGAAGGCTGTTTTGGCAACCCCCCCCAAACTTCCCCGAAGATAACCGATCCTATCCGAACATTCACGAGTGCGCCCGCGCACAAGACTCAAAGCCGGCAACATTCTCGTTTTCGCGCGTTTCGCTCTTTGTGTAACCGTCATTGAGTAAGCATCATTATAATGTATTCTCCTGTTTATTAACCAACATCAGCAGGCATTGGAAATTTTACTGACTTGTTAATAAACTATTACATGTTGTAATAGTTTATTAACAAGTTCAAGATGATGATGGAAACGATGACGTGGATGAGTTGAATGTGTCACAAATCCAAGATAATGGGGATGATTCACTGAAGAGGAAGAAGAGCTATGAGATAGAGGAGAAGGACGAGTCTTAAAACCATGATGATGATGATAGCGACGAATCACGGTCGAAGAAGAAGGAGACCAATAAAAAATGTGATTAAATACGTTATGTATTGCTTTTTACAATATATTTTCAAAGGCTAAGATTTCCTTCAATTTGTATTAATAAATTTGTTTTCCTAACGGCGTTCGAACCTGCACTAACAATGCTGCAGTTAATCCGAAGTACAGTTAGATGGGTAATTACAATAAGTCTGAGACTGGTTTTCTTTTGCACACTGTAAGTTAAATCAGACTGCTATTTTTTGAATTGAGAGCTGATTTTGTATGATTAGGTGACATCAATTTGGTATTTTTGAATTGTGGTTGGTTGGTTTTAGCAAAGTTTAAGTTAGTCCAATCAGTATTTTTGAACTGTAAGATGGTTTTCGCAAGCTATAAGTTATGATTTGATTGGTTGAGATTGATTTGGTTGATTGATTGATTGAGATTGATCTGATTGTTTGGTTTGATCGAACGTGATTTGTTTGGGATTGATCTGCTTAATTGATTTGATTAATTTGATTTGATTAGTTGATTTGTTTGTTTGAGAAAGAGACGAGCGAGAGACGAACATGATCAACCTCTACTACAGAAAACATTAATTAGCCTTTGCACCACAAACAAACCCTAATTAGTCCTAGAAATATACCGCTAGGCGGCGCCGCCTCTATTACAGAAAACATTCGCTAGTTTAAAAATATACCACTAGATGGTGCCACAAAGAAAACCCTAATTAGTCCTAGAAATATAACACTATAATAATAATAATATAATAATAATATCTTTATTTGTCCAAGTGATCTGTACAGATATAGGATAGGTCAAAACATGTCAATTGTAATTGATTCTACTAATTCCTGAACTGAATAGAAACATTTTGAACTCAAATCATTTTTTACAATTTTGACAAAGCAGTTATGGGGTAAATTTCTTATATGTAATGGGACTGTGTTATACAAAACAGCTCCCAGGTAATATGGGTTACATTTATATAATTCTAAGTTTTGATTCTCATAAGTTAAATCGGTACCATGTCTAGTATTATAATTGTGATACGTATTTTGAAGTTGATAAGTATTCCAGTTTTTCTTTACAAATTTTAGGATTTCTAGAATATACAAACAAGGCATAGTTAATATCTGATTATTTACAATTAAATCTTTGCAGTATGTGTAACGATTAATATGAAACATACATCTTAGTGCTCTCTTTTCTAAAACAAATATTCGAGATTTATGCGTGCTGTTACCCCAAAAGATGATCCCATATCTCATGATTGACTCTATGTGCGCAAAATAAAACATTTTGACAATATTCAGGTTAATTATGTAACTTAAGCGCTTAAGCGGAAAACATTTTGATGCAATTGATTTACTGATCGACGATATATGATCCTTCCAAGTTAAGGAATAGTCTATAGAAAGACCTAACAATTTAAAAACTGTTACTTGTTCTATTGATTTACATTTCGGTATCTTTATCAGTGAACTTGCATTATATTGAGAACATTTAGAGTAAAATTGCATAATTCGAGTTTTTTCGGTACTTAAAACTAACTGATTTAATGTAAAATAGATCGCTAATTCTACTAAACAAGAGTTTAATTGACATGACACTACATTACTACTGTCTTTATAAGAAAGTAGTGTAAGGTCCACTGCAAATAAACAAGCATTAATATTAATACAGCTTTCTATATCATTTATATGTAAGAGGAATAATAAAGGACCAAGTATACTGCCTTGAGGTACTCCCATTTCTAAACTTAAAGTTGTCGAACAATAGCCCTGACAATTTACATACTGTTTTCTGGAAGTGAGGTACGACTTAATTAACAGGTGACACTTTCCACGCAATCCCACCTTTTCAATTTTATTAAGTAGTATTGCATGATTTACTAAATCAAAGGCTTTCTTTAAATCAACAAAACATGTTAATATTTTGTTTCCACTGTCAAGAGTCTTATAGATAATATCCAAAGCTGATGCTAACGCTGTGGTTGTAGATCGACCTTTCCTGAATCCATGTTGATTATTGGAAAATATGTTATGCTTATTAAGAAGGTCAATAACACGCTTGGTAAGAAGTTTTTCTATAATTTTTGAAAAACTGGAAAGAAGCGCTATAGGCTTGTAATTGTCCGGCCTTGTTGGATAGGTGGTGCCACCTTTATTACAGAAAATATTCATTAGTCCATACACAAATGAGACCCAAATTCAAGTTTCGTAACAGGGGGCCACGACAGGAGAGCGCAGACCCTAACATAAGTTCCTATACTTGTCTTGTAAGTCTTATTAGAATACTATTTGTCGTTAAGGGACCGCGACAAGGGGCGCAGACCCTAACACAAGTTCCTATACTTGCCTTATGAGATAGAATTAGGGCCCCCTTATTAGAATACTATTTCCAGCCAGCCATTGGGGCCACGGCAAGGAGGCAAAGGCCCGAGAGCAAGTTCCTATATCTGCCTCATTTGATTAACATTTCTATAAAATATTAATAATTATATACGTGCTAATATTAGTGGTTCGCTAAATTAGTAACAATATAAAATATCTCAAGATAAAGTAGAAAACGTACTACTGTCTCGAAATCGGGTAAAGAAAAATTCAAGATGATGAATACGGTACAGCTTCTGAGAACGAGGAAGAAGGTTTGAAAGCGTCTATAGTATTTCCAAGGTCGTGCTGAAAACAGCTAATTTAAGAATAATCTCATATCTGTGTAATAGTAATAGTAGCATGTTTTTAAAGTATAATTACCACCGGGTGAGTATTATTGTTATGAGTAGTATCAGGGGTATTAGCTGTTTTACCTGTTAATAAGCTATTACAATATAACCGCTCAAGATGAAAAGGATGAAGTTGGTATCTCGAACTTCTGATACTGATAGTGATGTTCTCTCTATGAAAAATCAGATAAGCTAAATTACGTCACTCTTAATTCAGATTTGAAAATAAGGGAAGTGCAACCGCCCACCCCAAAAGTATTGACTGCTGAAAATGTCTTCACACTAATATTTAACATAAGAAATTGAAGATTACCTAGATTTAGGATGTTTTCGATAATTTACTGCTAGACGTAGCACGTTTTTGCAACCCTGAACTATATAAATAAAGAGTAGTTACTTTTAATCTGTATTATAAACTTTATGGCTATAAATATATTTTACGATTTTTTTAAAGAAAGTATGGTATTCCATATCAATAAACAATTCCACGTAATTTAATCAGTGTGCTAAACGTAATACAACTGATTTTAAAACGTCATCCCTAAACTTAAACACACTTACTTATGAGTGAGGTAGGTATAAATAAGACCTTAATTAATCATTTTTAACATTAACATTCTCAAGGGGAAAATCATTTAAATGATGTTTTGTAAACCAAACTGGCAACTTAATTACTCGTTTATACTGGGTGATTCAAATTCGAGGCTAACCATGGGGATTTCGAAAACGGTAAGAGATAGAGGGGTGGTTTAAATTTGGCAAAGTTGCGAAATTTTGGGAACAACATGCTACCGATAAACCAAAAAAATTTTATTTCGTTTTCGAGATTTTTTAAAAAAACCAAAATCTCTCATTTTCGTTTTTATTTTTTCCTGACCTTATTTACAAAGATATTCAAAATTAAACAATACATTCTTAAGACAACTTTTTTTTGCCTACAAAATGGCGGCATCAAAATTTTAATACGACGTTTCGTCTTCTGCCGACCATCATCAACTTTTTTATTTATTATGGCCGCCATCTTGAATTCTTAGACCACTAAATAGAGATTTTTTTGTGATTTCAAAAGTGTATAATTTGCCTACCTTATGTTGAACCGTTTAGCTAATATTATCAAAAAAGTAAAATTATTGTTGATTTTAAAAAACGATCTAGATACCATCGCACTGTAGATGCGTGTACATATTGTTTTTTATTATCAAGACACCTTTGAATTTGATTATTCTTTATTGTATTTAATATGGCTACTGTACTGTAATTTTATTTGTTTTTTTTTTGTGAATGTTGTAATTGTATTAGTATTTAAAATGCCATTTTCATACGATGAAAAGCGTGACATGTTGCAAGTCTATTATGCCAAAGGCAGAAACTCGAGAGATACATTAAACACCTATTTTGAAATGTACCCTGAAAGAAATCAACCAAACGAAAGTTATTTCTTAAGACTTCACCGAAATTTGTCAGAATACAGACAATTTAATGCATCAAGACCGAAATATGGGAGTAGGCTCCCTTTAGCAGTTAAAGAGGAAATTCTTGATTCAGTAAGTCTTTCTTATGTTTTTTTTGTCACAGATCTATGTTTTGATTTAATTTCAGGTAAACCTAAACCCGTCTATTTCTACAAGAGAGATATCTGTAAATTTAAATATCCCGCAAACAACAGCGTGGAGAACATTGAATGAGGCGAATTTCAAACCTTATAAAACACATACAAGTCAAGTTTTACATCCCGGTGATAACCAGAGACGGCTTAGATTTTGCAATTGGTTACTTGACCAAGCAAACCACGATGCGAATTTTGTTGAAAAAATAATTTGGACTGATGAATGTCGCTTCTCCAATTTAGGCGTTTTTAATCGCAATAATGAACACATCTGGGCAACTGAAAATTCTAGAGAGAACAGGCAAGTCCGAGATCAAATTCGCTTTGGGTTTAACGTCTGGATCGGTTTAACTAAGAATAGGTTACTTGGCCCTTTTATTTATGAGGATACGTTAAATTCAGTTAGATATCTAGAGTTCTTAAGAGGACCAATGCTGGGGTATTTGGAAGAAATGCCACTTAACGAATTAAGAGAACTTTGGTGGCAGCAAGATGGTGCCCCACCACATAACGCTGTTTTAGTTCGTAATTATCTAAACGAAATTTTTCCAAACGCATGAATAGGTAACAGAGGTGTTATCGAATGGCCAGCGCGTAGTCTCGACCTTACTTCACTAGATTTGTTTGTATGGGGAACCTTGAAAAATATTATTTATAAGCAGCGCTACGAAAACATCCAAGAACTTCGAAATAGCGTTATAACTGCCTGCCAAAATATTCTCCGAAGAAGTATTCAACGAGCAATACGTAGTGTAATCAAAAGAGCTGATATGTGTGTACAACAAAATGGTTTTCTATTCTATTCACCTATTGTAATCCTAAACGTTTAAAAATAGTTTAATTTATTGTTATTTTTCTTGCTTTACTTGATCTTTTTCGTTTACTTGTTTCTCATAGCTTTTTTTATAAGTCAAAAGTACATTATGTGTTAATAGTAATTATATTTTTTTTTTGTAAATTTATCTATCTTAATAATAAAAACAATATGTACACGCATCTACAGTGCAATGGTATCTAGATCGTTTTTTAAAATCAACAATAATTTTACTTTTTTGATAATATTAGCTAAACAATTCAACATAAGGTAGGCAAATTATACATTTTTGAAAATCACAACAAAATCTCTATTTAGTGGTCTAAGAATTCAAGATGGCGGCCATAAGAAATAAAAAAGCTGATGATGGTCGGCAGAAGACGAAACGTCGTATTAAAGTTTTGATGCCGCCATTTTGTAGGCAAGAAAAGGTTGTCTTAAGAATGTATTGTTCAATTTTGAATATCTTTGTAAATAAGGTCAGGAAAAAATAAAAACGAAAATGAGAGATTTTGGTTTTTTTAAAAAATCTCGAAAACGAAATAAAATTTTTTTGGTTTCTCGGCAGCATGTTGTTGTTCCCAAAATTTCGCAACTTTGCCAAATTTAAACCACCCCTCTATCTCTTACCGTTTTCGAAATCCCTATGGTTAGCATCGAATTTGAATCACCCTGTATGTATAATGTTGAAGTTGACTTTTTCTCAAGGAAAAATAATAATAAAATTCGGCCGCAACCTACAAATGGTAATTAAAAGAAACGTAATAATTTGAATAACAATTATGCTGTCTCTTTTATAATAAATGATAGAAATTAATTAGTAGGCATAAATACAATATGTTAACCTCAGATAAATCCAGCCTTATCATGTAAGGTCTATGCCGGGATTGTTATAAGAAAAGAACAAGTTCCTGTCTTACAAGACTAGGATCCTTTATTAGAATACAAATTCAAATTTCGCAGCAAAAAATATGATCCACGTGGGCGTCAAGATTAAAAGAAATGGCGGCCAAGGTGTCCCAAGGTCAACAAAGTGAAAGTTAAGGTGCCTCTGTTCTACTTACATATTACAAATCTCTGTTAACACTAACAGTGTCAAAAAATATCAGGTGATATAAATAAAAATTCTTAATAAATGAAAGTTGGTGTTATGCTGGTACATGATTCTAGACCTTTTCTTCCAAATAGATTTTTGTATCAAGTACCTAGTACTTTTATTCGAATAAAATTGATAAATTAGGTGTTCTAGGAAAATTTTAGAGAGCTTAAACAAAAAAATATTGTTTGTATCTAAAATAGGTTTTTTAGGACTCATTTGCTATTTCGGACTCGGCTAACGCCTTGTCCAGAAACATTCGTCCTAAAACACCTCATTTTAGGTACTTGATACAAAAATATCCATTTATTTATAAAAAATTCAAATGTTTTAGTAATCGAATTACTCGACAGAGAAAACGTTATAAAACACATGTTGCAGAAGGGCCATTCGTTTACTCGTCACTTCGAATTCCGGACTCGTGCGCCAATTGGCTACCTTCTGCAACTTGTATTAACGTACTATTATTTTGGTTCTGTCACACTTATATGCATAAATCAATAAAGAACAGCTAGTAATTATTACAGTTTAAAAAATAAATAATCCTTAAAGTGTATTTCTGGCTATCTTAAAAATATTTTGATATAACTGCAAATATTGACATGAAAATGAAGGATATGGTTATGAAAATTATTATAAATAAAGCTATAAATTTCTTTTGGTGTCTCTAGTGAATTCCTTTTCATTTTACTGTTAGTGTATGCTAGTTTATAACACATTATGGCATAATACATATAAATACTTTTGGGTCTGTCCTAAGATCTAATAAAAATAAACGCTTAAGCTTTACGTGCGAATAAGGTTGACAATATTCATAAACTTTTTAGGCTTTATACGTGAGCGTGTTTAACAATATCAAAAGTTATGTTCCCATTTAATTTATACTTTTAGTCGATTTATTATTTGAGAAAAAATAAGGCAGCAATTTTAAACGTTGTCGACAGGTGAGCCCTAACCACCGGAAAATAAATACCTATGTCATATGTTTTTATACGAATATTTTATATGTACTTAGCAAAATAGTAATAATAATATATATTTTTATTTGATAAAGCAGCACTTTTGTTATAAATTATCAATAATATTTGATTTTAAATCTGAATTTTATTAAAAATGTGATTGATGCTATTTATTTAGTGTCAATGGGATTGTGTCAAAATGCTATTTGCACGAAATATTAAAGATGAGTGAGTAGCGATAAAAAGGGAAAAGCAATTTTATCTCATCGATATGATCAATTTTTTAAATGACAACGAGCAGCAATTTGCTATTTGATAGTGTAAGTACTTTTTGATCGGTTCAATTTTTGTGTGTCAGCAGCTTATTTTCTATATGTTTTCATTTGTATCTCTTTTTTATTATGCAAGTACATTTTTTAGTATATTGAGTTCAATATATTTACACCTTTATACAAATTGTGGTTTCAATTTTTTGCGTGGAATAGAGTATCTCGGGTGTAAGTAAAAGTGGTTTAGTGCTTCCCATTAGTGTCCACTGGCAGCTTAATATGCCAGTTACAAAATATTTTTTGACAGTAATTTAAAATATAAAATTAATAATTTTTTACTACAAATAAATTACAATTCTTTACAATTTATAGGTTTTTATTTCTAAAGACATGAAAATACAATTTTCTTAAAAATAAACATTTTAGATGCATTGTTATTGAAGCGGCAACTTAAGTTGCCACTGAGCCCTTATCGTAGCTGAGTAATTATACCTACCAGCTACAATCAGTGACTTACAAAATCTTAGAAACTGTTTCTCTGTTATTATAATTCAAATACTCTTTAGTTTAGTTACGACTGCTAAGAGATCTTGTTGTATTGAAGTTTTAAATTGGTTGTGTATAAAAAAGCAATGTAAACTAAAATGTATGAGCAGAGTAATTATTTGAAATTTTAATTTAGAATACAATTGAGTTAAGTACTGTTAAAGTTTTAATTCAAACATTATTTTCGAAGTAACATATTTTTTGCATGGAAATGCTATTACTAGGTATAATTAGATATTTTTTCTTGTTTGTTTGTAGTTACACCAGAGGTAAAAATGGAAAAGGCTTGCTGCTGCTACACTAGTTAGTAGATGAATTGAATAATTACGCCGATGACTTGGATGTCTCTACAATAATTTTAGATCATCCTACCGAAGAAGCCAATGCCGATACTGATCAAGACCCAGATGTATAATAATAACAATAATGCCTTTTATTAGTTTGATGCACACAGTTACAGTTACATGAAATTGTATAAAATTACCTATATAAGTATGCATGTGCATGTAACCAACTGGGCGAAGTTCAGTTAGTAGTTACATACGTCACAACTTCTGCTCTTGCACTTAACCCATTTTATTTATCATAAATTCTGGACGGAAGATTACAATTTAGAGAGAGGTTTATGTGTGTAAATGTAAATGTAAAAGTACATAGTGATGGTGGACATAGTGTAAATGAATTTAACATATTGACACATCTAGAATTTGCTAGGATTAGAATAAGTAAAGAAGGATGACTGATTAACTATGAATAAGTAGTTTACTATTTTCAACATTATTTTACTGCAATGTTTGACGGTCAAGTATGAATTGATGGACATGCTTTTTAAACTGGTTTGTAGTTAGTTTTTTGCAATAGTCAGGTAGTGAATTATAAACATTGACGATACTATAACTAAAAGAGCGTTCAAAATGTGAGGTTTTATGCCGAGGAGGAGTAATTAAGGAACAAAATCTGGTGTTTGCACTGAACTTTATCTTTTCATAGAGGTACGGTGGTATTTTGCCAGTAATGATTTTATGATACAGAGTGCACAAATCTTCTGTTTTTCATATTTAACCACTGTATATCAATTAATTTGTGTGAAATGTGTTCATACTTCCTTACACCATAAATCAAGCGTAGGCAGGAATTCTGAATTTTTTTAATTCTTTGTTTGTTCGTAGCATTTAAGCAAGGTCCATAGAGAACGTCACAGTAGTTAAACTGCGAGAGGACAAGTGACTCACATAGGACAATTTTTAAATCTTGACCAATGCTGTATCGATTTTGAAAGATCAGTTTTAAATTTAAAAATGCTTTCTTTATCATCTCTGAGACTTGTGCCTTAAATCTAAGGTTAGAGTCCATAATCACTCCAAGATTTTTAACTTCCTCCTGAACAAGTAATATAGACTCCTTAACACGAATTTGTACGGCACATTTATGTCGGTCCCTTGCCTTACTTTTACCAAATAGCATCACAGATGATTTTGATGCATTGATATGCAACCCGTGCTCCTCAGACGTTTTAATAAGACTGCAGATATCACTATTTAAGCACTCTACCGCTTGTGTTGTACTACGTTCCCCAAAAACGTAGAATAGTTGAGTATCATCTGCATATTGATGAAACTTAACATACTTTAGACATTTGTAAAAATTCGAAGTATACAAGACGAAAAGCAAGGGGCCCAAAATAGATCCCTGAGGAACCCCACAGGTTACAGGCAGTGCATCAGACTTTTTATTGTTGAGTACTACTAGTTGTGTTCTATCCTTAAGATAATTTCCAACTAAGGTACAAGCGTCTAAACTGATGCCAACATAATGCAGTATGCTCACTAATAGATCATGACTAATAGTGTCAAAGGCCTTAGAAAAATCGAGCGAACCTAAAATTGATAATTTTCCCGAAACCGTTGCAGCAAAGATGTAATCAGCTATATATAAGCGACGGGAAATTTCGATAACTTGCCAATACGAATATTACTTTCAGAGTGTACGCAAGAGACAATGAAAATGCTTCAGATGTTGAATATATTGAACCAGAACTATCCACTTCTATGTCCACTGCCAATAAACCTGCGACAATATTTAGGAAAGGAAAACGAGCAGCATCATAAGAAACTAAGCGAATGTGGAACAAAAGGAATAATGCAAGTTTTTCTGTGCCATGTTTTCAAAGAACATATAGCTCCTCAGCGGAAGATTTGATGAAGCAGAATCTAACTAAACCAATTAATGCATTCTTCGCATTTTTTACTAAAGAATTTAATGACGAAGTTGTTATCCAAACAAATTTAAATTCATGACAAAAAGGATATAATGGAAATATTACTACAAATGCACTGTTTTACTTGATATTATGCTGCTTTCTGGATATCATCAGTTGCCAAGTAAGAGAATGTGTTGGGAGAATCGAACCTGATTGCTATGTGGTAATTGTTACTGATGCTATTCGTAGAAATAGATTAGAGGAAATTTTAAGATTTTTACATCTGGCAGACAATTCCGAAATAGATGGGTTGGACAAGTTTTACAAAATGAGGCCGATATTTCGCTATTTAAATGAAGCTTTTAAACAAGTTAACATCTAGGAAAATTTTGTGTTGATGAAAGAATTATCCCATATTATGGTCATCATGGCGCTAAGCAATTTGTACGCGGCAAACCTATTCGATTTGGTTTTAAGTTATGGTGTTTGGCAAGTACTGAAGGTTATTATTACACGCAGAACCGTATTGTGTTTCGAGTACGCGCTTGCCAGAAACAACGTACGGGCAAGGTGGAAGCGTAGTTTTGGGAATGACAGAGCATGCAAATATTCCAAAGGGTACTAAACTTTTCTTTGCTCATTTATTTTCATCTGTGGGTTTTTTGGATGCACTCACTCAACGTTCGTTTGGATGCACTGGAACGTTAAGAGAAAGTAGAGTACCAAAGGAATAGGGCTCACACCAAAATCTATTATGGCAAAATCGAAATGGGGAACTATGGAGGATAAGAGTGATGGAAACATAAATGTTGTTAGATGGAACGACAATGCAGCTGTTACCGTCATAACCAACTGCATACCTCTGCATCCATTGAAAACCGGTAACAGGTACTCAAGAACTGAGAAGAAAAAGGTTGAAATAAAAATACCTGGTCCAATTGCAGCATATAATCAAAACATGGGAGGTGTCCACTTACCAGTCCTCCATTCCCACAAAAAAATGGTGGTGGCCATTTTTTAGGTGGGCTCTTGATGAAGATTGTGTTCAAGGCTGGTTGGTATATAGAAGATTTGGCAATAATTTATGTTTGTTAGAATTTCGCCGTTAGTGCGGACTACACATACTGGTGACGTACGGTACACAACCTTCCAGGCTAGGGTCTAGACCATCATCCTCTTTATTATTTTCTCCAGTACTAGAGAATTTACGCCGTGATGGTAAAGAACACGTAATAATAAAAGGAAAGTCTAAGTACAGAAGATGTACAGTATGTGGAAATCGCGCATCATAGGAATGCAAAAAATGCCCACTGGCAACTAGAATATTTTTTTATATATAGGAAGTAATAAATTTTGCAAAAACTTTATGGGAATTATTTTAGGACCTTAATACACTGTATATAAAGTTTCAGCGAAATTCCACCATAACTGAATTATGGGCACTAATGGGTTTTATACAAAATTTCTTGGATTTCTTTACAATCCTTTACGTTAGCTAAGCGGTTATTAGCCGCTTACTATGTAAAGAAAAATGTGTAACTATAATAAATTTTGAATAATAATAAAAGTAATTATAATAAAGTAATGAAAATAATAAATCTCCAAAAAATACTAACCTTACACCACTTATAATTGTGCATTTGGCCCATCGGTTGATTAAATTGGGCCGGTTCAAATAAAATTATTTGCTTAATTACCACTTACCATCAATAATAAAGAATGCAAAAAAAAAGAAGTTATCTCGGGCGCCAAATTGTCTTTTTTTAAATTATCGGGACAATTAAACCGACTTGACAAAAATGTAAAAAATAACAATATACAGACTATGTTTATTGAATTAAATGTAATGATGAAATAATAAAGGTCTTAAAATTATTCTTAAAGTACTAAATAAAACACTACATAAATACCTTATAAATTTTTGTACACAAACTTGTCTTTTTGACAACCACTGGTATTTAAATATGAATACGGAGAGGTTAACAGGATAAAGTCTTCTTACGTCATCATGGTGCAATATTGGCATAATGTTATCAGCCACACCCCAAATTGAATTTATCTTTATTAAATCCGTATAATTTCTTCTAAAATTTTTTAAATCTACTTCTTATTGAATTAATTGGAAGTATTCAAAAAAAAATTGCAATCATTAAAACGAAAAAATGTACGCAACCATAAAATCAACTGCGTACTTAAAATTCAATTACGTTGAAAACTGAATTAATGATAAACGTGTAATTAAAGAAAAAATGGTATAAATATACCTCAAGAAAACGCCTAAAAAGAACAAAATGATTTTATTGTATGTAAATGTATTAAAAATATCTCTTACCACCAAACTGATGGCGTTTTTCACATAAATTTAAATAAGATCAAAAAGAAGCAACTTCATGCTTCGACATTAAACAGGAAGTGAAAATGGAGGATTTCGAAGTAGATGATGAGGTCATGTGTACAAGATATCAGCAGATTAACTTAACGCAGACGCATTGCTTAAAGAATTAAGTCACGATGCATTGCGCAACTCAATGACTAGAAAACAGTTTATGGGAATATACCTTAAAGAAATATATATAAATATATATAAAGAATTAATATATGAAGATATGCAAATTAAGTTGCCTACCTCATACCAATATTTCAATAATTAAAATTTTCTTGTATTTAGAACTAAATGAAGGAAAGATCTTAAATTGAGGTATATTTTATACAACTACGTTACTAATGTTTCCTATACTTTGTTTACTTTATTACATGTATCCTATAATTTATTAAACTTTCCTACCTCTTTAAGATATTGAAATACATGCCTTATTCCTCCTTTTTCAATTTTAAGATCAACCTTTATTCCATTGCTAATTCCCAGCCTTTTTTCTGGTATCTTTTAATTAATTCTCTACACGACTCAAGGATATGTTTAATTGTAAGTTTTTCTTTGCAGTAAGTACGGGGTGTTCTGTTATATTTTGAAAAAACATTAAATACAAATTTGTAGGATTCTAATTATATTATCTTTTAGGACAAATTTTCAAATATCTCATAAACTGATGGAAGAATGAACCCAATTTACATTTTTTTAAACGGAACACCCTGTATTTTATTCAATAATTAGATAGATGTTTTAAGCTTATTTCAAAATATATTATTTCGTCCAGCCAATTTTTAAATAATCGAGTTTAAAATTTAAAGAATACCTACGGTAGACTTAAATTGTTTGTATCCATGGACAAATTAATGTTTGACATTATGATATTGTTAATGACAGTCACAGCATTAGTAATTAAATTGAACCAATCAAAGTTAGAACTTTAATTATATAGATAGACTAAATAAGAGCATTATATACATTGAACAGACTTTGTGTATATAAACATTTCTAAGAAACCATTTAAGATTAAAACGTTCCAGTAATGTAAACATGTAGGTTCCAGTGAGAAAGGAACACCCCTTTTATTATTGCAGTATAAAAGGAAAATGTAAAGATATAGAAGTTAGTTAGTTCCTATACTTCATGAAGAGTTGCGACTCAGAATTCAGTTAGTAAATACGTCTACTTGTGGTTATCAAAGTAATAACTTTGATTCAATGTAAGTGTTTAGCATTAGTGATATTGAAATAAAAGTTTTTAAAAACAACTTATTTCAAACAAGAAGCTTAATTCACGGCGTGCTCTACACCAAGCGGGAATATAGTGTACAGCCCTTATGGTTCTATAAGTATACTTCTACACCCATGGCTACAAATTATAGCTACTTAACAGTTTGGGCAATAAATAGAAGATTTAGTGCTTTATGCTCAGTTGTAGATTGAAGTGGGCTAGGTTCATAAAATTATCGATTTGCTTTATTAACCAAAAAATATTTACATGTACCTAGATATGTTCGCTTTAAAAAGTGGGGTTGCTTCTTCCTGAAACTAATTGTTAAATGCTGGGACGCCCACTTGTTTTTAAATATGGAATAAACAAGTAAACCATTATACAATAAAGTTAAAAGAAATTTCTACAATAACAAATTTTATTACAACCTATATTTTTTAATTACAAACTGAAACACCTTAATGCTAATGTTAGTAATGTTATAACCTAATGAATAATTAAAATTGTAAGTAATTAATGCAATCAGAATACCTTATTCTTGGTCACACGAAACGGGTGCATGTTGGATCAGCGTTTTGGAAATTTTTTTGTAATATTACTTCAGGGTTGAAATAAATCTGAATTTGTATGCTGAATAAATTTGCAGGATTAAGGGTTTTAGAATACCACTTCCCATTAACGCTGGTGATTACCTCACTCTTGATTAATCGTACTAATACCATTAATTGGATTAACGGTAAAAGGTGAAGTTAAAGTAAAAATAAAAAGTAAACGTGAAAGTAAAAAAAGTGCCTGAATCAAACATTGTAAAATATCTTTAAATAACTCACCATATAAATTATATAGCACTTTTAACAAAAAATATTTAACAGAGCAAAAGTGGATGCCCTACTGCCTTTCAGTATCGCACAAAAACAACGCTCTCAAAAGGTCTTTGCGCATGAACATGTCTAAAACTCAATGTGCAAACGATATGCGTACGAGTTCTAATTAATATAATTAAATGCATATTTTTATACAACTAGATATACAACACACACTGCACGAAATGCACTTTAAGTTGCCTACATAGAGGTGAATTATTAACAATACGTTCGAAGTTTGTTACAATAGGAGTGTGAGACGTGACATCAGTAGGCCTAGAATTGTAATGAAATGCATGCAGTAACATATAGAAATCGTGCAGTCATAGTACTACTATATTTAATGCTACAAAATATTTCATTGTATAATTATAAAAATTACGAAACCTCTATAAATCAATTGTGAGCGTCAAAAAAGTTTAATATCATAGCGAAAAGTATTGCAATAAAAGTCTAATTAATGGTTGCATTTACTGAAATTGCAGTTACATATGCGTTGTTTTGTCTAACTATAAAAAATTAAGAAATAATGCAATTGCCGACCGTAACGCAAGTTTAGTTCAGTATCCCAATCACTTTTACATTAGAGATAAAAAAATAATAATTCTTGTACATATTGTTAACTAATTGCAACAACTTCAACAAATAATCTTTCACTTAAATATTAATTATGATCTGTTCTGTGGCTGTTGCTATTTAGTTATTATTGTTTGTTTAATAAACGCCAACTTTAAAACTTTAAAATTTGATTAACATCAAGGAAATCTGTCGTGTCTCAATACTTCCCGCGCGGCAATCGGCCTACTGACGTCATTGTCGGAGCTGGTATAGAGTACGTCGTGTTTATTCGGAAGAGCTGAAATATGAAATAATAAAGTTGTATTACTCTAATGACTAGAGATCGGATTTATATGCACAAAAAGTCAGAAAAAATGCACGTTAGTATGCACAACAATACAGAAAAAATGCAGTAAAATATGTATAAACACTTAAAAAATGTAAAAAAATTTGCACCAAACGTTTTATTTATAGAACAAATTAAAATAAATCAAAACATCAAAAATCAGTACTGGAAAAATTTTGCAGCAAAAATTTTATTGATAGAACAACATAAAACATAACAGATTAGCAGATCACATGTCATGATATCAGATATCAAAAGTTCAAAACATGAAAAACAGTCCTAGAAAACTTAATTACTACGTTTGTTACACCTAATAATCAAATGCTGCTCTATGTTATCTATGTAAAGTTTTTGCGTCTATCACTATAGATGTTCTTATATACACACTGGTAATTGAAGAGAACTTAAATTTAGGTATAAGATGGATTTCAATATTTATATTGCCTTCAAATTCCCCCTGTTAATACACTTGTTATTTTTTTCATCTTGTTAATATTTCATTCAGTTTCTTTGTAATAGCATCAGATTGACGTCCCAACACTGCCTCCCTACATATTTAAATTTTACTAATTGTTTCTACTGCTGAAACTAAGAGCATACCTTGCGTCTTCAGAATTTTTAGTGTCGCTTACAAATTTGTAATTTCTTTTCAAAAATACCAAAATGTGCTGAAGTTACGGTTTTCTTAAAATTTTCTGACAGTTTTTAATTGCTTCATTTCCAGCTTCTGGAAACTCCATTACTATATTCTTAAAGCATTCAAAATTATTTGCGTAATACAAAGAGTCGTCCAACCGTGTTCCCCATCTTGTAACAATTGGTGGTGGCGGTAAAGTGATATTAGGTAATTTTTCTTTAAAGTGCTAAACTCGTAAAGTGTTTTAAAAATTTCTTTCTGCCATTTTTAATTAATTAGTTAACATAGGGAAATTGCAAGCGTATCGTTTCAGCAACTCTATTCATGCCATGCGCTAAACAATTGCAATGTAGTATTAGTTTTTTATAAAAAACTTTTAAATTCGGTGCAGCTTTACCATATATGCGATTGTATCTGAAACCACGAGTAGAACTTTTTCATGTGGCACGGGATGGAGGTAGAAAGAAATTCGTTAATCCTTCATTAACGAATCTGGCGATGGTATTGCTGTTAGATTTTTCCAACTCTTTGGAAGATATTAAGAACGGTTTTGTTGGTGTATTTTCGTTCAACACGCCGACCATTAAATTCACGTATCTTCCACAACTATCTGCGGTTTCGTCCACAGGAAACTAAACGTAGTTGTCTCCAATAATTTTTCAAACACTTCTTTATTTACGTCCTTGATGTAACTTTTACGCAAAATGCTTTCAGCGGGCACGTGTGACTGACAATATTGTTCTGAAAACTCCGGATTTTCTAATTTATTTCAAGGTATATTTGCACTGATAAGTGTTTTGCAAAGTGCGAAGTAAAATACTTTACCACCGGCGTCCCGCGAAGAAGTCGCGTACGGCTCTGCAACTGTTTATTGTCTGTCCGAAGCAGCGTTAACTAATTTCAGCATTTGCAAGTGAACTTTTGTTTTAACATGCTGAACTATACTAAATTTTCTCTCATACATAATCTGCGAGAATCAACCATATACAATAAACTATTAACATACGAGTAGAAGCAACGAAACACCCACCGTCTTTGAACACGCTCTGCAAAAGAGTCTATTACAGTCATTAATTCGGGATAATCTCGAATCTACTCGTTCATAGAAGGCTTCACCTGAGGAAAATTCAAAGAAGTTTACGCACTCTCAAGACACACCCTTTCACTTTGCAAGTTTTAGTGACTGATTTTAAAAATTGAGCATAGCGTACCTGTGAGTCACGTGGTTCGCAAGCAGGGAGCTCTAAGACGCGAACTTAACTACAGCTGACAGACCGAGACGTGGCCGGTGGGAGAAGTCACTGATAGATAGATTCAGAAAGTATTCGAAAAACAGAAATGCAATGATGTAAAAATTTTACTTAATAAATTCTAACAAAAATGCACAATAGCAGAAAATATGCACAAAACATCGTAAAATGCAAAATATGCTAAAAACTTTTTGCATACAAATCCTACATTTATTATGATTCGTGCACATTTTCACTTCTTGTTCATTTACATGCAACATTAACGTCATGCACCAAAGCATGAAATCCTATTTCTACTAATGACAATAAAAGTTTCGAGAGTTAGAAATGAATATCACCGAATTTATCCCAGAAGGAGAGTCCCATCAGTAAACACCGGGAAAAATATTGTTAAACATTTTGGAGAAAGGATTTTACTTTATTTTCAAGGCATTCTTAACATGTTGTTTATATGAATATAAGAACTGCTTTAATTTTTTTAGAAAATTCTGAGGTATCTATGAGGGATGCAGTAAATTATTTCAACACATGGTTGAACAAAATTTATAGAACTTTACGCTCTTGCAAGTACCACCTATAAATTTCTTTCCATCCAGAGTTTAAGCGAAGATAATAAGAGGCAACGTTTAGATTATTGTCAGGAAATTTGGCAACACATTCTGAAGGAGAAACACTTTTGGGTCAAAGAAACCCGCACAAAATTCAAGCTGTCAATAAATGTGTGGTCTGTTGCTACGAAATAAAATCATTGGACCGATTTTTTATGCTGGAAGTGTGGACGGCCAAAGATATTTAAATTTTTTCGAAATGAAATAGTATAATGCCCCTTATCTTTAGGTGCTACTTTATATTGCGCCCTTCTGGTTTGGTAACCCAGCGCGGTTTTATCTTGCCTCGGCTTTGCTCAATCGGGTTTATTTTATAAACGGGGTGTGGTTCGTAGTAATTACTGGATGGGCTTAACACTGTAACCTTAAATAAAAACCGTAAAGCATTTTCAAAATGTATATTAATCAGATATTGACAATAAATAAAAAATCAGAAGGTAATGAACACAATATGTAGGTGAACTTCTCGGTCCGGGTCGTGGCGTCACTGGGTGCGACGTCGCTTCTGTGAACAAAGAGAGTTTTGTTTAATCTATTCCTTACCTAAGAGGCAAAGTTTAGGTTACGGTCCTGCATGTACAGTAGCGCGAGCGTTATGCTTGATGCAGTGTTTGATCAGCGCCAGCGCAATGAACTCGAATCGTTTGAGAAAATCGATATCGTGTTTATATGTCAGTAACTCTGAAGCGCTGAAGCAAGGATGTCCTACTCCTCGGGAAATAATACACGCGAATGCGCGTCTGCAAACGCGAGTCTCTCGACGGTCTTTCTCTAATTATAACCGGTTTAATGTAGGCAATTAGATAATTTATCTAACTAAATTAATTACCGATCTCTATACTAAGTTTAATTATTTATAATTAATCAAGGGAACAAAATACTTAATATTAAAAACTACTCTAATAGGTTTACGTAAAGATAGAATAATTACGTACTATCTAATATATTTACAAACGTTCTCGCACCAGGTATTTACGATGGTTAGGTGGACTACTAATTTATACAACAGGTTATGGAGGTACTCTTCTGCGATTCACAGACACTGTGTACGGTTATTAAGTACTGGATGTAGGTAGGTGTGAGTTTCGAGCGGGATTTCAGTAATGTCCAGAAGACGTAGGCGACGGCCTGTCTTTACTGTATATACTAAGAGAAAGGTCGTAGGTCTTTACAGCCCTGTAACAAACCTTCACCCAGTGTTATGAATACTGGGTACCCCGTTCTTATATACTTTTTGGCATGAGAGGATCACCTTCGTATCCGGTGTACTTGGTATTACGTTTACTGGTGTATCAAAATTTTGTGGTGGCCTGACAGATTACCCTTGTTAATTTATGTAGTATAACTTGGGTACCAATTATTTAGTTCTTAGTGTTATGAAATTGTAGAGTAGATTAGAAACGTGTTCAAATATAATAGAGACAATTAACTTGGTTGCGTTATGCAATTAATCGTTTGAAAACATGTGTTCGCAAATGCGTATGTCAATAATCTGGTAGACATCTGATATCCTTTTAGATATTATCGAGGATATTTCTTTTATGTTGGTAGTTTAATTAAAGCTATCTTCTTGCTACTCTCTTTCTTTTAACCAACTCGTTTTCTCAAATATTCGTTTCTTAGTTATCCGTCGCGGTATTGATTAAATTTTTGGAATCGATTGTCTTAAAAATTGGCGACGTAATTACTAACATATTTTTAAAACCTGGTCTTAAACATAACTTTCATTAGGAAATATTTCGTATATATAAACATGGTTATGGAGACTATTTAATTTATGTCTGTAATTTTTAGAATACTACAACTTCTTGTGAATTTAAAGTGATTTCTATCTCACATAATACGATACCTTACTGTAGTGGGTGTTCAAAATAAAAATCCTTGACATGTTGCAGATTATGTAGTAGCGAATTTTAATTATGTATGATCCAATTCTGTTAACATATACTCTAAATTAGAGATTTATCCCCGTTTATGGAATCGCTACTGCTACATTTTTGAGATGTTTTTATTATGTTTGTGTTATGTAATTTGATTTATTTTATAATATTACTTTAATAGTACTATTATTTTTACACTGTTTCTCAATATTCACTTAAATATTTTATATTTAAATTTAAATTTTTATTTTGTAATTTACGTTTAATCTTTATAAGCAACATTTTTAATTAGTGATAACATGTCCGTTAAACATGTAGGATATTCTGATTGGACAATTTTTTGAAAATATTTAGTTGAATACACGATTTGTATTGTAAGTTTATACTAATAATTAGGGGTGTTCATACACCTGTAATTGCATTTATGAGTTTGTTTATATGTATGTGCAATTTATTAAATACTTACTTTCATAGCAATTAGTACTTGGTCTGATCCGGTGTTTAGCAACTTAAAGTATTTTGTAATTCTTTTGCCAACTTTTATTTTGTTCGTTTAAGTCTATTATTATGGTTTCTTTAAAACACGCATGATTTTTTCCTGGATTTTTTCTTGGTAAATATTTAGTCGAAAACTGTAAGCTTTTATGTTTTTGGTTTACTGTTAGTACCACGTAATCGAATTAGTTATGTCATTAGCTGTAGCTACTGACTTTCAAAAAACTTGTTTGGCACGTCCACTGATCTGTTTGAGACTAAAGATTTTGTGAACTCCACCTTTGAGTAATGTTTGATTGTAATGTTAATACACTCTTTCTAAATAGCTCATTCCTAGTATTTTATCTAACCGAACGTCGTCAAATCAATATTTTTGATTTTAAGTTTATTCACGTTAACAGAGTGACGCACTTGTTTTCATAGCATCCGACATGTGTCATATCTTTTGGACATCCTTTTTGTAAAATATTATGAAATAACTTTGAGTAGTATTATACTTTCGTTTATGTGTCATACCGTAATTTATCTATATGAAGCGTGTCAAAGTGTATTCTTTATCAATATTTGCGCATTTTTAAACCTTAAATGCTTGTTTAGTGCATTTAATTTAAAACGAAGTTTTTACGTTCTTAATATCTTTCGGTTTTGTATGAAAACTATTGCATGTTATTTATCAGCAGCTATTATAACAATGAATATAAAGCATGCGCTACCATACCTTAATCAATATTGAGCCTACTTGTTTAAACTTGCTTTTTTAGCATAAAGTACACAAGAACTAAGTTATAACTCTGAAATCTTCATATTGTTAAATTTATGTCTTGACAGCATGAACAAATTCAAATTCTGAATATTAACAAACTTTAACACTAATCTTTTTTCAATCAATTACATTTAAAAGAAATTGTTATTAAAAATTAATAACCGTTTAATTTAGAAAATTTGATAGTAATCAATAAATATAACAATGAAATTAAATGTCAACACATTAATCAATATTGCCACTGTTAAACTTGTTTATAAAGTCTTAAGCAAAAAACAATTTACTTTAAATTTTTTTATCTTGTTTTAAAACAAAACACTATTCAATTCTATTAACACAAACAAATTCAAACAACATATCAAAACGTGTACCAATTTTTAACAATACTTTTATCAAAAATTAAAAATTAAAAAATAAAATTTAAAAATAAAATAAAACAAAATAACACAAACTAAATCAAAACAATAATTTAAACTTAAACCACTAATACATAAAATAAACACACTACATAAACACCAAAACACTATAAACACAAAAACAAAAATACACAAAACACAAAACACAAAACACACAAACACAAACACACAAACACAAACACACAAACACACAAACAAAATTTACACAAACACACAAACACAAACAACAAAACACAAAATACAAACACACAAACACACAAACACAAAAACACAAAACACAAAAACAAAACACACAAACACAAAAAAAAACAAAACAAAACAACAACACAAAACACACATAACACACAAAAACAAACACACAAAAACAACAAAACACACAAAACACACAAACACAAAACACACAAAACATAAACAAATACAAACACAAAAAAAAACTATAAAACAAAAGACACAAACACACAAACACACAAACACAAATACAAAACATACAAACACACAAACACACAACATACACACAAAAACACAAACACACAAACTCAAACTCACAAACACACAAACACTCAAACACACAACCACACAAGCACACAAACACACAAACACATAATCCTACAAACACCGTGGCCGATCTTGGCGATACTTTGTCATACGTATGAGGGTGCAAATTTATATCCTAGTAGGCACTTACCTATCTTAAATTGGGAGCACCATTTGTCAGTTTTTGTGAAAATTGAAATCCAAGGGCGGGGTAAATGTTAACCAATTTCCGTCTGAGTGAAACGGTTAGTACCATGACAATTTCAAGCTAGACATTAATATAGTTATGGAATACAAAGTATTTTTGATTTAATTTATTAACACTGACTGAACTTCCCCTGCATACATATATTTGTACTATTGTGTCCTACATGTGGGGCAATAGAAATATGCACAACAACAAATATTTCATTAGATGATATTTTGTGAAACATTTTCATTAAATCAATATTACATTCTGACATCCAGTGGTTGTTTTTTAATGGTATTCTGCATACTTCCCCCAGTTCTTTTGTGAATGTACCAACTGTTTTGTATCACCATGTAAATGCAATGACTTATGAGAGAAAAATACCATTTTTCCCCAAACATACGTTCTGGTCTGAGCCTCTCCCATATTTTTATACAAATGTACTACGTCCGGTTGCTCTACTTCAATATATTTCTTTTGTTTCTGTAAGTAACGCCTCACTGATCGAATAAGGTTGACTCCAGACACTTTGGAGCTAAGCGAAACAATATTTTTGTTATTCCATTTTGTGAAGATAATGGAATTTTTGATTTTCTATGATCAAAAGTACCTCTCTTTCTTTTTTTCATAACTTTGGAGTCTACCAGAGGACTATTAGGTAATCGATTCTCGTGACTAGTTCCAGTTCCAGAAATTCGAGCAATGCTGGAGAAGAGAAAAAATTATTGAAAAACAGATGTAATTTACCTCTGGCCATTTTTCTCTTAGTCGGTCATAGTATTCCAGAACTAGTTTCTACTCCCAGGTCCGTATTTTCATTTCCACAAATATTGGTTGATGCTGCGTGATAAGGTTCCAACCAGTTAATGAACCCAAAACGCGTTGTGCTGACCGATAGCTTATATCCATATTTGATAGGTTTGCTATGGATATACTGTTTGCAACCATGTCTTTCGTTTTTTTTATTGAACCATCTATGCTGTGGTATTCTTCAGCCATGGAATATTATAAAAATTTTTTATTGAGATGTTTAGATGCCGAACTTTGGCAAACATCAGATTTATGTATCATTGTATTATTAGCGAAATTCTCATTTGGCATAATATATTCAAACTTACCCCGTGAAATGGATTTGGCAACCAAATTATTATAGCCAACAATATGCTTTTCCCAGTACATTCTTCGCCTTGGCAGAGAATAAATATGCCGATGAAGTTCTTCATTTTAAACAAAGTGATAATTTACGTTCTATTCTTTTGAGATGCATATCGATTTGTTTCGTTCACCATAATTTTCAAAATTTGAGAAACATGGTTGAAGGTTCTTCTTCAGCATTACGATATTCCTCATTTGGAAAAACGTTGCTATTTAAAGGTAAATCTTCTTTCATGTATTCGTACATATTCTTCCTTTCGCCAAATATGACATTCTCGCCTTAAATTCGCTAATGGGGACCTCATTTTCTGATTTTCAATCCTCATTGGATCTACTTTACTAACGACTTCAGGTAGAATTCATTGATGAATTAGGTAAATTATTGATGTCCAGGAGGTCTGCATCGCCTTAACCCTCATCGTGAACGATGATATGAATATCATCGTAAGCATTGATTGGTGGTAGTAGAGTGACTTCTTTAGCATCACTCTCATCATCTTCAATCATGGACAATGTCTCATGAAGTGTAAAATTTCAGAAAAAATAAAAATGTGTTTACTTCTTGTGGTGTAAACAAAATATTAACAAATAGCAACACACTACACTTATGGTAACATTACATAGAAAGTGGCGGATTTGCCTAATGTTCTACATACAATGCAATTTTTAATAAATAAATGAAATTTGGTAGGTAGATATGTCAGATAAATCTGGATTGTTTGACATATTGAATTGTTTTCTGTCATTTACGGTTTGCCCGGAAATGTTTATTAAACCGTAAGTAATAAGTAACAAGTTCCACGCCGTCCGACGATACGACGCCGCGCCGGCTGCGTTTTTAGAAAAACTAAGGCTCCTTAGAATAAACAATGCATGTTTGCCATGGTGAAACTCTCAGTTTTCCTAACAAATTATTTCATTTATTTCGTTATTTTTATTGATGTCATAACCAAATTGTGTATTTGTTGCTTTATTCGTACTGTATTCGTATTTTTTTTGTATTTCACTTAATATTAAATGTGTTTTTGGTAAATTAGTCATGCAAGTTCTGAAAAAATAGATGTGCTTCTAATTTTTGGATAATGTAGGCAAAATTCTACAAACGCTGCTCGTGTGTATGCCGAGAGGTTTCCAGAAACACGTCATCCACCCAGACAATATTTTCCTAAACTTGTGGCAAAAAGGTGCGAGTGCCCAGATGAAAACGCAAATAATGGATTTATTATAAATGAAGAAAAAGAGTTAGACCAAAAATGCTTCTCTTAGAGAAATCGACGGTGTGTGTCAAAGATATAAAGATTCGGTCTTTAGAATTTTATATAAATATAAATATCGATCCTACAAGTATAAATTGCATCAGCATTTGCACAAAAATTATGAAGAAAGAATAAATACTTCAATATTGTAATTGACATATACTTTGATGACAACAACATTCCATTTAAAATTCTTTCTTCAGAACCAAATGTTGCAATCCAAGAATTTTGGAAACGGTTTTCTAAGTAATGCCTCACTGCCAAAGTATTATTGGGTGGGACACCGGCGTGGTGAAAAAAAATATTTGGAAGATGTTTTTTTCAGGATTGTCTATATTTATATTTTTAAAAGGCTAAGAAAGAACTGCAGATGGTGGTTGCCAATTCAACTATAATTCCCATTTAAAAAAATGCAAGTTTATATTATTACTAAAAAACCGCACCGCACTTCTAAGTACGCCACTGAATTCGGCACTTCGCAATATAGGGGTACCGCTGACGAAAAATATCAGTGTAATAGTATTAATCAAGGTATAAGGCCTTGAAAAAAGTGTCGAAGTATCGACCTTTGGCTATAAGTCCAAAACAAAATAAGATACTAAATTTTCGATTTTGCATGTAATCTAGTCAACAAAGTAGTACGTGAATGTAAAAACTGCAAACTTCAATCTTTGATAATAACAACGATATCTTTAAACTACAACTAAAACAACGAAATCGGGACACACGGTACATTAGGCACATCTGGGTTAAAAATTAGATTATAGTACAAATATAGTATTCGTTTTTCTTCTTTACGCTTTCATATAGCGTTATTATGTGTAATTATTTTGCATATGTGGGCATTGTAATAATTGCTGCTATTTAACGTTATCGTATATGGTTACATGATATGTTGTTTCTTCAATGGTATGTGCTAATGTTAAACGTTGCGGTTTGTATACTTCTTTAATGTGATTGTTATGAATTAAATGTTGCAATCTCTATAAGGTGCGTGCTGTCATTATTAAAAAATAACAAGCGTTTATTAAAAATTATTATTGATAAACACATTCTAATTTAAGCTAGCATTAAAAGAATAACCAGTCTCGCCTCATGGTGTGATAATGCTAACATTTTCCCAAAATCTACATTTGATTGTAATGTGCTTTGCATGTCATGCGTATTTGAATTTTATTCAAAAGTTAAATTTGATTCTTCACGGTTAGGCCACTTAGTATGGCACATTTAGAGCTTTATTCTTTTTATGCGGTTAACGTGTTTCCTCTTACTTTCATTACATTACAGTTGCTGAACTCGTGAATAAGTTATAGATGAGTGCGAAGAGAAAACACAATTTGTTATACCCTATTGACAATCTAACAGTGTGCGGAATGAATTAAATCTACGTTATTTAAATTCAAATGGGTAAACTTGTTTCAAAAAAGTTCTTTTTGTAAACGCTTTATGCAAACGTTAATTGTTCATTTTATTTATTTCATAAAAATAATATTTTTTGCACGATTGAGCTTTTTCGTTTATTTATCATATCTGTTTCCAAGACAGTAGGATATTTTTACTGCTTGCGAGGCTCAACTCGTCAGTAAGATTTTACTTACCAACGTAAAATTATAATAGGTGCTATTATTTCACAACAATAAGAACAAAAAATTTGGACATTTCTATTTAAAACGACTTTTCGTTTATTTAGTAGAAATTAAATAATTTAAATTGTGGTAAATTTAATACAATCGTGCAAAAAATATGAGCATCACGAACATTAAGGGTTGCACCGGTCTCCGGCCAAACATGGCCGTCGACTGGTAAGCGTCCCTTACTGTTCTTGATACTCAATATACTATTATAATGAAAAGATTTGAATTGTATAATTTTGATGGTACTAAAAGTATTGATTTATCTTAAGTCAAAATTGGACTCGAAGAATTACCTTGTCATCTTAGCAAGTTCGGCTTATAGCAGACTCAAACAAGTAGTAATTTTTAGGATGACAGTTATCCTAAAACGTCTTTTTTATTAACTATTCATAACTGTTTTTCACTCTAGTAGCGCATGAACCTTTGTTATTAGGAAGGCACTTGAATACTTGTTTATACTTCTGGTTGAAGAACCCCTGGTCATTTACGGAGACCAGAGAAAGTTAAAGGAGCACCGATTGCTTTACCAATGCCACCAGTCATCGCCAACTTATTTATGACAAACTTAGAAGAAAGGGATTTAGAATTAGCCAAAGACAAACCAAGATTATGTCTAAGATATATTGATGATATAGTGGAAAATCAAATTGACTATGGGGATAGAAAGTGACAACCATTTACCATTTCTCTAGCACCATAAATGGACCAACTGAAATCGGCAAAAACATGGATTCTCAGAAAACTACATAAAGAGAGACCCAAAACCGCAATACCCAAAACAGATACAGAAAGAAAAAGAGGAGGCCAATAAAATACTGCGGCCTATGCAAAAGCAATTACAGTTAAAAGATGCAGAATGCGTAAGAATTAAAATCAATACTGAATTAGGACTGATAAAATGTTGGGGACGGTCAGTGCGAATCCAAAACCTAAAATAAATTTGGAAGTTCAAACTAACGGAAAAAACAGCGCAAGACGAGAGCACAGATTGGCAGTAAAGGAAAACACGCGACTTGCAACGGGCGTAGTACCCTTAGATATTACTTTTGTTTGTTTAACCCGCTCCAAAGAATAAGATTTGAGTTCTTTTATAATTCCAACATTTTTGAATAAAATTTATTACCGGAGATGATTATTTTTATTACGTTTTATTAAAACTGAATAGGTTCAATTTATAAAGATATCATTTACTAGTTAATTTTTACTTTGCTTGCTAATAAATTTCGGTTTACGTAAATGAATTTTAAGCTTTGTGTTTACTAACTCCTTTCTTAATTTATTGCAACGGTTAGCTTAGTTAATATAAAGAAACGATTTCTGTTATCGTTGATCAAAATTATGCTCATTTTGATTTATTTATTTATCTGGATTCCTATTGAGTTGACCTCTTTCTGCATTTATATATTCAATAATTGTGTAAGCTTGTGATATTAATAATCTTTAGCAATAAAAGTAAATCAAACGTTATACTCATTTAATTAAATTCCAAATCTGAACGAAAATCCATCAATATGTTGTTTACAAATATATATAAAATTAAACCTATATCTATAATAACCTTCTTAAAGCTAACATATAACAAATAAAATCTTTATCGGAATCAAACGTATTGTTTATCGTTAAATCGTGATAGTCAAATGTAAAAGTTCGAGAAATCAAACAAAACAGTTTTATTTATTAACACAAACAAAAGAGGTTCTTACTTATTTTCATTGACAATGTAATGCTGGTGTTTCTTTGACCGATAAACGAGCCTCAGATAGGTTAGAGCCTGCTCTTCCGATGATGTCACCTGCTCGCATTCTGGCACCGTTTCTCTGCTGTTGCCCTTATCTTTTCTCATACTTTTGTGTAGTTGAATACGGTTCTAATTTTCTTCCACCAGTTAATGATTTTAGTAAATAATTGTTCTATATTTTTACACTGTACAGCGTTTACTTAATCGTTCAGTTTTAACTACAATTAGTCTGCGTTATTTACAAACCGCGAATTCTCCCTTTTTACACATCAATAAATTCGACTTATTGTCCTTTATACTTCGATTTACCAATTTGGATCGATTACCGATTATACTTATTGTTCACAATTTAAACACACTTGATTACGGTTCTGAGACCTATAAAACGTGTTATCTTCACTTATTACGTCACTTTTGATTATTTTAGTAAAGAAGGCAATCTTCTACTTTTTCCCTATCACCGTAATTAATTCTTATTTGTAATTTTCACACTTTATAGGGCGGCGTGACTATACAATATCACTTATCGCTTATTTTTATGCGACCCTTTCTCATCGCTCACTGTATGCGACTGCCTTAAAAACTGCACATCATTATCATGATGTCATTTCCTTTCACCATATTAATGCTCTTGCAAATGCCGCGTATTTTAAATATTTTCACATTGAATATATATATATATATATATATATATATATATATATATATATATATATATATATATATATATATAACTCATTGAAACAAACTCAAGCTTTTCATCTTAATATTAATTACATTCAAATACAATTAAACAATAACCATTTCTTTATCCAGAAAAATAATATATAAATATCTAATCTCGTATAAGTTTAGTATGAATTACGACAAGCAGAGAAATTACAAGAAGCTTGATAATGATATATATATATATATATATATATATATATATATATATATATATATATATATATATATATATATATATATATATATATATATATATATATATATATACAGGGTGAGTCAGTTTTTGTAGACAAACTTTAACAGCAGATAGAACACATGTTTTAAAAGAAAAGTTCCTATAAACATATGTCGTAGAAGGCTTCGTTTCGAGATACAGGGTGTTGAATATAATTTTTTTTCTCAAATTTTCATTATAACTCATAAACGAATGCTTAGATTTTTTCATGTTGGGGGATAATGTCTATTAATTAAGGGCATAAAACAAGCGATAAGAATGTTCACAAACTTGCACAGTGGCGGAGTGGAGGGTGCTCAACCCTTTCATAAACAGAACTTCTACGCCAATGACTATTTAAAAAAAACTGTTATTTTCATTATCTACATACAGTTTAACAAAAATAATGTACCTTCTTCTGTTTCGAAATTCCTGTGCGTTTCCGAGTTATTTTGATTTTTAGTGTTTGATGTGGTACTAAGTTAAGTAATGTGCTTTATGTGAATAATTGAATATAAAGTTTTTAATAAAAAAGATATAATAAAACATTTAGAGCCATTTTAGTACCTAACGATCGTTTCTTTAAAATTTCAAATACATTTTCATTTATAAATAGGTAGGTTATCGGTTTTTTTAGTATCCATTGTTATTATCCTCGTATAAAAAGAAATGCATAATTATTATTGTTATGCGGTCAATACTTTCTGTATAATTATGTATGTATCAATTTCGCCATAAACATGTATGTAGTTTTTAAGTGAGATTCTAATAAGTTATAGACCGCTGCTCACTTGCTCTCATTAAAGAGCCGCCACTGTATCAAGCCATACTCAAATACAAGACTTTTGTAAATTGAAATCTGTTTAGTACACTAATTTTAACAATCCTTGTTTATTATTGTAACCATACTTAATCAATAATTGTGAAATTAATAAGAATTCTTAGCAATAACGATTTATAAATAAATAACAATAAGACTAGTATAATCAAATTAGACACTTTGTTCAAAATGTAAACCGTTCTTTTCAATACACATTTCACAGCGCTGTTCTTCCTGTTGTGGGCGCTTTTGGTGCATGTGATTCTTGTGAGGGAGAGGGCTTCCTTGTCTGGCGATGTTTGACGAGTATTAACTTCTATGTAATGGAAAAATCTTTGAGAATTGTCCCGGGTGTTGAAGTTCTGTTCCTGTTTCTCAATCTGATGGTCTTTTTTGTCGCGTTTTTGATGTTGGGTATCATCCTTGTATTGTTACAATTTATTTGATATGTGCGCTATCTATACCTTGTTACATGTTCTACGACGGTTGGTGTAGACTCCTTGCCCCTTCAAGTTAAATTTGGTTTTCGCGTTGAGCGCTGAAGATATTTTTCTGCCCGTGTTGAACGTCGTCTCTATGCTGAAGATTTTCGCAATCTTGTCTGTTGTTCCTTTCACACACGGAAGCGTAATCTGGGCTGCTAGTGTTTCATCTCCTCTGTGGTTTCAGTTTTCCTGGTCTTGAGGAAGTTTTGACGTTCCTCATTGTAAATCCACTTTGCAGTAGTGCCGCTGTTAGTATTGCCATCTCCTGCTTTTTGTCACTGCAACTGCGCCGGATGATGGTGAGATTTGGCATTGAAGTATCTGTCGGTATGGCTGGATTTCCTGACCATGGTGCCCATCCTTGTTCTTGTATATCAGCAAGGGTTGGCTTAAGCACATAAAGTAGAAGTAGAAACTGTAACTTGCTGTGGGCAAGTAGTAATGCACGGATGCCTGTACTGAAAACATGTAACACATTGTTTCAGTTTGTGTGAAGCCAATATAATTAACTGCCAATGCCAGTGAGAAAATTACGAGAGTGGAATTTCATTATATTGGTCATTCTAGCAAGATATGAAGCATCTCATTTAATTCAAACATTTTCAAGTTGACACTGTCAAATTGAAATTACTCCGTAAACGACCCTTATATCTGACATATAGTTGAATAGACGTCATTACTCATTTTATGTCTCAATTCACTCGTTTTAATCAATTTCTCAACGCATTCCAAACTTGAGGAAAAACATTAATTGAACTAGATATTCGTGTTCAAACAATCAGTTATTTATTCAGGATATAATTATCTAAAAATTAAATCAATGCAATTGAATAAAACGAAGATCGGAACGGTTTTCAATGAATTCACTGCTTTTGAAGATAAACCGCCAACCCACCGAAACATGGGATACGCCTTTCTAATTAATTCTGTTTGAAAAATTAGATGCGATTACAAATGTGCAATGGGACTCATCACATAAAAACGATATTCTCGTAACAACGTTGATAGTTACATAACGAGCGCGCTTTCATGTATAATACCACTAGTGCGTCCAAAATTATGAGTTTGCTTTGTTGGTTAAAAATTAAAAGAGCCTGATTCCGAAGGAGGAGGGCTCTTCAACAAAACTTTTATTTCATTAATTAAAAATTTACATTTAAAAAACGACAAAACTTTTTGATTACTGAGCATGTAACAACAACGAACAATACTTGCGTCCAAATAAATGCCTGATCTTTCACGGTATTCTTCGGAACACTCTTTCAATATTACTATCAATGGTTTCTCTCGAAATTTTACGGAATCGTTTCATTTTTGCAATAATAAACTTAACAGTGTTTGACAAATGCTTCTTATTCATAACAAAAATAGCTCTGTTACTATGGTAGTTGAGTATGACGTCATTGCAGTTGAATTACCGCTGTAATTCATAACGTTCAATGGATTATCGCTATAATCCTAATGAAGTTGCACTGCTGTATAGGAGTAAATCATACCTGAGGAAAATATTCATTTACAATTCTTCAAAATTTGCAACCCCGTCAATCAGTCAAAGTCACGTGGAACTGACAAAACACAAATTATGTTCCAATTGATTGCAACCCAATCATCTCACGCAAGAATGCAATGTACAGTGGCGAGCAAAAAAAATTGAGACAATTAATCCATGTACTCTACGTCTATAGTTCAGAATTTTTGCTTAGCATGAAACTGATTTGCTAATATTTTGCTCAAACGTGTAGTTATCACTGCCTTTTGCACATGATTTAGTGGCGGCATTCTTACAACTTTCAAATTGACAAGGATTTCAGTTACGCCAATTTGACAGCCATTTTTATTTACACCACAATTCACACAACTAAAATTTAGGGTCTCAGTTTTTTCTGCTCGCAACTGTACATATAAACAATGTAGCAAGAAACACCACGATCCTGTACAATATAACACCAGTTCAAGCGATATCATTATCAACAACCGTGATTCACATTACTACAGCGCTTTTTATAAGAATTGAACCTGGAGGGACGGAATATGTATTTACCTGTTACAGGCATCAACCATATTTTAACTACAATAAACATTCAAAGGGAGAATTCTTTTTTCTTAAATAATTGTAATTACAAACTCTCATTCATAAATATAGACAAATTTACAGAAAAACTACTTCAAATTGATTTCTACATATTAAAATTAAATATACCAATTAATAATAAATCTGCTAATTAAAATTAGCAGATTCCAGATTAAACGAACCAGCTCCAATTGATAATATAACTGGCAGCAGGGATATTTTGGAAATTATTAGGTGTAGGTCAACTCTCTAAAATAAATAAAAAATAAAAATTAACCCATGCTACAAAAATCACAATTAGGGGGGTTGCTGTCTGGTCCTTTTTAATTTGGTTCAAATTAGTTAAAACTTGTATGATCAAATGGAAGATTTTTGAAAATAGAAAAACTCAATGAAATCAGAAACCTCACAAAATCAGAACTGAAGAGTATTTTCTAAAAACATTTTCTCGTCATATAGTAACGGACGGTTTACCGTCTAATTACCTTAAACGATAAGCTTAATTAATTTGCTAGGGGAGACAACACAAATAGTAGTCAAACTTTTCTATAGTAATGAGAGGAATCTATTGAGTAACCCAGAATTAAAATCATTATATAAAAATTATTATTAATTTTATTAAATACATAAATAAAAACGTATAATAAAATCATAATGAATTTATGTTAGAATGTATTAAACTAGAATCAAAAATACTACAAAACCAATTATCACTACCCTCCACATCATGGGGTCCTTAATCAATCAAGCGTAAGAACCAAACTCCTAGTTACATTTGACTCAAATGCCGGTTTCAACTCCGTAAATGACTTTCATACGAAAGAACACAGCCACAAACGCAACAAATTTGCTGTATTATTATATTTTAGACTAAAACTCTGGTACCAAGATTTCTTAGGTCATTCAATTGAAAATCTCTATGTTAGAGGACCTATCACAAAACGCAAAATTCTGTCTACGATTTCCAAAGCAAAATTGATCTTACATGCTCTGTGGGAACTTACATCAAATTTGAACGAATCTGTTCTTATAGAATTACACACTAATTTCATACAGTATTGTAAACAACTAATTTATGTAAACACATTCACATTCACATGTATGGCACTCACGATGCTTCTGAAAAATGTTGCGGTTCATGTTTTTATACACGTACTACAGGCGCTGAATCAAGAATTGCTCCATTAAGGTCGACAACCTTGCCACGGTTAGAACTGTGCGGCGTAGTATGATTAATGCAAAAGCGAAATACCCTTTAAAACGGAATATTAATTGAAAATTCGACTGGTGTGATTCAACCATAGTCATGGAATGAATCGCAGTAAAACCTACGACGGGAAAAGTTTGTCGCCAATAGGTTGGCGCAAATAAACAACATTCTAATATTCTCGATTGTGGTCACATTCGTATAAAAGATGATCCAGCAGATAATTTTGCGTGGCCCCACAAATCTTGAAGAATTCATCCTTATGGTTTTATGGACCTGACTTTCTTCAACCAGATCCAAAATTTTTGCGCAACATCGCGCAGATAGTGATGTCAGTTTTTTCAATTTTTTGAAGAACCTAAATCAATCATTCAATTTTTGCAAAATATTTTCTTCAGTATACAAAATTAATTCTCGCTTGACTTTTAAACCGTAAAGACGTGCCATTTGTCGCTCTAGTTCACAAAGTTCAAGTGATAACGTGAATAAAGTCAGCAATAAGTTAAAGTGCCTGCGGCTTGACCGTTTCACGGCGCCTTGCAGATAGCGCTATCGGATAGCAGCTGGACTTATAACTAAATGTGTAAGTTTAAATACACATAATAACCTTGCTAAACTTTAAATTTTTAAATAATCCATTAAACTTGCTTCGGCGAAAATGCAATACAATGACCGAATATGTACTTATCACACACAACCTGATCAATTCTCATACATCATGCAACAGCCGATGTTTGAAATCAACAAACAACACAAAATGGGGTTTCTACCACTTGTACCAAACAACCCAAGTACACGCCAGCTCAGTATTACTCTCCGGCTTTTCCAGTCACTAACAGACCCTCATTTGTACCAAATAATACCCAAACTTATAGTTCTCAAGTAACAGTCGACACACAATCAAATATTGCAGAAGACTGACGAGGATATTACAGATCATGACTGGCAACATGTTAAAAAACGTAAACGAATTATACATAAAACTACGTCAAATCAAGTAACGGACAACCCTATTGTGCATCAAAACGATACAATGTATTAGCCAGCACTAGTACCAACGACTCAACGCAAGCATCACAAGTAAGCGAGACAAGAACATAAACTAATATTTATATATGTGTAACAAATTTCGCAAAAATGCTTGAAAATTTATCAAAAGTAATAGAAAGAACAATTTTATACAAGGACTCAATCAAACAATACTATCAAAATCAGTACAAACATCTGAGTCATACAGAAAATTAATTACACACCTGAAAGATGAAAATTATTCACCACACCTACCAAAGCTAAAAGAAAACAGATATTGTACTTAGAAATATTCATCATACTACAGACATGAATGAAATCAAACGTGAATTAATTAAGCAGTCACAGGTGCGTAACATCATGAATGTCCAACACCGTGTAACAAAAACGCCACTTCCTATGTTCTTTGTGGACCTTGAACCTGCAGAAAACAACAAAAGGTATATGAAATAAAACACATTAATTACCAAATGATAACTATCGAACCGCCACGTAAAAAACACTATCATACAGTGCAAGATGCCAATCTTATCACAGTAAAGCTACTCACAAAATTTTTGTCAATGTGAGGAACACAACACTATCACCTGCAAAAAAACAAAAAGATGGAAATTGCTATGTGCACTGTGTCAAGGACCACAGGCAAACTACAAGGGATGCCAGATTTACCAACAACTATTGCTAAATAAAAATAAGCCTGCTACAATACAAAAGAATAAGAAATCCAACGTACCAATTACTGCTCAGCGTATATATTCTGCAAACGTGAATATCAAGCTACGCACAAATAGCGTCAAACCATCACATCAGTAACCAATAAAATACCAACAGTAATGACATTCGCTGTCACAATTCCTATCTAAGTTCGAAACTATGTTTAATCAATTAATGAACCAAAACAGCATGATGTTAAATCTGCTCAGCACGTTAGTTACCAAAAACCAATAATGGATTCTCTTCGAGTTGCGTCCTAATGCAAATGGTTAGCACAGCATCCCACTAGTCGAACTATTCTTAAAGAACATAAAATTGACATCTTATTGATCTCCGAAACTCATTTCACGGAAAGGAGCTATTTCAATATCCAAATTATACTACATAACACCAACCATCCGACGGAACAGCTCACGGTGTCGGCAATTATTATAAACAATAAAATAGCTCACCACGTTATGGAAGCATTTGCAACTGACTATATCCAAGGTACTATAATCAACGTCCAAGGTTCAAGTGGCTCACTAACAGTTGCATCGATATACAGTGAGGCATCTGAAACAAAATCAGTACGAGGCATTTTCAAAAATTTAGGCAACAGGTTCATAGCGGTGACTATAACGCAAAAATCAAACCTGGGGCTCGAGGCTAACAACCACTAAAGGACGTGAATTACAAGGCTTCTCTGGCAAACAACTACAACTATTTGTTCAAGCCACTTACTGGACTGACCTAAGTAAAGTACCTGATACTGTAGATTTCTTTGTTATCAAGGACTATCTTCAAGATACTGTAAAGCAGAAACGTCTTTTGATCTTCTGTCAGACCATTCAGCTATAATAGTCACCATCAGCACCTCTATTATTATAAAGCAAAAAAATCCTTCCCTTTACAACACTCACACAAACTGGGACCTCTTCAGGGAGTACTTAACAGACGCAATAACACTAAAAGTCTCGCTAAAAACAGAAGAAGAAATTGACACTGCGGTAGACCAACTAACAAAAAACATTCAAAACGCAGCCTGCTACGCAACACCGCTTGAGCACAATAAACCAGTAGTTATTGAAAATTACCCATTGCATATTAAAATTAAAATTACCGATAAAGAAGAGCCAGACGAATCTGGCAGCAGACGAAAACCCCATAGACAAAATAACCTAAATAGACTAACCAGAGTTAAAACAGCTTTAGAGACTGGAAAATGAAACATTTAATGAATTTGTAGTTCTTTGTCCTTCTGCAGATAACAACTACACACTTTGGAAGACGACAAAGAAATTAAAAATGTCGAACTCCTATTACCGATTAGAAAGGCTGACGGCTCATGGCAAGAACAGATGCTGAAAAGCGACAGTTTTGCAGAACATCTATCAACGATATTCAGAGCATCCATAGCTACTACTCCTGAAGAGGAACAAGAGATTACTGATTACTTACGAGCTCCTCTACAACTAAACACCAATACAACCCTTCATGAAGAAATCAAAACTGAAATTCTGCATCTAAACAGCAAAAAGGCTGGTATGACCTAATCACTGCCAAACCATTGAAGGAATTGAAAAAGCTATAATGTACACTACAAATTTTCAACGCTGCCTTAAGAATGCAATATTAATGCTATGAAATTTGGCCAAATTATACTAATACTGAAACCGGGCAAGCCCGAACACGAAGTTACGTCTTATAGGCCGATAACGCTGCTACCAATACTATCAAAAGTATTTGAGAGACTAATACTAAAGAGAATGACAACCATAATCGAAGAAGAAGCGCTTATACCACAGCATCAATTTGGGTTTCGACAACAACACTCAGCATTAGAACAGATTCACAGAGTTGTAGATGTAATCGAAAATGACTTTGAAGAACAAAGGTACTGTGTTGCGGTTTTCCTCGATGTCTGCCAAGCGTTCGACCGTGTCTGGCACGTGCTTACTATACAAAATCAAACAGTCTCTGCCACACCAGTACTATCTTCTACTTAAATCATATTTGAATGACAGGTATTATCAGGTAAAATACGGCGAAAGTCAGTCTGGATTATATTCAATAAAGGCAGGCGTTCCTCAGGGCAGCGTTCTAGGACCAACTTTATATCAAATTTTTACAGCTGATCTACCATGCAATGACAACGTAACAACGGCTACCTTCGCTGACGATATCTTTTTCATTCTAATGAAGTGCAAGCGTCGACAATCCTACAAAACTGTCTGGACAACATACAAAATGGTTACACACCTGGAGAATACGGATCAACGAGGACAAATCTACAGCTATCACGTTTACTACAAAACACAACTGCTCCTCCAGTTACACTCAATGGTATACAAATCCCACGAAAACGAAGCAAAATATCTCGGCGTGAACCTTGACAGACGTTTAACATGGAAAACCCACATAACAAAAAACGAAAGCAACTAGACGCAATGGTGAAAAAGATGTACTGGCTCCTAGGGAAAAAATCTAAATTAGCATTAGAAAATAAAGTGTTAGTGTACAAAACAGTTTTCCAGTTGTGGGCATATGGCATCCACTTATGGGGTAGTGCAAAACATCAAATATTGAAATTTTGCAAAGATTCCAAATAAAACTCTTCGTGCAATGACAGTGCGGAATGGTTCATCAGCAATAAGACACTTCATGAGGATCTAAAAATCCCATGGATCAAAGATGAAGTTAAAGACGTACTACCACCTATATCGAGAATAAAAAACACCCTAATGTGTTAGTGCTCAATTTACTAGACAATACTAATTCCACTCGGAGACTAAAGTGACTTAAAACGTTGGATCTTACGAAGTAGAATTAATTATTAATTATTATTATGTTAATATTTGCAGGGTATCGCCAGTGGGCGTCATTCCTCCTCATGTCCATGTAGATTAGATTAGTTAAGTACTACATCAAATTTGCTTTTAGCCTCGCGGTTGTAAATAATTGCATATCATAATAAAAAAAAAAAAAAAACTATACAAAATTAATCGTATCTATGCATACTATTCCACAGTGAGTTTTTTTTTTTTCATTCATTTGTCCAGATTCACTTTTGTTGATTTAAGAAAATGTATTTCTTACTAGATATTTGAAAAAAATCGTTTTAGGGGTTTAATTTGTTTATTTCTAAGGATAGATAAAAATTGTTTAAATACAATGTATAGATAATTTTGTGCCGAACACGTCACCGTACTAGTTTTTTAATTTTGCTTAGCATTTTGAAGTTATGAAGCAAAGTTGATTTTTTTTTAATGGAAACCATACTTGACTATGACATATTTTAATAGTGCATTTTTTCTGATTGTAATGATGTATGGGTTGTATCACTTATTTTAATAAATAAAAGCACAATACTCGTTTTTCTGTCATTAGGTTTAACAATAATCATATCTTGCCATGGAAAACAAAAGTAAAGCAACTGAAGCATTGTTTACCTTCATCTTTGACAGTTCGTTCATTAGTGTAATTCTTATCGGTTTTGTCAGTGTAGAGTTGCTTTTAGAAAATTAATTATGGTGTACGCTAAATTTCGAGAAATTTGATATGATCAAATGTTAAATCATTTGTAACAAAAACAGTCAACAGGCGGCCGAGCGCTATTTTTGTTTGTATTTTGATCGCCCTCGACCATCTTTAGACACCTTCAAGAATTTATACAATTTAAAAGAGTTTGGGAGTTTTGTGAAGCCCAGAAATAGGAGAGGGAGGGTAATATTGTTGAAAACGTGCAGATAAATGTTCTAGCTGTAGTTATCAAAATCCATCTACATCAACACGGCAAATTCCCAAGATGCTGCAATCTCACAACGCAGTAGTGAGAGTAGCAAAACATAAATACCACCCTTATAAATATTAAGTTGGACAAATTTGCACCCTGGTGAAAAGAAGATTAACTTTTTGTAATTGGTTCATAAACATGTGCCATGAAAATAACAACTTTCCGATGCAGATTTTATGGACCGACGAAACACATTTTAAAAACCATGGTATTGTTCAAACGCCATAATGAACACCTGTGGGCCCAAGCAAATCCTCACCGTTTACAAAAAGATGGCCTCAAATTAAGTTTGGCTTCAATTTATGGTGCGGTGTTATTGGTTCGCAGCTTGTTGGGCCATTTATTTTTAATGGGACTTTAACTGGAAATCAATATTTGCAATTTCTTAGGTAGGATTTTAACAATATCCTATATGAATTAAATTTACAAATCCATGCAAACCTACTGTGGTATCAACACGCACGTGCCCCACCCCACTATCAGGCGCAAGTTAAAAGATATTTATATGAAATTTTTCCTCGTGGATAGTAAGAAATGGTCCTGTTCTACGGGCTACACCTTCTCCTGATCTTTCTCCTTTAGACTTTTTTATATTTGGAGTAATAAAAGATCTCTTATATGTGCGATCATGTCGAACCCAGCAAGAGCTACAGGTATTGTGCTTTTCTTTATTAAAATATGTGATACATCCCTTACATCATTACAATCAGAAAAAAATATACTATTAAACATGTTATAGTCAACTATGGTTTCCATTAAAAAAAATCAACTTTGCTTCATAACTTCAAAATGCTAAGCAAAATTAAAAACTAGTATGGTGACGTTATTCCGCACAAAATTATCTACAAATTGTATTTAAACAATCTTTAGAAATAAACGAATTAAAGCGCTGAAACGATTATGGAGAATTTTACTTTTTTACAAATATCCAGTAAGCCATGCATTTTCTTAAATTAACAAAAGCTTACCTGGATTAACAAATCTTTCTCTATTTTTGTTTCCGAGATCACCATACAAATTATGAAAAAAAAAAGAAACTTATTATTCATTAACACGAAATGTTGGTGAATTGACAACACCAGAATTAAACGAATCGTTGCACGCTCTAATCAACACTTAATTCAAGAATCAAATAAACTGCTTATTAAAAAATTAAATAAAAGTATATCCGTTTTTAAACAATTAAAACGTATTGAGAGTCTGTGGTAGAATAACAAAATCAAACACCAATTTTTTTTTATCTCATAAACGCCGCTTAACTTTTATGATAAACAATGATACTGGATTGTTAACGGAAAAAAGTACAATCCAAAGAGTTCTGCGACAACAATTTGCTTCCGTACTACACCTATAACCAAAAGCCAAGAAATGGGTAGTTTACCTGAGCTAAGAATAATCCTTTTAAGTTTTTTTTTTCTCTGTAAGAGTGGTTTTGCAGATTCACTGATAATCTAGCACGGGAAATTCAGAAACCTAAAATTAGTCAAAGCGTACATTGGTATTTTCACTTGTTTTGGTAACCCAAGCCATAGATGTAGAGATGGTGCATGAGCACTCCTAGCTTTTTAAACGCTTAAAAACGATTTATCTCGCGCAGAAGCGTTCCAATCCGTAAACGAATTTCTTCAGATCAAAAGTTACACAAACGTCGATAATTTCAAGTAATACTTAGGTCAGAACTCAATTCAACGGCATTTTATACCACTCCATTCACCCAAGTTTGGTGCATTGTGAGAAGCGGGGGTAAAATCCTTTAAATACCAACATGACCAGTATTGTAACGAATTGTTACCTTACCTTTGAAGGAGTGTATGCAGTTTTCATACAGATTGAAGCAGTGCTAAATTCCACATCCCTTACCCCTCTATTTTTTTATCCATTAGATTTAAATCCACTCGCATCTGGTCAATTCTTTATGGGGCACATATTAACTGCGTTACTTCGGTCTGGTGTTAGTCCAATTCAAGGTAACAGGCTAAATATGTACAAACGCTTGACCCAATGATCTCAACAGTTTTGGTAATGTTGCTCTAACAAATACTTAAGCGACGTCCAGCCTCCAACAAAATGGGAAACGGCGAAGGAAAAATCTGCACGTTATTGGAAGCACATTCATACATATATAAGCATTTTTTGTATGCCTTTTCAACATGAATTATAGGTTTCCACTTAAATTGAAAGTCACCATACCAGGGGAAGTTTCATCTTCACTTGTCGAACATTGATGATCCTTATTTGAAACAAACACATTCTTAATGATATTAAAATTGACTTGCTTACGTATACCTACATCAAATTGATACCGCTGTAGAGAAAATCTAAAAAAATTAGCGCAACAAAAAATGTTGATGTGCTCGCTTCTGGGTGCAACATCCTACTGTAATCACTCTAGGAAAACTATCGCAGAAATAACTTTACACGATTTTAACACTAAATGTACTAGTTCCATAAAAATACTAGTTCCAAATAATGACATATTACCAGTAGCTTTGTGTGTATTATGGTACCTCAATAGCATCGTTCTTGTCATTATTCAGTTTTAATAATTTATTAGTTAATGAATCACGCCATTGAATTAATTTAATTCGTAATTAATTAATAGCTCGTATTTTTATGTTAAGTTTAATATATCAGATTAAAGATTTATTTAATTTTAATGGTAAATTTGTGTTAATGTGTATTACATATTCAATATGGCACTTTATTTTAGATGACATTAATGTACATTTTTGGGATTTATAAAGTTACATTGAAATTATAGTTAAAAGGACTAAAAGCATATGAGGAAAAATTATGCGACTTGCTTTTCAAACAAATTTATTAATATAAGTTAAATTGAAGTTTGTACTTGTCTCTCTGCACTTTCGTGCGTCATTAGCAAGTTAAATTAAACTGACGTTATTTTTACTAGTTTGTTAATACTGCATAGGAAAATTAAATTAATGGGTTACTCTTATAGACTGAATTTTATTCTCTACTCATTTCCATATCTAGTTCACCCGCCATCCTTCTTAAGAGCGGGAATTTTTTTTAAATCCTCAAAGTTTACCATTTACGATAAAATTGGAATAATAGGTATTCTCGTTCAGGATTTTTACAAAAACTCTAATTACGGAAGTCACTACTTGCAGCTAAAAATTTAATATTTATATTGTGAAATGCGATGCACCACCCGGTATAGACAATACAAAATAAATAGTTCTTAACTATCCGAACTATTTCTGTAAAATAATTTCTAAAGATCCATTAATTACTTACTGCTATTCAAGTATGTTGAATTTCGAGTAGCAATTGCCAACAAACAAACAATCATCAATTCGGAAGCGATAGGGCATTTAAATATGGAATTAACTCATGTGTTTAATTGCTCATCGATTACAGGGGTTCATTAATGTGTATTTCTTTCTAAACGATTGATTTTTAGCAATTAATTAACTTTATGGACCTTGAACAGTGGTAGTTCAAAGGGAGTTGTTTATTTATCTAGAATTGTAATAAAATATGTTGTATTGTTATGTGATTGTTCTCAGTTTTAATAATAATGTATTATGTAAAAATATACAGCAACATTTATAACTAATATTCAAAAAATTAAAAAGATTAAGTTTGGTTTACATCTTATCTCTCAGTTGTTACTTATGGTCAGATCAGAATAGAACAAAATAGACTAATATCCCTTTGCAGGTGCTAGTCATTCTAAAAGATCATTTAACAGTGTTCTATTGCCGTTGAAACATTGAAAGCTTATAAAGTTTGTTTTTAATTACATGACCATTACCAAAAACTTGTGTAAGTTTTCATTTTAATCCAGTTTACAAATTTTCTTTTGAAATAATTAGCAATCTAATTTCTCATTTAAACTGAACTGAACTGATTGGTTTTTACTGAGAAGAAATTGTGTTCATGAACCATGCAATGCAACTCGTAAATTATCTTTTGAGCAATTGAAATTATGTGTAGGAACATAAGGAAAATTTTTCGTCTTAATGTCTATGATTTATGATTTTTGAGCTGTTATGTGTAAAATCAATTTTTGCATGTGGGAATTGGGATCTGTATATAAAATTGTATCACATATAGTCAAAAAGTAAAGAGCCAAGCAGCTAGTTTGCACTACTCGAATGTTTTTAATTTCCTAGTGTATTCAGAATTACGGAACAATACAATACTGTGCTGGCCTGATGAGCCACAGTTACTTTTATTGTTTTACCGCGGCTATAGTTAAAAATCGAAGGGCGAACGTGAGTTGATCGATTACTACCTGGTATTTCATTCTAACCAATAAACAAAAAATGGTTTGATACATACATTGTCCTATAATTGTTTATAATGCTAAATACATACACTTATACTACGTTACTAACAATAAACAGACAAAAAATAACCTCTAACCAAAACAAAACAAGATTCCTTTTGCAAACAAACTAAACGGATGAATAATTCAAACGGACGCTTCTGGTCTCTGGCACTCCAGGCGGCTCTCTTTCCATTCGGATACTCCAACTGCTCCCCTTAAGGTGGCTGAGAAAATAATATTAACAGCACAGGTAAAACAATGAATTTAAACGAACTAAAATTGCGTTAAATGAAATTAAAAAATCAGGCAAAATTTTAATTACGTCCCTGTCTAGTAGTGATAGTAGTTATACAAATTTTACAATTAAAAATTGTGTGATTTATTTCTCGTTGAACTACTTTTAAAGAGATGAAAGCAGAGAAGTGTTTTGTACCTGCAACGTTTAGGTCAGGAAGAAAATGGATATTTTGAAACTTGAACAACTGCTTGCGTTTTAACAGTTTTATAACTAAACACTTTGATAGAATTTTAAACGTACTTTACTATGTCTAACGTGACTTATTTAATTAACAGGGGTTGTTCTGATTAGCGTCTTATAACTTACTAATGGAAATTTTGAATGGGAGAGTTTTTGTGCTCTTTCAGCTATCTATCCGTATTTAGGATATACGTGCCGGTGGAAACAGGTAGCTACTCAATTTAAAGGGAAAATTTGATGGTGGATAACGAGCTTGGTGGGTGGTGGTTATCTTATGGAATATTTATGCGGGAACGATTTTTTCTGTTACAGGGGTTATGCGTTGACCGTGACTACCTTGCGTAGGAATGGTGCTGGTGGTGGATGAGAGAAATGTTATTTGATGTTTTTTATCTCAGGACGGTTGTATAACGTATGTAGACCTTCAGGAGGGATTAGTCTACTGGAATATATATATATATATATATATATATATATATATATATATATATATATATATTTACTGACCGGTTCGATAAACTTACGTTTGTGTACTTGAAGAATGATTTATACAGGAATATTGTTTTAATCTGGTTTTTATCGCAACATAATGAGGTTGAGAGTATTCGGACTGCGGTGGTCGTTCGCTCTATACGTTTACAAACATCCAAGTATGGAGGATTTTTAGACCATCTAGCCAAAAATTGAACCCAGAACCGGTAGTCGTCGTTTTATTGATACTTTGGTATGTAACCACTAAGCCAAGCTGACCGCACTAAAACTAAGACTGCAATCGTTATTATAGAATGAAAACATAACGTGTACGTTTAATCTTGTCTTAATTTTAACCATACCTAGAATTTCTATAAGATGTTTAAAGTTTCTGCAATACTTCAGTTTTACAAAAATTTTGCAAAAATGTGCAATGCAATTTCACATTTCAAAAGAAACGTGGCTTTTACGTACTTTTTCAGTTAATTTGACTTTTACCGATATCTCTATCACAATTTGCTAATCAAAGTCCCGTAGTCAATTGTCTTCGTCCTCTATATCTTCAGTTTACTTTAATTTGAATTTATTTGTGTTTATTCCTGTTTTTTCGTTTTTTTTTCTACTGTACTTGAGTTTCGATATTAATTTTTCTGTCAGATTCCCCAAATTAGCGTTACGGAATACAGTTTTGCAGAGATGTATTTAATTTTAGGGGAATGTCATGGAAAATTTAATGCTGCTACTAAAGTTGTAAGTAACTGTAAAATAAAAAAAATTCTTACGCGGTGTTAATTTAATACTGTTTGACTTTTAAAATTTATAATTAATATCTGCCCTGATATATTTTGCAAAGCTCGCCAAAAAAATTATTACAAGATAAGACTGTTTTACCCGAAGGACTTTTATTTATTCATATAATTTTCACAGTCGATACAAAAATTGTACAAGCACGCGCGCACACACGCACGCACGCACTCACACACACACACACACACACACCGCACGCACCACGCGCACCACGACACACACGACACACAGACACACGGACACACGACACAGACACACAGACACACAGACACACAGACACACAGACACACAGACACAGACACAGACACACAGACACACAGACACACAGACACAGACACAGCACACACAGACACACAGACACACAGACACACAGACACACAGACACACAGACACACAGACACACAGACACACAGACACACAGACACACAGACACACAGACACACAGACACACAGACACACAGACACACAGACACACAGGCACACAGAGGCACAGGCACTGACACTGCCACACGCACACTCACACTCACACGCACACACTTAGATAATTTGAACAACATAAACAAAGTAAATTCATGATGCATTGTGGAAAAAAATTAAAGGCTAATGGCTTAAATTACTTTGATTTGCAATTTCTCTTTATTGCATCTAAAAAATCACATTTGTATTTTAAAATATAATATCTAATACAATTATTTATGTGAATTTAAAGTAAGTAGAGGTGAATTATGCTAGCCGAGCATGCCAGTGACGTCACGCAATGTTGCCGTGTGGAATGAGGCAACCGGCAATGTATGCAGACCGTGTGATATCTCTTTTGGGACCTTAGTAATCATTTTAACTATTTGTATTTACAGTCACACTACCAATAAGCTCAAGCGTACTTCGGTTAGTATATCTCCGGGGCATCAAAGTGTTGAATGCCTTTATTCTTGAGGAAGTACTAACTAGCCTCTTACCTAAAACCTGGCTGCAAAATGTTATAACGCTATAGCTGTGTTAATAGGGATGCAATTGTTTTTAAAAGGGTATCAAGAGGGCAAGTACACTGATAATATAATTAACAGTTTCCAGAAGTTTATAGTGTATTGTTTCCAGCCAGCTAGCACTTAACAAAAACACTACCACACACATTTTCAATTTTCGTCTAGTACTTGAAAACGATTTTCTTTATGTTTATCTTAAATGGAAGCTTTCATTTATATAATTTCTCACTTACGCACTTTCACACTTTAATGTAAAAATGTTGTAACTTATCAAATGTTTCATTCTAAGTGGAATATTGATTAGGCTCTATTTTTATTTTTTTATCAGAAGGTATCCTTATATATACCATACAAAAGTTTGTATAGCGGGAGAAACTAGATCTATAAAGAGTATGTTAAATTCGGATACGCGTTTCGTTGAAAGGATAAAAAATGCTTTCTAAAGTATATCTTCGAAAATTGTAGTCGCGTTGACATTTTCTAGTCTGATAATTTGATTAATGTTGGTATATCTTACGAAATAAATCTTATGCCACGCTTTTCACAATATATCACTCTTCAGAATTTCAAATTTAAGTTACATTATTGTTGGCTGGCTTATTTAAATAATTATGGTTTGTTGATTAGAGGTATTTCTTACTTAATGATATAAATGTGTGTACAATTTTATAATGCTCCATGATAAAAGCAAGAAGTTGTATAGTCTAATAGTGCCTATAGCACTTTTTGTGTCTTGTACTTTATTATATTTTTACCTACAAAGAACAAAAATTATGTTTTGTAGTATGTTCGCTCAATCTCTGAAAAATCTTTTAATGAAATAATCTTAGTCTTGAAACTTACCGAAGTTTAAAGTAACTGATACATATTTTTTTATTTATAATTACCTGAAAAGATTCTCTCGAATGGGATTCGAACCCACTACCTCATGTTATCTAGGCATGTACTAGCATGAGCTACCAAGAGATTAGAGTTCCATTGAAATTAAACATTATACGTATTTATACGTTAACTAGTATTTGAGTTAAATGGTCATAGATACAGTTACTGTTTATGCATATGTTAAGTGAACCTGCAATGTCGCTAAGGTTTCACACGTAACAAGCACGTAACTGATGTAATTTTTTTAAGTAGTGGCATATGAAAGAAAAAAAAGCGACATTGCGGGCTCACTTAGCATATGCATAAATAGTACCTGTATATATGACAATTTAACACAACCAGTTAACGTATAAATACATACAAAGTTCGGTACAGTACAGGATCTAAATGGGGTTAATAGGTTGACGCAATTTTATTTTTGGTTATGTTCTGGGTACTTAGGTGATGCTAAAACCGCATGTCGTCGCCTCTCATGGTGGTCGACAACAGTGAATAAAACGGTGTTAGACTCAAAAATATTTTTTTTTCTTTTTATTATACAAAAAGTGCTCTTATAGTTTAGGAGTTAAAAATGGTTTTCTATAAATAATAATGTTTTAAATATAATATTTTTTGTAAAAAAATAATTTTTCATTGGTATTCGTGTAGATAATAAAAGTATTTTACTAACATATAGTGTATAAATAACAAAAGAAGTAACTCGTCTGAGTTTAATGTCACTAGCAAACGTCAATAGAAACTTAATAACGAAAACATGGTGTACCGCACCACGATGCCGTACACGGGTGTTCAGGATATATAATTGTATTTAAATATTACTTTCTATAAATTTAATTCTGAGACAAATGTCTCATAAAAAATATACTTACAACTATATATAACGTTATAAATTAATTTTAGTATTGTTACGTGCACAAAAGGACATTGGTAGAAATTGTGGCTAAGGTGCTGTAACAAGGAATAAGGAATTAGCCGGAAGCTCAGTCGGTCGGTTCAGCACTTGGATGCATGGGCGTTTTGGCAGGAGAAAAGAGATACATATAATTTAAAAAAAGGGCACCACTTGATTTAATTCTTTATCGCCCCTCTATCAAGCAAAGGGCTACGGCCACATAGGACAAAAGAGACAGCTAAAAGAAAATGGTGAACTAAGTCCACACTGACAAAGGACTAGGAAGTTGATCGTAGATCACAGGATTAATGAAATAATGTACGATTGTTTAACACCACCTATTTAATATACCCAAAGTGAAATATTATAAACGTTATAAATAATAATTAAATTTTCGTAAATCTCTAACAAAAATTAATTTTATGGAGCGCCAACCGCAGACCTAAATACAAATCTATAAGGAAATCTTCCCATACAACAATAAATAATACTATATATAATAATATATCTGCAAAATAAACCAGCAGCAATCCACTTACCTTTCAAACAAAACTAGAAAAAAAGTTATGAATTTTACTAAAACTTTACATAAACAGACCCAATCCGGTTCGGCATCTAGTGTTGACCCTAAAAGAAAAGAATACCCAAACTATATCTATAATTATCCGAAATTGAATTCTTGTATACCGATATTCCACGAAGAGCTCTCCGTTGGACTAATTTATCAGTTTCCAATCAACCGGACGCAAATAAACCCCAAATATAAAGCGAAAATTAGCACTAGATGTCTACCCTGTTGTTTACTTATGTAAGCACAAAGTATTCTTCAGAAAAATTACTATGAGCATTACAGACAAAATAATAAGCATGAAGCATTTAGAAAATTTAGAAAGGCCAAGTTTATTACCCCTTTGGCAATTGCAGTACAATAATTAAATAAAGCGCAACACAAAATAACCCATTTATTGGTAAGCATAGGGCTACCAACAAAAGATTCAAATTAGTAAATCCTACTTCAACAGTTTTATACTAAACAAATATTAAAATTGTAATCAGAAAAAAATAACAAATGTTATACAACCCCAATGATAATAAAGAAATGTTCAATTTGATTTATACAGTAATTGAAACCCCAGCAGTTAACATACATTGTATATTTAAACTCAATGAGTAGCATTCAGTCGACAAACAGCTGTTGCGTATGTACAATAAACACAGGTAGTTCTAACGGTTGAACAATTACGGTTATTTATCAGAACAAAGCTGGTATATAAGAAAAGTTGATAGATAAACTACAAATTCTATTGCAAAGTTAAATGTAAGTATAAGCGAAACTTTGGAATAACCCAAATTATCTTTTACAGGTACAAATGTATAGTATTACTCTCGATTACTAAGAAAATGTTTCACAATAAAGCATAACCATTAATTTCAGGATTAAGATAATTGCGGAAACACACTAATACAAGTAGCAAGCACAGTAATGTAATGGTTAAGACTTTCAGTGAAGTACAGATAACGAGAGCCTCGTTATGTAGAAAAGCAATCAAAAGTCACTCACCATAGGTAAATTTTGTATGCATGTAACAATAATACTTATCAGAAACTAGTCGTAGGTGTAACGTATATTTCTTCAATTAATTCGGAAGATACTATGAGAAGGAGTAATCGTAGACTGTTTCCATTCAGGCTCGAAGACCCATAACTAATATTTCACACCTCGGACGAATGATATCCAAATGTGCTGTCAGAAACGGTTTAATTATTCCTTATGGAAGCACGAAATATGTTAATCTTTAGTGAATGTGTAAAGGACCAAAAAGAACCTATATAAGATAACTGTGTTAGAATTTTAAATCGAGATACCCAAATTTTATAAAATATGATCTTTATGTTGTATTAATATTTCAAAACATGTACGCATGCATTTCAAAGCTATGTCTAGTAAATAAGAAAAGAAAGTGAGTAGCTTACCTCTTGATCGAAGCTAAGGTGTAGTAGAAACAAAAAATTAAAGCCGAACTAAAATTCGAAATCCCAACAGGATTTATTTATATGGAAAAGATTAAAACCAGCAACAGGCTGAGTAAAATTTTTCTTGAAAAATTCAATCAAATTTTTAGGAACACCTTTTCCAAATTTTACATGTGCTTCTAACTACGCATTCAATTTCTTTTTGCCAAAATGGCGTTTTCCTTCTTATCTGAAGGTACCAGAAAACCAAAAACCCATAGCCTGATTATTTTCACCAATCCAAAGATTTTAAAGTAATCACGTGTTTGAAACCTTTTAAATTTTAAAACGATTTTTAGTAGCAATGTTGCCATTTTCCAACAACATACAAGGTGAGTCGTAACTTAAAGACCATAAATTCATAAATCACAATTTACACGTATCAGTATATATATATATATATATATATATATATATATATATATATATATATAGGGTCATTTATGAATGATATTTCACGTACCTTCATGGATAAAATTCGGTAGACATCCTATATGATGGGTTAGATGCTGACTGCGAACTCTTTAGAGGAGTGGCTGAATTCCGTGACACATGACACGAAGATTTTCAATATCACTTCAATATGCGAATGGTCTGTCAATTATTAATGGTATTAGTAATAATAAAAATGTAATCAAATGTCCTTATATAATTTAACTTTTTCTTATATTAAGATCTAATTAATATTCCTCTATTGGTGTAAATGCCCTTTACTGATTTAGCAAAAGTCGCTCTCATCTTCTTCTGCGCAGTCGTTTGTAAAACTATTTTTACATTTTTCTTTGCAAGTGCTGTACGAACAGCGAGAACTTTATTTCTTAAAACATTGGCAAGTTGATTTTGACCATGTTTTACACCTACAGGGTGGAATTAACTTGTCTGGTCGCAGGCATTTGTCTTCGTCCATGTAGTAGTCGTAATTCAAAGGTCCAACATTTGTCCAATAATGAAGTTGGGAGATGCATCTCAATACATGTTGGTGAAAACTATCGTAAGTGCAAGGTAGGCACTGATGGAAAGGAAAGGTTACGTATTTAATTCCCTCCCCAAAGAGGAGGGCGGGCTGTTTGAGCTTTCCAAACTCCTTTAGCCACAATCGTGGATTCCCACCATACATATATACATTACGTATATATACATGGTGGGATTAAGGATGGGTGTGGTCAGGATAAGATCGGAAGGAACAGAGTCTACCCCAGCAGTCGCCTAAGTTGCCGCACATGGTGTGTATATACGCAGTGACCATGCCGCTGAATGTGTATGAGAAAACCCCTGAAAAACCTCAGGCAAGGTAGACGGTAACGGGAATCGAATCCATTATCTCCCGAATGCTAAGCAGGTCGAGTCACCATACTCAACGAGCTCCGTAGGCAACTCATGTCGGAAGCCGCTGATGGGTTTCACCAGAAGTGTAGATAACGGCTTTCATCACAAGAGATTCCTTTTTTTCGTACGATTTTTAAATATAAATTTTCGAACTGCATCAGTTGCTCGGTAGAGAGGTTATTTTATCTCAAAAGGGTTACTACATTTTCTAACAACACTGAGCGCATTCCTTTTTGTTCCAACGTAACTTGTAGAACTACAGCCAGTGAAAGCGTGAAGAGCCAGCAGACTTCCAGATAATAATTACATATTCTCCGAGAGCTTCTGTCGCTAAGTAGCAACCTGAACCTTGGCAAGTTGTATTCTTGAAATCACTCCACCAGAAGGATATGCCCAACACGAAAATATTAGTGTCTGGGCTGTGAATGATTACGGTAGTTGAACCATCACTTTGAATAATTGCATCTCTTGTATTCAAGAAAATTCTTGTATCTGCTTCAATCTGATTGCACTGTTGCCAATAATCTGGTTTTTAATTCTTAAAGTAGCACTTGTCTTTTCAAATCCTCCAGAAATAATAATGGTTTTTCCAACTGGCACGCTTACATTATTTATGTAGTTAGTAGTATATTTTTATTTTCATGTAACACAATGTAGCGAGAGCATTGTTTTGTAGTTCTAGTAAAATCATTGTGTATCTTGACAATTAATGGAGATTTCCTTTTAGACTTCAAACTACTTTCAGAGTATTTTATCATTGAAGATATGTTTCTATATCTGTCATAAACGAGATCTACTCGACTAGGTAGCCTGTTCTATAAAATCTGTGTAAATCGAGATAGGCGGTTTTCTGCAAACTCCTTGAAGTTTTCCAGCTTTGATAAAGCAGAATTTGGAACCTAATGGATAAGAGCCATGCCATCAATCACATGTACTTATTTTTCAAACACATTCAAGTCTTGCTAATGTTTTTGACAATTAGTTTCTGTTTCTATGACATTCATTAAATCAGATTTCACATTTTTCTTAAGAAAGCCATTTTCATTAGCCAAACTGGGAGGATAATCAAGTAGTTCATGTTTCAATAAATCTTATAAATCAAGGTTTCTGTGAGTAGCTAGTATGATTGTCGAGTATACATGTGTATTTCCTGTTTAAAATTTTCCCACTGTTTTTGTGCTTCTATTACAATATTCAATAAGAATTTAGAGGCTTCTTCTGTAGCTACTTCTCCACTAACAACGTTTCTGGGTTTTGAGTTTTCAAATGGATTGTCATCATCATTTAGGAACTTAATAATTAGTTGAACATCACATTAATCTCTTTCAATTCTTCGACTTCTCCATCCTTTATGGTTCTGTTCCTTTACGTCTCCAGTAGGGTAGTCACAAAATTCTTGGAGTACTTGACAAATGCCAGTTTGAAGTGATACTGCAAACACCAATTTTGCATCGCGTTTTCATACGATGTTATTCATATCAGACCTCCTTGGACTTTTCAAGATCTAATAAGCGACTGCTCTAATTCATGGTCCGAGGCAACGTTGTTGAATTTTCCGGCTCTTCTCTTAACTGAAAAGTGACCCTGTTCACTTGGCAAACGAAATTCAGTCCGGACCGTGTAAATTGCAGAGCAAGACTGGAGGAAATTGGGAGAAAAACAAAAGCAGTAAGCAATTTATAACATGAAAGAGTCAAGTAGACTCTCTGGCGGGCTGACATTCACACATGGAGCTGAACGTTATATCAGCGCCCGCGTAGTTATTCTGTATTAATTTCGATGTAGCCTTTCTCAACATTTTAAACTGTGTTAAAACAACTTTGGTAGGTCTGAAATAATTTACTATACATTTCAATATGTGGATATTATTAAATACCGTCAAAATACAAAATTTTGTAGAAACCCCGTGTTTAACTCCTAAACTATAAGAGGTAGCACTTCTTGTATAAAAATCTTGTTTAAAGAACATAAGTTTAGAATACAACTCTTCTATGTTGTGTGGTTCTTGAGATACAAGCGTTCTAGTAAACGGCGTTTCCACCAGGTTTCCCCCTCTCCCCAAGTTGTCGGCCACCCTGCGAGGCGACGACATACGGTTTTAGCATCACGTAGGTGCCCAAAACAATAATTAAAAATAAAATTGCGTCAACCTTTCAGTGCTTACTCAACCCTCTTTAGATCACGTACTACTAGTAGCTCACTTCGTTAGAGTTCATGTCTAGATAACATGAGGTCGTCAGTTCGAATACCATTCGAGAGAATGTTTTATGTATTTATACACAAAAATAAAAACGTATATCTCTTTACCATTATGTCACTACTAATTGGACTGAACCGTGCTAATAGTTTGCAAAACCTATATTGTGAACAGACATTTATCAAAATAGCAATTAGTTATGTCACTGTCAACGGGAATATATCGCTTTCGTATTTCGGATAGATTATTTACACACTTTAAGACCTCGTAACGTAAACAAAAAGAAGCTATACAGTTATATCTGTCTCTTTAATTGCCACAGAAATAATATTGATGTCTTCGAAAATTATACATACAAAAGCAAACTTCATTTCAATTTTGCTCTGAATTTTATTGAAATTTACATTCTCTTCGAATATAATTTGCAATATAGTTAGAGAATTCTGCAAGATATATTATATCTAACCTGGTAGTTATCGATTTGTGTAGTGTATACTCTGCGTGTATCGTATTACGAATTTTGTGTAAAATAGGAAATAGTATATAAACAAATATTTCAATGGTACCTTGTCATAACTGTACCGTGTTTTACTTTTTGTGTTTTGCAGTTTAAATTTAATTGTTTTGTACAAATTTTCATTGTAAAACTATTTTTAATAAAAACAGTTAATTGTGACATTGAAATAGAAAATGTCACTAGAACTAGATCTTTGGACAGTAAACCGGGGCAATGGATGGTTGTGTAGTTTTAATAAAAAAATCATGTCTTCTTAGGGGTTGATACGACCGAGTCCTCAATTTGTCGAATGGTTAGAGTGCTTGCCTTTCACCCGAGCGGCGTGGGTTCAAACCTGTCCGAGGTAACCGTATTTTTTAAACGGAGAATAACGAAGACACTCCCAGAAACACAACAAAAAATCTATTGTTCTATAATAAAACACATACTCACACAGGTCACATTAAAAAAATTAGAAAGGTCGCATTTTTCGTTCCCTTCCCAAAGGGGAGGGCGGGTTGCTTGAGCTTCCCAGTCGCCTTCCGCCGCAATCACGGATTCCCAACATGCATACATTACATACCAGGATATCAACAACGATTGACCGAAAAAAAACTGCTTTTTGCAGAATTTTATCAAAAGTTTACTCCAAGTTTCTAGTGAAGTTAGGCACAAATATTTATTTCAACTACGATTGATATTTCATAAACGTACATAGCATTTTTGCTTTTTCAATTATTCCTTTATCTACATTTGTATTACAATAAAATAGTTTTTTTCAAAACTCATTAATAAATTAACGAGGACTTTCAAGGTAAGTTAATTCGTGTATTTTATACATTTTACGCCTTATACAAAACATGATTGGCTTGTACGTTTAAGTAATAAAATAAAAAGAATCTTAAAAACCAAAACATTAAATAAGTAAAGAGTTAGATTGACAACATTGTGCATATTTCAATATAAGCAATTGTTACAGGTCTTTCTCATGGTACATGCCATAAAGCACTCAAACGTCAATTACATTTTCATTCGTACAAAATAGCGGTTGTGCAAGAATTACTACCTTTAGATTTTCAAAAGCGTTTAGAATATTGCCAATGGTTCAACAACAACTTGAGGGATGATGAAGTATTGAGCTTAAGTTTCTTTCCGGATGAAGCATGGTTCCATTTATCTGGTTATGTGATTTTATTTTTCTATTTTTAACTGTAATAATAAACATATACCTATTGTATTATGTACGTAAATGTAATTAAATAAATCTAAATTAAAAAAATTAAGTTTTAATTCAAATTTTTGTACGCCTACGTAATAGGCAATTCGTCATTCACGAAAGTTTTTGTCATTTATGGTAGTATTTATTTTAATATCTACATTTATGCCACTGGACATAGCACAATTTTCATTTTAAGGATGCGGAACAGTAGTGCTGCTCTAGGAGCGGCACGGTCAAATAGTAATGATCGCACTGTATGTATTCATGGTGGGATTAAGGATAGGTGCGGTCAGGAAAGGAGCGAAAAGAACGGAGTTAGGGGTTCTAATGGGGAAGATACTACCCCAGCATTTACCTAAATAACCGCACATGTTGTGCGTATACGCAGTGACCATGCCGCTATATGTGTATAAAAAAAATCTACTGAAAAAACTTTATCACGGTAGTAGACAGTAACGGGAATCGAACCCATTACCTCCCGAATCATAAGCAGGTCGTGTTACTACAACTCGGTAAAACAATGCAGAATGAATTGAAAATGTTACTTTTATTCACCAAATACGTGCTTTAATTAAAACATTTGGCAGTTTTGATTACATAAACATGAAATAATGATATTTTTCATATGTCAGTGTGTCTAAACAATCTGCCACATCAACTCTATATATCTTACTACAATTTTAGGCGGTAATAGAAATACGCCGTGGTTATAAAGTATGTGCTTAAAAACTTACTGGCAAGCAAAACAAAAATATTTTGTCAAACATGTTCAGGTAAGTTTAAAAGTAAAAGCTAATTCGCATTTTACCATAACAAGCCACTATAATGCAAATCACATAATTAAAAAATCAGTACAAGAGAAGTAACATCCATTCTTTAATCGACTGTTTACACTTGATGCTCTTGATTCTCTCGTGCAATTGAACCAGAGTTTCAGTGGGTGGATGTCATTTAAATCCTATTTCTAGTAATGTAAAACTTACAAGCCTATACAGTTCTCCACAATCAATTTATTTCACAAATTTCAATATCCAGTGGATAACTTAAATTTTATTTTATTTTTTCTTTCACTTCAAAATCCTTAGCTACGGTGTACCATTTTTTAATTTTGCTCTTGTTTTACACATTCCAAGAAAAGCGGGAATATCAATAAACTACACGTTACTGCTAATGCGAAAATGGGATATCAATCACATTATTATAAAACAATTTCACGGACGTACCACTAATTGAGCGAGATTAGTGAATGATCTTAATTAATCAGTTTAAATTAAAATTTGAATTTTAACATTAAGGTTAACATCATCCCGAATTTACTGGATCACAAAAATGCATTAGGAAATGGAGACGCTATACATACAAATAACACTAGTTGACGAACAATGGATGTAGGACATTTAAACGTGCTATGGCGGTTTTGTTGAAAGTGTTTTTATGGGCCAAATTATAATTTTAGTACTAAAAACAGCCAGATTTTTTACGCAACGAAGGCTTGTAAATATTAAATACATTTGTGTTTTATGTGGAATAATTGCATTGCAGTATTTATGTAAAATTACATCACATTAAGGTAACGCTGAAAGTTTTTATTTCAGAATGTAAAACAGAAATTAGAGAACGAAATCCATTTACTCGGTCGTCGATTTAATTAATCAATTAATACTTCTCCGATACTAAAGTTTCGTTATTCGTAACAAGGCATCATTGAACTTAAAAAATACTTTCACTTTTTCTGAAAGCTGTGTTAAAAATTGAATTACTTTTTCTGAAATAAAAAATTAATTAATTCTACTTTTTTTAATATCGAAAGTATAATCGCTGATTATGATGATTCTATTCCTCTGAAAATTTGATTGTCCAGATAACCTAATATTTGTTACTGCGCTACCTCGCAATGAAGTTCCCCATAAAATGGCTTTCTTCGAAAATTTTGTTGAGCGACTCGCTACATATGTTCATTTCTGAGAAGCTTGGACATTAGAGCATACAATAAAAGTGAAAGTTTGTTTTCATGCTTGCAACGGGTTTAAGCATATGTGGCTTGTTTCTTTGTATGTTTCCCTCGCTACAAAAATATATCATGATGTTCTTTTATAATGCTCGATAAATTCAATATCCTTTAATCAAAATTTGTATTGTTTTTGTGACACTTAAAATGATTACCTTTTTATTTACGCTGAATGGATTTGATTTATAAAGATATCATCTACCAGTTAATTTTAATTACTTACTATTTCATTTCAGTTTCAGTAAATGAACTGTAATATTTACGCTTGCGAATTCTTTTCTTATTTAAAAGCACCAGCTAGCTCAAATGTTAAAAGAAATGGTCATTGTTATCCATTACCAAAATTTAATACTCAATTCGATTGTCTTATTATTTTGGATCTCTATTGCGTTTACTTCTGTCCGTATCTACATATTCAATATTTCTATAAACTGTTAATATTAAAAGTCATTAATAGTAAAAATAAATCAAACGTTATACTTATTTAATTACTAAAATTTGCCATGCAGAAATGTTTTGTTTACAACATTTGACAATCAAACGTATAATTTAAAATAATATTCTTAATATTAACATGCAACAATAAATTCTTTATCAGAATTGAAGGAAGTGTTTTTCCATTCAACTGTGATATTCAGCTTCAAGTTCAGAGAAAACAAGACACAAACAGTTTCTTTATTTACACAATAAAAGGTCGCACCTATCTGTCCTTTCGTTGAAAGCCGATGACGTAACTGCAATCTGGTCAAGCCGATGACGCAATTGGGTCGAATGATGCAATTGGCGCCTTGCTTCTTTTGTACCCACGATGTCTTGTTTACACCTTTTTTTGTGGATGAAGTCTATTGAAATTTTCTTTCGAACACTTTTAAGATTTTTGTAAATAATTGCTTGATATATTTATAATAGCCAATTATTATTTTAATTGTTCGATTTCAACGGCAAACAGCTAGCGCGACGAACAGCAAAATGTACCACAAACCGCAAACCTTCCTTTTTTGTACATCAATAAATTCGAACTATCGTTCTTTATACCTTGATTTACTAATTTGGATCGATTACTGTCCTTTACATTTATTGTTCACTATTTAAATACAATCTTGGAATACTTTCGATGCGCACAGGAAACATAATTTTTAATTATTGCGTAACCTTTAACGCGGTTGTAATTTATTGCACAATCTTTTTTATTGTCACCAACTTGACAATGTTTATACTGTATTTACTTAGCCTCTAATAAGGAAGGTACTTTCACTTCTTCCCTATTATACACTAAATGTTATCTTATTTTACTACTAATTTTATGGTAACTTGACTATTACCTTGTAATTCTTGCCTCGGCGACGACTTACACTGTTGGTGATTTTCAACCAACTTTGATCGCTTACTTAAGGCGACTGTTTTAAAAACGGCACGTTTTTATGACTGCGTCTCCCTTCTCCTCCAACTCTTTATGCACTTGCAACTGCCGCGTTTATTTAAATACTTTTTAATTAAATATGCAAATAACGTAGTGAAGCAAACTCAAGATTTTCAACTTAATATTAAACCCATTCAAATATAAATAACCAATAACCATTTCTTTATCTAGAAAAATAATAACACTAATTAATGTCGTAGAACTTACTGCGAAATTTGAAACTTTCTAAGGCACTCGTTACATGCTTGGGTTTTACTTCATTTGCTGAGTTACCACCGTAGTTGCCGTTTACTATCGTTAATAAAATACACTATTTTTTATCGAGTGAAAGCTTCTCCTGGTTAATTAAGAAACAACGCACAGTCTTGACCGTTTTAGCTGGTGATTTGAAATGTAGGGTATATTTTCTTTACACGAAAAAAACCCGCGATAAGGGATTGTCAAAATCTTTTTCTAAGGGTTTGAAACCCTAAAACCCTACAAAAATGGGAGTAATGAACTTGTTCGAAAATTAGGAATACATGTTACACAAAAAGTGAGTAGACACGTATCTTCGTTTATCCAGACACAAAAACGGGCAGTCAGTGTTAATAGTATAACGCTTTTACGTTCGGTGAACAGTCAGTTGTTATAAGAAACTATTTAATATGGGCGGAGCGGTTAACTGCGGAGGGACGGTTGCGCTAAAATCGGGTTTCTCGGGCGCCAATCTAGGTAGGTGGTAATCTAGAGGTCTAGATTCCTCTTCGCGGAAGATAGAGCGCTAAAATCGGGCTGAATAGCGTCACTGAAGACGTCGGTTTACCAATGGTCTTCGAAGATCTATCGCGGTGACTGTATGTAGGACTTATGTCTTTGTTGAGTCAAAAATGTGTGGTCACATGAATTCAAAAAATATTACTTGTGAAGAAAAATAAATCCTGATACAGGAGTCGGTAGCAGTTGTTTTGTTAGCCGGATAATAATAAAAAAAGATTCCATACAAGTTGTAAATTAGGCCACAAAATAGTTAGCCAAACGGCAAAAGGAAGCAAACAAGATTCTTGGTCTAAGTTGTAAAAAAAATGTGGTCTGGGTTAACAAAAAATTACCGTAGTCAAAACTAAAATAATAATTCCAGTGATTAAAAATAATGAAACCAAAATATCAACAGCGGCAGAAAACTTAAATCAATAAAATTCTTACTAAAGATCTTTCCTAACGTACGGTAACAGAAATTAATCAGGGGGGGCGCTGAAAATATGGGCTAAATGAAAAAAAATTGTATTTCTGGGAATGCTCGCAATAAAACTTAAAATTAATTTGTAAGCAGTTACCCCGTGTAAAAATTCTAAATATAACATTGAACTAAACAATCAATTGTGTCTCTTAAATGGTCATAGTAAAAGTAATAAGTAGTAAATTATTACCAATAATTATAATACTCAATTAACTATTTAATTATGTGCGTGGATAACCTCAATCAAAACATACTTATGCCATTCAGGTCGGAGCAGAACAAAAAAAACAATCGTATGTATGTAGTTGCTCAGCATAAAATGGTACGTCAATATAATCGATCAAGTCATAAGTTTAATTATAGGCAACTAAATGGGGAGAAAAAAGGATCCTGAACTCTATTTAAATTGCTATCACACATTAACTTCAAAAGAACCTGCACGTGTGAGTAGAACACGGACACCCTCCCCTCCACTTTTTTTACGTCACAATCCCCGCCCACTTTCACTTTTTAATCGCCCACGTGGCAGACCACTATTTGACCTTGATTAAGTTGTTTACCTTGAGAAACAGGTTTACCTTGAGAAACAGGTTTGCCTTGAGAAAGTTGTTTACCATGATAAAGTTGTTTACCTTGAGAAACAGGTTTGCCTTGAGAAAGTTGTTTACCTTGATAAAGTTGTTTACCTTGAGAAAGTTGTTGTTTACCTTGAGAAACAGGTTTAGCTTGAGAAACAGGTTTACCTTGAGAAACTAGGACTAATGAGGGAAATTTGAAATTGTGGTTTTCTTGACAGACGATAGCTACCTCTAGGACCTAGTGCAGCGCTTGGGGTTGTTTTATGGAAATTCTTGTAAGATAAATGCTACCTCTAGGACCTGGTGCAGCGCTTGGGGTTGTTTAATAATAATAAAGATGTTCTTGTAAGATAAATGCTACCTCTAGGACCTGGTGCAGCACTTGGGGTTGTTTTTAATAATAAAGGAGTTCTTGTAAGATAAATGCTATCTCTAGGACCTGGTGTTTCGCTGGGGGTTGAAAATAAATGCTACCTCTTGAACCTGGTGCAGCGCTGAGGTTGTTTTTTAATAATAAAGATGTTCTTGTAAGATAAATGCTATCTCTAGGACCTGGTACAGCGCTGGGAGTTGTTTTTTAATAATAAAGATGTTCTTGTAAGATAAATGTTATCTCTAGGACCTGGTGCTTCACTGAAAATTTGAAAATTGAATAAGGGACCCTAATGCTAACTTGTAAGACAGGGTCTTGTGTTAGGTCTGAACCTGTGTTGGGAAATAGTACGGGGACTCTAATGCTAACTTGTAAGACAGAACTTGTTTGCGTCGCCATCTAGCAGGTGTATGGACTAATGAGTATTTACTGTAATAAAGGTGGCGCTACCTAGTGGTACATTTCAGGGTTAATCAGGGGTTTGTTTGTGGTGCCATCTAGCAGGAGTATGGACTAATGAGTATTTTCTGTAATAAAGGTGGCGCTACCTAGTGGTATATTTCAGGGTTAATCAAGGATTTGTTTGTGGTGCCATCTAGCAGGGGTATGGGCTAATGAGTATTTTCTGTAATAAAGGTAACACTACCTATCGGCATATTTCAGGGTTAATCAGGGGTTTGTTGCTGAGTCATCTACCGGTGTAAGGAGCAGCGAGCGTTTTTCTGTAATAGAGGTAAAATGGTATATTTCTTAGCTAATTAGGATTTGTTTGTAGTTTATGACTTATAAATGTTTTCTATAAGCTTTACTAATCAATTGCTTTTGTAAGACTTGTAGAACATTCATAAAGGTGTTTTTAAGATGGGGTTTAAAAATTATTTTCGGATGTGACACACTATACGTTGTACAACACTACCTTAACTTATCATATCCTAATCTAAAATAATACTATAAGACCTTAAACATACATACATACACACGTAAAAAGAATGTTAAGGAATTACCCGAAATCGTAACTTGTATTAATAAATACAGAGATTGCATCTGGTCCTCTCTGAGAAGATGATGATTATGATGGCCTTGAGGCAAACCGTCAGTCTCAACGGATTTGCTAAGGTATAAAATTTATGACACGTTGGATTAGAGTTGATATTTCAGAGTTTTTTAATTGACGAAACAGGTCATATTACATGATGTTTTTCTCGAATGCTGTTCAAGTCTGTGACGTAATTTTTCCCGTTTCATTTCCGAAATGTCTTTCGTTTTTGCCGCATATTAAAATTTCAAGTAATGAGTGTGTGTGATTCGTTGACATAAAATTCAATGTGGCTCAAACTGAAAGCATCTTTAATCAGTCCTGATTAAGATGTAGAGGTGTCGAGACTATGTTTGTGCGGCTTCGTCGTGCGCTCAGGAAATGCTTGACGGAGGTTGACCTTTTTACGATTTAGCGAAGGGCTAAGTGAAGTCTACCGTAGGAAATCTTTTCCGTTACCCTTTTTTTGGTTCACCACGGATTAGTATATCTTTATGGTTGTCAGTAGTGATATTTTTGTGTTCATAGAATTGGATTAGGTGTTTATTGCTAGTAGCGATCCTTTCATTCTTTTGGAATGTTTTCGCATTTTGTTTCCGGATGATAGGTAAAAAGGTTGATGTTTGTTACGTTCGCGCGTACACAGCAAACGCCCATCGAATGAAAGGACTCGTAAATAGATAACGCTTAATTAGTTTCGTGTAAATATAACTTTCGTTTTAATAAATGTGTACATAGATAAAGATTAAGGAAGATAGTGTAAATAAAAGTTCATGGGCCGTTATAGAAGCCAGATATACCGTAGTTAACCATTTTTGCTTTGATTTAAATAATGCTCATTAATCTACTCGCGAAATTTACGAGTTGAAAAGCTGTTGAAGGTTGGTTACGTTAGTGGAGAAGCTGCAGGTGATATTTTACCGATCTCATGATGAGAGGGTCATCCGGTGGGAACCTACGGTCTTTGCAGTAGAAGAGGGAAGGAGTTGGTGGTCAATTGACATGTAAGATTAGTCAAAAATTAAGCTAATCACTTTCGTACATTTATTTTTGTGTGTTCTTAATTCTAATAAAGTGTTCATAAAATCAGTTATATCACATTGTGCAGTATTTGGTTTATCCTGTTTACACTACATAAAATTACGTAGAATGAAGTTTGCTAGAATCTAAATGTTTGACGTTTTCAGTCTTCATTTTTGATGTATTTAAATGTTATAATAGGTTTTGGGGAAACTGAACTTTCTAGCGTTAATCCCATTCAAACAACAGAATTTTGCGAGATTAATGATGTTTTTTGAACTTCTGTAATATAGTGTTCATGTTTATTTGGTTACAATATATACATAGTGTTAGTGAATTGGTTATTATTTTCTGTACAATACACAAATGAGTTGTGATCCCATTTCTTTGACTGCGTTTAGAGTAATTACGTCCACTCAAAATTTGAAAAATGAAATTTTGTTTACGCTCAAGATGCTGAGTGATTTATTTATATGCGGAGAGTATTGAATTACACCACTTTACAGTGACAACGTTCGATTATTTTTCAATGTTTTAATTCAAGCTTTAACGTAATAATTTGAGAGTGAATTCTTTAAGAGATTATTAGTCATTTAAATCTACTTGATATAATTGCATTTGAAGATAAGATTTAAGAGATACCGTAACATCGTAATTATAAAGTAAATTAGTTCGTTAATCGAAAATATTTTGAAGTTATTTTTAGGGATCAACTTATCGGCTGTATTCGCCGTTTGCGATTAAAGGCAAACAAGTTTGTTTTATTTGTTTCGGTACGTAGCTGTGTACACATTAGGTATTACGACTCCGACATTGACGTATATTAATTTATAGGACTTTCTAAATTTTGACCACATTTGTATATCTCGTTCTGACGTATTTTCGTTTTGAATTGTATAATTAATTACCGGATTGATCAGTTATTTTTTGGTTATTTGAACTAATAATTTTGTGTAGAACCTTATCGAAATGTATAATTAGCTTTGAGTTTTATTGTCGCAATTTGGCGGACTTTGAAGCTAAGATTTTATTGAAGTTTGGGTGAACCTTGCGTAGAATTTTTGGGGTAGAATTTTCAGGTAGAGGTGAGCGTTCTGTTTTGAGTGAACATTATGGTTTTCTGTTAGGTCATTATTCTAGGATCTAGTTCATTGCGTTTTCCCGCTATAAATTTATTTAACAGCGTATTTTTCCTGATTTTGCCTATTGAGTGGTGTCGAGTGCCCTGTTGGAGTGTTAAGTAAGAACCCCGCCTATTCCACTGAGCTATGTTCGTTGCCTGCACATTACCTTTACAGGGTGATGCTCTAGTCAGAGTTGGGCCCGTAACAAAATGAAGACTTTAGTGTCAAAAAGTCAAAATCAAATTAATTCAGATATACCACAAGCTCAGGTACATTCGTATATAGTAACAGTCGTAGTAAAAAAATTGAATTTTTTTTGCACTAAAATCATAATCGCCTTCATAATCTTAATGAGATTAATTCGCGAGCCTAATAAAAAGAAGTAATGCCATGCAATAAGTGCCACATTCGGTATGGCCCTTCGAAATTACTTTGACTCGGTGATATTAAAGAAAACGCTTCTGCTACCACGGGCCTTATTTAAACAAGAAAAAAAAATAATTGATCGAGGAAATTAATTCAAGCAATAAATCGGGTACATAAAGAATCAGTGAATTATCATTAGAAAACTCATCTAAAAAGGTCGGGATAATAGCGTTCTTCACTCACACTCTAGCAGCACGTACTTACTATGTTATTGATAACGATAACCTTATTCAATTGTAAGCAATACTCTTGGAAAATAATTAATATCTCAACAACCCTTCATGATATTGTTTTGAAATTTTGCAAATATCTTACGTACTTAAACCTCTAATATTTGAAAGTGAGGTTTTAAAATCATATCGTATTTCAAAATGGCAGAATTTTTTTTTTCTACGAGTTCTTATATTATTCATCTAAGTAATTTACTACGTCAATACTAAGGTGTGGAGGTACGCCATCGTGCATACATCGAATTCGTTGCTTTATATTTAGGATCCCTTCTTCCATAAAATTATTTTAGTTAAAGGAAATGTAATGAAATAACATCGGAAATACCGTTATCGATGAGGTCTGCAATTCTATGTCTAGTGGATTAACAATGTTAGTAAACTAATGACAGCTTGTAAAATTGGCCAATTGTGATTTAAAATGGAAACTTATGAAAAGTATCGAGTATGACTTTTAAAAGTATGTATGGACCATTATATTTGATAATGCATTGTATACTTTTTGTTGCAGATAATTTAGTAGGTTATGTAGGTCATAAAAAATAGATTATTAGGCGAGTTAACAGAAGTGATTTTGCTGAAATGGCATAATACACGAGTGAAGAAATTAATTACATTTCTGCTAATTTATAAAGCATCCAATCTGAGGTGGGATTGAAATTGCTTTGTATTAAAAAATTCACACCCGGTTTACTGGTGATTCATTATCTTTTACTTGCTTAACTAGGTGCATATATCACCTCTTACCACGAGGTAACATTTTCTTTATTTTTAGCTCTCTTTCCAGAGACTTTGATTCTCTCCTTTTAAATACACAAGGCCGTAGCTCACCGATATCTCTTTTCTGCTTCTCTTAAAAAATTGGAAAACTTGCAAAATTGATGGAATTGAATTTTGTTTAATTGACATAAACGGTCTATATTCAAACAGGTTTGTTTTAGAAATAATATCTTACACTTTATTTATTCTATTTTTGTAGGTCGTTTTACGTTTACGTTGAAGTTTACGTTTACATTTACTTACATTTTTTGTTTTGAGACTAAAACACAGAAGATTAAGAGCGTTTTTCATCAACGATAAGACCTGCCTTGCTGAGATAATAAATGCACATTATCAATACGGCACATTTTTTTCTACCGACCATTCAAGCATTGTCGAAATTAAAAAGCATTTAGTGAGTGTAAAAAACAAGATAGAGAATTTTTACTTCAACGATAAGATCGGCCTTGTTGCGATAATAAATGCGTGTTATCACTACGGTACATTTTTAACTACTCACATTTCTATCATTTTTGAAATTAAATACCAGCGAGCCAGAGAAAATTGTTCATTTAGGTTTTTTCACTTTATTTTTCAAATGCCCGAGAAAATAAATACTGCGTTGTATTCCTCTTAATACAAGCTTCACACGGTGTATCATTTGACCTGCCCTTACGTTTGAAAAAAAATGTTAGGGGTGGATATATGGAGAAACTGTAACACCCAGATTGAGGGTGGGAAACAATTATAAAGAATACCTATCATGATTTTTCTCCCAGACTTCACCCCTTTGAGTTACAAAATTTATTCCACTTAGAGTATCCACCCTGTACATATTGCTCTGTGTGTATTTTAATGTTTCGGCTCCACTAGATTACTATTTGTGCTTACTATTTTGTGCTCACTAGTATATTTAAATTTGATTTCATGCTTTTATTAATGACTTTTAGTCAACCTAATTAACAGTAAATAAAAAAAAATCGAGTAACCAGTTCTAAGGCTACAACTCTGTCTCACCAGTTGAAAGCTAATGGCATTGAATTTATGTGTCACATTAATGCTTAGTTTAGCTAATTGTTGCATGTTTAATTTTTCTTTTCAGTTAATGAAAAGCACTTTTTAAGTTCCACATTACAGATTCTTTGATGGCCGTTATCTAATTTTGTAAAGTGTAAATGCAAATGCTTGTGAGTAACATATTTTTGTAGTTCTCTACTCAGGGAGCATCTTACTATGTAAATATATTCATGTCTGTTTAATGATTATTTAAGTCTATTAAAGTAGCATTTTCTATAGCTATTAGAGCATATGTCTTTAAACAGTGTAATTAATTTATAATTATTGGCTATAATTAGCTTGTAACTATCAGAATTTTTTTGTGTACTACTTGTGGTGTAACCCTTACTGGTGCGACCACCATCATTAATTTTATTATTGTGTTAGTGTACCAACGATTATACGAAAAGAAAACATTAAATTTAATTGAACGTTTGCAGACTTCGAGACTGTTGGCCCCCTCTGTTTTATTTCTTTTAATTCTGTTAAATCCTTTCCCACGCCTCAGCCTCCGTAAAAGAGCTAGACGAAGAGCATTGCGTCCTAAAAGTATCTTATGCATGAAGTCCTATACCTATCTTCAACCATTTACGAAATAATTGACAAGACTATTTCGACACTTTGACAGGCTGTAAAATCTAAACCTTAAGAGATCAAGAAAAACGGTTTGCACATTCCTATCTTAGCTTTTCATAAACTATCGATTGACAAATACAGAAACATCTCATCTTCTAACAAGGAATTTATTGAAAAATTGTTTAAAAAAATTACCACACTATGTACTATGTACTATGTACTAAATTAAATGTTCAAAATGTTTTCCTTCCACTTCTTGGCAAAAGGCTAGGTGGTAGTAACATTTTTCGATAACGTTGTGAACCATATCCTCGGTAATAACATCGGAATCATTTTGTATGCGTACGCGCTGGCCACTCTATAGAAAGCCTTCTGTCTATACATCTGTTAGGAAAAATCGAATTCAAATATTCCCGCACTATACGAGCATAGTGGGGAGGAGATCCATCCTGCTGAAACCATGTACTTTGATAGTTTGGGCCAAACAAACATTGAATTTCAGGAACGATTAAATTTTGAAGCATATCGAAATATCTCTCAGCTGTTAAATTCCCTTCTATGAAAAATGGCCCTATAGTGCGAGTTTTTTTATAGGATCGTTCATTACAAAATTGAATACGTGTATAAAACGTTCAAAGGCAAATACAAAAACTTATTAAGTGGTACTTCCATATTATATCGTAGGTCACTTATACTCTATAGGAGTAGTACACAACTCAGGTGGTAATGCTATTACGCACTCGTTTATATTACGACGCTCGAGCGTAAAAGGCTACTTACCACCCTTATCATGTAATATATTGTTAATAATTAAAGAAAAGTTTGATTTATCAAACATATACGATTTGGCAAATGAAATAGGAATTTTTGACAAGCATAAATAGGAAATGTTAATAAGTGACGTATCTTTTGACATATTCATGTATCTCTTTATTTATGTAAAATCATGTAAATGGTCGAATAAGTAAATAAATAATGTTGAACGGTTTTGAACAAAATACTGGAATAAAGGTATTGATTATCTACTTATTAGCGTAGATTACAATGGATTATGACGTAATTTTTGTTTTTCCTGTTTATTGCCCTTTTCAAAATTACAAACATGGTAATATTATTTTTAATAACTGCAAAGTTCTAAAATGAATACTATAATAATTGACAATGAACTGAAAAAAGAAGGGTACCTGAAACCATACTTTTTGAGCGTGAAAGTTAAGCAAATAAACCAACAAAAAGAAATATAAAGGATCGACGGTATATTTAAATTCACTACGCTTGATAAAATTATGTTTTATTTTACCTTAGTTTAATAACAACATTGTTGTGGTTAATTACTTTGACTGGTGTTATTTGCTTAACTTTCTCTTACGAAAAGTTTTTGCTTTCTGGAAATCTTTGAAATCTGTTGAACACCAAAATAAATTAAAAAATTTAATTTATCTATTATCTATTGTTTTTGTAGTATTTTTTTTTTCCTAAACTGAGTGCATTGATAAACAATGTACTTTAATATTTGGTTCTAAACTATGTTTTAAATTATTTTTTCCCTAACTATTCGATAAATCAAACTAGTTTATATATTGGACATTTTGATCATTACTCATCATTTTCCAAATATATTTTTAGTTTCATTCAATTTAAAAAAAAATATCAACAAAAATGATATGTTAGTATTCCCTAATTTGTTTAAATTTATATGGTACTTTAACTATTAGGAAAGATTTTCAAAATAGTTTTAATGAAGCCACGTAAGAAATGTTTGCTTAGATATGGCAACACAACAAATTGTCAAGGCCACTTAAAATATTTTAATTGTTGAAGTATTTATTCTGTAACATTATAGTTACTGAATATTCCATTGCCTTGTTTACATTTTGAAAAGCCCAAGAAACATGCTTTGCAATGGCGAAAAATAGCATATGGTTCTTATTTAAAAATAACCCTTTGGTTAAATACGCCGATTTTTATTTTTGACTGCGGTTTTTTTAGTGGTTTAGGGTGGCCCAAAAATTAGTTACCACCACCAACTTGATTTTGTCAAATGGAAACACCTGTGTCTGAGTAAATCTCATGTACCCTGCCCTATACCTATTTGAATGAAAGTTTGGCGGTCACAGTTCGAGAATTTTGTACAAAATATGGTCGAAATAGTGACTTAACCTCATCAACTGAAGAAAGTAATTGAAAAATTCACGGAAACTTGATCAATTGGTGATACTAAATGTACTGATCGTCCAGAAACAAGCAGTGCATGAGAGTGTTGGTGAAAGTCCAGGAACATCAATTGGGGTCGTGTAAAAGAATTACAAATTTCAAGAATCTTTCTACGGTGTATACTTACTGAAGATCTGCATCTCCATGCTTACAAAGTTCAATTGACACAAGAAATGAAACCTAATGACCATGCACAGTGAAGAGAGTTCGTTCAATGGATTATTGACCTTCAGAAAGTGGATGCTGATTTTTCGAGCAAAATCATCTTACGGGATGAAACACACTTCCACCTTCATGGATTCTTTAATCCACAAAGTTGCCGCATTTGGAGTTGACGTGTGATTGCCGAAAAACAAATGCATCCACATGTCACTTGTTTGGTGTGGATTTTGGGCTGGAGGCATCATTGGACCATACTTCTTCGAAAATGAGGCTGGTCAAGCAGTAACTGGTACTGGTGCTCAATATCGCGACATAATAACATAGTTCTTTCTGCCTAAATTGGATGATATCGATGTGGGCGACATGTGGTTCAACAAAACGGTGCCACATGCCATACAGCACGTGAAATAATTCAATTACTACATGAGACATTTTCTGGTCGTATACCTCTCGTTTCGGCGATCAGAATTGGCCCCCTAGATCGAGTGATTTAGCACCATTGGATTTCTTGTTATGGGGTTATTTGAGGTCAAAGATCTATGCCAACAAGCGCACAGTCACCCGTGCATTTAAGGAGGAAATGCAACGCTTCATCAACGAAATTCAGCCACATTTATGCAAAATGGGAATGGGAAATTTCGACAAAAGAGAGCATATATGCCAGCAAAGCCGTGGAGGCAATTTGCCCGATGTGTTATTCGATACATAACCCTATCCTATGTACTTTACTATTAAATAAAAAAAGAACAATTTAAAGAAAAAAAAACTGTGTTTTTTTTTTATTCAAATCTTGCGTTAATTTTGGGGGACCTTTTACTATTGTTACTATTTTGGGTATTTATATTTCTAACCAAAATTATTCTGTTTGTCGCCCAAGGTATCAATTTTCATTCTGTTTTATATATGGGTTGGCAACATTGGTATTTGGTTTTTTCTAGTACCATCAAGCGTAGATTATTAAAGGTTTATGTAGTACTACATAAATATAAAAATGAAATAAATTGTACTTCTTTATAGTTATAACTTTATTGTGGACAAATTTTCATATTACGAAAACGGTACAAAACTCAAAGACCAAATTCCAAAGTGAAGAGTGTGAGATGACGTCACCTGGGAGGAATTCCAAAAACGGTATGATCCTGAAAACTGTTATTCAAATCAATTTTCAAAACTGAAGATGTGGATAATGCACGCTACATTATCACCTTATTTCAAACAAAATAAAAAAAATCGTCCATTCGGTTTTGCGTATCTCAATAATTACATTACGTTAAGTATGGACAATTCAATATGAAGATAGATTATGGTTGTTTCCATACACATAAGTAATGGTTATTACTGAATTCCATAAATTCTACGCTGTTCGCCAGACAGTCTTTTAAATTGTATAACGCAGCATTACTTTATGAATATGAGTTTTTCTCTTGTTTAGATTCACAAGTAGTTGAAAGAAAAGGTAGATGGCTACTGTGAACGTAAGGAACTATAAACATATTCGCAAACTTAATTCTGTTGCCAAAAGCGAACCTAAATATAATTCGTCGTCGGTTACAAAAAGGTATACGATAGGTGCTTATACCTACCATAAAAATACAAATCATTAAACACCATTTCTCTTATTCTTTAAATCGTCCAGATTACAAAAAGATAACAGAAGTATTACATTTAATTATACACATTTCTTACAAGAACAGGTTATTTTACGTTTACAACAACGAAGAGATTCCTTGATTTACATGCTAACATTTAAAAAAAACCGTTTCACAAAGAATTAATTCTATATCTACTATGGTGATTTTTGTTTAAAACATATGGCATTTAACAAAACGTTTGAAAGCTTCAAAACGCACTAGCGCACTCACACATGCACACACGCGCGTAGACGTGCACATACACGCCTGCGCATACGCACACTCACGTATGCACACACACCCGGACTCACGCAAACACGCGCACACAGAGGTCTGATCAAAAAATACGGGAAACAATTTTTAAAGCCGCAACTGATGACATCTATTCCATGTCATATTTCCGATAGCTTTATCCCCTGAGATGGTCTGTGTCAACTTTGAACACGTTCTGATTTGTTAGTCAGTCTCAAGCGCCGCTAGAGTGAGGTCGTGTTTATTGGGTCTGTCGCGCATTATGGATTTCGAACAACGTGTTAACATTAAGTTTTATTTTACGTTACAAAAGAGGGCATAAGAAGCTCATGAAATGTTAAAATTGGTGTGTGGCGAGAATGTGGCAACTCTGAAGACTGTTTACAAGTGGTATGAGCGATTTAAAAAGGAATGAGTCGGTTGAAGACGAACAACGGACGGGACGTCCATCGACCAGAGTACGTTCCAAGGGGAACAACTGTAAATTTCGAAACGATATACGAAGAAAGTGACCAGAAAAATGGGTTAATGGCTTCCTTCTTCATTATGACAATGCACCGTGCTACACATCGCTTCTGATTCGCGAGTTTTTGGCCGGTAAAAATCTTCCTGTGTGTCCACACCCCCCTTGCTCATCCGATTTAGCACCATGCAATTTCTGGCTCTTCCCAAAAATAAAAACCGTACTAAAAGGAAAACGTTTCGACACCATTCCTGACATTGAGGTGGCCACGAAAGAATAGCTGAACGCCCTTCCGAAAGAAGCCTTCCAAAAGTGATTCCAGTCATGGATTCAACGTTGGGATAAGTGCATCTCTTGCCAAGGACAGCACTTTGAAGGGGATTAATTCCATTTCTATGTAAACTTATTACTTTGTTTGTAATAAAATTATTCACCGTATTTTTTGATCAGACCCGTATATATATATATATATATATATATATATATATATATATATATATATATATATATATATACAGGGTGTTTCATATAAACATAGGTTGCCAAACGCTTAGTTTTGGAGATACAGGGTTTCAAAGTTTTAATTTTTTTTCAGTTCTTTTAATTTATCTTCAAAACTATTTAAAATAATAAATCCAAATTTAGTACACATATTACACTCCTTAAACTCAATATTAAGAGTAGTTTAACGTTTATCAATATCTACAGGGTAGTACATTTTCTGGGGTGGTACACCCTTTATCCCCCCCGAACTTTTTCATGCGACGCCTCTAACTCTTAAAAACCAAAAATTTAGATTGCCCATTTGATTTAGGAACTTTTTTTCTTCTGCTTTTTTTCGAAAAATGCATAGTTTTTGAGATAAATTAGCTGTAATCCATGAACAGCTTCCAAATGGTAAGTAAAGAACGTCTGATGCTCCCGCAAAAATAGTGTGCCATGAAAAGAACAATAAAAAAAATCAAATTATGTCAAATCTCACGTTTTATTTTAAATTGTGCATAAGAAAGAATGTAATTTATTTCCATATTTTATTGTGTTAATTTTTATTGCAAAAGTGATCTTTGAAAATGCCATTTTTGTTTTCTAATCAAGAAATAGCGGATATCCATTTTATTTATGGCTTTGTAAATGGAAGTTCAGCAGCGGCAGCCCGTGAATATAGGCGAAGATTTCCTTTTAGAAGTGCTCCGCATCCTTCAGTATTTGTAAGAGTTCACCAACAAATTCAAAGTCAGGGGTTAAATAATGTGCATGGTCGTCAAAATAATAATCATAGGCAGCAAAGAAATATTGCACGACGAATTTTGCGTGAATTCAACAGAGATCCCATAACTAACAATAGAAGAGTATCCGTAGCTTTAGGTGGAGTCTCAATTCACCGAACATTAAGACGGGATCACCGATATCCTTACCATCTACAACCTGTTCAAGGACTACAACCAGGGGATGCAGAACGTAGAGTTGCGTATTGTCGATAGATTCTTGCTGAAAATAATAACAATCCAGGTTTTTTAAATAATGTTTTATGGACCGATGAATCCTGCTTCACTCGCCGTGGTGTGGTAAATTTTCACAACCAGCACGTTTAGGCACATAAAAATCCACATCTAGTTCGCCCGAGACATTTCCAACAAGATTTTAGTGTGAACGTCTGGATAGGTATTTACAATAATCACCTTTTGGGGCCCTACTTTTTACCACCTCGGATGAATGCTGCGGCTTTCTTGGAATTCTTAGAGAATTAACATGGGAATATGTGGGAGAATATTCCCTTAAATTTACGAACAACGGCTTGGTTCCAGCTTGATGGTTGTCCAACTCATTATAGCAGAATTGTTAGAAACTGGCTGGACAACCATTATCCAGGAAGATGGATCGGTCGTGCAGACCCAGTTCCCTGGCCGCCAAGGTCTCCAGTCCTAAATCCCTTAGATTTTTTTTGTGTGGGGGTATTTTTTTTTATAATTGTGGACCTGAACAGGCTAAATTTGGCCTATCGTGCTAAAGCACTCAGGAACACTTTGGAGGATGGATAATAAATTGCCAATAGATACCTATGAACAGCTACCTTAAATTTTCTCATATCATAAGTGAGAGGAAAGCAGGAACTAGGGAGATCATTCTAGAGTTTAGAAGCCGTGTAGAAAAATGTGGATTGCGCCCGTTTGGTACGACAAGTGAAGATTTGTACTGCACACTGATGATGTGAATGAGCGAACCGAGTGTTTCTCGCAAAGATAGCCCGAGATGGTATCAAAGAATATAATTCAGTAACACAATAGCCGTTGTAATAACGATAATACAAAGAAAGAACTGAAACCATCCTTTTATGCTCAAGGGACTGTATGTGAGAAGTTAAGGACGGGTAATTTATAAGCCTAATCGCTCTCTTTTGAATACTATCAACGATATCGAGAGCGTATTGGGGAGCACTAACCCAGAGGTGAGAATTATATTCCAGATGAGGCCGAATTTGGGTCTTATACAGCAGAAGGAGTTGTCGAGAGGTAAAGTACTGCTTAGATCTGTATAAAAAGCCTATTTTACGAGCAGCTGTTTTGGTAGCTGACAGAAGATGGTCAACCCATGAGAGATTTGAAGCTACAGTCATACCCAACAGAGTAATAGAGTCTGAAAACTTAAGAACTGAGCCATTCATACTTAGAACAGGAAATGATCGATCTTTTTTGGCGGACATAAGGCAACACTGAGTTTTGTTGGCATTAAATTTAACTAGATTATTGCTTCCCCATTCGAGAATACGTTGAATGTCTTTGTTGATTGAATTTGCCATTTCAGCTTTAATTTCTTGATTTGACATAGAAGGTCGATTATCACTATGAGTAGACTGAGATGAACTACAGTGAAGAGTGCTATCGTCAGCAAAGCAATTGATGGGGTTAGTTGTTGGAAGAAATGTCTTTTTTCGCGGACACAAGGCAACACTGAGTTTTGTTAGCATTAAATTGAACTAGATTATTGCTTCCCCATTCGAGAATACATTGAATGTCTTTGTTGATTGAATCAACAATCGTCAGCAAAGCAATGGATGGGGTTAGTTGTTGAAGAAATAAGGTCATTTATGTACAGCAGAAAAGGTGTAGGCTCTATAACGGATCCCTGTGGTACGCCCGCGTTAACGCTAACTTCTTTTGAAAAAAAGCCATCAACTACGACACGTATTTGTCTTTTATCAAGGAAACTAGAAACCCAGTTGATGAGCGCATCATTTAACCCAAACGAGGTGAGTTTGGCAAGTAAACACATGCCAAACTTGGTCAAACGCCTTTGAGATATCTAAAGCGCCTACAACTGTTTCACCGGACTGCTCTACTGTATTGTTCCAAACTTGGGTCACATATGAAAGAAGATCACCTGTTGAGCGACTTGGCTAGACCTATATTGGTGGTGACTAAGGAGTTTGTTAGTTTCTAGGAACGTGAGCAGTTGCTGATTGATGGCTTTTTCCATGATTTTAGACAAAATGGAAGTGATGGCAATTTGTCGGTAGTTTGAGGGATCGGTCTTATCGCCTTTTTTCGGAATAGGTTGAACATTTGCTAACTTCCATGATGAAGGGAATTCCCCACAAGACATAGAGATCGTATAGAGCTTAGATAGGACTGGTACTAGTTCGGGGGAACATTTCTTTAAGACAATAGCTGGGATACCGTCTGGGCCAGTCGCCTTATTGAGATCAAGCCTACTGATGATCGATTCCAAGAGGTTGTACCGAAAATGAAGAAAGGGCGTATGCAACTCCTGTGACAACAAGAGATGAACTCATTAACAGGATTAGGGATGCGTGTAATGAAATAAGACAATTTTTAGTTAGTATTTCACGTCGGTGTGAATTATGTATTCAACAAAATGGTTCACATTTTGAACAGTTTCTTTAAATTTATTTATTATTACGATAGCGTTTTTGTTTTGTTGTTATAGGTTAAGTTTATTTGTTTAATTTATTTATTTCGTTCGTTTCGTTCTTGTTAAAATCTTAAATAGAAATTCTTTCCAGTGTTTCCAATAAATACGTATTTTTTAAATATTTATTTTGTTGTTTTACTTTTATTTTCCTTTATTTAATTCAACTGAAAAGTTAGGAAAAAATCAGTGGAGTACTACTTTTTATTAAGAGACAAAAAAACGGGAGAATTGACATAATTTGATTCTTTTTTTTTTATTGTTCTTTTCATGGCACACTATTTTTTGCGGGAGCATCAGACGTTCTTTATTTACCATTTGGAAGGTGTTCATGGATGACAGCTAATTTATCTCAAAAACTATGCATTTTTCGAAAAAAAAGCAGAAGACAAAAAAGTTCCTAAATCAAATGGGCAATCTAAATTTTTTAAGAGTTAGAGGCGTCGCGTGAAAAAGTTCGGGGGGGGTGAACGGTGTACCACCCCACAAAATGTACTACCCTGTGGATATTGATAAACGTTAACCTACTCTTAACATTGAGTTGAATGAGTGTAATATGTGTACTAAATTTGGATTTATTATTTTAAAAGTAGAAAATGTACTACCCTGTAGATATTGATAAACGTTAAACTACTCTTAATATTGAGTTTAAGAAGTGTAATATATGTACTAAATTTGGATTTATTTTAAATAAGTTTTGAAGATAAATTAAAGTAACTGAAAAAAAATTAAAACTTTGAAACCCTGTATCTCCAAAACTAAGCGTTTGGCAACCTATGTTTATATGAACTTTTTGTCTTAATTTTGAAAGCTCTATCTACTATTAAAGTCCTGCTAAAAAAAACTGGAACACCCTGTGTATATATATATATATATATATATATATATATATATATATATATATATATATATATATGCTGGAAAAATCCGCATCCACTTGTTGGTGTTCAACAATACATACATTCAACGAACTCTCTTCGCTGTGCATGATCATTAGACTTCAGTTCATGTGTCAATTGAACTTTGTAAGCATGGAGACGCAGATCTTCAGTACGTATACACCGTAAAGAGCTGGAAATGTGTCATTCTTGTCCACCATGCCGAATTGATGTTCTTGGACTGTCACGAACACTGTCACGCATTGCTTCGATATTGACATTTGAACGGCTTGTTTTTGGACGAAGTGTGTTTAGCATTACCAATCAATCCAATCTCCCTGAACTTATCAATTACTTTCTTCACAGTTGACGAAGTTAAATCACTATTCCGGCCATATTTTGTACGAAATTTTCGAACTGTGGTCGCCAAACTTTCATTTTGATTGTTTTTGAAATATTGTACAACAATGAAAACACGTATTCTATCGTATAACACTCCATTTTTACTAACTCTAAACTGTCAGCTGTCAAATTGTTTTGTTTTAGGGTTGCTAACACTTTATTGCACAAATGGCGGCATATTCAAATCTTGCGTTAATTTTGGGACACTATAAGAAATTCGTTTCATAAGACGCCTTAAAAGACGCATCTTAACAAAAAAGTTTCTTAATATGCTATTAATGCGTTTTTGTTTGTAGATTAATAAACAATTAACGTGGGCCTGTAGTATCGTCCTAAAATGCAGTTGCCTATCGCCACCTCAACAATGGAATTTTACAACTCTTGTATGCAATTTTGGCTTCGTTACATATTCAATCAATACAAAATGTATAGTTGGTGTTAAGGTCAAAAACTTTATTTATGTTTGCCAACATTTAATTTTCAATAACGCTGTTACTCTTTACAAGAGACCTTTATGAGATATTTTAATGTACGGGAATCTCAGTTTAACTAACAGCTAATAATTTTATTGTCGATGATTATTTCTTATATCAGTAGCAACGTGTAAAGTGTCTACTGTGTTTCTACTAAATTGCCGAGTTCTATAACCCTTTTGGACTACTCTGACTACTTTATGGACACGCTTTATGCAGTAATCTTTCCTTCAACGTATATTTGTAATTCATTTTTAGGAATATTAATGCAATTATGACAAAATTCAAACTGTGATAGTGATCCTTCCGAATCGCTAAAAACGAATAATATAGTTAACGTAAAAAAAACATTGTTTCCGAAATGTGCTGAATGTGTACACATAGTTGAATAATGTAGCGTTATATATTCTAGGAACGACTTAATGTTGGCTACGACCCTTCTCTGAGGAAACAAAATTAAGATTTTACTGTCTTCTAGTAAAACCTTTCACATTATATGAGCAAATTTTTATAAAAAGGGCTTTTCATTTTGTACACATGTATAAATAAAAGTAAAATTTATATAAAATTTAGTTTTGTGCCGTAATTAAAGTAATATTCCTAGTAGTAATTTCGTATACGAACCATGAATAAAACACACATACAAAAATAATCCATTTGATTTTCGTTTATTGTGGATAAGAAAAATGGATCTAACCCCTATTAAGTTTCTAGGGTACGATTCTGTGTAAGAAAATGTTTCTAGAAACCTCAAGCAATAACGCATTTATAAAGTCCAGTAACTTTTTCATGGGGTATCCGTTTTGGATCAATATGAGTTTTATGGCAATAGACACCAAAATGAGTATTATTATGACCCTAACAAATTCTTTTGTACCCTTTCGTTATTCTTATTACGTATTTTTGAATATTTACTGCAGCTATTTACCTAATCTGGTAGAAAATAAGTTAAGGTGATATTTTTATTCTTGGATTATATTGTAAGATGTATAATATTAATTAATTTAACCCTTTATAGCATTTTTTTAACTGGAAAAAAACTATATTTAGTTGTGTACAATAGTAGAGAAATAACGAAAAAAATTTTTTGCCTTCTTCAATAAAAAAAAAACAAAAAAACATGCTGTTGCAAATGTACAACTCTATGCATTACAAGAAAATTAAATGAAATATTTCTTAGTAAAACATTTTTCGCAAATTGTTTGTGAGTATCCTTTGCATCCTGGATATTTGCACCGATTCCTTTTGGCGGTCCACTCGATCCAGTGTCCATATTGACCCAGCCTGACATCTTTTGACAGTGCATATTGGGCTGTTCCTTTCTTCTTTTTGATAGAAATTACACATTGCTTTGACTTGGACGCCCTATCTTCGGGGTAGGAGCATTTGGCTGCGTTGTATTTGTAATTTTTTTATATAGGATCCAAGCGTTTGCCAATAACATATCAACAAAATGATAAAAAAGTCTCTTGTACCATTTCTTGCTTTTTGTAAGGATCTTATGCCTTGCCATATTAACATCCAGGAGATCGACACTCCACATTTGCTGGTTATACCCTTTTATTACGAAAGGATAAGTGATATCTAAATTACTTTTCGTTTGCCTGTCACAACGTTGTATTTTTGATAAAGGTTTTTGGCCACCAAATGTCGACAATATTGTCTTTCCATGTCAAAGATGAAATATCAATGCCATCAATAGTTGCTACAAATTCGTATGACGTTCCTCGATTATCTCGCTTTATGTCCTTTTCTATTGGCAATTTACAATTACTAATTCAGTTGCGTCGCACAGGCGGACAAGGACATTAGCAGATGCTCCCAAATCAGGTTCATTAGCTGCAAGTCTTTGATCTGCGTTATTTTCTTGGCCCGAATATATCTCAAAACGATGAGCAAACCCACTAACTCCACATAAAACAAATAATTTAAAACCCCACCTATGGGGTTTCATGGTTATGTATTGCTTCATATAGTGGTGAACTTTTTTCGAACAGAGATGTTCGTTAAAGGATAGACAAGCTTCAAGGCGAATATTTCAAAATTTTTCATTTAGGTGATCGATTACCGGTCGAAATTTATGTAGTCTGCCATGGTTAGGATTTTCATATGGTGGGTGTCGCATATTGTATTTGAAAAGCAGAAACTTGTCTGATTTTTTCAAATCTATTTAGTGCCATTACATTTTTCACAAAGTCGATTCCAATATCATACGCCCAATACATTCGAGTGTTGGCTAGACGAACAATTGTCATATAAATCAGGATATCAATATACCTCTTCAATTCGTTGATGCTTAGATTTAAGGGTTTATTTATGTCAGTTTGTTGAGCATATAGATTAGATTCATATACAATTTTTTCTAGGAAATCCTGAGTGAAAAAGTGTTGAAAACATTCATAAGGTGTACTCATTTCTAGAAACTCATTGGGAGTGTATGATTTTCATGGAAAACCAATTGTGCTTCATTTAATTCCAAGTTCTTTATTTTTCCAGATTACATTTAAGGATTTTTTCTTTCTTTTGGCTGAGTCTTGGTTTTGCCATTCTTCTTTTTTCTTTTCGGGTTTTCCACTTTTTTCTTCATCTGATTCTTCTCCTTCTGCATCTTGCTCCTCCACATTTCGTTCTCCAATATTTTGTCCTTCCACATGTCTTTCTTCTATTTTTTGATCTTGATCTTTTTCTGGTAAATCTTGCTGGTAGGTTTTAGAGTCCGCTAAGTATTCAGGATCTTTCGAACTGTCGCTATCTGCATAATCCGGATCATCACTTTTTTCACTCAAGTGCTCAGTATGATATTCCAACTCAGCAGGTTTCATTGCCGATACGTCGCTTCTGGTCTTTTCGGCCAGCCATAACTAGAAAAAGGACCTAAAAAAAGCAAAAATCGAAAAAAATGTTATCAAGTGCATAATGTTGCAGAAATGCACCAACCGAAAAACGCATAACTGCATAATGTTACATTTATGCAACATTTACTACACTTTGGGACATAAATAAACAAAACGGAATATTTCTTTACAAACAATGTGGTAAGTATGTTGTTTGTACTTGCATTATTTTATTGAAAAATGCCCTAGGAACACTCCAGCACTATCAAACAATTTTTAACATGCGGGCCACCACGATTTGATCAGCTGAATACCAGGAGGAATCTGCTGTAGAAGGGGTGGGTTTAACTCGTCAAGGGTAGATGGCGCTGTCATTCAGTAGAACGGTTTGTTGCAGGACTACAACACTATGCAATTGGTATTCTATTAATTCCATAGACACTTTTTGAATCAAAAATCGGTGTGTTGCATATCTGCAACCGTATGCACTAAAGGGTAAAGGTTATTGAGCAATGTATGCCGTGTACTCAGGAGTACCTTCTAGCAGTGATGTATAATACATGTATTTTATAAACATATTTTTTAGTATTTTAGTATTTATTATTTGTATTCATTACATACCATTGAATAATATATGAGAACTAAGTAAATTTTTCTGAAAAATGATATACTATGCAAAAATGTCGTTATTAGTTATGGTAATTAAAATAACTTGAAGCTATTTTTATTACACCACCAGCCCTTTCCACAGATCTAAGGTTACATTAAGGTGGAACACTGTAAGTGCAATTCTAGTAGAGCTAAACCATCTAAAAAATTATTTATTTTTGCTTGCGGTTAAAATGCAATTTTATACACTGAAATATGTTCCTAAGGTTACACTTTAATCACAGTGTAGATAAAATGAATTTTATGTAAACCAAGTTTTTATAGGCATTTTGACATTAGCTGTCGACGTTTACGAAAAACTTAGCATTTCTAAGTAATTAATTATTTACGTTATTTAGTAGAAAATAAAATAGATTATATACGAAACGCGACGGTAACGGAAAATTAACATCTTCTGAAATGTTAACCACTTGTAGCTAAAATGCCCCTTTTCGGATTACAATTTTTTGCATTAGAATAGTTTGGAACTTATATAAATTTTAATCATCCTTAAAAGATATTTCTATATATTTTACTGTAAAGTTAATAGTTTTCGTTGTATAACAAGATATACTGTAGGGATAATTACAACTTTTCAGAAAGTTTTTTACACTTTTAATTAATTGAAACGACTCAAGAAACACAGGAATCTGAAAAAGCAGAATTATATTATATTTGAAAAATACGTGTATTTCAAATACTTTTCTGCTTTTATTGAGGATAGCTGCTATTACTGTTAAAACGTTTGCTCTTAGATACAATTAAGTTTGGATTCCCTCAATAGTGCGACTCTCAGGTCTACATGGTTTTAGACCTCACACGTAACTTAAGGCAACCATACCTCTGACAATGAGAACATAAATTTAAATATTTCCCCTACTCAACAATGTACTCAAGGTACCAAGATACTTATTTTTTAAATAATGTCGAGATGTCAGGCTCGAGTATTAGCTATTTGTTTAAACTCAGGCACATATTTAACACTTAGCGCAAGATGCGCTATATTTAAGTAGGGCCAACGTAAACCTACAGTTACAAAGAATACAAAAATAAAGATAATATCATAGTTCGAAGCGTATACAAAGTGTAAGCCTACGTATGCACTGTTCCAACTGTGTATGGACTTCGGCGATCCATGAAAATGACAGTTTTGCTAATGTAAATGTGACTGTTTATATTGTAATTCGGAGTTTGAAGGTTTCTGGACATTATACACCTTTATGTTATGGTTTCTGTTTTGTAACGTTGCGCTGTTGCCCACTTGCAAATGTGTAGGTTATTAGTTTTTGTACTCATAAAGATCAAAGGCACCGTTCGAGAATGGCTCAATACTCGCCTCAGACATGAAAACACAGTTGGACAGCTTGACCCGAGATTCAAAGACGGTTAATAAGATAATAGGCAGAGTGGATAACGGTACAGCAGTTACATTAGTTTAAACAATGAATGAAATTTGTAGATGATGTAGCCACTACTTAAATAAAGTGTCATGGAATGCACAGTTATACAGTAATGCAGCTCAATAATAATCAGTGAACAAAGAGGGTTTGTAATAAAAATGTCGCGATTTCATTAACGTTACTGAATATCTAACGGAGTATCAGTATGAATCGTGATTGGTTTCTAACCTCTAATATACCAAGAACCGGGGAACGATTTGTTCAGTGTTCTATACCGGTTCAACTGTCTCACAAAGATATTACGTATATGTACAATTCTGTTCACGGAAATTGCATTCATTTAGATTTACTCGTTCTTTAATGTTACTGTCAATGCCATTGTCATCCAACTATCCAAATATTTTGACATTTTCAAAAAGTAGGCAAAAGTTCATTCATTGCAATGCCTCACCAATTAAGTGAAACCCAAAATGTCGCTATTATTGCCAAGTTAGAAGGTGGCTGGTCAATCAGAAGATTCGCTGCTCACCTAGGAATTAATGCGAGCACGGTATTTAGGACAAAAAAACGATCGGAACGAGAGGGAATTTTCAGCGGAAAAATTGTATCTAGAGGGAGGAAAATTTCAAATGGCGCCCAAGACCTTGGGCTGCTTAATTTTTTAAGAGCGCATTGATAGAATTTGTTGCTGCAGCTGTAACTGCAACCAACTTTCCAGTATCTAGACCGACGACTTGTAGGCGAATTAATACCTCAGAATTGAAAAATTATGCAAGCGCAAAAAATCTTTGCTTTTGCTTGAATGTCAGCAATCTCGAATTATTTTTGCGCTTACCTACTTGACTCGCAATGTTGACCTTTGGGAACGAGTTATATTTACTGATATTTACTGAAATTTACTGATATTTACTGATATTTACTGATATTTACTGATATTTGCTGATATTTACTGATATTTACTCATATTTACTGATATTTACTGATATTTCAATCCTACAACGACGGACGTGTGCGTGTTTATAGGCCACCAAACTCAAGATATGATGAAAACTATATATCTGGAATTAATACATGTGGCAGGTTCTCAATAAATGTGTGGGATTGGATAAGTATCAATGGGTCTGTTTTTTGATGGAGAAATGGTGCCAGGTTCAACGCACAAACTTATCTTCAGCTTTTGAATAATGTGATGCTACCATCAGTAAACCAAATTTATGGCGAAGACAACTGTCGGTCCACACGGCACGTCTAATTCAACAGTGGTTTGAATATAATAATATTGAGACTCTACCATGGCCTACGAATGGTCCTGACGTAAATCGTATAGAAAATGTATGGGCATGGTTTAAACTGTCAAACTGTCACTCTTTGTAATTATGCAACAAGTTATCGATGCATAACCTGATTATTTTGAAGTACTTATAGTATTACTACCGATACTACAAATAAAGAACTGAAACGATTCTTCTATGCTCAAGACACTGAAGTCAAGGGCGGGTCTACTTATAATCGCTTTTTTTTTAATACGATCAACGATGAGGTCGAACTTGGGCAGCAAGAGTTATTGGGAGGTAAAGTAAATACGTAATGTATGTATGCTGGGAATCCATGATTGTGGCTGAAGGAGCTTGGAAAGCTCAAACATCCTGCCCTCTCCCTTGGGGAGGGAATGAAATACGCGGCCTTTTTCCTTTCCTATCCACGGGAGAAATCGACTCAGTTCTCTGACAGAGAATTACCGGGGGTACTTTCTCCCTGGTGTTCTCTGCGGTCGGTGTTTGGTCCATCCCTGCAGGGCTGTCGGTGTACTTCTCCATTGACTGGTACGTGTTGCCCGTTGGGGGCGGCGTTGGCGGGCGGACGGTCGGGGTCTTCTTTCGTCTCTTCTTCTGTGCCACGAAGTCGTCGGGGCGGGCATCTTCTTCTGCGTTGTCGGTGGCGGCGATTTGCGTTGACGAGGCTGACGGTTGTGCCTAGGCAGGCGGGACGACGTCTTTTACTGGTCCTGGTGGTGGTCTTCTTGGGCCGTCATCTCTTCTGTGCGCCAACGGCCGGTGGTGGGTCGCTGCTCTGTGGTTGGTACGGCAGGCTAAACGACGGGATGTAACGGTGGGAAGACGCAGTTCTCATCGAAGTCGACAGCCGTGTCAACAAACACGAGCTCTCTCCTCAAATCGATACCGGCAGTTGTTTCTTTTTTTGTAAATTGACTATAAGTCTACATAACTCTTTTTTGAGTACTTCTCAGTTCGAAATGCGAACCTCGATTGAGTTGCATTCGTTTCATAAATATATGCTTGCGCCCGTTAATCTTCGGCGAAGATGAATTCCTAAGTATTTTATATCTTCGGTTTGTGGAAGTTGGCAGTTATTTAGCATTATCGCAGGGCACGCGTCTTTTTCATTGTAAAGGTTATGCATGCAGACTTAGTTTCATTGACTTTCATCCTCCCTTTTTTTAGCCACGTAGCAGTCTCGTTTAAGTTGTGTTGTCAGCGAATGCGGCTACTAGTCTAGTAGTTCGGTAGGACGAAGAATAGAAGACTGTTTTGTAAATGTTATTTTTAGCAGGATTTGCTCATGTTTGTGCTGTTAGTTGGAAATTATTATACTGTGGTTATTGTTGCAAGTTGTATCATCATTTATATTTTATTGTAATGTACTTTATTATTGCAGTTTTGATTCCATGATGGAAATAAGCTTAGTTATGATATAATAACTAAGAAATGATATGGTGTATATACCAATTTTCACGAGTCACGTTAAACGTTTGACATAACATAACTTAAATTTTATTATTGTGATAAAATAAACATAACCCCTGAAGCTTAGATTTAACAGTTATCAAACTGTTTTTGTCGCAATCTGACAACATCGTCGTCCTCTGACAGTATTAATATTAGTGACGCAAACTATGAGAAAAGCTCATTATAAATAAAAATTAATTTAGTCTACTGATGTTTAGATGTCAAGCAAGTAACCGTTGATTGTGGTTCAGATGCTCTTATTAGGAGATTAGTTCTTACGTCCGATTACGTTCAAATTTAAAGTGAATTTGAATATATTACTAATGCCCTATTACTTTTAAGCTATGACTGTGAAATATCGTACATCTTATAAAATCGAACAGTTTCATTGTTTAATCGCATATACACAGATTTCTGGTTTTCTGAAAGTTGTTTTATAAATATCATGTACAGGGTGGCCAACTAAGAATGCGAGGTACAATATCTGGGAAACTATCCATCGTAGAGGCTTGCGCAAAAAAAAGTTATTAATAAAACGGCCAATACAAAAACCTGGAAAATATTTTCAAGTTTCTGAAATGACCGTTAGGGGGCGTAACTGCAATCTTGAATCTAAAAAAGTGATGTTTCTGTGAATTCTGCTATATTAACCTAATAAAAAAATAACTGATCTTTAAAGTCGAGGATAATATGAACTTTTTTTGTTTGGCACTTTTTGACGTATGTCCAAAAATGAAGTAGTGGGGTGTATTCAAAGGTTTCCTTAAATAACCCCCTGTATCTTCGAAACGGCTAAGCCGATTTTAACAAACTTGGGCGCGTTGAAATGAGCTATTCTGGGGGTACAAATGTTATAATATTTAAGTTTTGTTAGTTTCACATGTCGTCGCTAGAGGGCTTTGTTCGACATTCCGACAGAAACGGTTAATTTTCGCAAAAAAATTAAATGCATTGGTATGACTTTTTTCATGAACAAGTAGCTAAATGATGCCTAAACAAGCTCGCGAAAACCGCATCTCGATATCTTGTTCCTAACCTAAAATATCAGCCAAAGAAAACTTTATACGAAAATCCCTTAAATTTTTATTTTTTAACTATATTTTTCTGGAATTGTTTCTATTATGTAAGTTGTGACCCTAAAAAGGACCGATTTAAAGGAGGAAGGTTTTTAATGCCCCCGTAAATGCTCGAAATGCTGACCATCACGCTCTATGCATTGCTGAAGCCTCTCATGACTAGACAAAACTGCAGCTTCAATTTCGGCTCTCGGTATGTTACGTATTGCGTTACGAATCCGGTTTTTCATATCTTCTCTAGTAGTAGGTTGAGTCCGAAACACGATGTCCTTTAAGCGCCCCCATAAATAAAAATCGAGGCAAGTTAAGTCTGGCGATCACGGAGGCCATGGAAACAGACTTCCTGTTCCAATCCACCACTGTTGAAATACTGCATTAATATGCTCTCGCATATTAATAGCAACCATCAAACTGCAAAAACAATTTTTGCGTTGTTTCCAGAGGCACATCTTCCAACAACAACGGTAATTGATTGGTCAAAAAGTCAAGAAATACATTGCCATTTAGGGGTTGCTCGAAAAAATATGGCCCAATCATTCTGCTTCCCGGTATGCCACACCATACATTTAAACTCCAACGTCCTTGGCGCTGAACTTCACGCAACCAATGGGGATTTTTTCTGCAGACCAATAATGCATATTGTGCAGATTGACTCTCCCGTCACTACTGAAGGTGGCTTCATCGGTCCAAATAATTTGAAATAAAAATTCTCTATTTTCTCGTATCATGCCTAACATCCAATGGCAATAGTCTAACCTTCGATCAAAATCTTCCTCTTTCAAGGCCTGATGCAAAACGACATGATGTGGGTGCATTCTTAAAGTAATTAAAAAAAGTTTAAACGAATACCTATATTCTTTGATGGCCATTAGAACTACCTATGGTCCTTCAAAATATTTTGAACCGTTGTCCGTGATATGCCCAACTCAATGGATAATGCTCTTGTGCTAACATGAGGATTTCATTCAATATAGCCCAGTACACGGTTAATATTCTCTTGTGTTCTTCCAATTCTTTGCCGTTGAAACGTAGGCCGAAAACTACAATTGGCTCGTAAGCTCGCCACTAATCGGGGAAAAACTCTTACATCGCAAGGACGCCGATTTGGATATCGAGCCGCGTAAACTCTTTAGCTACTGCGGGATTCAAAATAAACCGCAAGCATATCAACAGTTTCATTATTCGTAAAACGCATTTTGAAAGCACAAAAATTGATCAAAGTAACGCGAAAGTATTGACAACTATTGACAATTTGAGGATTATGTATGTTTTGTTTAGGTATCTGTTTCCATTGCCTGCTTCTATTAATTGTATTTTTCGTATATATCCATAGTGAATATGCATTTAAACAAAAAAAATAGGCCTTTCGTATAACTTTTAGCATTGCTTACTTGCCCGTAGTAATCATTATTAAATTTATTAAATACATAAATAAAAAGTTTACCTCGAGTAGAATTTCAACTTACGACTTGTACTTTGCTAGAGTGCCGCGCTAACCAACTGCGTTATCGAGTATCAAGCCCTAATCGATGTAAATTTTGTCTTTATGCGGTACTCTAGCAGAGTACAGGTCGTTGGTTCAAATCCAATTCGAGGTAAACTTTTTATTTATGTATTTGATAAAATTAATAATAATTTTTAATTACATATTTACCTTTAAACTTATTCCTTTATAACAAAACTTATAATATGATAAAATATTCATTTTATATAAGTACAAATTACGGCACATTCATTTATCGAAATCATAAATCCATAGGAAGTACTTTAAAACGAGTTGATGATCGAAGAGGAGAAAATAAAATTCACTACAGTCATAATAGTTAAACAGATAGTAGCGAAATAAGGGATAAACTACAAAGAAATGAGATTTGATTGCTATCGAGGTTATTGCACTTTGCTAATACTTTTCTGTAAAAACTAAGAAATGTGGCATTAAAGTATATTTTTTTCTGTCGCCCTTTCGTGAGGATTTCTGTATCATTTACGTTAGAGAAAGGAAAGGAATTAGTGAATGCGAGGAATACAAACATTTTATCCAGAATAACATACAGTTTGTTCCAATTCATTAATTTTGATAAGAAGTTTCGTAGCTTGAATAAGAAAAACAGATTTTATTGTTTTGCATTATTTTCGCACCGAGTTACTATCTTGATCCACTTATGTCAGTATTCTCGTGATTAATTGTGTTAAATAATAAGAAAAGAAATTTTTTTCTCAAAATATTTACTCTCTAACAAAGGGAATGTTTATCAAGGAATGTACAATATAACTGACTTGGTTTTATATATTAGGTTACCGTTTTTAATGCTTATTGTTCTAGTACGTTATTGTGCCAAGACTCACCGGTGCGAGTGTTTTAATGTTTTGGTATTCAACGTTATCTCTCCTGCATATTGTAAGGGCAAGAGTAAAGTGTTAACTATTAGAAAATATAAATTAAGCGGTAGTCGCAACTACAAAGATTGTTATTTTGTCATTTGTTCTTGTTCTATTTCACCTTCCTTTTTGGTATGTTTAAGACTTTTCATTGTTTTTAAAATTAAATTAATAAAAACACTGCTTTCCAAACGTATAGTGAATCTCGAAGTGAATGTATTTCCGAATATTTTCGAATATCGATAAATCATTAAAAAAAAGTATTACTTGGATGTTTATTCTTGTGCCCATTTTTTATTTATTAATATTTGGTACATTTAACGATTTAATCACATTATAATGTGGTATTTTACTATAATTTTGTTTGTAATAACGTTGCATTTTCTTCTAAATATCAGGTTTATTGTTTTATTGTTTTAAAACTATAAACAGTACACAAAGTGATAATGTGAATTGTAGTAGTCAATAGGATCGCACTGTAGTGTGTTCTAGTGTTTTCGGAACTAACTTTTAGTAACACTAATTTAATTATTAATTTTACAGCACAACACAAGATACTTATATAACAAAGTCCAAAATTACTAGTTGGCTGACCGAAGTTAATTGAAGTCTTCCCACTTTATTTGCAAACAACATCCAATCCCGAATTGAAACTTGCAAAGGATAGTATTGATATTATACCGGTTGTAGGAATAAAGTGTTGTAACCTATAAAGTGATAAAGAATTAATTCTACAAAATAAATCTGCAGTGTAGTACGTACGACTATTTATCTTTTTTGAACAGAAGTCGTATCTTTAAAAATACATTTTACAAGCTTTACGTTTCAGTACCAATGGCAAGGTGTCTGTTAAAATATAAAAGTGCTAAGAAATATTGTAAATATTAAATCAATCAAAGAACAAGTATGCTTTAATAACACGATATAAGATAGCCTACTATCGCATATTATATTATTCATAGATATGATTAAAAACTAAAATTTTAATGTGAAAATGTAAACTTTCACCATTATTATACATAATTAAAATACTTACTATTTTTTGGGTTTTTTGATGGTGTATTTTTGTATTTACATTTTATACAAACCTATACGTTTCAATAACAATTGCAGTTATCGTCTTTTAATTATTGTTTAAGATGTTAGAATAAATTTATGAAATACGAAATATGAAAACGCAAACATAAGCCAGTTATTAATTAATATCTGTTTGATGATAAAATCAACTTATGGATTCTAATTTTAGTAAAGAATAACTAGATCCTTAATAAATTAAATTCTATTAAATTGCCTTGAAGATGACAAATCAGAACACCCTCTTACGGGTCGAAGGCTAACAGTGAAAATTTCATAAACAAAGAGCAAATTTGACAACATTTAATCAAAATATGCTGTCAGTGTAAAGTTGTGAAAAACTTTAATTTCATATTGATAAAAGCATTCACAAGTAGAGGCTTGATATATCTATTAAAGATTTAATCAAATCTAACAAATAAATAGTTTTTTTTCTGTTAAAAATTGCCGTTTTACAGTGAAAACACAGTGTCGTACGTTAATATGATTTTTTATTTTAATTTTAATATAATTGGTAAAGCCTTAGTTCAAGGTCTAGGAAAAATCACACCAAAAAAACCTAGCCATGCCAAAAGCTAAAATTAAACTTATTTAAACAGACATTTTTTTCTTGCCTATTGAAGTTATTAGGATATTTATACAGTGTGTCCCCAGAAGTTTTATATAAATGGAGAAAAAGTTTATCTTACATTTCACAAAAAAATATATTCTTGATCAAAATCTCTGCATGACTTGTAGATCCATAATCAGTTACAAAATTTTTAAAACATTGGCTGGAATACAGAGAAAATAAAAAATAAAGATTTGGACGGAGAGCAAAATACGTTCAAACTGTAGTGAGAGCAAAATATTCATTGAAATTGTGATTAAGTAGCAACAAATAATGCCATAAAATCTAGGTCAAGTTCGTTAATGACCAAAATCCAACCAGTGGCGGGGCATTTTTAGAGGATTAGAAAATTAAAAAAAGTTACATAATTAAACTAATACGTTTTTTTACATAATTTCAAAATAAAAAAATATATAATTACCAATGGCGCACCGTTTTTAGGGTGCAAAGTTGTGTATTTTTTAATTTATCAACCGATTGTTTTGAAAGTCATGTATTGGGAGTTTTTAAGATCGCTAAGTATAATAATTTGGCAAAATTAAAAATTCCAAAATGGCGGATCAAAAATGGGGGATTATAGTATTTATTTAATTTATCAACCGATTTTTTTGAAAGTCGGGTATTGGGGGTTTTTAAGATTGCTAAGGATAAATCATTTGTCAAAATTAAAAAATTCTAAATGGATTAGCGTGATTAAAAACCGATATGATTCAAATTCAGGTATTGTGGGCTTTGTAGTTATTTATTTACATATCAGAAAGCATTATGGCAGATTTGGCAGCGGTTTTTTGCTACTTAATCTCAATTTCAATGAACATTTTGCTTTCCACTACAGTTTGAACGTATTTTGCTCTCCGTCCAAATCATTGTCATGCAGTGATTTTTGTCAAAAATATATTTTTTTGTGAAATGTAAGATAAACTTACTCCATTTGTATAAAACTTCTTGGGACACACTGTATATCTCTATAGTTTCACGTTGTAAACGAACATAGTAATAGTTTGTCTTGACAATGTTTCCATATTATCAAATTGAATGTCATGACTTAAATTATTTAAAGCATGCTCAGCTAGCGCAGATTTCTCTGGTTGAGCTTATCCACAAAATCTCATACTCTTTTTACGTCTTGTATCAAAGCTACGTTTTGTGGACTCAGTGTACAGTTTTCCACAAGAACAAAGTAACTTCTACACTCCGGAAGATGATAAGATATTTGAAACATCTTTAAATGACCTTAAATGTTCTCCAACATTTCTCATATAAACATCAAAAAACAAAACTAGATGGTGGTACAGCCCGTTATATACTATTGTGGGAAAGAACCACTAATAAAATCCACTTTATTCATAAATAAGTGATGGCACGAGTAACAAAAAAAAACAATTATATATGTGTATGTATATATATATATATATATATATATATATATATATATAAAACAAAAAACTATTAACCAGGTTAAAGTGCGTACAAAATTATAACATTAAGAGAAAAATAAGTAAAAAGCAGTTTAGCTACACATAAACACAATAAAAAAACCATGTAGTCACACCCACAATTGTGTCATAAATAAATCAGATTAAAAATTGTAATATCAAACATGTGGCCCTTTAAAACCAATCATACCGGTCTTGAAGTAAATAAGCACATAAAACAAGGCAAATTACGGTACATATAACATACAATAACAGTAAAATTGCACAGGTGATAATAAGGTAAGGCAAGCACAAAAGAAAATAGACAAGGGAGCATAAAATTCATGGGTACAAGAAATTACATATAAAGATAAATTTGTTCGCAGGCAAACAATTCTACTTAATAAACTGACAAAAAACTCATTAAAACAAAGCCTTACAAAAGTAAGTTATAAATAGATCATAAAATCGTGACCGATATATAAGTTTGAGTGCGTTAGAAAAATACAGAGACCCTTCTTCAGTTTACACATTTATCTATCCAACAACAAAAACAATAAAAATAAAATGCGAGGTGTTTAATGGTTATCTGGACCCGGGAGTGCGTACCCCCTTGGCAATTGCCTTTCACAATTAATAACCAAGCGGTGTCAAGTACCTGTTCGTCAGCCCACCTCTACACAAATGTACATATAAACAACAAACAACAATTCTAATTCACACAAATACAAGAGTGGGGGAGCCCTGTACTGTCTTTTATTTTAGCATATTTCAGCTTAATGAGCCCGCGTGCGAATAAGAGACCTTTGCAAGACAGTGCTCGATTTTTAACAGGTTATATAGGCTTCTAGAATTATTTGCTGTCAGTCTTAATTTATATAAAAATACCTACTTACACTTGAATATGTATTCCTTTAATTGATCACAGACACAAATTGTTAACATACGCGGTTTAACTTCAAAAAGGATGACCGTTATTTTTATATTAATATTTGAAAAACGCATTTTACAATGTGAGTTTCTAAGTAAAACAAATCAAAGCGTCCGGCTCAGTCAAAATTTTAACTGTAACTGCCTTCCCCTCTGGTTTCCACTAACCATGTCTGCTCCCGAAAATCAACCGCCGTCTTTGAAAACTGATAAAAAAATAAGAAACATTAATTTACGTTGCAACAGTTTCATATTAATTATTGCACGACGTCTTAATTTTAAAAATATGCATTCGTCCGTAACAAACCCTACATTTAGGTCTCATTTCTAAGTACCAAAGACGTCTTTGATTGCAGTGTGTACCGTTAGTAATTAATTACTAACTAGTGACATTTTTACATCCAGAGCGCGCGTATAGAAATTTTCAACAATTCGTCACGCCAGTTTCGGCAGAACACCTGTTTCTCTACCCTAATATATGTTTCCTTTTTCTGTTCAACCTTTACTCAAATATCAATTACAAACATTCCCACATTCCTTACATAAAATTACACTAAATAAAACATTCCGAAAACATTAGCAAATTACGACGTATCATCACGATATTAAAAAAACCAGTAATTATCTTCTCTATGGCGGTAACAATGGCGATTTGACAAACGTTTATTACAGTAATAAAATTTTCGCGATCCACTACCTACAGTATTTTAAATAATTAAATGTATTTTAAAGTAATCAAATTGGAACAAGTTTAAAAGTAGCATACATAATTTAACAAGGTACTAAAACAAGTTACATATTATGTTAAAGATCAATATTTGTTTTAAAATAATCTGATGTTTTTTTTTTGTAGGTAAGTGACGTTACATTACAGTGTTAACTGGTAAGTACATTTTTTGAAATATAATTAATGTTTTTACCTTCTAACGTACATATACATATGTAGGTATAGAAGGTTATGCAATCGACTTTTTTTCACTATTTGCTCATTTTACTTTTGATCAAGTTTCGCCAAGATCGGCCATGATTTTTGTGTGTGTGTGTGTATGTGTGGATTTTTATGTTAATACTCATAACTCCAGAACGAAACCACGTACGTACTTAAAATTTTGTATTTATTTATTAAATATTTTGAAATACCTGTTTATTTCAAAGATAATACCAATATATAGACTTTATTCATGTAAATTAAGTATGTTCAATGCAATTTTTTGATACCACGCTTAATTTAGCGCTAACAAAATTCCTAAGATAGAATTTAAGTATTATGTGAATAACGATTGATTTTATAAGAAAATGTGTAAACATATTTTTTAAAGAAAATTTAATTTTATATAATTTTTCGTTATAAAGTTTCTTTGTATAAAACAAAATAGGATTAAAAATCAATTAAATTAAATTAACATGCTTTAATTGTATGATGAATATTTTTAGGCTTTGGAATACTTTTTTAAGTTAACATCTAGATGTCTATTAACCTCTACCTGACATGAACTTTTAACGATTGTTTGACATAGATTATTTTTTTTCTTTTTACAATATTGCCTGTTTCCGTAATGAACTTATTATTGTATAATTATCCTCAATTGCTCAAGTCATTTTAGGGTTAAGAAATCGTGTGCGCCATTCGCTGAGCCATATGACTTTTGGCAAGTTTCTTCCTCCCAAAAACGTACAAAGCCCGTCATAATCAAATACTCCCTCTTCAGCCTTCTCGCCAGTTTTAGCCGCATAGTTGTTTAAAGTGCTTACCGACGGTAAAACACCTTTTATATTCTCGTAAATAGTTTCATATAGCAACCTTCCGCCGATGTAAAATAGATACAATAAAATTTTTGGCAACGTCATTTTAATGATAACGACTGCCGGAACGTCTTGAATTTTGGATCGCAATATCAATTAACATCTTTAGCAACTGGCTTCTATGATTTACTGAAGCCTGTCCTTTGGAGGTAGTGTTTCTATCGTTTCACTAAGTCTAGCACCCAATACTTCAGTTTCGTGTTCATGAATAACCTTATCCTTCGCATTATCCACAATAGTCTCCAATTCTCTTTCCACTGTGTTAAGTCTAGGTAAAAATGAAGTAATGACTATCTGATTGGTGACTTCGTACTCGCTTTCTTCTTGTCCTCTTTCTTCTTTGATATTTTTTGGATGTCTATTTATTCTTGTCATTAGGAACCAAATCTTCTGGCATTTCTTGGTCAGTATTCAGTGTGGAACCCTCATCGTTGATTTCAAGAGAAACTTTGTTATCAGCGCTGCAATGAACACGAGAATGAACCATTGCCTGGACAACTATTTGATTACTCAAAATGTTGATCTTTGATGGGCGTTGAGATGGGCCTGCGTCATCTTGTGGAACAGCTTCGTCTGTATTTTCCGGTGATGAATTGCTATTTTCTACAACGCCGTCACTAAATTCACACTCATTTTGTGTGATTGGAGGAGGCAAAGTCTGGCTTTTAGTGATGTTTTCCACTCTGTCGCCTCGTTTCCAATAATGCAGGTCGGGGTTAGATTGAGTACTACTTCTTGACAGTGTGATGAATTTCATTATTCCCTGTTGTTTGTGTACAGCAGCTGGTAATACCTGTGGCTGGCAGCTCTTCTTGTCTAACACCGCTTCATCTGGTACACCTTTGGACCGCAGATATAAATTGAGATGCTTAGTCAAATTTCGGTGAAAGTTTCCATAAACCCACCGCTCCATTTTTTCACAGCAGCCACTTCTTATGTACAAGCAAGAATTTGAATTTTTTTGGCTTCCTATGAAAAATTCCGTAAACTTGCTCATATTCGCTTTCTGAAATTAAATCGAGAGCTGTGTCTGAAACTATAAATTGCTCCATCTCTTTCAAATCATTCTCAGAAATGTTACGTAGGATTGCAGCATTATTGTACTCGTTAATTTTTAACACATTCTTCAGGGAAATAGGCATGGAAATCTTTAGGGTCTCTTCAACTTCACGAAAGCAGTCTTCTCTGGACTCTGGTACAGGTTGGGGGTCCCTTGCGAGTCAATATTATATCTGTAAGTAAAGGGTGACTCAAAATCATATCACAAAGGAACATTATTTTAAAAAATACATTCAATGCCATAACGTGCCTTGCTTTTTTTTTGCAATTAACTGGTAATCTGATATCTAACTGCATATCTCATTTAATAACAGCGATTGTGAATCAAAGAACAAATTGTTCGGAAAAGATGGGGCTACAATTTTATCAAAGTATGTATTCGTTTATGTGGCCAGAATACCCCACAGGGAGTTTAAAAATTTGTTAAAAAAACATCATATGCTCAAAGTTGAAATGTTGTTATACCACAGCATCATAACTGGAGCAAAATCCTACGTTTTGAAAAATATAACCAACCGCCAACGGTTCGGGAGAGAACAAATTTCGAAATTGTCTTTCATTTTTAGTGGTGCGTTATTTTTGACGCGCAGTTTATTAAAACCGGCGTGAATTTTGAATCAAACATTATTACACACATTGTAAAATTATTCACAGTGGTAAAAGCGAGAGAATTAAAAGGCGAGGTTAGAATTTTATATTCATAAATATTCTATTTGAATCTTTCGAATTGCGAGCAGTATTAAAGTAAAAGTAATGAGGTCCTGATAAAGTAGTAAGAAATAATCGCATGTACTTACCTAGTCTTTCAAACCAAAGCAATCCTGCGCACATACACAACTTCCTATAAAGACAACAACTAAAGTAACGATTGCTTGCGCATTTGCACATGTACCCTTGCACTTGCAATATCGAAATACATGGAAATTCATTGAACTGTATAAAAATCCACGGACATCGACATAAATCCACTGATATCCATAGAAATCCAGATGAGCGTCCACCAGAAATACATAGCTGTTGACCACTCGATTGGTAAAGCATTTACTTCAACGTCTAGGAAAAAACAGCAAAAAACTAGACATACCAAAAGCTAGAATTAAAATTAAGAGGTACCATTGCACCTTTTTTATTTATAAGATGCCAAAACCTAATAAATAGTTTGTATCGACAAACACCTTTAGGTGACCTGACATGTTCTATAATTCTTTAATTAGGAGGAAAAGCAGTACCAACATTAAGCATTACTTTTTCTTTTGAAAGAAAAACTAGTGGTTAATGTTGGTACTGCCTTTCTTCCTTTTATATCTAATGTTGCAGATAGAATTGAAAAATCCTAACTAATCATGGCATTAGGACTGTTTTTAAACTTAAACCTCAGATTTAAAGGACATTTAAGGTCACGTAAAGATGTTTCAACCCATTGTCATTAGTAGAAGGGAGGTACCATCACTCCACTTTTTTTGTGACGTCACAAGCCCTGCCCACTGCTCGCCCACGCGGAGGACGTATTTTGCCCCGACGGCCACGTGTAGGGCGTGGTTTGACCTTGAGGCCGGTCTGGGGTTTGACCTTGGAGTCTGGCATTCCAACTGGGCTTGTCTTTGGGGTAGTCAAGGTCGGAACCAAATCTACTTTGTAGTCATGTTCCGAACCTAACTGCTCATCGGGAAATTTGAATTTGAATAAGGGGGCCCTAATGCTAACTTGTAAGACAGGTATATGAAGGTGTTAGGGTCTTCGCCCTCTTGTCGTGGTCCCTCTTGGCTGGAAATAGTATTATAATAAGGGGGCCATAATGCTAACTTGTAAGACAGGTATAGGAACTTGTGTTAGGGTCTGCGCCCTCTTGTCGTGGCACTCTTGGTCACATCTCTCTCTCTCTCTCTCTCTCTCTCTTGAATGTAGTAAATATTTTTAAAAGGAAACAATAGGATCATTTTGATATTAAAAAGGTAAATAAAGCGACATTCATTGTCAATTTTCCATGTTTACATTCTAGAAAACAAATATCGGTTTTTGATATTAAAAGATAAGTACGATAAAAAGTAGAATATACTGGTGGTTGCAGATTTTTTCATCTGGTATTTAAGTCGGGATGATGACAGAGTGCCCTTTAGTATCGTTTAGCGATTCAAGATGGAGAGTCTTTTCGGCAATCGTTGCTGGGCCATCATATTTAATCGTAGATTTTCTAAAGAATATCGAAACTGTCTGCGATACAACTTTCGAAACTTTTGCAAACGCGAAAACACGCTAACACGCTAAGGCGAAAATGTGCAAACACGAAAACACGCTAATGCGAAAACATACAAACGCGAAAAACGCAAACACACAAACGCGGAAGCACGCAAACACGAAAACACGCTAACGCGAAAACATGCGGACACACAAAACACGAAAACACGCAAACACGAAAACACACTAACTTGAAAACATACAAAAACGCAAACGCGAAAATACGCAAATACCAACACGCGTTAGCGTGTTTTCGTGTTTGCATGTTTTCGCGTTAGCGTGTTTGTGTTTTCACGTTTGCGTGTTTGCGCCTGTGTCTGTGTCTGTGTTTACAACTGTGGCTGTATCTGTCTGTGTTTGTGCTTGTGTGGGACGATAAAGCAAGAGAAAGAAGCGAGAGAACGAGGGAAACGTATAGATTTATGTAAACTATAAATATAAAAATATACCATTTAAAACCCTATAGCTAAGTATTTTAATTAAGTTTTTTTAATTACAGCCCTTATAGAGCGAAATAACTGTAAGAATAAAACCATTTAATTTAAAATTTTTCGATTGTAGATTTTTAATAAATATTATTTTGTATTTAAAATGTTATTGTATATCTGACTGAACATGAACAATAATTTTCAGAATTTTCATTACCATTAATAATAAATACGTATCACAGCTATTAAGTGTACACCCACTTTCATTGGCCCAATATTTCAAATTAATCGATTCAGACTTCCCTTGAGTAGTTACGCTTAATTACGCCACCTAGAAACAATGAAATTTGCTAGATAGAACACAAAATGAGAATTTGACTGTTTTTGTATATTGCAATATAAATCCCTTACTGAGATGTGATTTATTAGTATTTCATACCACTATATTATAATTTGGACTTTGAAATTACATACAACAAGGACATACTAAGCAATTACAAATAGGTGAACTCACTTAATGTGTAAATTTAACAAAGACTCGCTCATCAATTACTATGCCAAAACTAAATTAATGTAATTAAGTTAAGTGTCATCCTAATGAAAGCTTTTATCGTTTCTGTTTATTTAAATAACACCTACATTGACTTCTGCCGATTAATCTGAAAACTATAAAAGTCAATCAAAATTAGTGTTTTTGTAGCATGCCTTATTAAAGCCAGATCTGTCATCATAAAAATAGAGTATAGTACCTATAAGAGACAATTTTCATTATTTTCCTGTGCTATCACACTAAATTTATAGATTAATGACTATTGATAAATATGAACGTAGGTATACACCTAGTACAGTTTCTTTTTATTAGTCTCCTATATCTATTAAACCGATTTATGTTTAGATACTGTTTCATTACTTTCAACTAAATCTTTATCCTGTTGAATAGTGTTCTAATTTTATGTAAAGTTGTACTATAATTTCATTCATTTTATACTTGATTTTATTATAACCTAATAAGTTAGTTTGAAATGATCGATAAGTTGAGAATAATGTAGTCAGTGCTTTCAGACTGTCGACACTTTCGTCTTCAATTTTTCTTTCTAAAATAGTTCACTCTACATAGTGAGTTTGACGTTTGGAACGAAAATGTGTGAATAATGTAATAGATAACTGTGCATATTTTAGCACATATATCGTAAAGTACAAACTTTGCAAGGGTGGCGTATTTCTGATGATTACATTTTGATGTTCAATGTAATACAGGAAAGTAATAGCAGTGCAAAAGTATTATTGTTAGCTTGAGGGTATTTACCGTTACATTTGATTGATTTTCCTTCTCTTGTAATTTCTATCGTGCCATAACATTAACTTTTATGGATTTTTTACAATTATCGAATATACGTTAGCAGAACTTATGACTTTTAAATCAATTTGTTCTTATCATAAATAATAAACTTTGCGTTTGCTACGACTAAAAACTCGCTAACTCAAATATGAAAATGTAAACTTTCACCATTATTGTACATGTTATTAAAATATTTATCTTTTTTGGATTTTTGTATATTAAAGTTTTCGATAACACTTACAGTTATCTTCATCAGTAGTAATATTATCTATTAAAATTATTAAAACTGTTGAAACAATTTTGTGAAATTTGAAAAATTGAAACAAAAGCCTGTTATTAATATAACAGTTTGATAAACTTATAAAGCCAACTATGGAATACAATATTAATAAAGAATAACTAGTTCATTAAAAAATTAAATATTGTTAAACTGCCTTGAAAATGACAAATTAGAACAGAAATTTAACAAAATTTAATGAAGTTATAATGTAAGTGTAAAGCTGCGAATAACTTCAATGTGAAATTGATAATTGCATTCACAGCACAAGTGTTATTTAACAATGAAAATCATTATGTCCGAGTTGAGATGATTTAAATTATTTGATTAAAATCATGGTTTTAATCAGCATGATTTTTTAAATTAAAAATTATAATTTAATTTAGTTTAAAAAAGGGGGCTCAAATTTGAACACTTAAAAATGTAGTTGTTCATAAAAAAATAAAAGCTTGATGCATTTTTATGTGGTAATATTTATTATTTATTATAATAATAATCGAAAAGAAATTCAGCATTCAGATGCTTTTTACAAAAATAAAACTATTCATTTATTTAAAAAATATGAAAATTAAAACATTTTAATTTTTCAAATTTGACAAAATTATTTACATCTTTAACAATTTTTAACAAACATTACTACTGACGAAGATAACTGTAAGTGTTATCGAAACGTTTAGATTGTATAATTTAAAGTACACCAGTAAAACATCCCAAAAAAGATAAGTATTTTATTATTTAAAAAATGTTTTTAACACAAAAAAAAACTAAATATTACTGAACATCTATAACCTGTGTTATAATGCTTAAATAGGAATACTAGTTTAGCTGCTTTGTCACCGCCAAGTCTGTTTCTTATATCTGAATGTATGAATCCATAGGTAGAAAACATTGTCTTGATATCAGCAGAGGATGCACAAGCACACAAAGCAGAAATCACTATAAACTGCACGTGCTTAATTTCTGGAACATGTTCTTGGGATCTTCACCACGGTACTGCTGTTACATTTTTTATTACTTCATCCGAAAACGTAGTTTTGCGAAATGGTAATAATCCTGTGTCTGCAAAACATTGGAAAACTGTATCTAAATCATCTCCCTTTTCTTCAGCTAGTAATGGATATTTTTTGTTTATATTTATTGTAGGATCCAACATATATGCCAAAAAGTGAAAGGGGGTTAGAGCTTGAACATATCTTTTATTAAATATTTGATACTGACGCAAGCTTCTTTCTTCTACAAACCTGTCAGTGTCAAAAATAGCCATTAACTTTTTCCATGTGTAAACTGCTCGAGATAAAAATGCACCTTTTTGTTGTATTACGTCAAGTGTTATAGAAATTGGTTTTATCGACTGTAGAAAATCTTCAACCATCCTTTTAATAGAGGTATCTGAAACTTTTTTAAAAATTACTGGATCAATTTCTTCTTTATGCTCTTCACACATTAACAATTTCGCCCATTCTTTTACATAGATCTCAAAACAATCTGAAAGTGTATTCCATGGAACATCTTGAGATAAGACCAATTTCTTCTCCCCTTTTTCTTTATACCAAGCGTTTGGTAAATGGGTATTTCTGAAGTATTTCACAATTTGTACTATATGTTCTTTTACCTACAATGCTTCTAAATCTTTGGAGAGCAAACTATGCAAGTGCACCGTACCATATGTAATTAGGATGTAATAGGATAACTGAACGACTCGGACTTTTTTTCTTCAGACTAACCATGTTGGCCGCATTATCTGTCACAATACTGGTAACTTTAGAGTTTTATTCATTTTTACACTTATTTATTGAGTTAATAGCCAACTCAGCAATATAGTCAGCTGTATGGGGATGACTGGATGTATGTGTGCTTTCCGAGAAAACACTGTTTACATCCTCTGCTATCAAAACGACACAGATTATCGACTCATTATGTACTGAGATGATTCAAATTACGTGCAAGTAGCTATGTAAGTTGCATAGTGAAGTATTTCTTTAGTTGGTACGAAATGGTACATTTCATTAAATAATTCTAGATAAGAATGATTAATAAACATTGAGATGTTTGTAAAATTTAAATATTTCTTAATATAATTTTAAGAATGTTAAAACAAGTAATCGACAGCACAGTACATTGAAGTATAGGATATTTTTGTTATCGTTATGTGTTAATTCAAGTTTTCATTTAGTTTTGTAAGTTTATTTTAAAACAATATTCCCTGACGACATGTAATACAGGTTGTGGTTGACAGAAATAATGTTAAAACTAGATTTAGGCTGGTATCAATGTCGCAATTCACGTGTACGCAGCCAAGATTCTTGAAAACATTCGTATTAGTGCGTTAAACACATATTAGTGCAAAAATTATGAAAAAACAGAACAAGCACATTAGTGAGTAACTATAAAACATAAATCAAGCAGCAGCTCTGGGATTATTGTATTTAATCAACATTTTATGACCTTAAACTAGTGAGTGACAACATTCCGACACTAGTCGTAGAAGAACTTATGAACCTACGAAAGTGGTAAAATAAATTAATTTGTGACTTGAACATTAAGTTTAAACACTTACATTAACAGTTATTGTGTTTAAAAGTGTGAAATTTAACATTAAATTATATAAACAATATGAGGTTATGTTATATCCTCGCATAAAATTTTTGTAAAAGTATTTTAAATTGAGACAATTTATATAAAATAAATTACTAGAGGCAAAAATAGTAAGGTAGCATCAATTTCATGTTACAATTCCGTATATTTATGTCCATTTTGTTAATTTTAGTTTTTAAGAGTATTGGTAGAATTTAAATAATTTTCCTCTCAAATTGGCCGTAGGCATGTTTAAGATGAATATTTGGGTGTAGTAGCATCCCCTATTCATGTAGAGGTAATTTCAGGCCTGTAAAATTCATAGAATTAGTGTAAATTCAATAAATAAGTGTAAAAATTAACGTAGTTATTAAGTGTAGGAATTAGTTCGTGTTTGGTTTCAAATTATAGAAAATTATGTAGATTATGGAAATGTTTTAGCTTTAAGAAATGTTAAAGCGAAAGTTATAGGCTTTAAAGAAATATCGTAATGTAAAAATTACAGTAGCCAATCAGAATTCAGGAAATATTCTTCGTAACTATAGAAAACATTCGAAGATTTGGTCGTCAACCAAAATCATATAAATACAAGTGCTTTAGGTTCACAAACGCTCTTAATTTTCCTCTATTTCAACTACTTGCCAAAGTAAGGTGTTGACAAAATTTTTTGAAAATAATTTTAAAACAAATTAACGTCACTTCGGTAAAATAACAAAGTGCGATTTAGTATCGGAAGTGTTAACGAAACAAGTGATAGTCTTTTGTCGGGAAATAATTAAATTAACGTTAGTTTACCTTTTTAAATTTCAAATCGGAGGTTTTCGATAAGTTATAAAAATATTTCCGCAGTTCGACATTGTTTGTTTTAAATTTATATTGTTTATGTTGGTATGGATATTTAATTGTGTTGTCTTCGTGTTTTTATCATTATACACCTTGTTTATCAAAAGTGTGTTTAATTTACAACAACCTTCAACGATCCATGCTTTTCAAAATTTATTTGAACTTAATTTAAAAAGAAGTGATGATCTTAAAAATAAAGATTCGTCAATATTCTAATAACAATAGTGAAACTTACCTAAGTGAATAAGCTGTTCATATAAAAGAAAATTTGGATTTTCGAGGAACAGAGTTGCAGTTCGCAGGAGCTGTTGTCTTCAATCAACTTCAATAGCAGTAACCCACAAAAGGAGGACATTTTATGTGAGTACTTTATTGTTGACATTGATACTTTATTGTTATGTTCATAATTTCTATCCTTTATAATAATCATGATGTGCAACAACAGGTATGCATGTCCCAAGGGAATGTTATTTGTTCTAAAAATTTAAATGTTTTATATTAATATTGTTGTTTATTCAAACGTAGTTATACTTACTTGTATGTCGAATTTCACTTTTTGTTGTAGTGAAATCACATGTGTGCGTATTCAGCGCATGCCACTATACTTTTAAAAGAATTTTGTTATGTACATGTGACACAGGTATTAATGCGAATTAAAATTATAATTCAATTTATTAATCAATTTAGATACGATAAAATAATAGGACATTAACTCAATGTGCTTTAATCATATTAACTATGATTATTGTATTCAAACAATCAATATAATTCAAATTTATAATCATTTATTTTACAATGTTAAAGTAAGTTTCTTCTAAATTTTGATCCCTATCTTTGATGAGTCTCATGACCGATTATGTTTTTTTTTTTAAATTAAAGTTTTAGAATGTTAAATTATAAAAAATAAATAATAATTAAAAATTTATAATAAAATATAATTATAAAACTTGAAGAACAATTATTCGTTTTTAAATCAGTACAGTACATTGGAATCCATCTAAGGATATGCAAACAGACTGTAGAAAACTTAAAACATTTAGATTTTTCTTCCTCAAATATTTCGTTTCGTTGATGCTAAATCTAGATAAGGAACGTAATTTACATTTATATGATTTTAATTTTATTTTCATCGCTCTAAAAAGTTTAAATTGGGCTTTTTTGTCAATTTTTTTTTTACTGTCGTGAATTGTATAGTAGACATAACTGTCCGGTAGTAGGACGATACCGTTATAAATCTACATTTCCGTTTGGCCAGTAATCTGCTCGCTATGGTATTACTCAAAAAAATCTTTTTGTGCAAGGAATGAATCCATTCGGTGGAATGTTAGATATGCATGGTAAAAATTTGAAATTTCGAATGTAATGAAAAGGCCTTGATATTCTGTGTGTATCGGAGACAAAGCGCAAAGGAAGGATGCTGTGGAGATAAGGATGGCACTATGGTCAGGAGTTAGACGGAAGTGCATGCAAAAATTGGGTGATCATAAGTGGAAGAGCGAAAGATGTGTTAAACAGTACGAATTGGTATCTGGGTAATATGGGGAATTTTTAAAATTTTTCTTTTGCATGCTATACCGGTGAATGGAGAAAGAGACCAGGAGCGTGAGAACCTGGAATGAAGTGGAAAACGTGTTGAACGTTTAAAAACGAAAGAGTGATTATATTGGAATGAACGGATGGGTGAGTGTACAAGAGAACATAGTGAACGCGGGAAAGTTCGGAAAAAGAGTCAATGAGAATGGTGAAATGCTGAACATCTGTTTGGAGAAATGTTTGTATCAATACGTGGTTTAAACATAAAATGTGCAATGTATTGGCAAAATGAATCTAAAAAGATAGACTGGATAGTGTATGATGAACGGCTTAGAAACCTGGTGAAAGACACAAAAGTAATGCGCGGGCAATTGGATCGGACCACTTTTGGTTGTATCGAGGGTTTTTGGGCGTCTAAAGGAAAGAAACGTAGTGCGCACGTCCAGAAATTAAAAAGTGGATAATGGTGCGAGATTGAAATACGCAGATGCTGTGAATAAAGGTTGAATGTGAATGAACAGGGGAACGAACAAATAAAAAGACACGTTGAAAGTGCATGGATAAGAAAAACTTTTGTCAATTGTGCGAATATTGGAAGAGTGATTGTGGTAGACAGAAAAAAATGTGCTTGGTGGAATGAGTCTAAAAAAGGCAGTAAGTTGTACATAATGATTTCTGCAAAAATGAGACAGAAGAAAATTTATGAGTTGTACAGATTAAAAAAAAGAAGGAAAGGCAAGAAAATAAAGATCTAATAAATGGAATAACAGTATACAACGGTATCCATGTTTAGAGATTGGGTGAATACTTTAATATTAAAGGACAACTTGTGTGTACCGGGTTGTTCAATGTATACATGGATAAATGTCTAAAGCATTAACATACAAATGGTGTAATTTGGGGTAAATGACCCTTGGTGTATGCAGATGACACAGTCTTATTAATGACAGTATAGCTGCAAACCCTCTAAAGTTTGATACAGTCTGGGAGCATTAAAAGGTAAATGAACAACACTAAGATTGTGGTGTTCAATGGGAATGGAAAGGAGTGGTTTTACCTGCAAGAAAAAATAGCAACTGGACGATGGTATATCTCGGTAGAATGTTTACTGCAGGTGGTACAATTGAGGAGATTTGACGATTCAATGCTAAAGGGACGATAATGAGAAATGAAATTGAGGCCTGCAAACGAGCATTATTGGGATTCGTCGCTTATGGAATGAGACATGGGTATGTCAAAAAAGCACGAAAGAAAAAAATGGTGGTTAATTTCTGGAAGCGATGTGGTAAAACAGAAGGGACAAGATAAAAAAAATGCATAATGAGGGGTTGGTAGGAAAAGACGATTGGAAAATAAAAAGTTGTACATTACGTTGGTTTGGTCCATTGGAGAATGAACCAAGATTAACAAACAAAATATGTGGGTAAGGTTAGGGAAAGGGGTGGTAGGCCTAAAATTTGAATGTAGTAGAATCTATGATAAAGGAAAGAAAGATGGAGTTCTAAAACAAAAAGGCATGTAAATTATGAATCTTGGGAAGCTAAGGTATAATAAAACATGGAGAAAATTTGAATAAAAATAAATGAAGGGATTGTTTTGCCTCGGGGAATGGCAAAATTGTTAAGTTTTAAAAATTTTGTTTTCAAAAGAACCCAAATACCACTTTATTTTCACTTTTTAACTTATTTCACAGTTCTCCTTCTCTGTTAACTGGATAATTTATTTGGCTAGTTCCAGGTGTGACTGACAATCACCAAAAAGTTTCAACGTCAATGATATCACATTTTAATTTCCAATTTGTGACTTTAGTCTGTCCACTAACCTTAATTTTTACCATGCTTTTTAACTGATCTGCAGCCAGTTTAACCACTTTCTTTTTTAAAAATGTTTAAAAAAATTTCTGGGCTTGTTGACTTCAAATGTCTTGCTAAATTAACCCAGAACCAAAAAATATTACTAATCGAATAATGTTCATTTAAACTCAAAACTGCGAGAAAATCTTGTCCCTTGTCGAGTTTTGCTTCCTATATGTACTATTCCCCTGAAATTGCAAAGTTTAAATGATTTTATTAAACAGTAAAACTTATATTAAACATATTACCGCGTTTAAACGTCCATCAAAAAAAAATTGTGAGATTTTAAATATCTTATAATAGAAATATAAAATCTACAAAAACGTGATGTTTTATTTCGTAAATGATAGTTTTATTTTAAACTATTAAAATAAATCTTCAAAATAAAAACATTTTCATTGTTGTATATTAATAGAAACAAGATTTATGTTATTATGCAGTAAATAAAAAATGATAAATTTGTTGGATATAGAAAAGACTTTGATAAATTAAATATAATACAGCTATTTGAATCATCACAATTTCAAAAAAATAAAATTATTCTAATTTATAAATTTATATTCTGAATTTTTTTTAGTATTGAACAGGTAAGATTTGCCTAACGTGCTAAAAATCAGGAACCTGGGGGTTTATGGATATTATTGGCTACCGTGAAATGTTTATGAATGGCTACCTTAAATTGACTTAAGTCAAAGTTTGGGCAGGAAATGGGTAGTTCATTCCACATTTGGTCGCCATGTGGAAAATGTAGATTGAGCACGTTTAGTGTAACACGATGGAATTTTGAGGGTAATTATGGTGTTAATAAACCAGTGTTCCTGGAAATTATTATTAAAATTATTTCAGGCCACTTGCCATGGTTAGCGATAAACAAGGAAAGAACCGAAAATATTCTTTTATGCTCAAGAGGCTTAGGTCAAAGTCAGAGACGGGTCAAAAGCCTGATAGCTTTTTTGGATGCGGCCATATCAAGGGGTATTAGCACTGACCCAGAGGTGAATTTATTCCAGGTGAGGTCGTATTTGAGCCTTATACAGTAAAAGGAGGTTCGATTAAGTACTGTTTAGATTGTAAAAAAGTTTACGGGCAGCTGTTTTTTGCTGACAAAAGGTGGTCAACCCATGGAAGGTTCGATGATACGGACATTAACAAGAAATAGGTTTTAAGCCATTCATATTTACAAGGGAAATGATCGGTCTTTTTACGGACACAAGGCAAATGCGTTTTGTCGGCGTTGAACGGGTGATTATTCCTTCCCCATTCAAGGCCGTTAAGTCACTGTTGATTGATGCCATTTTCACCTTAACGTCCTGTCTCTTTTGTTTGGGAAAACTGAAAACAGAGTGCTGTCATCTGCAAAGCAATGGATCTTTGTTGAAGAAATGGGTCATTTATATACAGCAGGAAAATGTAGCTATCACTGATCCTTGGGGTACTCCCGCGTTAATAGTATTTTTTAAAAGAAGCCATCGACGACAACGCGTATACTCTTTGTCAAAAAGCTGGATATCCAATTGATGATCGTATCGGATAAGCCGAACGAAGTGAGCTTAGCAAGTAGGCACTTATGCCAAACATGGTCAAAAGCTTTTGAAATATCTAGAGCTACTACGACTGTTTCACAGGACCTCTCTAATGTGTTATTCCAAAGTTGGGTGACATATGATAGAAGATCACCCCGTTGTATGAACCCATACTGGTGATCGTTTAAGAGTTTATTGGACTCGAGGAACGAAAGTAGTTGGTAGTTGATGGCTTTTTCCATGATTTTCGACAGACTGGAAGTGATAGCTATTGGTCGATCGTTTGAGGTATCGGTTTTGTCGCCCTTTTTAGGAATAAGCTAGATATTTGCCAACTTCCACGATGAGGGAAACTCTCCAGATGACATGGAGATCGCAATCAGTTTGAACAATACATGTACTAGCTTGGGGTAGCATTTTTTAAGGACAATAGCTGGTGTACCGCCAGGGTTTAGTGAGTTTATTGATAATTGATTCCAGGAGCTTGTAACGAATGTGGGTTGGTTTAATAGCGTATGGGGTAGATTTGGGCGACGGCACAGTTGTACCAGAATCATTGAGACATAAATTTGATGTAAAGTAATCGACAAAGAGGTTGGATTTTTCAGCAGGATCAGTTACTACAGCTCCGTCGCGAGACGTCATGGGAGGGAAGGAAAATGTACTTTGTACTGATGGCTTAGCTAATGACCACCCAAAGGACATGGAGACTAATTCTTTGCATTTACGTTCTTCAAACATCTTTTTGGTCTTGGTGATGATGCTTTTGCAACTATTCCTTACGGCAATATAGTTGGCGTGATTTATTTGATTTCCACTTGATACACAGTTTATCCTTTTGCGATAATGCATCAATGCAAGCCCTATTAAACCTGGGTTGGGAACGGGTCATGACCTACACGATTATGTTTTTTGGGAATGTATAACTCCATACCCATCAGGATTGGGTACAGAGGAAGTGATTTCGATTAGGCAGTGGTCTGGTTGACCAAGTGGGGAAAGGACTCTTGTTTTATATACAAGTGGGTTAGTTGTAAGGAATAGGTCCAAGAGATATGGTGTATGGTTAGGGTTGTCAGGGATTCTGGTTGGTTCGGAAATGATATATGTGAGATCACAGGATACTTCTGCACTATGACCTGCGGGATTAGTAGTAGATGAAAAATGAAGCCAATTGGAATTGTGGGCATTAAAATCTCCCAAAATTGAAATATCGCAAGATGGAAACTGTGATAAGAGGTAGTCTATTTTCAGACTAAGGTAATCAAAAAGATCTTGGAAGTTAACATTGGGAGACCTATACCAACAACAGTAGAATTTCACAAATTGGTGCCCAGAATGTTTGAACCAAATCGCATCAAATTCGTTGTTTCCCAAAGTAGACATCCTCTTACAACGTACGTTGTCCTTGGTATACGCACATACTCCGCATTTAAGGCGAAAGTTAGAGTGGAGGTTGTATCTGGGAAATTGCAGGTCAGGCGAATCAGTGCATCCAGGGGAGTCTTGTGTTTCTGATAGAAACAGAATGTTCAAAGTGTTGGTGAACAGCATTAAAATTCGACCTGATACCACGTGTGTTGCAGTAATGAATCCGGATGTCGGTACTTTCGATGACCGAGGTCGCTTGAGTCCTGCCCTCCCGGGCATCAGAATGTGGCAGATGCTCTCCATAGTCTTGATTTTGCCCTTGATGAATTTTTGTACCCCCCAGAATCCTTGGGATGGATCGACGAATCGATGTGCGAGTATGGACGTTTCGCCCTCCTCACTTGGGGTATAGCTTCTGTTCATCATCTCATCATGTTAAGGGTTAGGCGTTAAAATGCCACTCTTGGCAAATGCGTGTTGGCGAGTACATAAGGAATAAAGGAGAAAGTGACCGGCAGCTCATACTGAGCACCAATATTAAGGAGCCAATGGTAAAGGTGGTGATATTGCACCGGGCGGCATGGGGTATACATGCCTTCCACCTATGATATTAATAACGTTATTACACCTTCTAAACACAACCGTAAAGAAAATCAGTTCTTAATGTTGGTGCTGCTTTTCTTCCTGTTATAACTAATGTTATAGATAGAATTCAAATAATCCTAATTAACTATGTCAATAGGACTGTTTTAAACCTGAAAGAAAAATTAAAGAACATTGAAGGACACCTAAAAATGTTTCAAACCCATTATCACAACTTATCTTGTTGAGGTGGAAAAGTAGATATTGGAACAACAAAACGTAGCTTTGATGCAAGACTTAACACATGAGATTTTGTAGATTAGTTCAACCAGAGAAGTCTGCAGTAGCTGACCATGCCTTGAATAATTTAAATCATTACATTCAATTTGATAATATGGAAATATTTGTCAAGACAAACTCATTATTATGTTCGTTTACAACGTGAAACTATTGCGAAAGATAAACACCCTAATAATTTCAATAGACAAGAAGAAAAGCTGTGTTCTGCCTAACCTTGAAGTAAATGCTTTACCAGTTACATGTTAAATTACCACAGCACTATAATTTAAGAAAAGTTAGGGTTGTTAAACGTCTTGATTTAAAAAAAATATCAAAAAACGATGATTTTTTTAAAAAATCATGATTTTGTTTTACATTTGACTTGTTTTTATTAATATATTATTTTCAAATAATTCTAACTGTTTATGTTTTGTTTTGTTAAGCAAACAAATATCTGCAGTAGGGTTGCAGTGATTAAACGTTACAGTTACACGTTTAAACGTCCTGGCATAGGTAAAATGTTATAAGTTCGCGTTTAACCGTTAAAACTTTTTAATACCAGCAATTTTTCAAGCCATACAATGGGAGTATTAAACCCACTGTAAAACTAATAGAACTGCAACAAACAAGATAAGGTAAACCAACAGCATTCATTCATTGTGCTGATACATATTCAAGTTTAGTTCGGGTCGTCAAAGCGATAAGACGTGTTTAGGGTGGCTCCAGCCTGTACCTTCGATTTGTGATTAAAATGTCAATTTCGAAATCAATAAAGTTACTGTACGGTAGGAGTGAGTTTTTGAACAGATTTTTATACCCAGCAATTTGAATGTTAATAATGGATAAAAACAGTAATAATCTAACCAGTGGAATTTTTGTAACGTGTAAAAAAGGCGCGTAAATAACATTTGGGATTTCTAAAGGATCGTATTTCTACCAAAAAATACGGCTATTTTAAACCCATACCAGGTGTGATTGTTAAACTCGTAGAATTGTAAAGTAAACTTAAAGGGCAAATACCACCCTTTTGTCTTTAACTCAAACAGGTAACACAACCGATAAAACTTATTTTATCCCACGCCAGCGGGGAGTATGAAGCAGTCATTAATACTGTAATGCGTTCCCTACGTTTAGCGTCAAATTTATATTGCGCCCTTCTGGTTTGGTAACCCAACGCGGTTTTATTTTGCCTCGGCTTTGCTCAATCGGGTTTATTTTATAAACGGGGTGTGGTTCGTAGTAAGTACTAGATGGGCTTAACACTGTAACCTTAAATAAAATCCGTAAAGCATTTTTAACACGTATATTAAACAAATATTTACAATAAATAAAATAAACGGTAACTAACAAAATATGTATGTGAGAACTCCCTGGTCCGGGTCCTAGCGTCACTGGGTGCGAAGTCGCTTCTGTGAACAAAAGATAGTATTTTTAATCTATTCCTTACCTAAGAGGCAAAGTTTAGGTTACGGTACTGCATGTACAGTAGCGCGAGCGTTATCCTTGATACAGTGGTTGATCAGCGCCAGCGCAATGAACTCGAATCGTTGAGAAAATCGATATCGTGCTTAGACTTTAGTAACTCTGGAGCGCTGAAGCAAGGATGTCCTACTGAAATAATACACGCGAAATGCGCGTCTGCAAACGCGAGATCTCGGCGGTCTTTCTCTAATTATAACCGGTTTAATGTAGGCAATTAGATTATTTATCTAACTAAATTAATTACTGATCTCTATACTAAGTTTAATTATTTATAATTAATCAGGGAACAAAATACTTAATATTAAAACTACTCTAGTAGGTTTACGTAAAGATAGAATAATCTACGTACTCTAATTTATTTACAAACGTTCTCGCACCAGGTATTTACGATGGTTATGTGGACTACAAATTTATCTACAAATTTATACAACAGGTTATGGAGGTACTCTTCTGCGATTCACAGACACTGTGTATGGTTATTGTGTTTGTCTGTAGGTAGTGTATGAGTTTCGAGCGGATTTCAGTAATGCGCAGAAGACGTAGGCGATGGCCTGTCTTTACTGGATATACTAAGAAAGGTCGTAGGTCTTTACAGCCTGTAACAACCCTTCACCCTCAGGTACTTTGTTAGATACGTCGGGGCTACCTCTGCGTTCCTCTAGGTGTACTTTGTGGCGAGTTCCGTCGGCTATGTTCCTCTAGGTGTACTTTGTGAGGCGAGTGACGATGGGATCTACCCTTCGTGCTACTCTAGGTGTTAGTGTACTTTGTATTGGCGAGTTCCGTCGGGGCTACCCTGCGTTACTCTAGGTGTATGTGGTATAACTCCTGGAGCTCAGCCCGGAATTTTACGGTCTGTAGTGTTTGAGTGTAAATTGTTAGATTGTATAACTTTACAACTTACGTGTCTATCAATAGCAGTACAGAATTGAACTTTAGGTTGCCCGGTGCGTCGTGGTGCGCGTTATCGCCAGATCGCGAAGGACTCTTCGTCGGTGAACCACAGGTCGGTGCTTACACTAAGCAAACGGTGCGGCTGCGGCTACTGGTTTCTGGAACGGCTTGACTTGAATCTACTGAGATTCATCTCTCCTATATTATGCGCGTCGCGAGTTTATAAAGGTGCATCTGTGGGCGGTTTCGCGGCTACCGTGCGGGGGGATGCCGTTATGCGATTGGTTAAAATCGTTCTGACGTGCAGAAACTTACGGTTTCTTAGAAATACACGTCAGCGGTGATGAATAAATTATTTGTTGTGCAATATCGCGTAAACTTATGAAATCTTACATACAGGATGGTCCGCACCTAATTTATTCTAAAACACATACGTACAGGACGCTGGTTCTTTACAATACATATCTCTAACTGTAGGAAAAATAGACCATATGTGATTCATAAAAATGCACAGCTTTGTATTTAATAAGTATAAAGGAGAAGCATATTAATAGATAAAATAAACAAATAACTAGCTCTAATTTGTAATCGGAATTCTAAATTAAATACTTTTTCTTTTCTCAAATAAATGAAAGCAAGTCGCGTAGGGAACAACCTAATTTAATACGATGCTTTTTAATAGATTTTTGTCGGTTTGAATATTAATAATAAACGAAAATAATAATAATCAAAACAGTAGAATTTTTGTAATATGTAAAATGGTTCCTTAAATAAATAAAAAAGGCGCGTAAATAATATCTACGATTTGAAATGTAATCTAACTTTTACCATTGTTACTATATTTAATTACAAGTGTAATTAATTAACCCTAAAAGTATGTAATTAAAGTCGGGAGGGCTAACAGGGTCATGATCGTTATTTATTATGACCCTTCAATTAAATAAAACGGAAGTTAAAAAAAATAGAAAAGTTAAGTTTCACCACAGTAATAAACAGATTTGATTAGTTTAAAATGGCAGTCATATGCAAGTTGGAACCTAAATAATAAACCAAACTAAATAATTTATTTCAAGCTTAATGCTGTCAACACCTACGAACTAACCATAAACAGTTGGGGTGCTATACAACTTATGCACGATCATTTTAATTAGACTAGGTTAATGAATGTCCTGCTTTGTTTTAAGTACAATTACTCTATTCAGCAATCGTACAAAAAAAAATTTCTTGTAAGATGCAATGTAAACTAATTAATGCTTCCTTTTCAGCTCTAATATTCTACTTCATTCGGTGGAAGGCATGTATGTCCCATGCCGCCCGGTGCAATACCACCACCTTTACCATGGGTACTTAATATTGGTACTCCAATTTTCTGAGCTCGGAAAGGGCTGCCGGTCACTTTCTCCTTTATTCCTTATGTATTCGCAACACGAATTTACCAAGCGTGGCGTTTTAACGGCTAAACCCTTAAAATGACGAGTTCTAAAACAGTCGTTATACCCTAGGTGAGTAGTGCGAGACGCCCACACTCTCACATAGATTCGTTGATCTGTCCCAAGGATTCTGGGGGAATTCGCCAATGACAAAATCAAGACTAAGAAGAGCAAGATCTGCCAGGAATAAAATTCTGCCCCATTCGGATACCCGGGAGGGCAGTACTCAAGTGACCTCGGACATTCAGTTTCCATCCGAAACACAAGTCTCCCCTGGAAGCGCTGATTCGGCTGACTTACAATTTCCCAGATACAACAGGACTCAAGTGACCTCGGTCATCAAAAGTGCCAACATCCGGATTCATTACTGCAACATACGTGGTATCAGGTCAAATCTTAATGCTGTCCACCAACACCTTGAACAAGTGGAACCGGACATTCAGTTTCTATCCGAAACACAAGTCTCCCCTGGAAGCGCTGATTCGGCTGACCTACAATTTCCCAGATACAACCTCCACTCTAACTTTCGCCTTAAAGGCAGAGTATATGCGTATACCAAGGACAACGTAGGTTGTAAGAGGATGTCACTTTGGAAAACAACGAATTTGACGCGATTTGGTTTAAACATACTGGGCCCCAATTTGTGAAATTCTACTGTTGTTTGTATACGTCTCCCAATGATGACAACTTCCAAGATCTTTTTGATTACCTTAGTCTGAAAATAGACTACATCTTATCACAGTTTCCATCTTGCGATATTTCATCTACTACTATCCCGCAGGTCATAGTGTAGAAGCATTTGCTGTATTCTGTGATCTCACATAAATCATTTCCGAACCAACCAGAATCCCTGACAACCTTAACCATACTCCATACCTATTCCATACAACTAACCCATTTGTCTATAAAATCAGAGTCCTTTCCCCACTTGGTCAATCAGACCACTGCCTAATTGAAATAACTTCCTCTGTACCCAATCCCACCGTTACTCGAAAAACAGATAGAACTATGTGGTGTTTTAAATAAGCTAACTGGAGCGAACTGCGAGATTCTTTTGCAACATTCCCCTGGCGTGAGTATTGCTTTAAATGGTCCTCCTCTTCAAACATTTCTCTTTCAATAACTGAAGTTATTCTGATGGGTATGGAGTTATACATTCCCAAAAACATAATCGTGTAGGTCATGCCCGTTCCCAACCCTGGTTTAATAGGGCTCGCACTGATGCATTATCGCAAAGCATAAACTCTATACCAAATGGAAATCAAATAAATATATCGAAAATCACGCCAACTATATTGCCGCAAGGAATACTTGCAAAAGCATCATCACCAAGCCAAAAAGATGTTTGAAGAACATAAATGCAAAGAATTAGTCTCATGTCCTTTGGGTGGTCGTAAATTTTGGTCATTAGCTAAAGCCATCAGTAAAAGTTTAGTACATCTTCCTTTCCTCCCATGACGTCTCGCGACGGAGCTGTAGTAGCTGATCCTACTGAAAAAGCCAACCTCTTTATCGATTACGTTATATCAAATTCATGTCTCAATGATTCTGGTAAAACTGTGCCGTCGCCCAAATCTACCCCATACGCTATTAAACCGATCCACTTTCGTTATAAGCTCCTGGAATCAATTATCAATAAACTTGACCCAAACAAGGCGACTGGCCCTGGCGGTACTCCAGCTAATACCTGTATTGTCTAAACTCTTTGCGATCTCCATGTCATCTGGAGAGTTTCCCTCATCGTGGAAGTTGGCAAATGTCCAGCCTATTCCTAAAAAGGGCGACAACACCTATCCCTCAAACTATCGACCAATAGCTCACTTCCATTCTGTCGAAAATCATGGAGAAAGCCATCAACCACCAACTACTTTCGTTCCACGAGTCCAATAAACTCTTAAACGACCACCAGTATGGTTTCAGACAGAGTCGTTAAACGGGTGATCTTCTTTCATATGTCACCCAACTTTGGAATAACACATTAGAGAGGTCCGGTGAGACAGTCGTAGTAGCTTTAGATATTTCAAAAGCTTTTGACCAGGTTTGGCACAAGTGCCTACTTGCCAAGCCCACTTCGTTCGGCATATCCGATACGCTCACCAATTGGATATCCAGCTTTCTTGACAAAAGACGTATACACGTTGTCGTTGGTGGCTTCTTTTCGAAAGAAACTACTATTAACGCGGGAGTACCCCAAGGATTAATGATAGCTCCCACACTTTTCCTGCTGTACATAAATGACTTGATTTCCTCAACAACTAACCCGATCCATTGCTTTGCGGATGACAGCACTCTACATTGTAGTTCTTCTCAGTTTTCCCACAACAATAAGTCTAGACAGGACGTTAAGGTGAAAATGGCAACCTCAATCAACAGTGACTTAGAACGTGTCCTTGAATGGGGAAGGAATCATGTTTCATTGAGAGGCAACTCGTCAAGTTAGGTAGCATTCACGCAGACACCCTTCTATTGTGGTCGTCTCGGACGAGCGTCCTCCTCACTCTTAGAGGAATACATGTGTCACTAATTCGAATTCGTCAAAAAACGAAGATGAGAGCGCACTTGACCCACGAGAGTTGATCATAAAAAATATTGTATACCGTTTAATCATTATCAAAATTATCAACGGCATAATCCGGCATGCATTGAGTGCAATTTATTAAAATAGAGATTCTCCAAAAAACAAACCTCAGTTAACCCCCGAAACTCGATTATAAAAAATATAAGTATGATCATTACAAGAAAATTTCACAGCGTAAGTCCGTACGCATTCAGCACATTTGGAAATTCTGGAAGAAACAACTGGGAACTGCGTGTCAATTAGCCCTTAAGATTTAATTAAAGAGTAATTAGTGTTGCTTAGCACAAATTAATATAATATCGGTAGAAATTCGAGCATTACTAAAAAATTACAATATAAATTTTATTTCTGGGACTTAACAGACGGTTCGTTTTACTAAATGTATAATTTGATTTAATTTTGGTTAATGCGCAAGAAGCAAGATTCAAAACTGTATGTATATATCATAATTATTTTAACCATTAATTTGAAATCTAAGTATCGCCCGTTTAGAAATAAATTCAATAATCAACGTTTTAGTGTTATTTACGTTTTTAAACAATGCTTCGCTATCATGTTTTGCATGTTTCATAAAAACTGTAATCATTAATACATTACGGATATCAATAGTCTATATGGTGATGATGGATTTTTTGCTTATTAAACTTCTCTCCACAATATTTAACGGAGTTTACACGGAGTAAATTATAATCTGACTTTTTATCCAGCAATTGGGTTTGTTTATTGTGAAAACGACTTTATAAATAATATTATAAGTTGCCTAGCACTCTAGCAGCTCGTAAACCTTACTATTATATTTATTTTATAATCCTAAGTGCTTCAGGAAGTAGGTCAATAAAAGCAGACAAAACAAATAAACAGCAAAAGCGAAAGAGTCGGTGTTTAAGTAAGAACGTAAAAAAGAAAAACTATGCTCTTAACCTCTTGTTCGATCAATTTAACTATTATCTTTTCTTTTGTATTTATATTGTGAAGGATTTCCCACTTAAGATAACCATTCATAATTTATTCAGTATAACTTTATGGTGTTCTCACTTTTGGTTTATTTTCATCGAGTTAAAATTACAAGAACTCTTCACTAGTTTCCTTAAATTAATAGTCATCATCTCTAGTGCCACTATAGACTTTTACTGTAAAGGACGAGAGCAGTAAGATCTAAAGTGGATATTTAGGTGTAGACGGGTTTAATTCAAATAAATAAACGGTATGTTATCACACATAAAGTTGAATAAATGTTTTCTTAGCTAAGAAAGTACATAATTAAACGTTTAGATGTCAGTATGTAAGCTAAAGTCGGTGAAATATGGTCAATTAACACAAAAGTACGTCGTTTATAAAAATACTACTGATCTGCGGAATTCGCCCAAACTTCACATGGAAAAAATGTAGCATTATTTTCACTTCATTTTGTATTTAATGAAACCTCATCTATTTGTGTGAGTATTTAATTATAATTTAATATTAGCCAAGTTGCTTTGGTCTGTGTGAATCCTTGCGTTATTGCAGGCTCACATTCCATTAATATAAGTAATTTGATTGTAATCTCATTATATTTAGAATTTACATCAGTTCTACATACAAAAAGACAAAATTTACATCGATTGGGGCTTGTATCTCGATAACACAGTTGGTTAGTGCGGTACTCGAGCAAAGTACAGGTCGTGTGAAATCCTACTCGAGGTAAACTTTTTATTTGTGTATTTTATAAAATTTATAAAATTAATATTTATTTACTTTATACTGGTTTCCAGTGTGTGTTAAATGTCGGGAAAATCTATAAAATTGTAATGTGTTATTCATCAAATACATCAATACGGAGAATGGACAGAAACTTCATTAGTATTTTTCACTACTACTAAGACTAGAAAATAAGAGTATACTATGAGTCTGCGGTCATTGATTGTAGGCGGGTTTTGAGGAGTTTTGATACTCAAAATTATTTCACAAATAAAATACGCACCTGAAGTCATTCTTGTACTAAAAAATGACGATACTACAAGATGTACGAAACTACAACCTTCTGTTGCACTAAATGTTCAACATCTGTTTAACGTAAAAAAACTTTTAGTCTTAATTATTTCTAAATTTCACCGTAAATATAATAAATTAATGTCATGTCCTACGTTATTTTTTTGGCTTTTCGTGATAAAGTCTTTAAATACACACCATGCTAAAACAAAGAAACGTATGGGCCACACTCAACAACGACTCGGTGGTAGTCCGCGCCGCCCAGGGATTCCCACAGGGAGGACTGCCCTCACTCCTTCTGTAGTGTCTCGTAATTGACGGACTGCTGAGGAGACTTAGTGGGGCAGGATATAACACAATAGGCAACGCAGATGACATAGCAATTGTGATACAAGGCAAATTTGAAGAAGCCGTATCAGTTGTGATACAAGAGGCCCTAAATTTGGTAGAACAGTGGCGTCGCCAAAAAAGGCCTACAAAGCTAAATAACATAGCAATGTACGGCGTAAATCTCCAGGTAGTCGAACACGAGGATTAACTTTCAAGCCACACCTAGAGAACATAATGAACAAGGCTACTAAGTCCTTATGGGCTAACGTTCGGAAACAAGTGGGGACTATCCCCAAAATGATCCACGGAATATATACTATGATGATCAAACCGATCATAACGTACGCTTCCGTGGTGTGGTGGCATAAGTTGAACACCCAGAGCAGCATACGGAAACCTAATAAGGTCTAACGTCTCGATTGCCTTGTAATAACAGGGGCGATGAGAACGACACTAATATCAGCCATGCAGACCCTCTTAAACTTTCCGCCTCTACAGCGTGCAATCAAGGCTGAGGCGGTAAGAGCGGCTTACAGACTTAAAATCCTGGGAGAGGACATCATCCAGAATCGGGCACTCAACCATGTTTGATGACATTTCCAAGATGACAACCTTAGCATGACGTCTGAGAGAATAACAAAAACAGTCTCCTTTAAGAAACTGTTTAGTACCAAAACTCCCACACGTAAGGAGTGGGAAGAAAACTTCAGCAATACAAAGTTGGAGGGTATCGTCTATTATACAGACAGTTCTACAACCAGTGATGGGCTACTGAATATACGGGAGCTATGGACCAGGTCACAGAATATCTGGAAGATTTGGGCGTAAAACGACCGTATTTCAAGCCGAGATCTATGCGATTATGGCTGGCATCGATCAACTATTGAAAGAGAAACTCAAAAACGAAAATCTTTATAGTGACCGACAGAAAATCGGTCATTTCAGCATTGAACTTATTTGTATTCAACTCGAGGTTAGCCTTCGAATGTATGAAATTGCTAAACACACTGAGTGAAGCTAACACGGTGACACTAGTGTGGGCACCCGGTCATGCAAACATTGCAGGTTACTAGGTGGCGGATCAGCTTGCTAGAGCAGCAAAAAGATGCCCTTCATAGGGCCAGATAGAGAGACCGTTATATGGAGGTGGTGAACCTGACGAAACATCTCACCACGTCGTCGTCTGTCATTGCGAAGCTTTCACAATGACAAGAAAACTTCTCGAAAGAGAAAGGTTACACAAGAGGAAGTAAAGAAAATACACCCCACGAAGACCCTGAAAGAAGCGGGATTGATAGAGGGGTAGAATACACCTAGGAGCACGATAAACCTACGGTCGCAGTGCAGGGCCCCAAAGGAACCACCCCAGTGACAACAATATTAATAATGAGTTTGTCTCTTGTCAATATTTCCATATTATCAAATTGATTGTCATGATTTAAATTATTTAAAGCATGACCAGCTTTCGCAGATTTCTCTGGTTGACCTAATCTACAATATCTCATATGTCTTGTATCTTGTATCAAAGCTACGTTTTGTGGTTCCAATGTGTACTTTTCAACATCAACATTATAACTTATACACTCCGGAACATGATAATGGCTTTGAAAGATCTTTAGGTGACATTAAATGTTCTTTAATTTTTCTTGTATGTTTAAAAGCAGTCCGAATACCATAATTAGATTTTTCAATTCTATCTGTAACATTAGGTATAGCAGGTGTAATAACATTATTAACATCTTTAAGTGAATGTCCACTAGCCTGTAATGATTTTGTGAAATATTTATATTCATCTTTCAAAAATTCAGGGTTACAGATTCGTTTGGCCGATCCATTAAATATTTAATTAAACCATTTTTTTGACGTGGATGGTGGTTTGATAATTACTGAAGTGTGCGTCGACCGTTTGTAATTTTCATATTTCATAAAATTGTTTTAACATCTTATAACAATAAATTGTCGAAGTATATTTAATAACGACAAATAACGCCAAAGTATAACATTAAAAGCTGCACCTAAGTGTATAAACACTAAAACTGGGCCAACTTATAATATTAAAACAAAAGCGATGAAGTAATAAATTAATAAATTGATTGTAATTGATCGAATAATTTTAATTAATAAAGAAATTACTAAATATCAATCGCTACTGCCGTCGGCTCATCGGTAAATTAAGATAAGGGAGGGTTCTAATTTAGAGTTTAATTAACATACCTGAAATACTGCCTGCTTCTCATAAGCTTAATTATTTTCACTTATCCTTAATACATAAAACAAATGTTATCTAAAAATTATGAAAAATGATAAATTCTCGAGCGCCATGTTGTCTTTTTTTTTATATATCTATATAGGAACAACAAAACCTAGTTAATGAATAATAATAAACAATTTATCAAAATGAAAATAAAATAACAAGTTATACATAAGTTTATTCAATATATGATTGAAAACGTAAAAAAATCAGAAGTCATAAACTATTCTAAATTATATAAAAAACATTACCTTTTAACGGTTCTGTACATACACTGTAACTGGTAACTATGAAGCAGAATGGTTCATTTGGTGAGGTCAATGTCTTGCTTATTTATCCTTAAAATATGGAATTTCCTTGAAGTTTAATTCGCCAAATTTATTTGTAAAAGTATGTAGAACTTGCGTTGTAAATGTAATTCAAGTAAAACTTGCCATTTAAATTAATAGAATAGTAAAATTATTGACTTATACGTGCCATTAAAAATATATTATAAAAATGCCATATAAAAGTATGCATTAAAAAATATGAGTAAAATAATTGCAAAGTAAGTGCAAAGTGAGTACTTAACAGTGAGTACATAAAAGGTGAGTACTTAAAAAAAGTACTTAAGACAAAGTGCCTAAAAAAAGCAAAGGCTTTAGTTTTAAATATAATGAGAAAAAAAATAACTTACCACCAAAATCTGATGGCACCAAAATATAAAAAATTAAGTAAAAATCGTGCTTATTACTGTAATATTCAGCATTAAGTGAATTAAAAAAAAAAGCTTTCAGAATAACTCAAGTGTATTTCCTCCTAAAAGTATTCACGCTTGCGCGGATACAATAATAGAAATCCAATTTTTTAAGAAAGGGAACTACAACTATTTATGTAATATTACACCCAAAAGATATGTTCTAGGAAATGCCAATTAAATTGCCATTCTCAATTCTACATATTAATAATTTCTAATATTACGCCAAATAAATGAACGATTCTTAAATTAATGTACTTTTTAATATAACCACAAAAAAAGGTTGTTACAATCTTAAACATTTCCAAAGATTTTGTTATCGAAACGTTTACATTTACGTAAACATAATACAAAAATACACCATTAAATACCCAAAAAAAGTTAAGTATTTTAAACAAATAAACATATTCTCTGGACCCGTGTCATAAATTATATGTATTACAATTCCTTATCTGAGGTTACAATTTACAGAAAAAGGGTACTGAGTACGCTGTTCAAAGAAAATTGATTAGATTCAGGATGTAAAAGGGTACTTAAGCAGAAAAGTTAGCACGTTACGTATGTTATAAACCCATTGTAATTTAAATAAAATGACAGATTAGTAGGGTAAAACGACATCAGGGTATTTCAAATTTTACCATATAAAAACACCTGTAGATGTTATTTACACAACTTTTTGCCAAAGTTATACAAATAACGAACAAATTGAATATACTTTCAATAAAAATTAACGTTTACTGTATAATGAAAAAACGGAATAGGTCCTACTGCTGTCCACTTTCGTTTACATCGTCAATGTAAGTTGTCTAATTATTTTTTATAATTCCAGTGGAAGACGTGGCACTTTCTACGCTCGCTAAACTATGACAAATTTCTGTCGCAACAATGGGTTCACAACCAATCGTTTTTGTGGCAAACATTTCAGAAACGGGAGTATGACCTTCTATGACTGTTGAGATTATATGTTTTTGACACGACGTACGATTCACATCTACCCATTTTCTGGACAACGGCAATTCCATGTTTTCACATTAGATTCTACAACAGTAGAGCTTTTCCAATCGCAAAATCTTTTCAAATCAGTAACATTTCCACCGCTGTTTGCTAGAACAGTGACCGAATTGCACCCAAGTGAGTGACCAGATAAAGTCTGAGTGCTACATTTTCCACTAAACAAAAAAATTGTTATGTTTAGTATGTTGTGGTCTCACTTCTAGCAAAACTTGCACATTAAAAACCGATAACCATCTTCTCCATTGATACAGTTTAACATTTGTCAGAAAATGTCCTACATTTTTCCTTTTTATAAAAGTAAATAATTTTTCGAATGATTTTATATCAATATTTTTGATAATTCTAATGGTAGTTCGAGTATCGAATAATATATCCATAAAGACGAAGGTCTATGAAAATAAAAAAAAACACACTTAATAAAGAACTGATGATATGTATAAACATTATGGTCTTATCGATTGCTGAAAGTAGGTAGGAAGAACAGTTTTCTACTCATATTAAATAATATGACAATACTAATGCCTTTTTAATTAACAAAGTTATCAATTATTCAAGAAATGGAATTTTTTTCATTACTCAATTGTTGTCAGCCAATCGTTTTTCATTATCCTACAGTCTCAATTTAGGGTTGCTTTGGCATCCCGATAAATTCAAATGTCAAAACATTAATGTCGATAAAAAAAATACGACAAATCAATTATGTGAATAATTTACATGAAAATGGAGAGTGCGACCATGGCGAGCAGTGACGAAGAGGTAATTCTAACTCCGCCGGATGTGAAAAAACAGAAAAGCAAATTACCCTTAATCTCCTCAAAAATCTCGCAAAAAGTATGAAATCGCGTACAAAATGTTCATGGATTGGCGCAACACAAAGTTCCCTTTCTGAAAATATACTTTTAGCATATTTTGGCAAATTAGCCGAAAAATACAAATCTTCGTCTTTATAGGCCTCTATGCTGAAAGGCACCACTAGCATTCACAATAATGTAAACATCGAAACCTATGCAAGATTGCGCGCCTTTCTAAAATAAAAATATGAAAATTATCAACCAAAAATCAAAAACCTTCACTTTTGAGCAAATCAACACCTTTTTAAGTCAACCTAAATATATAGATAATATAGATGATTATTACTGCTGTTTTAATTGTGATTTTTAAGGTTGTCTTAATTATGGGGTTCATGGGCGCGTGCCGAACCAACGAACTCCATGCGATGAAAATTCAAGATAAAGATTTGAACACCACATCAGTTGTATGTTTCTGTCACAAAAACGAAACATCCCAGTAAATTCACAGTAACGGACGATTTTTACAAAATTGTTAAGAAGTATATCAGTCTCCGCAACGGCACATTTCCTTTCTTTTTGCATTACCAAAGGAAATGTACCTGCCAAAAAATAGAGTCAACAAGTTTGCCAGTATGGGGAAACAAATAGCTTCGTTTCTACACCTACCTTATGCTGACATGTACAGGTTGTCCCATTTTCGTATGTTTTACGGGGTATCTCGCTTATTTTTTAGGTTAGAACATTGCGGTTTTCGACACCGTGCTATTTTTTAATGAAACCAAAGATGCACTAATCAAATTTGTCATAGCCATCTTAGTTTATATGCTACAGGGTGATTTTGGAAAATTGCATTTTCAGTCATCCTGTAACTCTGTTATGGTCATTAAAAAGTAAAACTAGATATTTGTAGATTTTTACGTAGAATCCAGTGACGTACTCAGATTTTCTTTAGAGGTCACAGTTTTGAGATATTTACATAACCTACTTTATTTATGACACCCTATATATTTTTTAAATCTTTTCCTTGCCAGAGCTTTTCAAAATATAGCATAATCTATATTTATTTTATAAACAACGTGACAAAATGATTTTTCTGTAATTTACATTGATAATAGTGGATGAGCCGTGGGTAACCATGGTAACGCAAAAACAAAATAATTAACGTTCTGCCATTACTTAGGTATATTGAATTTGCTTCTCTCAAATTATTCCTGGTTACATTTTCCCAATTTATGCTGATATTTATTGTTATTCGTTGTTTTGTTTATTGTTATCGTTCTTGTTTTGTTTGTTGTTTAATTATTTTTAATATGGCTCGAAACCAAAATTTGAAAACTTGAGAAATATGATATGAATACCTGCTTCATATTATCTAATGAAAACGCAGATCAGGCCTTAGAACTCTGTCTGAACGGGTCAGTTAATCCTTATCTTAGAATTTGTATTTATTTTATATACCTATTTTGTCATATAGATATCCCGAAAGAAGACAACCCGACAGAAGAATATTTCAAAAATTTAAATTTAATCTTTGCCAACATGGATGTTTTGACAAACCTCGACGCGGAGTTTACAACAAATAGAACGAGGAATCAGAGATCAACGTTTTAGTAGTTGTTCAAGCCACTCCTGAAACCTCGTGCAGGAAAATAGATGAAGAGACCGGTGTGTCTAAAACAACAGTGCAAAGGATTAAAAAAAAACATAAATTCAAACCCTACAAGTATAAACTTGTTCATCATCTGCACCCTGGTGATGCTGAACGTAGATTGGAGTTCTGCAATTGGTTTATAAATATGAAAACTAAGGACAAATTTTGAAAAAAAAATAATTTGGTCAGACGAGGCACATTTCACAAGTTCGGGAATTCTTAATAGACACAACTCGCGGTTTTGGAGTCAAGAAAACACCCACGTGATTTTTCCTAGAAAGCGTCAAGGCAGGTTCGGATTTAATGTCTCCTGCTTTATTTTTAACCGAAAAATAGTTTTTACAAGATTTATGAAGAAAATCTAAACTCTAATGGGTACTTACAGTTATTCCACTGGCTCAACTGAACGATATATTCTTCCAGCAGGATGGGGCTTTCCACAATGCTAGAATAATACAAAACGGCAAATGAACGTTTTCCCAGGAGATGGATTGGAACAAATGGACCTGTTCGATGGCCACCACGATCACCGGATCTCTCGATTTTGGATTTTTTTTGTGGGAGTATTTAAAGAATAAAATTTAATCAAGGCAATATGCCAACATGCAACAATTAAAAATTGCAACGGAAAATGCTTTTGCAGAATTACGAAGAAAATCATTTATTTTGGAAAATGCTATTAAAAGAATTTATAAACTTTGTGAAACTTGTAGGAGACATAATGGTCTGGAATTTGAACAATATTTGTAATTAATTAATTATTTTGTTTTTTATCAATGTAAATTATAGAAAAAAATCATTTACGTTATTTATAAAAATAAATATAGACTATGCTATATTTTTGAAAAGCTCTTGGCTGTGTATGGCCATAACATATGTTACTAGCTATTATGAACTTACTGTTATACAAACAATGTTTTTAATGTGACATTAAATTGACTACATATTTATCTTTACAATCAAAAGCTATTATTACTTCTTTGTTGTTCATCTTTTAAATAAATATAATGTCAAAAGGTAAAATTTTAGTAGCTAATTAATTGTATCTTACTGTTGATTGAAATTTTTTAGTCAATGATCTTACTTAATCCTCTATTTATCTAATAAAATAAATCTGTAGTGAAAACGGCAAAATTTCTTAATCTTGTAAGTTGGCTGACGTTTCGATTTTAATTAAACCTTTATTAAAAGGAAAGCGCTTCAACCTTGTTTTTCCCTTTAATTAAGATTAAAATGTTTTTAGATTTCTAACGTTTTGTAAATGGAAATTTTTTTTATTCACCCGTCTTTATTTGAATATTTACAATTTGATTAATAGATAGTTAATTAAATTTGTATTCTCCAATAATGTATTGAGAAAAATGTATGTAAAACGGCACACAAAAATGAAATGTACTCATTTGAAAAATGTTAATAAACATACATTTTCATTAGATTCACTCATTTCAACATTTATGTGGTTTCATTAAATACTTACACAAGAAATTCACATTAAATTATTAATGAAATCGCTTTTAACGCACATTAAATGTATTAAATATATTAAGCCAAGAGCTGTATTTAGGTGCTCTATTTAATCTGTGACCCAAGAGATTACGAGTATTTCACTTAAATCTGTGTAAATTATATTTAATCTAAATAAACAGTCGCTAATGACTTCAAGTAAATAAAAATGGTAATCTGGTAAATCAAAAATCAAAACTTACAAGCAGGACTAAAGTCACCTAAACATATTTCAAATGTATTGTTATCTTCCGGAGTGTATATGTTATCTTGTTCTTGGGAAAAATTGTACATTGGAACCACAAAACGTAGCTTTGATGAAATTTTGTAGATTAGGTTAACTACAGAAATCTGCGATACCTGAGCATGTTTTAAATAATGTAAATCATGACATTCAATATTGGACAAATTTATTATTTTTGTTTACGTGAAGCTATTGAGATATATAACCATACTAATAACTTTAAAAAGCAAGAAGAAAATCTATGTTTAAATAGGTTTTGGCATCTTACAATTCAAAAATGGCGTAAGGGTACGTCTTAATTTTAGCGTTTGTGTTTTTTCTTAGACCTCGAGTAAATGCTTTACTAATTAGATATGTTCAGTTACCATAGCACTACAATAACATATGTAGTTCAAAAAATCATATTAAACGTACACTTTTTTCGTTTTATAATAACAATTAAAATTATTAACTAAAGTTTATTTCTTTGTTAAACCTACTAGTATGTCAAGTTTCTATTTGTGAATGCTGTTATCAATTGCAAATTAGAGTTTTTCATAACTTTCACTTAACATTATAACTTCGTTCTTTCTTCTTTGGTTATGACATTTTACTGATAGCCTCTGTTCTGATTTAATACCCAAAAGGTAAGTATTGTAATTTATCGATAACAATTTCGACAAAAAGGTCTAGGGCAGTTTGATGTCAGTGACTTTTTGAATAAAAGAAATTTTTTCGGCAAATAAGCATTTTATTGCTCAACATAGTCTTCCTTTAGCTCTATACATTTAGTCCATCGTTTTTCCAATTTTTTAGTCCTTGCAAAAAATAGATTTTCTCGGGGCCCTTAGAATAGGCGTTTCTTTCAGTGATGATCTCTTCATTCGACCCAAATCTCTTACGTCTAGCCATTTCTTCAGGTTTGGAAACAGGAAATAGTCGCAGGGTGCTAAATCTGGAGAATATTCTGGATGGGGTAGGATTTCGTAGCCCTATTTATGGATTTTTGCCATGGTGACTACACACGTATGTACGCGTGCATTGTCTTGATGGAACAGGACTTTTTTCTTCGCTAAATGCGGCCTTTTCTGCTTAAAATCAAAACCGAATCTGTCCAAAAGTTCTGAATAATATTCCGCCGGCGATCGTTTTACCCTTTTCAAGGTAATCAATGTGCATCGCGTGCATCACAAAAAACTGTGGCCATGACCTTGTTGACCGACAGACCCACTTTGGCGTTCATTGGTGCACGTTCACGAGAAGAAATCCATTGTATTGATTGTTCCTTGTTCTCTGGTGTGTTGTGATGGATCCATGTTTCGTCTACGGTAACGAACTCGGATTGCGTCTGAACATTGCCAAACACTCCTTTGAATTGGTCACTTGGTTGCGCTTATGGTCGAGGGTGAGAAATCGCTAATAGCTTTTTCGAGTCCAAATATTCATGTAAAATGTGCTCAGTTGAGATGTCTACAGCCCCAGCCACCTCATTTCATTTTCCGATCATAGGAACATGCACGCACAAAGTTTGGTGCAAACGGTTTTCGCATGTAAAATATATTTACAATTTTCGTGTCAAAGCAGAACCACAGGAAATGTTTTATGTGGCTCCTTTTGGATATCTAAACAAAATTCTTGCTAGATTAGTTGTCTACGTATTAATTTTTGTAATTTTTAAATTTATTATGTGAGTAACGAAACAAGTCCTCATTTTTTGTACAGTGCACTTATTAGCATCTTAAAAATAGCGATACTCCCTTTTTTTCTGTTCTATATAAACACATAACGCAAGCATAACGAGTTTTTACTCGCCATTCTTTTTTCTATCCTCACAATGTTTAAAATAAAACAATGATGGCGTTTTCAAATTTTTTTTTATTCAACGTTTCGTCTCCGAGAAACCATCATCAACTTTATTTTTTTATATCGCGCAACCAAGTAAACACCCTGTATTCGATAGTATTTTTTAATACGAATTTAACCGTGTATTACCCATTATGGCTTTGAAGCTAATTTTTAAGAAAGAAATTATGTACAAATTTAACAACTCCAATCTTTTAAACCTATTTAATTAAAGTTAAATAATTACCATAACTGATCATATAGGTTGCCGTTATTTTCTTGACACAGGTAAGCTCTCTTTGTTGAAGAATTTAAAACACGATCTAGCATTTCTGGCGAAATTGTATTAACTATTGCCATGACCGATACTATAACAACGGCTCTTCATTTTCAAAACTATCATCATACACTTGGTTTTTCAGGTAACCCCACAGAAACATCCAACGGACTTAAATCGGGTGATGGGATGGCCACGCTACTGCGCTGTAAGTTCCAATCCATTTTCCTGCAAACCGCAATGACAGATAGTCCTGTACATTTCTTGAGTTATGTGCTGGGGTACCATCTTATTAAAACTAACAGTTGTTAACAAGCGCTAGAGGTAATTCATTCAAGACATTTTCCAAAACAGTCCTTAACAAGTTCAGATATCGTTCGGCTTTTAAATTGTTGTGGTAAATAAAAGGTCCTATTATGCCTCGTCCCAAAAATGCCCATCTACATATTAAATCCAAATCTATGTCGTCTTGATTTTTTTTTAAATAAGGATTTTGTTTTGCCCAATAATGTTTGCTACGTCGGTTAAAAATTCCATTGTTGGTTATCATGCTTTCGTCAGCCCAAATTATTTTAAAAGGAAAATTTAAATCTTCGTCACATTTTCTAGTATACCACAAAACCGCAAAAACCTGGTCACCGCTCCTGATCAGCTGGTCTAAGACCCTGACAAACCCGAAATTTATATGGAACTTATTTTCATTTAAAATGAATTGTGCTGTAGAATTAGCTATACCAGTACGATGTTCAAATTGTCTTGTCGATATTTCAGGGTTTTCAACAATGGCTTGTAAAACGGTATTAGCTTTTTCGTCATTAGATTTTTTTGACGGGATAGAACAGGTTTTGTAAATGAACCAAATTCTTTTAAATTAGATTCCAAACGTGTAAATATGGATTTACCAGGTTGCCTTCGTTCAGGATGTTTATCCAATACATCAGCTCAGTAACTACACAATTTCTGTGGGGCGAGATGTAGCATGTCAACATATCGAACTTTTCTTCGTTTGTAAATTGCGTCTTTTCGTAGAAATACTTATTGATTAATTATAATTATAAATTATCTAAATAAAAGCAAAAAAACAACGCAAGAAGTAAAACATGAAATTTTCAATCAGTTTGAGTAAGTGTTCAAAATATCATCAGTTAGCTATGGAAAACTGACCTTTATTGATAACTAAGACGATAATGTCAATAACATTTACTATTGTTGATAAATATGTCAATTAATAATCAAAATGTATTCAGATGTTGAATACCCTGACATGTCATTATCCTTAGCCGAGTGTTTAGGAAACGCTAGTGCAGCGGTTACGCGTTATACAAAAAATTTTCCCAGAAGAAATCTACCAAATAACAAAACGTTTAGAGCCATGGAACGAAGTTGTCGAGAAACTGGGAATGTGAGACAAAGAAAAAATTCTGGTAGGCCTATAACAACAAGAACCATTCAAGAAAGAGAATATCATTTTAGATTTAGTTGACCAAGATCCAACAATTAGCGTAAGGAATATGGCACGACATACAAATACGTCTTCTGCAAGTACTTGGAGGATATGTAGAGAGCAGCAGGTATATCTTTATCACTACAGACAAGTCCAAGAGCTCTTGCCGGACGATCTACCAGTTCGAGAGAAACGTTACAAGAAATGACAGCCCTCAATCCCAATTTTTTAAATGTACCGTTTTTACCGACGAGGCCACTTTTTCGCGACAAGAAATGTTTAACTGTCATAGTGCACATTACTGGTGTGACGAGAATCCACATGTTACAAGGGCATCACATTACCAACACTTGTTTAAAGCTAATGTTTGGGCAGCAACTTTAGGTAACAAATTAATTGGTTAACACATTCTACCTGAAAATTTAAATGGTAATGTGTACCACGACTTTTTAGAAAACCATTTATTCGAGATATTAGAAGATTTAACGCTAAACGAGCGAATATATCTATTTTTTATGCATGATGGAGCTCCCCCGCACTTTGATAAAAGGTATCGTAATTGGTTGAGTAACCATTATCCGAATCGATGGATTGGTAGAGGTGCACAAGCTCGATTAATTGGCCTTCACGGTTATGCTATTTCAATCTGTTGGACTACACAGTTTGGTCGTATGTTAAGGAAAATTCTATGCTACAGAGGTAAATTCACGTCAAGACTTGTAAGACAGAATTGAACATCACTTTAATGACTTCATAGCTGATCCTCAACCGTTTCGAAGATTAATGGCATTCTTCAGAAAAAAGGAAAGAATTGTGTATTCGCGAAAGCAGAGGACATTTTGAACATTTACTCTAACTGATTGAATATTTCATGTTTTTAGTCAAATTTATTTATATTTTATTCTTGTTATTGTTTTTGGTTTCACTTATAACTTCATCGTTTCAAATCAAAATATTTCGAAAACGGTACATAGTATCGAGTTTTACCAATAGTACCTCAAAAAAGTTATGTTTGAAACTACTCGGTACGAACCGTGTAACTAGCGCCTTCTATGAGAGCCAGATATAAAAACAAATTCATGGGATATGTCAGCTTCCAAAACAAATTCATACAAAATTTCATTAGACTGTTGTATAAATTTTTTTTTACCCTGTATCTTGAATACGGATGCCGTTTCGAAAATTTAGTAAGCAATCCCACTTATTTTTAAGTGTTACCTATCCTAGCAACAGGTCCACCTTTTTTTGAAATACCCTGTTTGTATATATATATATATATATATATATATATATATATATATATATATATATATATATATATTGATGTGTGTGTGTGTGTGTGTGTTTTTTTTTTGTATAATATTGACAAGAACTCGAAAACTACCAAACGTACGTACTTGAAATTTATATTTAAGCTTGATTTCATTTCTCCTGAACATGATTAGACTTTAGGAGAAATCCAGCCGCGCAGAGGGGGTTTATTATGTGCAGTTTTAAATGTTTCTGAAACTGCTGCAAATTTTAAGTATATGAAAATACTGGTACATACATCTTAAAATCGTAAATTACTTCTATCTATACAATTTTTTAATGAAATGCATAATTTGGCGGCAAAATATTCTGAAGTTGGAATTTAAGTGTTTGTTTACATTTTTGCAATATCTGATTAAAGATTAAATTTATAAAAAAGTGTGTACGTATTGTGTTGCGATTTAAAATGGCAGTAGGACAGGGCAACAGATTAAATACCGGATGCTGGGTGTCTGTCATCGAGGGTGGGTGTATTATTAACCTTTTTTTCGTACTTTAAGATAGCTTGTCATACATATGTGTATTAAACCTATCTTTAAATGAAATTAAACCAAATTAATATAACTAAAATGCTTATTAACAACTTCTTTCAAATTGTTACGTTACTGTCCAAAAAGAATATTGAAAAAATATTCGCACTTCGTCACTATGAATTTGTGTAATTCAACAATTTTCGCAATTAAATTCGATAATTACAATCAGTCCATATTTGCATAACAAAAATATCTCATCCTTAAAAATGTTGTAGTAATGTAACTTATACGGCAGATAAAGAAATGGGGTCACAGTTTGTTACACATAAAATTAAAATGATTCCAGTTCATTAATCCATGCATATGATGTAAATAAATAAACACATTTGTTTGGCGTGATAAAACCGTGCTAGACGCAAACAAATAAACGCAATAATGATATAAATTTAGTAAGAATCTATCATGCAATGTGGGATGCTCTTGTAAGACCATTAAGCCCAAATAATCTAAATCAATTTAGTCGTAATTATATCTAAACGAAGGTTTAGAACGTCGACAAATTTAGTAACATGTAACTTTTCAAATATTGGATAAGCAGGTTCAAATAATCAATGTATAAGTTAATACAAATAAACCGCGGATGGAAATGTTTTATAAACTGAATTGGTTAAATACGCTAGGTAAGCAAAATATATTCATCCGTTCGATACATACAATAATAAAGAAGCACTTTTTATTCGTATAATGCACAACTAGACAATTGAAGGATAATGTTTACCTTAATTCTCAATCAAACATCAGTGATCTTCCTGAACTACCCACTTTCCTTTATACAGCCTACGGTATGGTCGTGATAATGATCCTCCAGGTTTCTCAATGGTGGTGGTTGAACTTCTACCACCTCTCCGGCCCCGTAACTACGATCGAATGGTTTTCACTGGTTACACCGCAACATGTCCAAAAGTTATTTAAATCAAAGTGATTTGTTTGATTTCGGTAGCAGTTATATAATTGCGTAAACTTTATTTACAACGCGATCTGGTACTCTTAACTACTAATGTACAGTTTTAAGGAACGAACGTTATAATTACACAAACTAATTAAGCGGTCTATATACAGCAAGTTTTCTAGTTACTAGCGAGCCGTGAGCCTGAATGTCTTAATGTTTAGGAATGGACGTTTTTTTCCTCCGCACAAAAGGTGACTTTAATCCAAAAATAAGAGAAGGTACTAGGTTCTATCACTCAACCCTTCCTTTAAGGACGCTTAACGATGTCCCTCCGGGCAAACGGCACTTGATAATATTTTAGTTACATGCTGGTTGAAGCTACTGAATATCTCTCAACAGGGTTGGCGGGGAAAACTACCCCTAACGGAAGTTCTTTCAACACGGATTTTGGTAACACCATTCCCCATTCGAACACTAACGCGTTTCGTACTTCTGTCGGCCGCAGTAACTGGACTTAACCCTACTACATCCAAACTAGCACTGACACACGCGAATCTTTCACTTCTCGCCACATTGCATTTTTATCTCAGCCAACCAGTCATATCAATTTATTACTTGAATATCAAGACTTGCCAAAAACGAACTGAAATTTCGCGAGCCGAGCGGGAAAAATGTATCATAAAAACAACTTGCCTGTTATCAATGAAACCTATATCTCCTACGATGATGTCATCTCGATACTGAGCCTTAAAGTCTCGTATTTAGAAGCTAAACTCTTTGTTTGAAGACCAAAAAATATATCGAACAATTCCCGTCAGCCTGTCGCCAAAACGCTTTTAAACCTGCAATATATGCTTTTCTGCACTACATTTGCATATAAAATAAATAATAATACATGTACTTTTGCTATGGCGCATTTTAAAGACAATTAACGAAATTTAAGAAAAATACGAACAACCATTATTTACAAAGGAACTATTATTCAACTTTCAACTGAAACAGTAAAGGTGATTTCACTATCTACCGATGTCAACGTGTAAACCAAATCTTAATTTTAAACTCCAATCTGGTACGGGTAAACAAACCAACACTATATTTCGTTCTCAGAATTAAACTACCAAATCGTATTACCATTTGCATAAATTCCAAATATCTTCAAATACGTAAAAATACGTTACTAAACCAACGTTTCCAAAATTTATGCTTTATCACGTTCAGCTTTCCTGAACTATACTACATTCTGATGTCGGCTACTGACGGATATCCTGTAAGTTCGAAACTAACAACAAATACTCCATAGAACCATCTACACACGTGACAATTTTTCAAATACAATTTAATTTTAAATAACTTATCTTTATAAAGTTTCTTAATTAGAAGCCAAATAAGCCATAGAAATTAACTAAGTGGATTGAAAATGCTTAAACTGTATTATCTATATTTTTATACATGAAGCTTTAAACGTCAATCTGACAGAGATTATTGTTGTTTTTACTCTGTTCCCTATTTTCGTTATGAACGTATTACAATAGTGTTTGTTTAGTTTAAAATCCGTTTCAGAAGACACTGCCAAAATAAACAATTTTTTTAATGTTGTTTTGAACATTGTTCGTAAGGGACACTTAAAGATTTGTATAGAACAAGAACAAAAACAAATGACAATTACTCGTATGTCATCATTTTAAAATAATCCAATTGATTTAAAATATAACCGAAAGTGACGATGTAAATATAAGGAGAACTTTTTTTCAAAATTTTATCAACTCCGATTGAACGTTTACTTGACGCTTATCATTTTTTAACTTCTTGTCGGACCTTTTCAAGATCCTATACTTACGGTTTATCTTTCGATTTTTAGATTGTTGCCTGCACTGTCAATCAATGCAATAGTCTTTCTATCTATTAACATTGCAATTCATTTTACAAACAAAATTTTTTAACTTAGTTATAAAATGTTCGCTTTTCTTGTTTCGTTCTCTTGACTTTTTCCAGAATTTTATAGAAAGGAAAGGTACCCATATAAATCCATCCTTACTACTTGTATTTTCTTTCAGTTTAAGTTTAGAGCATTTTACGAATAATTTGATGCGCTTTAATAAAACAAATCACGTTTAGCACTTCTAGGTCTTTTAGTAAACCACGTATTCTGTGTTTTTTTTAAGAAAATAAGCTTGTATGAAGAACGTTTTATGGTATAATAAAATACAATTATAATGACTTTGGCATTGAAGTAAAAATTTTTAAATGGAATTATTTAACAACTTTTCTACAAAGGTATGTAATTTAGAGCGGACCAGGCATAAAATTACTTGAGCGATAAAATAAAATATAATTGACGTTGAAAGCAAATAATTGAGGTGCCGAGAATATGTAATGAACCTGTACAACATCTCTGAATTATTATTTTTAACGTTGATATTCCCAGAAATAATTGTTTTGGCGTTATAGATTATTACTACTTAATTATTTAAAGAACAACTGTATTAACAATAGCGATTAATAGTCGCTATTAAGGTATTAGTTATGCTTTGAAGTATGTTACAGTATATCTGATTTTGAACAATATAAATTGACCGCATTATATCTTTTTAAATACCGTAAAATGGGGCGAATCACAACACTTTTTGACCTTTCGACTTAAATATCTCACGTTCAGATTTTTTTTAACAATTGGCAAATAGCGGAAAACTATTCCACTTTACCTAGCAGTAATTACAAATCTTCAACTATATTACAAAATTTGTTTTATATTTTTTTGTTTATTTAGTAATAGGAAGGTACAAACTAAATAAGTAAATGCAAATACAAAGAAAAGCTATTTATACCACATATTTGAGTTTATAGTAAAACGCAATACTCCTCTTCACTCCATTGTTGAAGGATCTATTATCCCAATAACACTACTGCAGGGGAACGAGTATTTGTCTTCAGCTTCATTTAACACATAGAGTAATCCTTCATCAGCAGCGAATACGGTTGACTTGGGTCGGGTAAATTTAGCTTCAATCTGATTTTCATGTACTTTAAGTACTTGACATATATAATGTTTCTCTAATAATTTGACCAGTAACCAATTGAATCATTTTACTGATTGAACGGTAGTAATAGGAGAAACATGTTTATAAGGTAGTCTTCCTGTAAGCAAACATTGTTAGGAATACCCAGCCTTAGTTCGGACTCTTCCTTTTCTTCGATAATTTCTTCTCCATCTTCAATTCTTTCTTTTGCATCTTCTTCACTTCATTCTTCTGCATCTTGTTCCTTTATTCCTTCCAAATCCTTATGGCGTTTCTCTTGTATACCTATTTTGTCTAAATATGACCTCACCAGCATTCTCATATCATAGGCACACATGGGATATCCCCAATTTGTACAGGTTATAATGTTTTTAACCAATAATTCTTACAGTCTGGCGCCTAAAACCATTTGTCCTCCTTTTTTCTTTACAGAATCCCTTTTTGCATATCTATACAGGACAGTATGGTCTATATCATATTTTTCTCCTGCAGCTCTGTAGGTAAGACCTGCTTTAATGTCGGCAATAACAGATTTAATTTTGTTAACATATTTTCGGTGTCGTTTGGCATCAGGATCGCGTTTATGGTGGCGCGGCATAGTGTTGTCCTTCACCCAGAAATGCACCGAACACGGACACCACTGGACAACAAACAATATTATGATTACGCTACAATTCCAACTGTTCATATTTTAGCGTAACTTACCTGAATGTAAGACGCAACTATGGCGTTATCAGTTCTTGCAGATTCTTTGCGAATCTCAATAGAAGTTTGGCAGCATTACAAATATTGATTCACGACAAGTATTTATACAACATGCACATTAACCTCACCAATACGTGTTCACGACCGAAACCAACTTGCTTGAGTAACTTTAGGTTACTACCAATGTTGTCAGCTCTACACACAAGCACAACTTCTTCCTGAAAATTGTTGTGATTCACCCCACGGTACTTCTTTTTGCAAACATTTGGTATGACCCTATCGAATTATAAACGATGTGCAAAATGGATAAATTAATGTATCAACCCCTTTTTTGTAGGTATCCCACTGTTGGGTTTACCATAAAACCTTCTTTATTTTGAGTGTGAAAAGTAATACTCAATATTCAATAGTAAACATGCTTTAACCTAAGTAAACATAGACTGTGTAAAATCACTTTTACAAGCTACTAATTTGCAAAATTGACGTTAACAGCATGTGTAACTTGCGACTAATTCTTGATATATGCGGACCAATAGGAAATAGCTTTGAATAAATAGATTTTAAATGGTTTAAATAAGAGTTTCAACGTCAAACTGTAAAAGCACGGTTGGACTAGTGGTGCTTGCCTGACACCCGGTTTAGGCAGGTCCGATTCCCGGCTCATGCAATTTTTTTTTAGGTTATAGTAGTTTTGTTTATCTAATCTAAATTTGTTAGGTCACAGTAGTTTTATTTATGTTTTTTTTCCTATTATAATGGGCACACACATGATCGCGCATGCCTTCGCGCCTGCTTGAAGTACAAACGTGTATATGGTATATGGATGGCACGTTTCTGGGTCGTGGCGCCATGTGAAGAGATCCGTCGGGTCCTGATTTTTTGGTGACGTTCTAACGTGTGTATACATGCGCATCAAGCCTTCATTTCCAGTTAGTTGTATCGTGATTACCACTAAGCATTAGTGTAGATTTGCCTCTTTACTAAAATTATATTTTTTGTATACGTTCCCAAAAATTGCTATTTTACGGACTCATTTCAGTCCGTAAAATAGCTTATTCCGGCCTAGTCCCTAAAAGTCGTCATGGCAACCATTTTATATTATTTTATATAATTCAGTGGGACAATATTTTAAAAATTATTTTATTTATCAGTTCTATCATTCGAATTTGTCAAAAAAACTAGTAAATAGTACAGTTATTACAAATCTCTGTTAACACTAACAACGTCAAATAATAACAGGCAATACAAATAAAAATTCTTAATAAATGAAAGTTGTTGCTATGTTGGTACAAGATTCTAGACCTTCTCTTCCAAATGGATATTTTTGTATCAAGCACCTAGTACTTTTATTCGAATAAAATTGATAAATAGGGTATTCTAGGAAAATTTTAGAGACCTTAAACAAAAAAATATTGTTTGTAACACGTACCTAAATAGGTTTAGGTACTTGATACAAAGATAGGTATTTTCAACAAAAAAAATGACTACTGGAAAAAAATATTGACGGAATTTATACAATCATACAGAGAAAATACATGTTTGTGGAAAGTAAAAGCCAAGGAGTACATGGAAAAAATAAAAAAGAGACTGCATGCAAATTTTTGTTAGATAAATTAAAAAAGCTTAATCCAGATACTGTGGCAGAAGACGTAAAAGAAAAATCAATTCGCAAGTTGCTTTCGAAAAGGATATAAAAAAGTAATACTTTTTCCTTAATTTTACCTGCAATTGTGGCGCCATTTAAACAGAAATCTTCAATACTCAATGACATCGTGATTTTTATATACAATAAGCGTGTTAAAATGTTGTAATGTACGTCCCCTCCACATGAACGTGTGTACGCAAATATTAGTATCGTTCTCACTCGCAAACTTTCCTCTTCCGGTAGGCGTGAAGGCGTGTGCGCGACCGTGTATGCCTATATACAGCACATTTTAGATTTTTATACCTAACTACGAAGTTGTCATACAAGGAAACATGTGATCGGTCCGCATATATCGAGATTTAACTGCAAGTCACGTGAATGTGTGACAGCAGTTTGACAAGTAGTACTTTAAGCTACGGCTGACGAAATATCCAGGAAATGTCAATTTAAATAAACACCTATCGTAAGTCCACATTGTTAATGAAATTTACGAATAAATAACAAATAAAATGTATTACATTATGCGCAAGGTAACGGTTTTTACTGGCTCTATGAGATTCCAGACTCGTCTAACGACTCACTAGTAAACACAAGGGTAACATCGTCTTTATTTTTTATAACATTCGAAAATACGTGCTCTAATATTAACCAAACCAATACCAATATTCTGGTATAAATCCCTCCCGTATTTTTTGAAGTTTTTACTTTAGTTTAGGGATTGCTATAATAGGTTATGTGAAAAGATTTCGATGGGAACCAAATCGGCACCATTAGAAAGCCATACTATAAAGGGTTCAAATTCTTTACATAAGGTAACATTACTTTACACTTACACACAATACACCCGTCGGAGGCGGCAAATAGGACAGTCGACCAACTCTGTACTCTTCCACTATTTCGATACAAGTACCGTCTGGGACGATGAACGCTGGGTTGCTAACCGGTTTCATAGTCTTCTAACACTTGAGGCTAACGTGTATCGCAGGACAAACACCTAGCGTCGTATTGGTCTACCATCGGTTAAAGTGGAAGTTTCCTCGTCTATTAAAACCAGCCCGACATAGGACTCTTCCACTACTCTGATACAAGTACCGTCTGAGACGGTGATCTCTGGGTTGCTAACCGGTTTCATACTATTTTCTCATAAATATCCTGTTATATAATCCTGCCCTAGAAGTGACTAATATTAATATTAACTTAATCTGTTAGATGATAATTTAATGTTAAATATTGCTCCATGGCTGGCAAAAGCAATTCTTTTAAAATGTCCAAGTATTTATTTGTATCCAGAGTCCCTGAAATGCAATTTTACATTTCATTTTATACAATCAGAATGGAACGTGCCATGTTCTTTGAGACTGAACTTTTACTATTCCGAACCGTTCAAAATCTTCTTATCTCAAAATACCACGATATCTCTTAATATATATTTTAATCTTAAGTGCAGATGCGAAATCATTGAGCCATTCTTACTTCGACTGTCCAATCGGCGTTGCTATCGAAGATTTATACTAATTTTCCTCCTTATAATTTAATTTTTCATTTATTCGACACATTAAGTAGTATTATAAAGCGAATACCGAAAACCAGAGAAAGCAGAACACCCATTAAAATCCACGCGCACAATTATTCGGCATAAGTTAAGGTTCTTTTTGAGGCTAGGTGCTCAACATCTCCTACCATACCTATTTTTACATTTTGTGACGAAGGCATTGATTTTCCATCCCCAGTATTGTTCTTGGAGTACTCTATTATTTTCGTTGTTTATTTCAAACCTGCTAGCTTCGACGTACTTTGCACCGTCGTCAGTTTAACTACCTGAAGCTTATTTGCTTTTACGTTAACGAAGTGTAAGTGAATTTCATCATTCTCTACGTGATTATGAATAAATACATACATCTGTTTGTTCCTTTTAAATTAATAATAATTGTTTTAAATCAACTAATTTTGAATAAACAAATTGATATATTATCTGTAAATAAAATAAAAATTATTTCGTTCTGCAAGTAAAATTACTTAGTTTAGTAAGTATATTCGAGTAAAATCTGTTGGTAAGGAAAACTTCCTATTACGTACGTAGAGAAAAAGTTTACTTATTTTTACTGCGAATATTCAGCTTTGTTATGCTCGATTGTCCAAGGACATTTTTTTACTGCATACAGGGTAGTCCAATACGCGCGAGTCGGTCAATAGTTACTAAACCGTTGTATTTGTAAGATTGCCAAATGGAGCTTTGCCGAGCTACGAATGTTTCTTTAAAAATTCTGTCAAAAATATGCTCTTCTCAAACTGTTATGTCTCTGCCACTGTTCGTTATGTTCGTTAATCTCACTGAAAAATGTACCCGTAAGGTAGTATTGGCCTAGTTTATCATGAACTATCTTTACTTTTGAATCCTATCACACTCGTTGTCCAAAATTTCTCTTCGAACGATTCTACATGCACTTCTATTTTGATTGAATTTCTTAAACACAACGTCCTGTATATTATTTTACTGTTGGAAAGCTGTGTATCTCATTCAGAAAATACTATATCTATCTCAAGCTACTTTTGAGATATTAAGGTTGTCCGAAAATTTATACAAATGACAAATTTGTATGATATTTATTTAAATAATAATAATAAAATCATTCAGAATAAAATAATATTAAACATAACATAATTTAATTAACATTTTTTTTTGTAGACACATATTGAACCTGTCGGTTAAAGATTTATTTACATTTCGTACGATCTAGGCAATAACTGAATAAAATGATTCTCTTATTCTTCAAGCTGCTGTTTTTGAGTGTTTTGTCGACTAGATCTTTAATATATCTGCATAGGAAAAAAATCAAGTTTTGTCAGATCTGGTGACCTTGGAAGTCACGGAACAGATTTCCCTCTTCGAATCCAACGGCCGGGAAATTTTACATCCAGAGCATTTTGGACTCCAATTCTGCAACCACATCCTTCTCAATAGTTGTAGTAGTAGGTTTTCCATCAGATTATCAAGATCTTCGTTTACAAAATTTTTAATATCACGAAGGTTATCGACATGGCCACCCCCTACATCCTTCGTCAGATTCTGTTCCCATTTTAAATCCTTTACCTATTACCTCGTACACAATGGTGTCTGCATTGTCGATGTACCCTGTCAGTATGAATTTTTCAATACCGTCAATACCATCCCAAAGTACAGCTACACTCAGGCGGGCCACGAATCACATGTCTAACCTTCGTGCATTCCAAGCGTGCCCATAATTATCCTCGTTAAGATTTAACAATTGTGGCGGGACCTACCTAACTTGCAGTTTCGACTGTCAGAAACTACCGCAGATCATATTCCCTCATTTAAAAGTATCCCTTTTTCTAAGTTGGAAGTAGCATCCACTACTTTCTCAAGACTCCGACGACTTAGACGTAGAACATTTAATCGGAATATACACCTTCCTGAGCGCCGTTATCTTCACAATGTTCAGAATCTTCCCTAATAACCGCGAGCTTCTGACGAAAAGGACGAATGTACTGCGCTTAGAGCAGCACAGAGATCGGTTTGAATACTCCCTTCTACGGACCAAAGTAACAATGTTGCAATGGAACTAACAATAGGGACAATTAATGCGGGTGGCGTTTGACGAAAATGTCAAATCATTAAAAACTTATTTAACATCGACCAAATACAAATGATAGCTATAACCGAAACCGGAACTGTGACTGAGGTGCTCTTAATATAACCAGAGGCATGGGAGTATTTATACTCTAATACACAACCGATATCGTTCCGATCTCTACCTCCTACCCCTGCACCAACCACACCTTAAATGTGCAGCTGCAACGGTTCAGCAGCAGCCTGTCGTTATAACCCTCATGGACGTACGATCTTCCCACTCGGTTTTTGTAGTAGACCTCCATTATTTACAATGCATTCCTACTAGAAGACAACACATACTATTCGGAGACATGGCAGACAATTTCAACGCGTGCATAGTTATCGACAACCTTCTTCCCAACCCTTCCTTAGAATCAGTAATGTCCATCCGACTTTCTTTACCTATAACGGCATGTCCATTTCAAACCAATTACTATTGCGTGCAGGCGGGCGCGCGTGTGCGCGTGGATGCGTGCGTGCGGGTGCGCGTGCGCGTGGGTGCGTGTGTGCGTGCGTGCGTGCGTGTCATATATATATATATATATATATATATATATATATATATATATATATATATATATAAATCTGAGCAAGGCTTTTGACACTATGGATCATTGTATCCTTTATGTTAAGTTAGAAATGTTTGGTTTTTCAGATGACCTTAATCAGCTGTTTATTTGTTATTTTGATAATCAAACCTCTTTAGTGTATTTCAATGGATATAAATCCGCTCCTTATATTGCTACTTCAGGTATGCCTCAAAGTTCTATCCTGGGATCATTGTTTTTTAACATCTTTATTAATGATTTGATAGATAACCTTAATGTTGACTGCTTAATGTATGCTGACTGCATTAAATTGTTTAAAATAATTCGAGACGACAACGACGCGTTAGTCTTATAAGGTAATATCGAATGTATGGTCGAGTGATGCAACTTAAACAAATTGGAGGTTAACAATTTCAAATCCGCAGTTACGTCTTTCCTCATCGAGTCTCAATACAATACAGATAACTTCATCTTCGTTAGACCTGACACTATAACTGACCTCGGTGTAGTTTTTGATTTGAACTTGTCATTTCAAACACATATTGAAAATCTGTGAACTCGGCATCTCAAACCCTCTATTTTATTATAAAGAATTCCAAAATTGTTTCACGAGAAAGCGTTATTATTTTATATAATACTTATGTCCGCTCTAAACTAGAATATGGATCAATAGTATGGTCCGTCTTACTTGATACTCGTTGATGTTGATGCCCTTGAAAAATTTCAGCGACGCATTCTGAAATATTTGTTTTTTTTCTAACTAGCAATCGCTACCCAGTTCAAGGCTTTCCTCAGGAGTGTTTATTAATTGAGTATGGCTTTACCAGCTCAGAGACCAGAAGACGTATGTAATCTGCATTATTCATTGCTTAAGGTGATACCTTGTAGAATGGATTGTGAAAAAATCTCAAGCGTGATACAGTTTATGGTTAAACGAAGTAATACACGGTTGACTAGCGGTTTCTATCTTCCAGTTGCTAAAATTAATCTGCTTTTATATTCACCTTTGCATCGGATGATTTCAGTCTTTGCATCAATTGCAGACAAGATGGATATTTTTAGTTGCTCTACTAGTCAAATTAAATGTATTTTTCCCGTTAAAAACGGATTATTTTATGTATTTTCTAATAAAACAATCACTCTTACTTAGTCTCAGCTTTTCTGTATCCTATTTAGTCGATGTTTCTTAACCTCATTGTGTTTATTAACTCCTTTTTAATTGGGTTACTAAGCTTGTTTAGGAGTGAAACCTAATAATAATAAAAATGATAATAGTAATAATAATAATAATAAAAGATCGAATCCGAAGCTATCTATAACCAAATTTGCCGACACACTGCCCTGTGAACGACCTGCTGGTGGAGCAGAGAGTGGGAAATGCAAACAGTTTTTCAATCCTCCAACTAGGTCAATCGGTGGAGACTAACAATCAACTGTATTTTGGTATACCCTATATTCTTGACAATAATTTTGGGTTGTAGAAAAGATCATCCATTATAGGCTTCACTTTCAGCGGTTTAATAACTATTGGCCGACGTCGCTTATTGGAGTACCCTATATGTATAAATTTTGGTTTTATAAAAAAATTAGCAGTAGTACTAAATACATATTTCCGTATTTGAATTTTAATTAGACATCAATCCAAATTCTAACACAGACGACGCCTGGGGTTTGCAAATTATGTTTATAGCCGTTAAAAATATCTGAAAATAAAGCTGTAAATAATTAACTGTTGTAAATATATTACGATGATCTCCCCCTCTCAATAATTTAAACTTTATTATAATTTTATTAAATTATATTATAATTATTTTTGTTAATATTAATATTTATTATAGGCTATTTTTATTATTGGCTAAAACTCTTATATTTACAAACATTGTCGGAGAACTTGAGACTCATCAAAGGGGATAGGGATCAAAATTTAGAAGAAATTTTATGATTAAAATTATAAAATAAATGATTATTAATTTGAATTATATTGAGATTTTGAATACAATAATCATAGTTAATTAGATTAAAGCACATTGAGTTAATGTCCAATTATTTTTATCGTATCTAAACTGTTCAAGTAAATTGAATTATAAATTTTAATTCGCATTAATACCTGTGTCACACCCTGTACATAACAAAATTCTTCTAAATGTATACGTGGGCATGCGCTATGAATTCGCAAACATGTGATTTGACTACAACAAAAAGTGAAATTCGACATACAAGTAAGTATAACTACGTTTGAATTAAAAACAATATTATTATAAACCATTTAAATTTTTAGAACAAATAATATTCCTTTTGGACATGCATACATGTTGTTGCACATCATGATTATTACAAAGGATTGAAATTTTGAACATAACAATAAAGTATCAATGTCAACAATAAAGTACTCACATAAAATGTCCTCTTTTTGTGGGTTACTGCTGCTGAAGTTGTTTGTAGACAACAGCTCCTGCGAACTGCAACTCTGCTCCTCGCACATCCAAATTTTCTTTTATATAAACAGCTTATACACTTAGGTAAGTTTCACTAATGTTTAATAATATTGATGATTCTTTATTTTTAGGATCATCACTTCTTCTTAAATTAATTTCAAAATACGTTTTGAAAGGCATGGATCGTTGAAGGTTGTTATAAATTAAACACACTTTCGATAAACAAGGTGTATAATGATAAAGACACGAAGAGAACACAATTAAATATCCATACCAACATAAACAATATAAATTTAAAAACAATGTCGAAACTGCGGAAATATTTTTATAAACTATCGAAAACCTCCGATTTGAAATTTAAAAAGGTAAACCAACCTTAATTTAATTATTTCCCGACAAAAGACTATCACTTGTTTCGTTAACACTTCCGATACTAAATCGCACTTTGTTATTTTACTGAAGTGACGTTATTTTGTTTAAAAAAAATTATTTTCAAAAAAAAATTTGGCAACACCTTACTTTGGCAAGCTGTTGAAACAGAGGAAAATTAAGAGAGTTTGTGAACCTAAAGCACTTGTATTTATATGATTTTGGTTGACGACCATATCTTCGAATGTTCTCTATAGTTACCAAGAATATTTCCTAAATTCTGATTGGCTACTGTAATTTTTACATTACGATATTTTTTTAAAACCCCATAACTTTCGCCCCCTTAAACATTTCTTAAAACTAATAACATTTCCATAATCTACATAATTTTCTCTATAATTTGAAACCAAACACGAACTAATTCCTACACTTAATAACTAAGTTAATTTTTACACTTATTTATTGAATTTACGCTAATTTTATGAATGTTACAGGCCTGGAAATGACCTCTACATGAATAGGGGATGCTACTACACCCAAATATTCATCTTATACATGCCTACGGCCAATTTGAGAGGAAAATTATTTTAATCCTTCCAACACTCTTAAAAACTAAAATTAACAAAATGGACATAAATATAATGAATTGTAACATGAAATTGAGGCTACCTTACTATTTTTGCCTCTACTAATTTATTTTATGCAAATTGTCTCAATTTAAAACACTTTTTACAAAAATTCTATGCGAGGAAATAACATAACCTCATATTGTTTATATAATTTTAATGTAAAATTTCACACTTTTAACCACAATAACTGTTAGTGTAAGTGTTTAAACTTAATGTTCAAGTCACCAATTAATTTATTTTACCACTTTCGTAGGTTCGTAAGTTCTTCTACGACTAGTGTCGAAATGTTGTCACTCACTAGTTTAAGGTCATAAAATGTTGATTAACCACAATAATCCCAGAGCTGCTGCATGATTTATGTTTTATAGTTACTCACTAAAGTACTTGTTCTGTTTTTTCGAAATTTTTGCACTGATATGTGTTTAACGCACTAATACGAATGTTTTCAAGAATCTTGGCTGCGTACATGTGAATTGTGACATTGATACCAGCCTAAATCTAGTTTTAACATTATTTCTGTCAACTTGAATTAAATCATAACGATAACAAACATACCCTATACTTCAATGTACTGTCCTGTCGATTACTTATATTAAAATTATATTAAGAAATATTTAAAATTTACAAACATCTCAATGTTTATTAACCATTCTTATCTATAATTATTTAATGATATGTATCATTTCGTACCAACTAAAGAAATACTTCACTATGCGACTTACATAGCTACTTGCATGTAATTTGAATCATCTTAACATGTTTACTGCTAAGTAGCTGCTGCTGACTTTTATATTTCATTTCATAGTTTAATGTATACTGACAACTTTTATTTAAAAAAAATTATTGTGTTATTTATGAGACTGCATGACAATTTCGGATCTAAAGGCTGGGACACACATGACCGCACCGCCCACGTATCGTCCCTTCACCTCAAGTCAACCGACTGTCGGTGACGGTGAGGGGAAACCACACTTACCCGCGTGTAATCCATTTGTCGGGCATGGTGTCTGTCTGAACAATTGCAGTTCAGTATTCTATTAGAAGCTCGTGCAGCTATATCGTAGAAATAAGACTAAAGGGGGAGGTGAATGAAGAAGGTCAAGAAATAATATGTAGTGTATCTAGGGAAGAGGAAACCTCAAGTCGTTTTGGAGATATTAATAATTTTCGGAAACCGGAAACATTTCAAAATTAATAATTTAAAAAGTTAAATTTTTTCTATTCTTTTGTGATATTTTAATTTTTTTTGTGATATTTCCTAAACGACTTGAGATATCGGCTCAAGACCGGTTGTATTCCATTTCTTGAACAAAATTATCTACATTACGTCACATACCTATATTTGTTGATAGTATAATTAGCTAGGTATAGTAACTAAGTTTGTACATTGTAGCAAAAAATTTGTTGTAACGTTCCTTAAGATTTGTAGATTCATCTGCTGTTGTGAAGGTGTTAAGGTTGAAGGCGACTCCACTGATGATGGTGAAGGCAACGTTGAGTCGTTCGGTATTGTAATATATGGATGCATTGAGGATGATGACGGCTGTACTAATGATGGTGAAGGTGACGTTGAGTAGTTCGGTATACAATATCTTTCTTAACTATTATCATTTAATGGTAACTGTCTTTTCCAACTCTTACACTATAGCAAAAATCTTTCCTTTATCTTCATTCTGAAGAATAGCGTTGAGTGATTTGAGAGTAGGTGTGATTCCACACAAGAAGGGATCAACTAGATCTTGTTTACATGTTTCTGAACTTGTCGCTTTTTGTTTCTTAGCTTCTTTCTCTGATAGTATGTAGTCCATTAGCTGGCTTGCTGGGGAGTTTTCTAATTTCACTTCACGACCTAGGATCTTTTTTTTTGTTTGATGAAGGTGTGGGAAACTTGCCTTTTTTGCAGATACTTGATCTGTACTTAGTGAATATGATTCTCTTGACCGCATACTTGTATCTTTACTTGTGTCTGTTAGGTTTTTCCTCTTCACAGGGTTGTTCATCTACATTGTTGCAATTATATTCTTGGTATGTTTCTTGAGTAATTTCAAAATTGTCATATTCTTCATCGCCTACTTGTGGCACGAAGGTATACCTTCTCTTTCACCTAGATAAGGTAATAAGAATGCAAGCATTTATATTTATACTTTCGAGTTTTTGATTTGAAGCAGCCTGTTTTACTTTTCTGAGGGGTACTACGTAGCTAATTTCGAATAGAAGCCCATCTCTTTTTACAATCATCTACTCCACCTGTAACAAATGAAATATAACATAAAATTTATATTTTATAATATTTATCGGTCATAAGTGACTGAAGCTAAAATTTATTTTCTTCTAAATTTCATTGTTTACTTTATGTAAGTCCTCACGGAATTTGGACCGGTCTGGTTTTTAAACCGCGAAGGTTTACAACTGCCATCACCTTGAGAATGTATTTTTCCTGCGAAATAATAGTTCTTCTAGTTTCGTAAGAAACCTTCTTTTTCGTTTAAGAATTTGTTTTACTTTTCTGAAGGGTACTACGTAGCTAATCTCGAATAGAAGCCCATCTCTTTTTACAATCATCGACTCCACCTGTAACAAATGAAATATAACATAAAATTAATATTTTATAATATTTGTCGGTCATAAGTCACTGAAGCTAAAATTTATTTTCTTCTAAATTTCATTGTTTACTTTATGTAAGTCTTCACGGAATTTGGACCGGTCTGGTTTTTAAACCGTGAAGGTTTACAACTGCCATCACCTTGAGCACGTATTTTTCTTACGAAATAATAGTTCTTCTAGTTTCGTAAGAAACCTTCTTTTTCGTTTAAGAATTTTAAAGAATATAGAGTTAATGTTTTGTTTTAGGTATGGTGCTACTGAAGATACCTTCAAGACGATATCTTTCAGTTACAGATTTGGAAAATCAACAGTTGCTTCTATTGTTCACGATACCTGTAGAGCAATGGTGGACGTACTTTTAAACGAAGTGACGCCAATGCCAAATGAAGACATGTGGAATTCCATAATTGATAAATATTGGGAAAACTGTATTTGGGCTTTGTATGGGAAACATGTAGAATACAAACTCCTAAATTGTCAGGAAGTCTCTTCTGGAATTATAAAAAACTTACTCCATTGTGATTCTGGATCTTGTTGGTCCGTATTACAATTTCATTTTAGTAGATATCGGTGCCTATGGAAGAAACTGACATGGTGGTGTTCTGTGTAATTGTAATTTTGGAAAAGCTCCACACAACAGTAAACTTAATATCCCGAAAAAAATCCCTACCTGGAACAGATATTGAACTTTCAATGGTTATAGTGACCGACGAACCTTTCCCTCTGACAACAATCATAAGTTAGTTTCCCGGAAGTGACATCCGATAATAAGAGAATTTTTAATTACCGGTTAAGCAGGGCAGGACGGTTATCTGAAAATGCATTTGGCATTTTGACGCAAAAATTTCTAATTTTTAGAAGAGTACTTCACGGCTCACCTGATAACAAATGTTGTTCTCGCAGCATGTATCTTACATAACTATTCGAAAGAGGGAATGCTATAATGCGCCTCAACAAAGTGGAAGAAGTGATACGGCACAAGACAGGCCATCTAATCTTCAGATATTATCATGCCGTCGTGGTAGAGCTAGAGAAGAAGCATTTGCTGTGCGAGAGCATTTCAAATATTTCTTTAATACCCCAGAAGGTAGTGTTGAGTGAGAAGAACGTGCAATAACTCTGATAACTTGACTAGTAAAATATAATACTTTTTGTACATAATAGTTTTATTTCTATATTAATTTTCATGTAGCTAATATAATATTAAATTCCGTTTTAAAGACCTCCATTCTATTGCATTGTGCAAATGAAGTATATATATATATATATACATAATATATATATATATATATATATATATATATACTATATATATATATATATATATATATATATATATATATATATATATATACATACATACATACATACATATAAGCTGATTGCAATTATTTTCCACGCTCATTCCTATATTTTCACTGGAAACTCTTCTTATCTCTTCGATTAATCTTTCCACATTCATATTAATATTTATAATTAATAATATGCGATTTTAGATTAATTTAATATTTATATAAAATTGAAACTTGTTCAATCTCATACACCGCACCGTGCTCGTCAAAAAGTAAACTGCCTAGATAAAACCAATAGACTATCTTCATGAGGAAAATTTGGTGCCAAATGGCGCCCTCTGTTAGGGACGAAGAAAGTACAAGACATTTGTGATTGGTCTTTCACTAACTATTTTGATTGCTGTAGTTCCAGCAGGTATGTCGATTTTAAGCCTTTGTGGTTGCTTCCTTTTTTTTGAAATTCTTAAAGGTTCCAGACAAATGTCTTGTTCTCCTGAGATTTTTTCTATTTCACTCCACAGGTCCTCAAATTTGTTCCTCTTCTCTTCAAAGCTACTTATAGTGCTATCTATGATATCACTAGCCTGACCTAGTGTGGCATCTTTTCTCTGAAAATATTTACTCAGTACATTTGCGACCATTAACACTGAATGGAAGACGAACAAACAAACGATAAATTGTGGCTTTATCATTGATGCCTGTATTCCAAGTGCTTCTACAGAATTTTTGTCTCGCCCTTGTTCAATTTCCCCATCCAGAGCATTTCGAATTGCTTGGAAATTTTTCAAAAGGGATTTGCAATTTTCATATCGACAACTCCACCTGGTACTGCTAAGACTTCCCATTCCGCCCCCCGACTTTATACCTAGAGCATCACGGGCGTTTATGAGAGTGATGACCGGGTTGAGAAAAGTGGACGTATATTGCCTCCAGAGTGTTGAAAAATGCAGCTGCAGTAGACACCTTAGCACAACTGTCGACAATTACCAAGTTCATCCTGTGTGCCAAGCAATAAAAGTAAATGGCTTGTGGATGATCCTCCTTATTTTGGCTGCAGTCCTTGGTGTTTCCCAGACATAACACTGGCTCCATCATAATATTGGCCAATTAATATGGCGTTATTCAACAAACTGCATTTACTTAGATACTTTTTAATAAGTATTTTTAAACTCTCGGCATCTCTAGAAGAAGAACAATCTACGAAACCAAGAAAACGTTCCTCAATCTCCAAGCCTACGGTATATCTGACTGCCACGGACAATTGTTCTTGTTTGTAGCACCTAGCTTCATCAACCATTATCGAAAAAAAAAACACATTGCCGCACTTCTTCTACAATCTGTTCAATAACAAGTTGAGATGCGATGCTTATTATTTCATTTTGTATTTTGGAACTGCAATAACTGATATGTCTGTCTAGATGCATCGAAACATTCGTGTCATGTTTTGCCATTAGTTCACCCAACTCCAGAAAATTTCCTCGGTTAGTAGATGTTGCGTCTTCTCGGTGTCCTCGGAGTGGCAGCCCTTGACGTGTCAAGTATAAAATCATGTCGATTAATTCTATCATATAATCTCGGTTCTATATTATCATTTCTTCATGTTGTATGGTTAGTCTTTAAGCAATGCTTGTAGCCTACAAACCTGTGCATACATTCACTGTGAGCCAAAGAAGTGTCATGTTTTTTCAGCGACTCACTTAGTTTCCTCCAATTACTGAACCCATTAATCGAAAACTTTTCATTTTGATCTCGAATATTTGCAGAATGCCGAAAATGTCTGCAGACAAAGCAGAACGCTTTATCTAACTTCACACTATATTCAAGCCACTGATAAGTATCAAAGAATTGAGACGAAAACGATCTCCAAATGAACTTTTTGGAAAAACAACCCTTGGGCCCCTTGGCTGCGAAGGACCACTATCAAGAGTTCCCAGATCTTGATCTTCTGGATCATTTCGTCCTCTTTGATTTGTTTCTGCAGATGTAAAAACATCGGATGTTTTGCTACCTTGCCCTTCTTTAGCGGCTTTATTTACATCTTCTCGTATGCCTCCACCAACATTTTCTATATTTGAAGTTGAAGATTTTCAATATTTGTTGTTGAGTCACATATTGGAGTAGACGTTTGCCTTGTCTCAGTCTCATCTTTGTCGGGTTGATTTGTGGCAGATTTGAAAAACGATCGTATGTCTTTAAATTTCTTCATGTTCAAACCGCCCACAATCTGCAGTCTGCAACGCAAATAAAAATAAATTTATAAACACCGAAGCTAACTGCTCGGACAGTGATGGGGAAACAAGTAAAAGGCGTGAAATAAAGTACAAATCAAAATCCCTTTGCAGTTTTAACTTTAAACTATTATTATTATTATTATTAGCTGAAACTTGTGATGCAATCTTTCCTTTTTTTTTCACCCATCAAAATTTTAACATCTTATAATACTCTAAAACAAACATACAAATAAGTAAAATTACCTTAGTCCTTAGTTGTTTGTGGCAGTTAGCCTTGGCAGTGGCTATTTGTTTGCTTTGATGTTTTATTTCACACAGCACTGTGCTGTCAGCGCAGAAGACTCAGAACATGGAACACCAAACACAGGTTGTATTGGCTCATAATAATAATAATAATAATATTACATAAAACATTAAACATAAGTGTAACAAGTACTAACCCCATGAATTCATCGTGCGTTGCAGCGTTGCTTATATAGGTACCGATGACGCAAGCAACCCTTCTCGGATCTTCTAGAAGTTCGATGACTAATAATTTACGTAAGCTGCTGTCTGCGTCTGCCGAGGCATCGTAATTATGATTCATACATCTAGATTGTTCGGAATAATGAGTCACATTTCCGGTATGTTACACTATTTTTAAGTTTCAAGTCTCGCTTCCTTTATAATAAGTTATCTTTTAGAATGTTAATGTAAACTGTATCTAAACTAATCTAATCTACTAATCTTTGCGGCGTCTTTATGCTTGCTGGGTTTACTACATCGTGAAAGAGGAACTATACATGCTATTGTTTATGCATCAACACTCAACGCATATCAGTATCATGAACCAAAACAATTCCAAGAGCAGCACAGTCACAGTCAGCAGTCTACCGCCGCCGCGCCGCTTAGCTAAACAAATATTATTTCACCGATACAACTTATGCTCGAATGACGAATATTATAATGTCCTTACATAATAAATAATAATTAATAATTGTACTTATCACTATGTCGTTTGTTTATCGCAATGATTTAAGATTTAACGAATTAAGTTGTTACATGGAATTTAAGATAAGAATGAAAAATGGGAAAGTGCTCCGTTTTTCTGGGGTGTGCCTGGCATACCTTGCACCCTCCTTAGTTTCGCCACAGTCTGTGCTGGGTTTGTAAAAACATGTTTGCTTACGGTCGAATTCCAACTTTCAACTGCACAATAATTAGTAACCAACTATACTAATAAAACATAGAATTACTTGCTATTACTTCTACAAACGAACAAACCTTTAAGTTCACACGATGCACTTTTGTAAGAAGAAGTCCATGTTAAAGATTGATACTAAAAAACACTAACCTAACGACAAAACTAACTGTGACGGGAAGCAGTCGGCTATTGAACACAGTCGGATACAATCGAGCAGCGAGCCCAGCGTCACCTACAAAAAACAAGAAACTAAAAACGAATATCCAGAATAGCCTATTCAAGAAAAGTATCTATTTTTTTGTCTAGGGTAAACTAAACTAGTCGGCTCGGTGCGGTGTTGTTGGTGATGTGTCGGTGCGGTAAGGTGGGGTCTAGACGGTACTTTTCCATTGCCCATTTGTTCGCCGAAAACGTCCACCACACGGTCGTCACACGGTGCGTGCGCGGTGCGGTCATACGTGTCCCAGCGTTCATTCGGATAAAATATGCGGGAATCATATTCACAATTTTTTTGAAAAATACTCATTTTGTAATAGAAAATATTATGAAGCTTAATCATTTTATGAATAGAGAACCGTTCTAAACTGTCAATAACTAAATATTATTTAACATAAGTTGCCATGTTGTATGACATTTATAGGATGCATCCGATGTACAGTCAAAGTATGTTACATTAATTTTTCTTTCGAAACACTATTCTATTATGGAGACTTTGCAATCAAGTTGATTAGAAAAGAAATTTGAAGCCACAGTTGGTTTTTTCCGAAATTAGTTAATTAATGTCAATGTTTTCATTCATCACTTTGTAATGGTCAGTTTCAATACTCAAACAGGGTACAGAACACATTTGTTGCACAGGATAGACTTTCTGTAGTTTAAAAAGCATCTATGCATTTTCGCTGTTTAGAGTATTCTACTACTATGTCATTTTAAACACTTTTGTGCATTTAATTTTAAAAAGTTGATGGAAGACAACATTTTTTTGGTAATGCGTTAATTTTTTTATGTTAAGCCTTGCATTAAACCTATACACCTTCTTAACTTTCTTTACTATAAGTGCAATTAATTACGTGAAGAGAACGGTGTGTCGTAATTTGAACAGTATCTCGCCGCATAAGGGATCATACAAGGTGCATGAAATTTACGCTATTCATAATATAGTAGTGGCAGGTTAGAAACTAGAGAATAACCTCCGAAACACGTTAATTTATTATAATAGCAATGTTAGCAGAATTTCTGGTGAACATAGTTTGACGAAAATGATTACCTAGTTTACCCTTAAGCTCGTGTAATTTAAAAACAAAATTGTTTGTAGTTATATTGCATTCAGCACATCTTGATGTTTTAATCTCTAACACATTTGGAAAACTTTACATTTATATTATAGTTAGAATTCCATCGTACGAGAAGATAGTTTACTTGCGGTTTATTCATTACTTTCTCAAAGGCTTTTCCCATTACATTTAATTTTGCACAAAATACACGTACACAGAGTGAGATAGGAAAAATTATTAAATGACCATTTCATTTTAATGTTGCAATTCTCAGCGCTTATGGCTTCTTGCACATTTCGGTATAATTTAACACTAGAACTGCCGCGGTGATCAATTTGACCGCTTGTCTTTTTCGTTGTTGTTTCTCCGTTGTGCTTGGAGTGTGTTGAGGTATTATGACTTTTTATAGATGTTTATGTACTTTTAGAATACAAAAAAATATATTAAGAAAATTAAGCCGTTTAGAGTTTTTTTTTGTAGTATTTGTGTAACTGCCGGAACCTTCATTTTGACCGTTCATATATTCATAATCAGTTTCGAGGTTGTATAACAAAAATAATTAGAACGTTGAGATAAAACAATGTATTTTACTTTTATTATTGAGTCCGAAATTATGAATAATCTTCGCTAATTTTACCTACGCGCCCGATATATGAAAAATGCAAGTTATAACTTGTTTCTATAGAGATCTATATATTCAAGTACGTTGAGATTTGTGTACTTATTACTGGGTTAATTTCGTAGTAAAAAATGTGGTCGTCTCGCGGTTTTACACAACAACAAGCTTTAGTTTAGATTATCTTGCGAAGTTGGAAAACTTATCTGAATACGAATTATAAAAAGCAAATAACCACTCCCAAGACGGTGAAAGTGATGAAGCTGTTCCTGTTGATGACAAAAGTAGTGAACAAAGTGAAGAATGTGATGTCAGCGTAAATAATGTCACTTCTGACCCTTGTACATCTAATGAAATTAGTGATGACATTGAACACCATCCAAAATGAAAAAATTACAAGCATTTACTTGTGGGGATTAAACAATCAGATCAGAATCAGATCAGATTAAACAATCATCTAATGATATATGGGAAGTTGTGGAAACAAGTGAACCTTATGTTGGCCGTATAGTTCAAAGAAATGTTATGCGAAATACTCCTGGATTAACCCCTTATGCAAAAATAAATGTGTTTGCTAACTGTGCTAAGTGCATTTCTATTGTTTATTGATAATTTATGGTCTGTTACTTGGGGGTCGCAATTTTTTCATGAGACCATGTCATGTAATCGATTTCGTGAAATCATGAGATTTTTAAGATTTGATATTCGATCAACACGAAAAGAACGTCTAGTTAGTGATAAGTTTACTTTGGCGTCCGAAATATGGGATAAATTTATTAGTAATTGTAAAGCTTGCTATGTTCCAGGAACAACATTACAGTAGAGGAACAACTGTTTCCTACTAAAGCTAGATACAGATTTACACAATGTATGGCGAATAAACCTGATAAGTTTGGTGTAAAATTTTGGCTAGCTGTTGATACGAGTTCTAAATATCTCCTGAATGGTTTTCCTTATTTAGGAAAAGATGATATGCGTCCTAACAACCAAGAATATGTTGTTTTAAAATTGATGGAACCTTTCCTAAATATGGGTAAAAATGTTACTACCGACAACTTTTTTACCAGCCAAAAGTTAACAATAATGCTGGCAGAAAAGAACAGCAATAGTAGGAACAATGAACCGAGCAAGAAGGGAATTACCAATCAAGAATAAAAGGGCCTAGTTATATTCCACCACAGTAATGGAAAAGCACCTTGTGAACTTATCAGGGTAAAGTTAATAAAAATGACATATTGCTAAGTACGCTACATCCAACTGTGGCAAAAACAAGAAAACTGAGGCAGTGTTATATTACAATGAAACAAAGTTTGGGGTAGATGCGGTGGACCAAATGGCTAGAAAATATTCTACGAAAGCTGGTTTACGTAGATAGCCAGTTCATGTGTTTTACAATGTTTTAGATCTTGCCACAATCAACGCCTAGATCGTTTATAAGGAAGTCGTAGGCAGTAAAATAAAAAGAAGAGACTTTATTTTCACTCTATCTGAGGAACTAAGAAAAGAGTATTTCGATTCGAAGCAGATTCTGGTGCAAATACCAGCACATCTGATACAACGAAACCTAAAAAACGTCATCGATGCCAAAATAAGAAATGTGACAAAAATAAAATTGCTGACGTTTGTTCACTGTGTAACAAATATGTTTGCGGAAAATGTGGAAGTGTAACAAAGACCGTTATTCGTTTGAACTGTAGAGCGTAATACAGTATATAAAACTGTACCGAATTCTAAATGCATTAGAATCAATTTGATTTTTATTTAATTAAAATGAATATTTACCTAAAATGTGTTTTTTTATGTTTCTTTCTCAATTTAGTGTAAAATATATAAAGAATATATCTCAAAATTACCTTTCTTGGCCAGAGGTTAAAATGACCGGCCACGGCAGCTTTAGGTATTTACAATATCCGGCGGTGCTAGTGTCAAACTATTATCATCACCAAGAAAGTTTACCGCTACGTCATTAATTTATCCAAGTTGCTTATACTATCTTCTCATATAAAACTGAATTAAATAAGGATGGTGAACATACGTAGTTCATTTGACGAAATTACGTACGGTATTGAATTAGCAAATGTAGTAGAAAGAGTAAACCTATAAACGCGAAATCAATTTGTTTTATGTGAATATGAATTTAATTCTCATTTGGCTAATACTACATAACCTCAATCTGTTTGTTTATCCAACTGTAGAGCTTTATTGGAAAAAAGTTACATCCCAGAAATGCGAATTAGATTTCTTAAACAATACATTAATCGGCGACAAGTAAAGTCTTTTAAGTAAAATCCTTATGGACTAATTGTGTGCGACATACTGAAGAAACAATGAAGCAATGGTATAAACGGAAAGAAATGTTGAACGTCATAGTTGACAAACTGATTATTAACAGCGGAAACTATTCTGAAAGCTCGTATGTAGATAGTGACTTCGATTAGAAGTTTAACACTTTGAAAACCATGTTTCTACAACCTACAATTAATAATACAAGTGTGTTAGTTCATACTTAATACAATAAATTCCTATTAGTAATGTATTTCAATTATGTAAGTACAATGCATTTGTAAAATGCTTTTCAAGATGTTATTCACACATTTCCTATAGAATTTATGTTCCACACTAAATATCATCTTCGTACGAATAATAGTTCCATTTTATTTAGGCACGTAACTTAACATCCATTTTGTGTAATAATTTTACCATTTCATTGTGGGCAGTCATTGCTACATTAAATTGGTAACAACAATAACAAATTATGATTATGAAACGTACTAGCCTTGCGAAGTGTAAACAGTGCAGATAGTTAGTTGTACATGCAAATTGTTTAACCTATAAATTGAACTTTCAAATTAATTGTATGATTGTTTTCAGCAATTTACAACACAACGATTCTTATTTTTTTATAATTGCTCTGCAATTATTAAAAGTTTACATTTTATTGAAAGTTGTATTGTTTGTAATAGGGCAGCAATGTGTCATAACCTGCAGGCTGCAAAAATAACGTACCAATCACCTGTTAGATTTCAAGGATATTGTTTTTCAACCGTTATCATTACGATAATCAACGTTCTCTAATTCCTACAAAATAAATCACAATAAATAAGTAATTGTATTTTAGAATTCTGCAGCTTTAAATGCTGCCATCTCGGGGTATATTTCCTAATCAGAATTTATTATAGCGAAAATAATTTTGACTCATGTTTTTCATATTACATCATATCATTATATATGATGACGTAGTGGTAAACTTTCCTGGCGAGAATAGCAGCTAATATATTTATTTTTTGCTAGCGGTTAAAATACAGTTTTGGTTACTGAAATACTTTGCTATGGTTACGTTTTATTCGCAGAGCAGATAAAATGAATTATATCTACCCTTTCACCTAATCGACATTGCCGTTATCGTTCGCTTTCATGTTTACGAAACACAACAATTCTAAACACAGCTATTTGCGCATTAGCACAAAATAAACCAGAATATTACATATAGTAGACGACGCCAAAGGAAATTATCATCTCGTGAATATCTGAATCTCGCAAACTAACATTTTTCACTCGATGTTGAAATGTCCCATTATGGTCTTGTTAATTAAATTGCTATTGTCACCTACATCTTTAATGTTTGTGTTAATCCAGTGTTTTCTTTTAATATCAAGTAAGCTTTGGAAACAAAAATGTTGCTAATGTCAACAATTGAACAATTTGAATGTCAAAATATTAGTTTGCCGCGCTCGCAATGATAATTAAGATTTAAAATGTTTTTGTCACTTCAAGAAGCTCTCGGTAATAAGACTATCTCAGCAAGGTTGTATGCATTGCGGCATCCTCGAAAAACTCCCAATACTCCCTTGCGTACCACGGGCAGTGTGCTATCCGTATATATGCCGTAGATGGGGTTCCCGAATAACTGAGAGAAACGTGATAAACGTTTTTGGTTTTCAGCTAAGTGTTAAGAGTAATTTCAAGACACTTCGATGTTGCACGAACTACAGATCATCGAATATTGAAATAACATTGGGAATAATTATTCTTACTAATATATCAGATTAACCTTTAACCACTAGGAAAAACGTTTGAGCACTTTATATTATACACTGTGGAAAAAAAGTCTGGAACACCTTAAATATCTCGCAAAATATTTTTTTCTCGAAAAAACACTCGGGCTTTTCAAATTTTTAGATTTGTCGACTTTTGAAATACTTTAATACTATGTACAGTGGCGTACGTTGAAGAGGCCAAAGGGAGCACCTTTTGTTAACAACAACCCCTCTTTTATGTTCAATATAATGAAAGAGCAGATTTTTTTTTAATATTGTAGTAAAAAAATGTTAATGTTACATAAACAAGGTTTCCATAAAAATGCAGTTTTAATTGTGAAGATTGATTTATTTACAAATAAAATGAAACAAAATAAATATTTGAATCAATAAGGTGTTCAAACTATTGCCCATTAACCGTTTGACAATATCCTAGTCTAAGAACAAATTCTGTCTGCACTCTGTCAAGTATTATTCCTGCCGAATCCGTTCTTTCAAATCTTTAATGTTTTCGGGTTTATTGCTATAAATTTATCATCCACTGTAAAGCCCAGAATCCACAGTTCATTCTATTGACAGTACCATTAAGGAAAAATTTAGCTTCATCCGAAAAAATAATATTTTTAATAAACATCATTGCAACGTAATTGCTCGCAGGATTGCACCCGTCTATCATTATCATCTTCTAATAATTCTTGAGGCAATGTAACTTTATAAGGGTGAAATTTATGTTTATGTAAAACATTAAGCACATGACTTAAATTCTGCCCAAATCAATCTGACTAGAATGTGGATTTTATTCAACTCTCAATAAAACTTCAGCATTGAATGTTCGGCGACCAGTTCTGAGTTTGTCGCGAACATGTCCATGTACTCTGTATTTACTTAAAATTTTACTAACTGTGGAAGGTGCTATAGGTGAACGATCGTGATGAGTTTCATTAAAGAGAGCGCAGACTTCCACTACAGTTCTTCTCCTATCTCCATAACCATACATCATAAGAATTTCTATGCGATTCTTTTCCGAAAGAGGTATTATTACTATGGTTTTTTTTACATTTCTTGAACTACAATATTAAAAAAAATGTGCTCTTTTTCATTATATTGAACAAAAAATAGAGATTATCATTTAAAAAAAGGCGCCTCGTTTGGCCTCTTCAACGCACGCCACTGTACATAGAATTAAAGTATTTTAAAAGACGACAAGTTTAAAATACCTTTTTACGCCTTCCAGCGTTTTTTCGAGAAAAACGTATTTTGCGAGATGTTTCAGGTGTTCCAGACTTTTTTACATACTGTATAACTAATTAACTGATTCAAGAAAACCTTGTTATACACTGTCAGTGTTTCAAGGGCCCTTTCGTCATCATACTCATCATCATTGGTAAGTTTATTGTATTTATTTACTTGCCTTAAATTGTTTTACATATAATAAACTGTTACAACCCCTTTTCATTTCTGCTATAACAACGGCGGAAAGCCAAAGAAGGGTGTAGACAAAACAGCGGAAAGAAGGTTCACTGAAACACGAGCAATCAAAGGGAGTTCTGTAATGGAACTAAGATTCAGAGCCACGTTGTGGAACCTTAGTTCAACCTTATAAGGTAGTGTGGGACCCTAGTTTCAGAGTATTTTTTCAAATTTTAAGTTTTCCCGTCTTCCGATACTTTTAAAATATACTACTAGATGGAACACGATCAGACCTTATTACAGAAATCTGCAATTAGCTTTTTCAAAAACGCACAGCTAGATGGCCCCACAAACAAAAGGGGTCTCTGCAGTTGGGCTAGTTATGTGTGACAAGTTTATAATAGTATGAGGTCCCCATTATTAAAATGCTATTACAAATGTTATTTTTACCTCCATAACAAACAAAGGGACCGGGCAAGGGGCTAAAACCCGAGAACAAGTTTCGGAGCTGTAGCAGTGTTCTATAACAAGTCTAGAAGCCTAGCGTTGTCCTATGAGATGTTGTGGGACCCCCATTCGAATACTATTTCAAATTTCAACTTTTTCGGCCATGACAATTACATAAATCTACTTCTACTATTAAAATATACCACTAGGTGGAGCTACGATCGACCTATATGACAGTTAACTTTAAAATACACTACTAGACGACACCACAAACAAGCAAATCAGCCAATCAGAATGCAAAGCCTTAACCCTCCAATGAGCTCACCTTACCCCAGGCATCCAACAAGGCTTAAGCCAGCCCTCTAATCAGAGCACAGAGCCTGGGGTAGGAATCTAAGTACCAACCAGACACCAGTGGTCGGAGCTACAACCAGAGCGCGCAATCTGAGGCAGAATGCGCGCGCAGGATCAATGAAGTGCAAGGAGCGTGTGCACATGGGAGATGAGCGTGGTCACGCCCACTTTTAGTTGTAACGTCATCTGACTAAATGTAGTGGGGGATGCTGCCCCCATTCTACTTACACCAAACATGAAAATACACCATACAAAGAAATACAATTCTAAAACTTATGCAAAAACAAATCCATCAACATAGAACAAACATAAACTAGAACAATTTTCACACAAGAATCGTAAAACTGTCCAATATTCAATTTAATAATAAATAGGTAATTAGATTTCCTGTATTCACTAATCATTAAAACTTGTGTTAATTTAGTGTTTTCTTTTAATATCAAGTAATCTTTGGAAACAAAAAATGTTACTAATCTCAAAAATGCCACAATTTTAATCTCAAAATATTAATTTGCCGCGTTCGCAGGGATAATGTAGAAGATTGCTTAAAAATACGTTTGACACTTCAAGAAGCTGTTAGTAGTATTAGAATTTTCCGTAGATGGGGTACCTCAACAGGTGAGGAAGACGTGATGAATGGTTTAGCTTATGTGAAATGCAACCTTCAGTTAATTTCAAGAGATTTGTGTTCTATGAATTACTGTTTTTGGAAAGTAAAGGTGCGAAACGATAACAAAATAGTGCATGTATTTACGTTTGAACATAGTTATTTATTAAGTGACTCTTTTTTCGTGAAAATTACATTCAATGTAAAATGGAATTTGTATTGAAAGTATAAGATCAAATAACGTATGAAATAGAATTTTGGGTATTGTTTGCAAGAGCCACGTACGAATCGCTTCAGTATATCGTTAAATTAATTTCATGACCTAAATTAATATTTTGGGAGAGATTTCTTGAATTTTCTTTGACGGCTTTATGATTATTAAATAAGACTTTAAAGTATAGGTAATACGAAGAGATTTGTAGATTTGTAAAATAAGCCTCCTTCCATAATGCAATTAGACCTTTGTAAACAACATGGAGTAGGTCAGTATTAATTACGTACTTCATTGACGCTTTTATATTTACATATATAGTATCGAATTCAAACTTATTGGCGATTCGATGGGATTTATAGGTTTGTGACATAAGCCTCCTTTATTGATGCAATTAGACATTATTTAGTTAAATTTGTTGTAAAAATTTGATGCCATTGATTTTTAGTTAAACTGTAAGAAGTACGAAGATGATCGATATTTTTAAATTATACTTACATAGTAATTATACCTTGGGCAAATTGGGAGTTTAAAAATATTAAGGAGGAATGATACCGTACGATATTAGCATAAATACGGAAACTAGGTGGTTATGTTAGACAGCCGAAATTTTGACGCTTAACGCGACTTTTGCTTTTTTTTAGTACGTGCAGTTAATTAGGTACACATAGAGGCGAGTTTTTCCTTAACGTGTGGTGGGTGGCTTTATTTATTTAAACACTACCATTTAGAGTTGAAGGTTCTCTAAATAAATTAATACTTCATATACACTATATATAGGATGATTATATACGATGACTTATTTTGAAAATTAACGACTCAATTTTGTCAGATATGGAAAAAAATTAAAAATGGGTACTTTTTAAAATTCATTCTTGATTACCAAAAATTTTAAAATACAATTTTTAGTTAGATATGAAGCGTAGACTAAGGCGAGAAAAAAAAACTATCGTTATTATACTTTCTTGGGAAAAATTAGATAAGGTTGGCTATGAAAAGAAAATACCTGGTAACTGTCAAATAAATAAACATTAACGATTCAATTCACGTATCAACTATAAGTTTTGTACATTGTTAGTTACGTGTTGCTAAATATTATTATTTATTTGCGTTACAACTATTTTTTAAGCGGTGATTATTCATTTAAGTGGTTTTTACTGATAACAATGCTTCTTGTGATGGAGTACCAAAAATTTGAGCTGATAGATATGATTTTTATACTAGGCAAGTCAAATTTAATCAGAGAGTTTTCCCGAACGAAGTCATCCAGAAATCCGAAGCCTGGAAAATTTATTACAACCATTTATACAAACTGAACATGTAGACTAAACGAAAGTTAAGAGTAGACCCGTTCGAAGTGCAGAAAATGAATTGTCTATTACGTTACCTGTTACCGAAAATCCTTCAGTTCGTATCATATTCAGCTTCATCAACAACTATTTGATATGGATTTGGAGCGACGTGTCGTATTATTTTGCAATTGGGCTCAACATAATATTGTTATAACACAAGCTTATAACACAAACTTCCAGTGCCATTCAGATCAGATTCGAGGATTTTAAGGCAGGTTGACTATCAACACAAATGGTCATTAAATGTTTGCGGCGGAATTATTGGTGAACATGTTAGTGGATATTATTTTTTAACGGGCATTTCCAAAATCTTGCAAAATTTATGTGCAAATGTGCCAATAACTGTGAGTAATGAAATATGGCTTCAACACGATGTAGCCACTGCCCATTATTTCGTTATCTCTGAAACATATCTGTATAATTACGAATATAAAAGATGTTGCGTACGTTATTCCGCACCCAATAGGAATAAAATATACAAGTGTTTCCTTTAAAAGATATAACTTTTACGCCTAGTTTTGATTAATAACCGGCAGTTTCTGATAAAGACGAATTTAACTAAAAAACGAGTGGGTTTAGGTATAGGGAATGCTTAATAAAATTGATAGAGTAGCAAATAAGCGATCACGTTCTGATTAAAAATATAGGGTGTTCTATTTGAAAATGTCGGGAAAATCTACGATCCTCGTTTTGGACCATACTGTATACGACTTCCGATGTTTCGTGTAGCCATCTGTATGAAAATAAAATAGACCATAAACATAAAATATCCTACTACAAATAATAATTAATTTCGTTTGTTCTTGAAAGATGCAGAGTGATCAACACATGCCCATTCAGAGAAAGAAGGTATATCTTTAAAAGCACTTCGTACAAGATTTTGAAATTTTGTTCAGGTAATGTACGAAGCGAGAAGAATTCAAATCTGGAATATGTAGGATGTTCCATTAAAAAATATATAAGTTTGTGTTATGGACTTATGGGTCAGTCTGTATTTGTGAAAATATTTTTCAAATGTGTTGTCTAGCAAGCATTTCATTGCTCCGTTTTAATATTTTTCTAATATAAATCATTTATAAGGTGCAGGACCCTGTATATATCGGGAAAATGTCGTGAATTAAAAATGGCGTTGTGATAAAGGAAAAACAGAAATGAAATACCATCTAGTCGTTAACACCTTCGAATATTACATTAAAATTACACATGATTCCGATCAACACTACGTGTGTTGATGCAAATAACCTGAAATGATGAAATGGATTATTCAATCTCTATTTCTAAGGCTATCTTTTTAGACTGGCGTTTCATCTCCTGTCATGCTCTTTATGACCCACTCTGTGGGTTTCATATCTTAAAGGGGCATAGCTGGTTTTAACATCTTGAATGCAACATCTTTTCCTTTCTTAATCGGCTTCTTTTGCGGCGGATTTTCAATCCCTAGTTTTAAGGTCATTTTATCTGTCTATTTTTCAACCCATGATTTTATCTTCGTGTTTAGACCACAACCCCTATTTTCTGTGATCTGCTTTATGAACCACATTTCTTGCTTCTGTCCTCTTGGCTTTGCTCCATATTGTTACAGAGTTATGCATCTTACTTCCGCCATTTTCTTTCAGTCATCATGTCCCGTGTGTTTTTTGGCTTTGTGTCCGCCATCTTGTTTTTGTGTTTTTGCCATATTGTTTTACGTGTGCTTTTATGGGTTTGCCACCATCTTCTTTTCGTCATCTTGTTTTCTTGTGCCTTATACGCCGCCTTGTTTCATAATTATTTTTTGGCTTCCATGGAAAGCTTATTGTTAACACAATACATACATGGGGGGGGGGGGGAATTTTAGACATTCGAATCGGTTAGTACGTACAATTTAATAATGAGTTATCCTTATCGAAATGACAGTTTATGAGAAACTTAGCATCGCCTCAAAACAGCAGGGATCTACAGAGTTCGCATAGGCCCATTTCGAAAATACCTTTTTTAGATTACTGTACTATTATTACTTCTGAAACATTCCAATCAGTTAGTATGTACAATTTAATAATGATTTATTCTTATTTAAATGACAGTTCGTGAGAAACTTAGCATCGTCTCAAAACAGGGATATACAGAGTTCGCATAGGCCTTTTTCGAAAATACTTTTTCTCGATTATTCTACGATTATTACTTCTGAAACATTCGAATCAGTTAGTATGTACAATTTAATAATGATTTATTCTTATTTAAATGACAGTTCGTGAGAAACTTAGCATCGTCTCAAAACAGGAATATACAGAGTTTGCATAGGCCCATTTCGAAAACACTTTTTCTCGATTATTGTACAATTATTACTTCTGAAACATTCAAATGAGTTAGTATATACAATGTAAATGATATATCCTTATTTAAATGACAATTCATGAGAAACTTAGCATCGCCCCAAAACAACAGGGATATGAAGAGTTCGCATAAGCTCATTTCGAAAATACTTTTTCTCGATTATTGTAAAATTGTTTCTTCTGAAACATTCGAATCAGTTAGTAGATACAATTTAATAATGATTTATCCTTATCTAAATGACAGTTAATGAGAAACTTAGCATCGCCTCAAAACAGCAGGGATATACAGGGTTCACATAGGCTTTTTTCGAAAATACTTTTTCTCGATTATTGTACAATTGTTACTTCTGAAACATTCGAATCAGTTAGTATATCCAATTTAAAAGATTTATCCGTACCTAAATGTCAGTTCATGAGAAAGTTAGATAACCATCATAATTAATAATTATTGAGTACAATCGTAAATGTAAATGAATGAAAGTTACTGCGTATTTATTCAAAAAATTATTTAACTGAATTAAAAACTTTAACACATACTAATTATTATAAACACAGTTTAAAATTCAAAAACACTAGCATTTTGAGCATAGCAAAGAATGAAAAAATGTAGGCAGCACGTTTCATGTTGTTAGACCGAGCTGGTAGTGTAGTGGTGACACGACCTGCTTAGTACTCGGGAGGTAATGGGTTCGATTCCCGTTACGTCTACCTTGTATGAGGTTTTTTCAGGGGGTTTTCCTCATACACATGTAGCGGTATGGTCACTGCGTTTATGTACACCATGTGCGGCTACTTAGGTGAATGCTGAGGTAGTCTTTTCCCCTTCAGAACCCTAACTCCGTTCCTTCCGATCCTATCCTGACCACACCTATCCTTAATCCCACCATGCTTATATACGTTATGTATGTATGCTGGGAATCCATGGTTGTGGCTGAAGGAACTCGGGAAGCTCGAGCAGCCCGCCCTCCCCCTTGGGGAGGGAGTGAAATACGTTGCCTTTTCCTTTTTTTTCATGTTGTTAACAAATAGTGGCAAGAGTTAATCAGTCAGGATACGTGATATTTTGAACTTATCCATATTTTCCCTTACATTAAATGTGCAGAATCAATTTATAAATTTTAAACATACACACGTATCCAAATTTTTATATACCTGACAAAAAAGTGGTAATGATTATTCTCGTCCTATGCTTTGGTTTAACATATACAAATCAAATTAAATCCCATTTAAATTGATATTAAACAAATAATCATGTTTTCGTTTAATTTGTCAAATATGAAAATCTAGATCATATTAAAACTGAATTTTATTGTTATTTATGTAACAAGGGCACAAAGTTTGTCTTTATTGCACGCAAAGTGCGTTGGTTCAACGCGGCATTTAGGCTGAGTGCAATAAACACTTTTTTCACGCATACAATATTTGTTCTACATTCATTAAAAAAACGGTTTTACTAAGTGGCAATAAGCGTCGGTAAATAATAATATTTTATAACAATGTAACATGAACAACAAACGATCCTGTAATGAAAACTATGAAAGGTAATGTTCATGAATTTCAAGGGATGGAAATAACCTTCCAGCAAGACGATGCTCCTTCACATTATTTCAGACTAGTCGGAAGATACAAGAATATTTTTAGCAATACCTTTAATACAATTTCTTTCAAATTATTTTTTTTAATGAATATGTAGAGTATTTTAAATACCTTGTAATTTAAAAAAATTGGGTTTATGGTCCCCGTGGCGCTATCTTTATATTTTCAAAAACCAAATTATCTTTCAACACAGGGGAGGGCGGGATTTTAGACGTACACTGTATATGAAAAGTAAAAATTAAGTTGATCATTATTAATAATTAGTAACAATTAAAGATATTTTGTTTATAGTTATGATGCAGTAGGTTTAGATTACATAGACTGTATATAATGAAAGCAGTAGATTATTGACATGCTTTACGAAACTACGCAAATTTACCTGTTTATCAGCATGGATACTAATTTATTATTTTTGGCAAAAAACTAGAAAACGAAGTCAGCTAAATTGAACTTATTGCTAAGAAGTAACATGAAATGGATTCAAGTTTATACTAAGTATTGATATACATTTTCCTGGCGCACTACTATTACTATTTTGTAAAGTTTGATTTTTCTAAGATAAATTTCTATATTCTGTTTGTTAGTTTGGAAAGATTCCAAGTCAGTGCAGTTTTCAATTCGAAACCTATTTATTCTAGGTAATTTTGGTTCAGCTAATCAATACAGAACATTGTGCTTTATAATATTCAAAAGAATATTATTTTTGCATTTGATACCTTCAATGTCAATTTTTGGTATTGGAACTGAAATTTAAATACTAATATGTTCGAGCATGTGTAATGAATTATTTAAAACATGTTTTTTTACTAATGTTACATAAGTAACAAATTTTTTTCAAAAATCTAAAACGTTACAGGTGCACAACATAGAGATACGATGTTAGTATACCTATTATTGATAAAAAACTCAAAAAAGATAAGTAGTTTAATTAGTATAGTATTATCTTATTTCCTACAGTTTCTCTAAAAACAGCATTTTTTAGCTATATAGGTTGTTCCGCGACTCGACCGACAAACTTATACCATATATTCCGGCGGTCATTACAATCAAAAAATGTTATATGACCAATACGTGAATTCCTATATTTTAGTAAGCGTTGACGAATTAATGTATGATTCACCAATTAATGACTTTTGTGCTGTAATATTAATTTAAGTCATTATGACGCGTTTTACTAATGCAGAATATGCTGATATGGTTTTCTCGTATGGTTTTTGCAATGGAAGTGGATGTGCTGCAGCTTACGGACTACCTCAACCGATAACCAGATCGCATTGTTGCTCACCACACAACATTTTCAAACATTTTTCGCTGTTTAAGAGAGGCAGGATCTTTCCCAAATGTTTTTGTAGAAAAGGATGGATTTGGAAACGCTGGAGTAGTTATAAATGCAGTTGAACGAAGTCCTTCTACTAGTATTCGTAGAATATCTCGTACAAGTGTTTCTTAATGAAAATTTTCTGGAAAGGTAGGTAGGACGAGGTGGTCCAGCAATTAACTGGCAACATTCTACGACACGAAGAATAGTTGCTTGTTTAGAAAATGACGGTTCTCATTTTGAACAGTTACTGTAATTTTGTGTTAATTATCTATCAATTTATCCATAATTTTTCTTTTCTCTTTTTTTTTATGTGTGTGTGTATATATATATATATATATATATATATATATATATATATATATATATATATATATGGTGTCTCACGGGACGGCCCATTAGAATTATTTCAGTGGTTACTTCGATTAGAATTTTGAAAGTTTTTCGGACATGCTCTACTCAAGTAAAATAATGGTGTTTACGTCTCACTTCCGGTTATACCGGGAGTTCGTTATTTTAAATGGAACACTATGTATATTATTATAATTTTGGATTTTACCCAACGTTTTAGGTGGACTTTTATAAAGTTTCCCTGTTGCTAAATAGCCCAGACATATTAGGGTTGGACCATGAAAAAATAATGTAAATCTGATATTTGGTAGAAATATTCTATTTAGTGTACTGAACAACATACCAAAAGTCCTAAGGGATCCTATGTCTGCCTCATGATGAACAAAGGTGTATATATATATATATATATATATATATATATATATATATATCTTCTCAAAAAAATAAAAGCAAAATAAAAAAAATGTTACATGCAATATATTTTTATTTTAGAATAAAGCACTAAAACATAGTGTCAACAAAATGAGTAGAGCAGGAACCTACAACAAATTAAAGTTTGTTTTCCTTTCTTTCGGTTTAAGTATAATATGGTTGCTTAATTATATTTGGTGTTGATCATCATCGACGTCAACTTCATTTACTGGTGTATCGTTAGTGTGGAATTGATTGATATTTTCGCGTCCTTGCAATCTCTGGATCGATGAATTCAAAAACAGAATTCTCTATATGAAACGGAAGACAATTTAGCTTCACTGCTTTTATCACAGAATCGTGTGCAGTGGATGCATTGATTACCGCATCTTCGGTTTCACATATTGCATCATGACGTTCAAATTATTAAAGATGCCCAAAGCATACGACATGAATTCCAAGTACAACTTGGTTGAACGGTTTCTGAATTCGCTTAATATTGTACTCGCCTGTATTTAGCGAAGTAGTAGTACACCTGAAAACAAAATCACAATGTTGAATTACCTTCGATTAAATTCGTTACAGACAAGCATTGCATATAATTGTCATCATATGGGAATTCACTTTTCTGACAAACTCCTTTACCTCTTCTGGAAGATTTTCAGCTGCGTACAATGCCACCAGGTGAAACGAGTGGCAGATACATTTCATTAAAAAAATGTTTGGTAGTGCCCTTTAAGCCGGCCCATCACTGAATTTTGAATGCCTGCCATATTACTCGCACCATCTGGTGCAAAAACATAGAAACCCGTGAATAGAAACTGTACTGACTTCTTCGGTAGCACTCTTCACTGGAATAAGAGTAAAAAATGTATCTTTTACCTTATAATCAACAGCCATTTAGATCACGATGGACAAGTTTGTTTTGAACGACTTGTTTGTTGACTCATCGGCAATCAGACTGTACTTATTCGTTCGCATGAGTTGGATCAACTGCTCCTGCTCTGTCGTTCCTGTGACATTCGTTATAATTGCCGTTGCTTTGGTCCTGGAGCATGCTGCTTTTGGCGACACCTGCAGCCTGAGTCGGCAGGGTCGACAAAGCATTAAATGAGAGGTTGTGCTCGACAGCAAAGGCGAACATCCGAATTTGGCTTTCCTTGACGTCCTCCATCTGTGTTAGTGCAGATTTCGCGAACATTGTCCAAACATATGGCTGTGCGCGGATAGCTTGCGAGGCGTGTATGCGCGTATCTCTTGTCTAATGCTTTTTGCCATGTGTTACTTTCACATCGAAAGTGCATATCTTGCACCTGAAAATAAAGAGAAGCTAAAACTATGAAACTTTATAGTATAAATATAAACTCATAACTCCGTAATTAATAAATATTTTCCTGCGAAATTTTGTACGCATAAGTTACAGTAAGCAATAAATTAGAATATTGTAATACTTTTGTCGCATATTGTAGAGGGCCTTCGCCAAGCTACTCGAAGCACTTGAAACTACATGAAACTTTATCTTTCAATTCTGAAGATGTCTTGCTTTCAATTATCGATTCATTAAATAATTTTTCATAAAGAAAGTATCTTATTGGAAGTGTGTAGGTTCAACAGTTTACGAGGTATTGGAGAAATAAGTAGACATGTGCGATTTTATGTCAATTTGTTTCTTATTCTCGATCAGAGCGAGAAATTTTCTTATAATTTTTAGGACTACTTTTTATCTCGAACAACTTGAAACATTTTCCATAAAGCGAAGAAAAATTCGCAATCCCGCCAACCCTGGCGGCCTCATTGAAATGACAGTTTTCTTTCACTTAACGGAAAAATGTTTCAAATAGAAGTTGTTTGACATAAAAAGTGGTGCTAAAAATTATAATAAATTTTCTCGTTCTGCTCGAGAATAAGAAAGATACAGGGTCAACAAATAAAATATCTCGGAAAGCGTTTATCGTACATACTTTCAATAGCATACCTTTTTCATGTAAAATTAATGAATGAATCGATATTTGTAAGCAGAATATCTTAAAGATTAAAAATAAACAAAGTTACATATAGTTTTGATTGCTGGGAGTAGCGTCGTGAGCGCCCTCTACAATCTGCGTCAAATGTTTAATAATTACGGAGTTGAAGGAAAAACGGTAATTTGACACCCTGTAGATTACACACTCCGTTTTCAGGAAAAATGTTATACTAAATGGTAGGATACTTTCATCTTCTCTATCGCCTCAATAATTTTGTGACCTAAACTTTCGACCACCCTGTATATTACTAAATTATTTGGTAACTCACCATCCATAACCGGGTCCTTTGGTTTTGTGTCTTCTTAGCCATGGCATATCTTTCGCCCACGATTCGTTATATTTTGATTCGTACACGTACTTCCCTTTCTTGCTTTTTGATGGCTCGCCCCTTGGTCTCATCACTATCGGCACTATCACTATCGCTCATTTTTGTGTTCTATTAATGTACAATAAGTATTTCAAACTATTATGGAACGAACAGCATAGTAGGTATGTATGAAATAAGAGCGGAACAAAGGAAAAATCTGCTGTGTAAGCATTTTTGTAAAAGTTATTTTGTACCTACCTATTTCGCCAACAGAAAGTATCACTGGAGAGTAGTTTCCGAATGTTCACTGTTTCACTGCGCACCACGTCTCACTAATTGTTAAAAATTCACCACCAAAATCCGTATCACGCATGTAGCAAATTAGCAAATTTTTAAATTGCGGAATTTTTAAAAGCAGAACTATCAACTGGCGGATGCGAGCGCGGCACAGAAATCTACTTGCTTCGCGTAGCGCTGTAGCAGATAATGCTCCTCAGATGGCGCTATCGTGAGATAAATCGTGAGAATTGGAAACTTTGACTGCAGTCTGTAGTAAACATGCACCGATTTATAGTTTAATGACGTTGCTACGCCCTTCGATAATTCTGCAGCAAGCAGAATTTGTCAAAATACATAATAAATTTCAATTCAAAGAATATGAACTTGATAGGTAATTATCACTACATCCATAGAGCTCCATGGCAAATTATATGCGTTATTAAAAGGGAAACAACTTTTTTTATTTTTCCTTTGTCAAAAATGACATGAAGCCGGCATATGTCGCTTTTGGACCTTTGGTATGTTGTTCAGCACACTAACTAAAATATTTAAACCGATTTTTAGATTTACATTATTTATTTCTAGGTTTTGGTGAAATTTAATCTAATATGTCTGGACTAAAAATTAACCTTTTAAGATATTTATAATATTCCAAAAAGAAAAAAAAATAAATAAATAAAAGAAGCGGCAACCAGTTTAAAACGATACGTAAGGGCGGCAATATACACAGGAGCTGGATGCCTAATCTTCCCTTCTATACTTCAAAGTGACTTATTTCATACAGGGTGGTGAAAATTTAATGCGGAGTTTAGTTAAAGTCAAACCTCCATAAGTCGGTTTGGTCAAATAGAACACCTTATATATTTTTCAATATTTTGATACAAAATTGTATCTCTATCGAACGACATAAGGTTCCCTAACTTTGAGTTGGCTACTGTTTTTTGTGTAACTAACTAAAATCATGTATATATCAGAAATTAGCCACCAATGAGCAAAAAAAGTTAGATGTCTACAAAATCTACTTAATGCTTAGCAATACACAATTTTAATTGTGAATGTTGATAATAACAATGTCCTTAGCTAAATAGAATGAATTAAAAAAGTCATGTGTTCAAACTCCATTAGCAGCTAAACACGTGTGAATTCTAGAAATTACATCATCAATCGACTTTTCCCCTATTTCATCTACAGGAAATTCATGGAACGCTCTTCGCATTCCAGCAATCAAATCCTTTTTCAAACGGCGGGTGTAGAATAAACTATTTGCTTCATTACTCACCAACATTAAAAATATAATGGCGTGAGGTCGAGGGACCTCACTGGCCAATTTCACGGTCATGGACGTCTCATCCATCTTCAAACATTTAAGTCGATTGTTGATCGATTTGATTATGACAGTGAAGTGCTTCCCCGTGTAATTGGTACCAATACTCCCTCAGTCGGTCTGAAGGTATGTCATCTGGAAAATCTACCATAGCCGTTTGCAAATCAGTGAGGTACATGTCGGTATCTAATTTTTTTTTCTAGATGCGGTGGGCAATATAATCAGACAAATGCATTTACACAAAGGTTGTGAAAATTAAATTAATTGGATACACAATTATGAAGCTAATATGAACTGTAGGCAAGGTAAATTGAATTTATTGGGAATATTAATTACGTGGCCTTAAGAGCTTACCTTCAGTACAGTTCTTTTTGATTGGCCATTCGTATACTTCTTTCTTTTCCAGCACACCCCTTAACCCTCACACATATGTTTGTTATGTAAAAGTCAATGAAATGTTAAAAATAACTTGTAATATTAAATAACCAGCAAAACTTGAGATATAAGAATTAATAATGAACGAAAATTGATGATAAGGAAAATATATATATATATATATATATATATATATATATATATATATATATATTGGTATGGAAAAATATCGTGGGTCTGACTTATAATAAGTAAAACAAAGACAGTACAATCAGTTCACGTGCTAAGTGAGATAGAATACACAACAAACTGAAAGCGCTGATGGCATACATGCGTCTTTTGAATAGGCTAGTATCAATGACACATTTAATTGCAACTGTCAACGAGAATTGTAAATCAGTGTTTTTGCAAGTCGGACACAATACTCATGTATTTCGTTGAAGAAAAAATACATATTATTAAGTGGTTTTATTCAGGAAGCACTGTACAAGAAACAATGGGCAGGTTTGCTTTTTACTTTGAAAACAGAAAACAAAATCCAGAGCAAATAAGAAAATACAAATGGCAAATAAATTCTTTAACTGATAGAAAAACTTAATTAATAACTAAACAATAAAATAATTATCTACACCTAAAAATAAGTTGAACAAGTAAACATAAACAAATAAAACCATAAATTCAAATTAAATGTTCAAAATGCTGACCACGCCTAGCCAAACACTTTGCGATTCGCTCGGTAAACGAAAGATTCACTCGCAACAACATTAGAGGCGAAATGAATTGAAACGTAGCTCTAATTCTATTTTTCATATCTTCGCTTGTAGTGGGAGGATGTTGGTAAATTTTTTCTTTAACGTAGCCCCAAAGGAAGAAATCAAGGGGCGTAAGATCCGGTGATCTGGCTGGCCAGTTTTGCACACCACCTCGACCCATCCACCTCATCGGATAATTTCTATCGAGATATTGCCTAACGTTGATTGAATAGTGTGGAGGGGCGCCATCCAGTTGAAACGACAGCGTACCAATATGATCGATCTCGATATTTTCCAAAAACTGTAAATATCTTTCTCCAGTAAGACTCCCATCAAAGAAAAAAAGGACCAACCACATTAAAATTGATTATACCACCCCATACATTAACTGACCTCAATGCTGGTGATCAACAACTCTTAAGATGTGTGGATTAGTATCTGAATAGTGATGATAGTTATGTATATTAATATTGCCATTACTGTGAAAAGTAACACCATAAATAGAATGTTATTAACAAAATTGGGTTCTTCATTTAACCCGTTGGCAGAAAGATTCACAATTTTGAAAATCTATTTCACTTAAAGCTTGATGTTGCTCGATATGATAAGGATGCAATTTGTTTTTTTAAATACAGCTGCGAACTGTATTTCTATTAGGTATAGGTGTGTACTTAGCTCTCTGGTACTAATTTGCGGATTTTCTATAAGAGATGCCACAACTTGAAACTCAATTTCTTCGTTTGCACTTGTTTTTGCGCGCTTGAAATAGCACACACTTCCAGAATTTATAAATCTCTCGGCTACATTCATAAACGATTCTTTCCGCGACTGTCTTCTCTCTGGGTATCGTTCACAGTAGAAGCGGGTAGCCAGCAAAGGATTTCTTTGATCTTCGCCGTAAATAAAGATCATATCGACCATTTCTTATTTGGAAAAATGTATTTTATACAAAAAATTGTCAAAACGACAATCCAAAAACACAATAAACTAATGGAACAATATTTTAATCGTTATACCAACGTCAAAACAATAGATGCAATTGTTCTTCTTTATTACGAGCGGCAAGTCTACCTGATTTGTTTTGTTGAATTCTATTTTCATAGTAAATTTGTATTTTAGAATGTTTTTACGTAAAAGTGTCAATATCTCAAGAAGGGTCCATCTTATGGCTTTGAAACCTATTATCAATTAGTATCTACTTTTCACGGGGAATCGAAATGTGAATAAATATACAAGGTGTTGCATTTGAAAAAATTGAGAAAAATTACATTTCGCGTAAGTTAATCATTCTGTATAGCTTTACATGTTTTCGCAAAATTTCCCAGTTTGTTTGTTAGAAGAACTATTATTAATAGTCGGTGGTATAAACAGATTTACAAAATCGTGGTGACATCGCTCGTTCTAAAGTTGACTCTATTTTGGTACTAAAGTGACGATATGTGCAGAACGGTTAGTGATACAGATATAAATTTGTATACTTTTATTCTAAATATAACAGTGAATCCAAAAATGCAAAAATACACAGGTTTGGGTTGGCATATTTTGTAAATATATATATATATATATATATATATATATATATATATATATATATATATATATATATATATATATATATATATATATATTATATACAGGTACACCACCAATGCGTCATCTCTACACCCAAACGACTGAATGTTTCAAAATCTGTTTGGCGAGAATATGTAAGCCTTCTAGGACTACAATCTAAAATTAGTTTGATTTATACAGGTGATCTACAAACTTGTTACTTATCAAAGTTATATTATTTTAAATGGAATACCTTCCTTTTAATTTTTTTAAATAAGGTGTAAAATAAGGTAGACTTTCATTAGAGTTCCTATACCTAAACCTTACAGTTTCGAAATATTTAACATTTTTGAAAATGTTGGGTTGTCAAAAAATTCAAGTATTTTCGATTCAGAAAAGATGAGACAATCTAATCTAGGTCATCGTAAAGGATATTTGGAAGTGCGTATTCTGTTGTTTATTGTTTCAAATCATAATTTATAAAATACAAAGAATAACGCGTAAAGTTAACAAACCTCAAAGTTAAATATATTTGTTATTTTAAATACAACGCCCAAGAAATTTTTATCGGAATGGAATAGTCTTTTGACAATAGTTCGAACTGTATTAGGGTTCCCTATACCTTACTTCAATACTTTTCGAGAAATTAGTGTATTTGTTACATTTTTGGAAATTACGCCATTAACTCATGTCGATCAGTTAGAATTCTTTGATTTATAAATATTTCTGTCATATTGACGTATTTCAAAATACGACTGTGTTTATAACTATTGATGATTTTTTCATTACAATGAAATATTCAGTGCAAGAAAGAGTGGATATGGTGTTGACCATAGGAGAACGCCATGAAAATTGTCTTTTGGCTTCCAGGGTTTATGCCCAAAAGTACCCTGATCGCAACCATCCTGATACGAGAGCTTTTGAAAGGCTTTTACAAACATTTCGAGCCACAGGTAACACTGCCTATCCAAAACCTAATAAAAGTAAACCGGTAACTGGCAATGAAGATAGTGAGTTTTTAGTATTAGGATCTATCGCTAAAAATTCCCACACTAGTATTTGAGTAATTGCTAGACAAACAGATTTAAGTAGAGGAAGTGTGAGAAGAGTTCTCAAAATGGCATTCTCCTATGGTCAACACCATATCCATTCTTTATTGCACTGAATATTTCATTGTAATGAAAAAATCATTAATAGTTATAAACACTGTCGTATTTTGAAATACGTCAATATGATAGAAATGTTTATAAATCAAAGAATTCTAACTGATCGACATGAGTTAATGGCGTAATTTCTAAAAATGTAACAAATACACTAATTTCTCCAAAAGTATTGAAGTAAGGTATAGGGAACCCTAATACAGTTCGAACTATTGTCAAAAGACTATTCCATTCCGATAAAAACTTCTTGGGCGTTGTATTTAAAATAACAAAGATATTTAACTTTTACGTTTGTTAACTTTACGCGTTATTCTTTGTATTTTATAAATTATGATTTGAAACAATAAACAACAGAATACGTACTTCTAAATATCCTTATTACGATGACCTAGATTAGATTGTCTCATCTTTTCTGAATCGAAAAATACTTGAATTTTTGACAACCTACATTTTCAAAAATGTTAAATATTTCGGAAACCGTAAGGTTTAGGTATAGAACCTAATGAAAGTCTACCTTATTTTTACACCTTATTTAAAAAAAAATTAAAAGGAGGGTATTCCATTTAAAATAATATAACTTTGATAAGTAACAAGTTTGTAGATCACCCTGTATAAATCAAACTAATTTTAGATTGTAGTCCTAGAAGGCTTACATATTCTCGCCATAACAGATTTTGAACAATTCAGTCGTTTGGGTGCTGAGACTAACTCTTGGTGGTATTTATATATATATATATATATATATATATATATATATATATATATATATATATATATATATATATATATATATATATATATATATATATATATATATATATATATTCTGAAAATTGAAATAAAACTCAGGGAAATTTGTTGTTTCATACATTTTATAATAATATTTGTAATATGCGAACTAGACGAAATCAAATATGATTTAATCCCCTAAATATATTGTATTTCTGATGTGAGCAATGAAACATTTAAACACCGTAAATTCGAACCGTCGGATATTAATGGAGTTTGCAAAAGGAAATGATTATTTTGCCAAGTCAGGATTGGATGTCGAAAATTCAATGTTTTATTTCGTTGCAAATTTATGTAATGTTGTCTGGTTTTATAAATTGATTTATGATTAAGTTAGAATATGTTTACATTAAATAAGCTTTACTCTTGTGAATTGTAGAAAATGTATAAGATGTTTCAAGTAATTGACATCTAGCTGATGAGTATATTGTTTCTTAAGGATTGATTGATTAATGAATAAGGTACAATATTTCACCATTATAGGTATCGATTACTGAAATATAAACAGGTATACTCTAACCTACTCGTGCAGTCCTTGCACGACCTTTTTTATAGATTCCGTATATTTTTCCACCTCGTCATATCTCTTTGGATATAATTAATTTCTTTGGAAGTTTGATTATAAATGTGCCTATTAGTATGACATAAATGAAAGCCATAAAGTTGAGTAATATCCTTCAGTATCGCGCTTGAATATAGCTACATACAAACGTTAAACTAATGATAAAAAATTATTAGTTTGGTTTACGTTATGTACCTGTTTAATAACATTTTTATTACATTTGAAACAAAAATGAAAAAAAATTTAAAATGTCTTAAATAACAGGCACCAAATTTACATCTCATGTTTTTTTACGGGATATCAATACAATATATACCTACCAGACTTGTTACACTTATTCTGAATACATAATTTATAAATCTGTGGTTTCAAAGTTTACACAAATTGAAAGTGTTAAATTGTTTGAACTTTAAGAGAAATGACTTATTTTGCACAGTAAAAAAAACTATTAGCAAATTAAAAAAACTATTAGCAAATGTACTCGTTTAGTAATTTAAACGGTTTTAAATATATAAATGCTGAATGTGTATAAAACTATAGCCTTAACAACAAACGAAACAGAATACAGTAGTATTAATAAAAGGTGTCCCAACAAGAGCGCCGGATTTAAATTTGCCGCCATTTTGTTAATGCGGGTTGTACGGTGATTTTTTTTTACAGTTGTCACGTACAGACCACGCGATTTAAGAATATGGCGAAGTATTCAAACGAACAACGTTTAATTATTGTAAAAACATACTACAAAAATGGTGAAAGTTTTGCGAAAACAGTTCGCCAATTACGTCAAGTTTTCCGTCTCAATAATGCGCCAAATAAATCTACAGTGAGGCGTTTAATTAAAAAATTTGAGACCAAATTTACGCTGATGGACCAGAAGACCATTGTTCGTCGTCGTCCTTCTCGGTCACTCGAAAATATAGCCACAGTAAGGAAATCTGTGGCCGAGAATCCAGGAATTTCCACTCGGAATCGTGGTCAAGGATTAAACATTTCCAGAAGCACTATGCAACGAATTTTGGTAAAAGATCTGCATTTGCACGCGTACAAGATTTAATTGGTACAAGAAATCAAGCCAAGGAACCATGAGCAGCGCCGTGCGCATTTTGGGGTGGCAGAGTGATTGGGCCGTATTTCTTTGAAAATGCGGCTGGAAATGCGCTAACTGTTAATGGTGTGCGGTATCGCGAAATGTTAACGGAGTTGTTGTGGCCCGAATTGGATGTAATTGATGTGGAGGACATGTTTTCCAACAAGACGGCGCGACCTGCCACACTGCACGTGAAACAATGGTGTTACTGTAGACCAAGTTTCCAGGCCGAGTCATTTCTCAATTTGGGGATCAACATTGGCCACCAAGATCGTGCGATCTAACGCCGATGGACTTTTTTCATTGGGGATATGTGAAGGAAAAAAGCGAATAAGCCTGAAACAGTTGAACATCTTAAAGAGGAAATACGGCGCGTTATTGGTGAAATACAGCCACATTTATGCGAAAACGTTATTCAAAATTTCAACAATAGAATAACCCTGTGCCAGAGGTTTTCTGGTGGCCGTTTGCCTGATGTTGTATTTCACGTTTGATCGGAACTATTTTTATTTATGTTGAAATAAAAATGTTTGCTTAATTAAAAAAATAAATGTGTTTTCTTTAAAATTAAATCCGGCGCTCTTGTGGGACACCCTGTATAAGTATGTTGGAAGAATAGAAGACTATTAGTCAGATTGTGGTATTTATTATTGCGAATTGCAAAATTTATTTCAATAAAAATGTAGCTAAACGTTTCAATAAGAGATTGTGGTGTATATTAAATGTAGAAATGGATATTATCTTTACATATAATAGTTAATTATGTATTAAGGGCATCATTAGGAGATTATGGCACGAGGGAAGGTTTAACGCTCGAATAAGGAGGACTTTTAATTTCCCGAGAGCCATAATCGACTGTTATGCCCGTGGTACATATTCATTTATATTATTCTATTTTAGTTTCTAAAATTTTCAAACAAAATATTTAGTATTTTCGGCAAGTTTGCGAGTTGTGCCGATGCAAATTTTAGCGTTGGGTAGATAGTTGGTTATATTGATGTTGTTAGGGATACTATGTACTTTTAATTTCTATATGATTTTCCTTAACGTTAATAAATGTTCGATGCCGAAGCTTGCTGAATAATTAGTACAATCGTTGCTTAGCAATTTTGATAACTCTGTGCCATAAAGGCCAATTTATCCCCGCATTTGAGTGCTTATAAACAAGATTATAATTCTAAAATAGAATAAAATAAATTACGTCAGGTACATAATTACAATAAGAAACACTAATAACTTCAGGCTAAATAACGAAACCAAATTGTTTTCTAAGTCTTTAAAGACGTTTAATGGGCTGCCTTGTGACTTTTAAAATGAAAACACATTCAACACATTTAAAAGGAAGTTAACAAGCCATATAAAAATGAATATTTAATTTATGATTTATGTATTATTAAGGATATCACCGTATAAAAAATCAAAATGAATTTCTGTTTTATATCTTTAATAAAGTATTTCTTGTTTATTTATAACACTTTCCTATAGATAAAGTAGGAATTTATTTTTTATTTCTTTGAAAATTAATACAACTTGAAAGAATTCATACTCCACGTTCTAAAAATTTCGCTCGGTACTATTCATATCTTGGTATGAAACGGCATTACACCTTAGACTTAAATTTTTTCTCAAAAAACTGAACCAGATTATATATATATATATATATATATATATATATATATATATATATATATATATACATTAGCCAAAGGGTTAAGAGATTCATCATCTAAAATTATTTTCGAGTATACAGGGTACTCCAAAAAGGCGGCGCGGTAAAGTATTATATTTTTAATGGAACAGCCTGTATATTTTTACATATTTTAATTCACACTAAAATTCTATATTTAACACCGAAATTAAATTAAATGCCAATTAAATTAATGTTTTTCTACAGGGTATTTTATATGGTCATGCCAACATTGCGAACTTTAAACCTAATTTTCGAATGTTTTTGAAGTGGAATACCCTGTATTTTATTACTTGGGCTTGTAGGGAATTAATCCTCTTTAACTTTTGCAAAGGTCTTCCTATGCCTATTTTTACTAGCTTTGGTGATATTTCAATTTTTATTCTAACTAAAATCTAGCAAAAAACTGAATGTTTTTCACCATGATATAAAATAAAAACAAAATATTATCATTTTAAATAAAACGTCAGTTTGGTATTTTTTCTATTGTATTAACAATTGTGTGGCAATTAAAGTGATTTACGGTACCCTTTCTTCAAAAAGAAAGAACAAAACGTGTTTTAACCGAAGAAAATCAATTAAATGTGCTTTTAACAGTAACTAAAAATCCACAAATTGGCCACAGAGATATTTCTAATCAATTAGATATTTGACGATCATCAATCCAGAATATACTGACAGCATTCTTCTCATGTTCAGTTATTGCAAGAATTAAATGAAGACGAATTTCACTGGCGAATGAATTTTTTATGCATGAGTGCATCAGAAAGTAAGAGAACAACCAAATTTTGCACATTTAATATTTTTTTGTGATGAAGCAACATTTCACAAAAATGGAAACGTGAATAGGCATCATTTTGATTATTATGCTACAAGCAATCCCCATTTCATAAGAACCCATTAAAAAACCCGATGGGCTTTAAATGTTTGGGGAGGGGTTGTAGGAGACTATGTTGTTGGACCGTATTTTTTTGAGGGAAGGGTAACTGGACAAGTATATTTGGATTTCTTACAATATAATTTACCGCAATTAATGGTTCAGATACCAAATGAAGTTCGTGAACGTCTTTGGTTCTTATATGATGGAGCCCCTGTGAATTATACAGGGCCTATTACTAACTTTTTAAATGAAACATATGGGCAGCAGTGGATTGAAAGAGGAGCACCCGTACCATGGCCGGCTAGATCACCAGATCTGACAAAAATGGATTTTAGTATATGGGGATTTATAAAAGGTGAGGTGATAAAATACCCCGACTACAAGAGATGATATGAAACTTCGTATTACGAACTGTTTTCAACATGTTACTCGGGAAATGTGTAGAAACATGACTCATACTTTTGAAAAACTTATTGAATTGTATATTCAAGTTAACGGGGGGCACTTTGAACAAATAATTATGTAATAATTTACTTTAAGAATTGTCCTCAAATTTGAATCGCTAAAGTATCGGATCATCATTAGAAAAAGTCATCTTTGCATTTATGTTGAAACAAAACAGGTATATCCAAAAAAGTTTGTGTATTCTTATTTCATTAGAACAGCCGAGAAATGTTGATTTCCATTTTGTTTCCAGTTATTATAAGTTAAAAATATTACAAATTTCATTGACCCACGTTTTTTCACAAATTTAAGGAATTTTTCAGCTTAAATGGCAACGTTGCAAAAATATGCTATATAAATTTAGGTGCTAAATACAGAATTTTAGGGTGAATTAAAATATGTAACAATATGCAGGTTGTCTCATTTAAAAAATATAAAATTTTTACCGCGGCGCCTTTTTGAAATACCCTGTATACTCGAAAATAATTTTAGAAGATTAATCTCTTAACCCTTAATAACTCCTGAATTTTTTTTTCTCTATCTTCGATGGTATAGGCGATATTGACTTTTGTCGCACCATTTGGACACATATATATTAAACATTTTGCATCAAGTACGTGTTGGGTTTAATAATATGTAAAATATACAAAAAACAGTTGGACACTTTTTAAAGAGGTGATCGAGTCGTCCTCAAGATTTGCTCCTAAAAATTAACCGGCTAATTTGTTCGACATTTAAAAAAATGAGATTGCTTTCTATCAGAGCATCACCAAAATTGGTGAGGCGATTTTTGTCTCAAAAACCGTGGCCAGATTTCACTTAATTTGTGCAATTGTTGCGAAATAAGGGAAAACATTGATTATTAGTGTATTCCTAGAGTCAATGGAACATACCTTATCCCAAAACAAGTGATTTCGACTAACTGTCAACTCAATTGGTTTTCTTATTTGAAAATAAATTAAAAAAAAAAATTAAGTTTGGGTAATATGAGGTATCCCCTAAAGGTAGTGGAAGCTCTACCAAATTTGGTGGTGTTACTAGTTGTCTCAAGGTATTAATTCCGACCAAATTTCAAGTCAATTAGTCTATTAATTTTGTCAAATCACTTGGTCTATGTGTTCAAGCGTTAAGCAGTAACGTGCGTTACAAATTTGTAGTAAAAAGATTTTGTCAATTATCAGTATCTTTGGGATATTACTGCTGAAAACCAATTCCGAATATCTTAAGAATGTCTCCCCTAGTTTAGCTCAAAATTACCTTCAAGGCTTCCCGATAGTTAATGATCCAAAAATTGTAATTAATTTTCTTGACCTAGAAAATGATTTCATATCAAAACTTATTTCCTAGTCATTGCAACAGCATTGTTTACCATTTGTCTACGATTTGCGCACACCTTTCCAACTTACCTTCCCTATAAATATCCGACCGCTCGCTTCCCAAAACACTTCATTTACTATTATTAGAAATATCCTGACTGTCTTTGCACCGTTATTTTGACTTTTACGTGATTAATCCTACCTGCCGATTTTTACTTTATTATGCCCGTACCTGTAATTAATTATTCCCGCCAATTTGCTGTCTAGTGCCTGACGCTACCGAATATCCAATCCCTTCAAACAGTGAACCGTAAAATTACTCATAACATACTTTCCCGGTGTACGTATCCGAGGAGTATGTAAGGAACTATTTAGTACATTTTCTTTGCCAACGTGGTTTCGGTCTCGAAGGGACAGTAATCGTACGTAGGGAGCTATATTCTTTCCTTTTTCAGAGAAAAACTCTCGTGAAGGAGGACTTCTTTTCCCCTCAATTCCAGGGTACTTTCTACCCAAAGTTGGTAATTTTCGGACCTCTCTATACAGTTATCCCGTTCTCCCCTTTTCTTTCGCACTCCCTTACAAAACTTATAAACCACCTGAATAACGAAATCCACCAACCACCTTCAACACCATCATTTTCATTATATCATTTCATCTCCACCGTTATATCGATGCATTCCACCTGTGTACTCATCACCGAAATTCATTTTCACGTTCACAATCGTCTAAATTTATAGACGTATCGGGTTCTCCACTAGATTATTTGCAGATCCAAACTTATGCCCTTTTTTTTTTAAAGGGATGACCTCGTTTGTATTCCTATGCTATGTAATATAAATGCACGCTAGCAGATAACCGTAATTGATTAAACGAACGCTGCTTTTGTCTAAACACAAGACGCCGTATTGTTGATATTAGCAATTATAACAAACGCGGATTTTTTCTAATATATGAAGCACTTATCTGTTTCAGTTTATAGATGCGTAAGGCTAAAGCATCTGTAGATACTTATTAATTGTTCACTGGTCAATGTCAATGTCAATAATATTATAGCGCCTTTAGATTGTCACAGTTTTTTCACCATGTGTACCAATGTGAACACCAGGAATAGGTGTAATAATTCGTATTATATTTAAATTATTTTACTGCGAACTCACTTGACCACTTTTGTATAATTTTTTATTGACAGGAATGTTGTAATCAATATTTGTAACTATATATATATATATATATATATATATATATATATATATATATATATATATATATATATATACATATATATAACACATCTTTTGTGGTTACGTCCACTCATGCATAACCACTTTAGTTCCTTTTCCTTAATGTTCGCAGAACGATCCCTAAGTCTCTCTCAATGAGCCGAAAGCGACTGTACTGTGTCTCTCTTAACGTACCAAAAGCGACAGACGAACTTATATCTCTCCTCTCTCCTCACCTCAACCACGCTTACAACTAAACATATACAGGGTGTTCTTTATTCAATTCCTTACTATCTACTTCGTTCTCGAAAGTTTAACATGCTTTGTTAATAATTTACTTTATACTTTATAATAGTATATCGGGTGTCTTGGGTAAGGCCAAGCTTATTTGAAAACTAATGAGCGGATTTTTTTTTTAATTTAGCCTGAATTTATTTCAAATGTAATGCTGGCGTTTTATACATCGTTTAAATCGTTATCAAATGAAAAATTAAAACAGCAATGGCCCAATACATGTTCCATTTGAAATACGTGATTTTTCCTTCAATAACTGACAAAAAATGGTGAAGAAAATTTCTATCAAACTGACATTTGACCGGGCGTTGCATGTAAAAATCAAAACTTGGGTTGATTTCCGCCAAACCCGGAAGTCGGTCATCTGAGATTATTATGTCAAGTGATTGGACATTAAAAAAAAATCCGTTAATTAGTATTCAAGTTATAGAATTGGCGCAACAAATATTGAGAAACGCTCCCTGACAACTAAAATCTGAGGTAGTAGAAAAAATCGTATACATTCTTCTGGAGAAAAGTGGTCTCTTCTCCTTTGGGCTTTGTTTCTCCTCGCTTGGCGTTGAGCATCAAGCTGTAGCATTTCAAATTTGACAAATATTACCAAGCTTACATTATAATAAAAACAAGAACAACTTTAATAAAACAGGAATTTACCCACATCTTGATATAAGTTATTTATTTGACCACTCTGCATATAGGAGAAGAATTTTGCTAGAAATAAATACGTCGACTGATAGTTTCTCTTCAAAAAAGCTGTCGGCGATGAGGATAAAAACACCCATACTTTTTCTCATAATTCTTTATTTTTCAGTTTCCTGATGAGATAATTTACGTCACAGTAATAATGGCAGTTACTATGGCAAACAATAGAGATTCAGTTGTAGTAAGTGACGTTTTTAATTCTACAGAAGGGAAGATATGTATATCTTATTAAAAAGTAGGTACTATGAGAATTCAATTGAAGAGCACTTAAAAAAGGATATTTTAATTTTTGCTTAATTTTAATGTAATTACCATTTTGGCAAGGTTAATGTAATCACTTTTTTTACATTTTAGATTTATTCTGGCAAATGAATCATTTTCTTCCTCTATAACTAACTGAGATACAAAGTAAAAACTTGAGGGACAAGATTGTTGTATTTTTAACGTTTAATCTAACACACATTTCTGACTTATAAAAAACCAAGGGCGTACAACGGTTTTCATCCTAAATAGCAATAAACCGTTGCGGCGCAACTGGCATTATTATTTTAAATCTAATTACCTTAAATGATATAACAAACCAAAAATTTAGAGGTTGTGATTGGAATATTAAAAAGGTAACTTGCACTACGGTCTAGCTCAGCAAGGTACAATACTTACGAAACTTGCTGTAGGTTGAGAACTCTTTTTGACAGGTTGTGAGGATGCAGAGATATGTCCATAGATATAATCAGTAAAGCATTTGTTTGTTTTTTCCTGTTGGACGCTACACAATTTTATAGGTTTAATAATTAAAGTACAACTAAAATTGAGAAAGTTGTACATTAATACCATAGGTAACACTAAACAGCTGTATTTATTTGTATATTTAAGAAACCAAAATGTCTGATTAATTTAAGCATAAAATAACTAAAGCTGTATTCCCCGTAAAGCTTTACGATATCAACACAACTATACTAGCATATAACACTGTATTTAATAATAAAACGTATACTTGACCTATGCCAACAACATTACATTACTAGGTTATGCACTCAAATATTTTTATCTTAGAAACCGAAGTCAGCTGTTTCTATTCATTATAACCGTATCAAAACAACACTATATTGATATATTATCTTAAACGTATTTTAAATTGAAATGATACGTACTTACATGTTATTGTACGCAAAATAAATATAAGGTATTCACTTTATTTTCAAACGAACTGCAAGTTGACTCTTCATCTCTCATAAACATACGGTCATTTGTCTTCAACGTACAAATAAAAGAAATGTAGGCCATATATTAAGATAAGGTAATTTTCATTTGTCTTCCACATACAAATAAAGGAAATGTAGATCAAACTAACAAACAGATATAAAAGAGCGTGCGTTATTGATGCAAAAAAGGTATCTCCATTTATAATTCTGGAAGATGAAATTGCATTATCATCCACCCATTTTATCTTTGTTCCTTTTAAATATAATATATACAAAATGTACTTAAAAGCCATACAATGGAGCAAAACTTAAAAAATACAACGTAATGAAATGGACGGTAGAAGAACCGGAAATGAATTAATCATGTTCAGTTCGCATTTGAAAGTTGATGTGTCTAAATACTCATTACAGATGATCAAAATATATACAGGGATTCGTGATTATGTACACTATAGAGAAAATATCGACATATACCAAAATTTAATTATCGAAACAAAGAAGATACCAACATAATGTAAACATGTTTACCAATAATAACGCAAACTCGAAACTTAAATTGAGGTAACGTTAGCCAAGATTTGGCACGTTACAATTAAACCCCCTTTACAATGTTAACAAACATACCAGACTCCATCAAAATTGACGGAAACACTTTCAACTGTCAACTGTCCGCAAAATGTCATTTTGCACTCCACGCAGCGGCCGCAAAATGGAATTTTGCATCTGTTACCATGCACAACGGACGCAAAATGGATTCGCGTCCATTGCCATGGGCAGCGGACACAAAATACCTTTTTCTCCGCTCAACTACTTCTATCAGTGTGATAGATGGCAGTTCGTGCTGATATTTCACCAACTTTGTATACAAATAAATGTAGGTACATACATCATTAATCTTTTGTACCATATTCAACGAATTAACGAATATTGCAAAATGGAATTTGGTAATTAACGTTCTTTCCTAGTTGACGTATCCGCTTTGCTAGGTAAATTCTATTCTGCCTTACATCGTAGCACACTGAAGATTTTAGTACTGATTGTGCACATAAATATCTTGAAGTTAATTGTGTATTCATATTTATTTAACGGTTGCTCACCAAATTTTGTGTACGCCACGGACGCAGTGTCTTTAACGGCAGCAAGATTGTCGTTTTTTCGGCCGTCAAAGTGTAATGATCCTGAAAATCGTTAGTATATCCATTCATACAGAGAGATTCATTCGTTCATTCAGTCTCCCTCACCCGAGAGTTCATGCCCTCACCTTCCTTCACCCACTTCCTATAATCTATTTTATCCTGTACCTGTAGTATTATCCTGTCCCGCAGCCAGACGATCCTGACCAGCAACTAGTAGCCTGACCTGTACTCGATAAATAATTACTGCCTGACCAGAATCCTGTCGAGCATCCCGTATCAATTTATCCTGCACTCTAATTGGTATCCTGATTCCAGTCCAGTAGCTTAGCCAGTATTACCACCATCCCCAACCAGATGTCAATGCGTATTCCCTAAACTCATCCCCTATTATTATCGTGACCAGCATTCCACATTTATCTATCTACAGCATTCTAGGTGGTCACAAGCTTCGAGAAAGGTGCATAAAGGTGACAAGGGCAAGAAGTACTTAGTTTGCCGGAGTGATGCCCCAGAAAAACTATTTCGAAGCCACAAATCGTCCCTTTTTCATTATAAGACCCCTGTACAAACAAAAACCCGTTCATTAATACTACGCTCTTGGTGGTGTCCGAGATCGGTACTAATTGACCGTTAACCAAGAGAAGTACTTAATTACACGGAGGTTATGTCCTGAATAATTAGCTACTTCTACTTAGAAGCCTCCCTTAATGATATTAACCCTTTCAACGTTGCTGGCAGTTTCGACTCCGAAGACGCTATTACAGTTCCCCAAATACCAGTCGGAATATTCTATTAATACGTATATATTTGCGCTATTACTAGTATTCCAGATAACCGCACTAATTACCGAATCTAATTATAATCAATCCCGACCTATATATATATATATATATATATATATATATATATATATATATATATATATATATATATATATATATATAAAGACCTGACCTGTATATAAAACTTCTGTTTCCAGTTATGATTTTATTCATAAGTAATGTAATAATAATTATTACCTATTAATAATACCCAACTTTCATACATAATTACAAATGTAAATACCACGCTCAGCTATAAATAATTTCTTGGTAAGCCTGACTCCAAACTACACACATTTAATTTCACTTCACACATTACTAAAACAGCCGTTAATTACAAAGTTTAAAGTACTATCCATAGTAGGAAATCCTAACCCAGCCAGCGGCGTCTCATATTATTTCAACACAGGGACAACCAGAATCATTTATAGCTTCCAATTTATTTATTTAATTCAATATTTAATTAAGATTGTTTATTTTATTAGTTCCTTTTTAGAGTTTGTTTTATTTTATATTATAACAGAATAAATTTGTTATAACCTGTTAAGACTTATTCTTAGGTTTATTCACAAAGCAGTGAGAATCTTTAACCTCGCCCTGAATAGCACCGACGGAGGGCTGGTACAAAAGTAGTATTTTACGTCCTTAGCATAAAAATAACTATTTTAGTAATTAATAAAAAGAACGATTTTTTATTAAAACCTAGCCACCCTATTTTTGAAAACGAATATTTACATGAACTTTTTGTTTCATAAAATATGAAATATGAAATTAAACTTTCAAAAATGACTACTTAGAATTGTTTCTGCAAACTAATTTCGAATCATAATTTTTTGTAATCTTTCTTTGATTTTTTGCATACTCATTGAAGTAAAATGTAATTACTGTATAAATTTCTCGGGAACAAGATTGTAACGATCCTGCTTGAATTCTTACAAATTTTCCATTCCTAGAAATAATTCATATCAATCCTTATTTCCAAATTGATTTCCCATATATATATATATATATATATATATATATATATATATATATATATATATATATATATATATATATATACCAGATCCCCAGCCACACAAACACTTATTTTCACTTACTTATTTTGACATTACTATTACTATTACTTGTACTTTACTCCTGTACCTGACTTCTTAGTATTTACTAACATTATACCTGTCCTGATACAGAACACATTAGAGATTCCCTATAATTATTATTGCCACTCTCACCACCCAAGTTACTACCAGTCCTGATCCAAAACCAGTCGTAGGCACATTGATATCCAACGTACTTGGCTGCTACCGCACCGAGCTCGGGATAGCAAATTGCCTAAAGCACGTAGTAGGTGAATTGTCGGAGGTACTACCCCGTATTTTCACATAGTGCGTCCTTTGCTACCTGCTATATAATTGTATTCTTTCACCGCAAAAACGTAAAGTGCCCCAGAAGAGCGAAAAGCGATTTCAACCAATTTTATAATTTGAGCTGACATTGTTGGCTGCTTTGCACCTGACTCGGAGGTTTAAAATTTAAATACAGAAGTGGCTATTCCGCCAGAGGTTCAGGCCCGAATAAATAGTCACACCTGAGTCAATCAATCAACCCTAAACTACCTCAACATACCTACAACGAGTAAACGGAGGTCTCGACGCCGAATACATAATTTCATATCTCTACGGTCCCCAAAATCATTTTCTACGCTGTATTATCAACCCCTAACCCTTCCTGATTATTTATTACCTCCTCTCACACATCACCAAGTTTTACAAATTCAAATTTGTAGAATCACATGGTTGATGACCACACACAGTTATTACCAAAATTGAATGTCATTGAATGTACTGACCTAATACAACAGACCGTATATCCCACTAACACTTCACTACAATTTGAATGTATCGAACGGATCATTAGTAGAATAATTAACATTTTTCACAATTTCACTGATAACAAAAATCATTCAATTACTAATCGATATTTTACAGAATCCTCCAGAGAGGTCGATACCGGCGGTCGGGAAAATTGACAGTGGCGTCTCGCCCCGAGTTTTTTATTTTTTCTTAATTATTCATTTACTTAAATACCTAAGATTTTTTTAGTTTATTTTTATTAGTATAAAGAATTCCTTTTATTTTTATATTCACAGTATTGAATAAAACTTATGTAATCCGATTGTGTTCGAATAAGATTATATCCACAAAATAGAAAGGTGGTTTGATCCGATCCTGAAGGTCTCATTGCTTACTCACGAGCTACCAGAAATTTGCTTTGTTGACGAACGTCCCAAGGTTGATTATTAGTGCCACCAATTTTATCATTGAAATTATGTTTTTGATTAATATCCATAAAAAACTAATGTAGGTGCTTAATGCAATAATAATTATATTTAACCCTTTTTTTGTGTTGATGAATCTAATATTGATCGTAGTAAGCACCGATGTACACATATTAATTCTACCTCATTTTACACAATTTTAAAATTTTCATACGTGTTTTACATACTTTACTTCTTTCAGATTTAAAATTTTCTGCAAAAAATGGTATGAAAATAAGCATTCTACATAATTGTAATATAGCATGTTTAATAAACTCCTCTAATGCGTTATGTAAACCTTTTCAGCAAGAAAAACATTTTGTAAGAGAAAAGATGTTTATCTACGAAACTACGCCTACTTCCGGAAAATTTGGCATTAAAGCAGTTTCAAATTGGCAATTAGATTGTTTATTTTAAAACTTAATAAGTCTGGCAGTAGAACTTATTTTTCATTTTTCTTTTAAATTGTTACTTAAGCGGCGCAAGCGATGCCATAGTTATAATACTTTGTAAAGTTATTGTATAGAACAATTAAAAGTTAAGAAAGCAAAAGTTCAGCAATTTATGTTAATACTGGTGATGGTTTCCGATATACAGGGCGATATCCAGTTTTTGTTGCCATAATGGGAATGACGAACGTTACGTTTATTAAGATTCTATTTTTTCAAAAAAGTTATCTGATTAAACACAGAAATTGAAGACTTTCTTAAAACTAAAATATTTCATTTATTATTAAAAAGAAAACAACTGTTTCTTATAAAAATTGTGACATAATTATTTTCCCAGTGGTTATTTTATAGAAAAAGGAAAAATCAACAAGTTGCAAATGATAACCCTAGTAGGCCGTGGTATCACTAAATCGCTTTTTTTTTGTTGATGTAAAACGACAGTGTTACAAAATTGAAATTCGCAGAGAAATATCTGAATTAATTAGTGACGAGTAATCTAAAAAAGTGTTAACCATTAATGAAATTGTAAAGAACCGCTATTATAATTTAATGGTTTTGTTATTATTAAAAGTATTCTGAAACCCCGATCGTTGTTACTTAAGAAACTTTAAGACCTCAAATCCTAGTAAAAATCTGCAGAATCCAGATTAAAACGCAATTCGAATTAACCTAACCTCAAAAGGAAACAAAATTACAAATGACGAATTCATCCTTTTGCTGATTTTGAAAATGATACAAGATCGATTTCTTTAGTTTATGGGATATTAAGATCATGTCTGAGAAACGATCCACTTTGGAATTTATTTTCTCGAGAAGAAAGGTTAAATAGAAACTTACTCGAACGGTTTAAAAATCTGTACAGAAATTTTTTTTTTTTTGGTTCAGAGGTTTCATTACCACTAATTGTAATTGTTGGAAATGCCCTGTGTAATTTAATACCTACATATTAACCACAAATTAAATACCTAGGCTTTACGTTACCTTTCTATCGTTGACCGATTTGTGCTTTAGAAATCTATGTCAGTAGTTAACCAGACTCAGTTATTATAAGGTCCAGGAGTTTCCAAAACTTCAGCTTAATCACTCGCAAAACCATCCTATGTGCATAATCCCTGTCAAATAGGACAAACGTAAAGCTTTCTGACATCGTAGTATTATTACCCAAATTTCCTAACTTTTTAGAAAAAGAAAGAAAACAATTTACGACCATTCTGTATTATTAAAACCTCCGGAACCGTAACTAAATACTAGTTGAACGAATTCAAAATTTACTTCATTTCTGAGAGTGCAAAAGATTAAACGCCGATGTGTAGTAAATTCTTTAAAAATTATCAGTCAACGTTCCCATGTTATCCACCATATTGTCAATTTCAATTGATAGCTGTCCCTTTTTCTCATTTCCAAATAACCATATGTATAAAACTCTCCTATTCAATTATTTGCATAAGTAAGACCTACATCTGTTTAAATATGCTAGGTCAAGCTCAATAACATTGAATGATTTATATCAAATAAATATTAAGCGGGTAGAACGTAGGTAACTTCTGTGCCCCCGAAGTCTACTGCACTCGCCCAACTTTCGACCTATCCTCGTTACAGACTAACTTTAACTCACTAATCGAAACATAAAACCCTCTTTCCCCCACAAGATCATGTCGTCTCTTAACCGTCACAATAAAAAAATCGGCGATACTAAAACTTCACAATAGACATTTTTCCCAGGAAAAAACAGACCTGATACCTAGAATCGAGATGCAGACATCCTGATTTTCAAGAAGAAAACCTATTACTCAAATGAATTTTCTATAAATTCCATTAATTTTACAGATGGAAACCTAAAAAATTAATACACAGAATAAGTTTGAGTTTTCCATATTCAAAAAACCTACACATGCAGACATTTCAATTCCGAACGATTCATTTCACCATAAAATACATACATTAGCTTCATATAGATCATTAGTACATAGAACAATTTCATTACCATTAGACCAAGCAAATTTCAATAAAGAGATATCAATAGTAAAACAAATTGCACAAGCAAATAAATACATGTCAAAAATTATTATTAATTTTATTAAATACATAAATAAAAAGTTTACCTCGAGTAGGATTTGAACCTACGATATGTACTTTGTTAGAGTACCGCTCAAACGAACTGAGTTATCGAGATACAAGCCCCAATCGGTGTAAATTTTGTATGTAGAACTGATGTAAGTTCGTTCATAACAAAACTTATAATAAATACATATAAAAGTAGTTTACATATTACAAAAGAACAAGAAGTACAAAGTAGCTTTCAGAACTAATACTAATGTTCTTAAATGTTTAATTAATGCAAAAGTTTCTAACGACATTTTGAAGTATAGTATTTATAAATTGAACTGCACATTCTGTAATTCTATTTATATTGAACAACACTTAGGAACTTTGATATTACAAAGAATACATTGAACATTACAAATATAAACACTCAGGAAAACCAAATTATGCCAAACATTTAATAGTAAATAATAACCTTATGTCTTAACAAAACAACATTAAGTTTTTACATTTTTGTTATAAAAATGACAAATTAGATGTTTTGGAAGTCTTAGAAATTTATAAGCATAAACATAATATATCATAACTACTTACATACTTTTACTTGTATCTTTAAATAGTTACATAAAAAAATTAGTGCTATTAGCTTTAATATATATCCACATAACACTCTATTAATTAACACAAACCAAAGTTCACTTTATTGCAAAAATGGATAAACCACCACCATCTTGTTTATTAATTTAGAGAATTCACCTCCTGAGTAAGGGCCTAAGTCCAACATACGTCCCACTGTGTATGGGTGTTATAAATCTTTAGTACGTTTACCTATTTGGTTGTTTAATTTTTTAATGTTGATTTCGTTAAATCCTGACTAGCGCGCGTTGGACGGCAATTCCCGAACGTGTCATAACATATTACTCGTAGTCTTAATTCTTCTGGCTCGTTATAACGTGCAGTTAGTTTAATTTCTCGTCAGTTAAAAGTTGATTTGATTAGAGGTATTCAATGTCGTATCATTTTTGGAATTCCTCCGAAGTTACGTCATTAGAGATAAGAGAAATTAGAAATAATTGTTTTGTGAGATTACTCTAAGGTGGCGAAAATACCTTTAGGTTACAATTACTACAATTCTCTGATAGAAAGAATGTCTTAATATGTTTATACTCTGTAGACACAGATTTGCTTAACGTATTTATATTTTATGACTAAACCTGTGGGACTGAAAATCATAGCTTTTTATAATCAAAATACGTCATTACACAAATTTTCTTGCAACTCAAAGTGAGGTATTGGCAGAGTGTTGAAATTGATCGTGTTCTGAAATTTGTCTTGATTTTCTATCCTGCATCTTGGACGTTTATATCTTCAGATTTCATCTTTACCTTTACTCTTTACCTGCACCCTTTACCTTCACTCTTTACCTTTACTCTTTACCTTTATAAAATACGGTCCAAGAAATTAGGACTTTCTGATCCAGATACCATAATCGTGCATCGTAAAATCGATAGGAGGCGGAATTTTGGTCTATTTAAAACATTTATTTTTTACCTTCCCACTTATATATATATATATATATATATATATATATATATATATATATAATATGCGTGCACTTGTGTGTACGTGCATGCGCGTGTTGTGTTGTGTGTTGTATGTTATGCGTTGTGCGTTGCGTGTTGCGCGTTGCGTGTTGTGTGTTGCACGCTGCGTGTTGCGTGTTGTGTGTTGTGTGTGTTGTGTTTTTGCGTTGGGTGTTGTGTGATGCGCGTGCGTGCGCTCCCCTGTGTTTGCGCTTGTGAGTTTGTGCACGGCGGGGTGCGTGGGTATGTGTGTTTGTGTATTTGCGAGTGTGCGTGTTAAGGTATCAATCGTTGAATTATAGATTTATTTATTAGACATCGTGGAATAATTAGTTACAACAGTTTGAATGCAAGAACACATCTCAAAACTTCAACATTATGCATTAGTTGGTAGTTGTCACCTGTGACAAATAACTACAGTGGCGTCACCGTGTCATTAGGTGCCAATATTGTAATACTAATACAATAATATTTGTTCACGTAAAATAATGCCGTCTTTCTACGGTGTGTATTTAGTAACATAATTTTTAATACGCTTGAAGAAAAAAAAACAGTTAGTTTACTGCATACTTTAGTTACAGACGGCATTAAGCTTCAAATGTAAGGTCGTATCCATGCTTACGTAAAACTGATTTTTACCACATTCTAATCAAGGTTAAACCTTTCATTTGTTATGCCATGTTTATGATTACGAAATACTCTCTAATGAGTCAGAAAAACACACTTAGTTTAAAGTTTGTACTCTTTAAATTATTGTTATTGGAAGATTACAAATTCCTTTTTCAGACGACAAAGATCATCTTGTGATTATAATTCAATCTAAATACAAACATAATGTGTTTGGAGATGTGACGTAATTTAAAATAGATCTTTGTTTAATTTAGATACATGCAGGTGAAAGATACTTTTTTTAACCTCGAAAAGTGGATGTTATTAAAAATTATTAATGATTCGTTCAGCCATACATAATTCCATTAGAAGCAGGTAGCTGTCTCGTACATACCTAGGGCAATATCATTATAACTGATTCATGAGTTATACTTATTATATAACTAAGACAAAGTCCCAGGTGTAGAAAGGTTTAAATTTTTAGTGTTTCTGTGCATAAACTTTTAACAGAATTTTAAGTGTATAATTCATAAGGGTCTTATGATACTTCTAACTACCTAGTTTCTACTGCTGTTTAAGATCTGTTGAACATTAAAGTATGTTGCATATTAGAAAAAGTATATATATATATATATATATATATATATATATATATATATATATATATATATATATATATATATATATATAATATTATATATATTAAAGTTTCAAAAATATTAGTTACAAGAAATAAAATAAAATATGTGTACAATAATTGCACCTTTACAGATTTATATTGCATGAAAAATTATAAATGTAGTGCATTTGTTGCAGTAAAATGAAAAATGTTTTGAAGCTTGTGTGCAAGTTCTGCACAAAGACGTATGCTTGAATACTTCATACTTATTATCAAGACCAAATTCTGTAGTAAAAGACTATTAGATCATGTCCCCTTAAAACTGCTAATCAAAAGTAAGAATAAAGTTAACTAGCTTACTATTGAGCTTTATGCGACAAAAAGATAAGGAGAAAGTGTACTATGCTATGACACGTTCTGCAATTGCCATCCTCGACGCGCCTGCTCTACTAGTGCATAATATATTACAATTGTGTTTTTATACAACTTTTGGAAAAAGTTTGAAGTCTGCAAGAAGTGTACGTACCTACATTCGTGAAAAGGCAACTCAATTTTAAAATGCCAGCCATAACTAAAATGTTGTAATAATATTTAATCATTTACTTATAAGAGCTCATGATATACATCGAAATCGTTTGAGCAACATTAAAATAAATTCTTGTTATGTTAAAAATGGTGTATTTATTTATTTCATTTCTAATAAGTAATAACTAATATTTCGTTTTCTTTCTAGGTAAGACCTGTTACATTGTCTTGTCAATTGGTAAGTTTATATTTTTAACAACCTTAACAATAACAAAACTATCATTCTCATTATTTTTGCTGCAAAATCTTCTGCAAATTTAAAAATACATCACACCATTTATGGAAATAAGTACAAATTGAGTATTGTCTAGGAGGAATATATTGATGGCCACTCCAAATCAATTTCCATACCCCAATTACTTTATTTCTTACCATTTCAATAGGAACTACTTCATTTGGCTTAGTTAACTTTTTGTTTTGAACTATTGGATCAAGTAAATTTGTTCTATTACATTCGTAAACATGGTAACGAATTGGCTTAGTGAAAATTGTTAACGACGTTGTTTATAATTGAAGAGTCAAAATAACAACCGTTCTAAGTGCCATATTTTTCGTATATGAAATTAGTCCATATAAACTTTCTATGTACCATCATCAACAATCCATGAAACATCGCAAGTTTCATGTGTTTATCCAATATGTTGGTTACCCTGTTGATGATGACGTTCGGTGCAATTTCATGTATTAAAGGTCGCGGTATAGTTACGTTCTGTGAAAGGTTCTCTTCATATTTGGTGTCTTGCAAACGCCGTAAAAGCGCTACGGGTTTTTAAGCACGAACAAAGAAAGCTAATGGCAATAGGAAAAGCAAAATCGTAATCAAGTATCATAAGTTTATACTCTGTTTAAACGCATGTACGTAAATGCAACGTTTTAAATGTGCAAATGTAATTTGCATGTCGGAATGTACGTTATAGAAACGAATGGCGATGTTCAATGTACTGTAACTAACATTTACATGAATTACAATACAAATAAGGTTAAATGTTAGAATTAGTGTAACAAACTTTAATTTGTAGTAGCGAAATTTAACCTGAAAGGATATCAGGTGGTAAAAAGCAACCTATTAACTAACAAGTTCATATATTATTACAAAACTTTCTCACTGTATAGTTCATGGAAGTCCATGTACAACAACTGCGTCGATTTATGTAGAATCCGCACTGGATAATATTTATTAATGTCCAGGCACATAAACCAATTTCAGGCACTATTGTATTTTTAGAAATTGCACCGTAGTGAAGTAGTGGACGTGCTCACCAAAAATTCATCGCTTCAATACGTAGATGCTATATTTTTGTTATTGGTTCCCAACCAGCTTGTTTTTGGCACGAGGCTATGAGCAAACGAAGTAGCTTCCTGTTTGCTGCATATCTTGTGTAGTAAATGGGCCACTTCCTAATTCATAAACGGTATGTTGATATTTTGTATACATTTCTTGCCTCTTGAGTTGTACGATACAATTGTATAACAAGCAAGCGCACACGGTTTGGTTCAATTTGATCGGGATTTTCTATTATCGCAAAGAGAAAAAAACGCATGGTTACAGATGATCTCCATCATGCGATTGAATCTAGTACACACGCATGTTTCAAGACCTGAATATATGTGCAAATAAATTATCCAACTTTCCACTACAGATTCTGCTCTGAATATGAAAGATGTTAAAGTTAGCAGAACATCAAACATCAAAATACCATTAGGGTCTGGAGGTATTGACGAAGGATTGCAATCATACATTACAAACTTTTTTTAAATCTTTGTACTGTATTCTGTTCGGGTTAAAAACATGCTATTATTAACACAATTCCGTTCGATCTCAATTCCAACACTCAGGACTAATCTGAAATTTCTTCGGAAGATCGCCTAAAATTTGAGTTGATTTACACTCATCCATTATAAATCAATTATCAAGATATAACGTTACGAACACATTTTCATTATTTATTTGGCGGCTAAACAGACATTTGTTAGTCTCTATTTGATCTTCTGTAATAAATTGTTCAAACCTTTGGTTCCAACAACGTAGAGATTGCTTTAGGACATATAGAGTCTTCTTTAATTTTCACACCAACGTCGAATCTTCGCTTGCAAACCCTTCGGACTGTTCCGTATATATTTTTCCTACAGATCACCATTTAAGAATATGGTGTTAACGTCAAATTGACATATTAAAATTTTTGGCAGCAACCTTACACTATCATACTTGACCACTGGTGAGTAATTTTCTTTGAAATCAATACCTTTGACTTGTGAATACCCATTTGCACAAAGTATTGCCTTGTATTTATTCACATTTCCATCCGGCACATAAATTTCTTCCTGTTTGAAGGTAAAGGTTCTAATACCCACGTTTCATTTTTCAATATTTCATTTTTTTAAGTAGCAGTAATAGTTGGCTTTGGCATTTTAAAAAACATTTTTTTCTTTTTTAACGATATAAGGTATGCTATATTTACTTTGATGAATCAACGCGATATAGGAATTCGTATTATTGAGAGTGCCATGAAAAAAAACGAGGCTCATTGTTTTAGTTGAAATTTGGCAGTTTTCTAGTCGCGACAAACTTAATATGTTGGAATTTTTTATAGTACGTAAGTAAAATAGTGGTCTTGTGGCCGAGCGGTACCAACAATTGTATGAAAATTGGCGTCAACCATCTCTACCGACGTTCAACAATTTATACAGAAAGCTGAGGCAGTTCGGTTCCTTTTCGAAACCAAATAGGGATGAATACATCATTAACGAGGATATCCAAATAAATGTGTTGGCCTACGATAATCAGAATCCTTCTACTTCGATACGACAAATTTCAACTGAAGTTGGTGTGTCGCAAACCACAGTCATGAGAGTTTTGAAGAAACACAAATGTTACGCATATCACCTATCAGTAGGACAGACACTGCATCCAGGGTCACCAAGCTGCAAGAATTGCGTTTAGTAACGGATGCATTAATATGATTCAACAGAATCCAGAGTTTCAAAATCAAATTTTGTGGTCTAATGAAACCAGATTTACTAACTGCGGTATGTTCAATAGGTGCAATGAACATTTGTGGATGCAGAAAAATCCTAGGATACTCGTGAAAGACGACCTCAAAGAAAATTTGGATTCGATGTTTGGTGCGGAATTATGGGATCGCGAATTATTGGACCTTTCGTTTACGACGAAAATTTGACAGGCCAGCGTTATCTTGAGTTTCTACAAACTGAATTTCAAGATATGTTGGATATCTTAGATTTGGAAACGAGACGCTAGTTTCAACACGACGGTGCTCCGCCGCACAACCAACTGCAAGTGAGAGAGTACCTTAATCAACTGTCTCCAAATTCTTGGATAGGTAGGAATGAGCCGGTCCCTTGGGTACCAAGATCGCCAGATCTTTCACTTTTAGATTTTTTTCTTTTTGGTACCCTAAAAGATTTGGTTTACCAGCGAACTTATGCGACAAAAGAAGAACTACGTGATTCTGTGATACATGCCTTTCGCAATTTTGAGAGTAGGAAAATACGGAAAGCTGTAAATTCATTGTGAAAAGATGCCGCTTATGTGTAAATAATAATTGACATTTTGAACATTTGCTGAGATAGATTCATTTTTTTACATGCAATTACTTCAAAGTCGAAATTTAAACGTAATAATTCCTAATTTCTTTGCGGGACTTGTCAGTGCCATTGGGAAAATTTGTATTCCAAAAGAACAACATTCATAGAACAAACGTTTATACAAAAGTATAGCTAAAAAAATGTTAAGAATACAATAAATTATTAAAAAGGTAAAAGGATATTCCATGGTATTCCACAAAAACATTTATTCTTTTGGTTAACACACAAGAAAACCTTACCACGGTACACATTGAGGTGGGTTTTGATTGAACTCCTTATGAACTACATAGTTTGCATCTTCCCCGTTTTCCGCAAATTTGGGTCAGATTAGACAACTGTACGCCTGAAGGGACACTGTAATCATACCGACGTGTTTTTCCTTTAGCAGAATGGATTTCCTTTTTGTTGGGACATGTAAAATAAAATTCTACTAAGGTCTCTACGAAAATCTAATTTCGTCTTAGTGGACATTCTGAAATACCAAAAAAAATCTCAAAATGCAGTTGTTACTAAAAAGTAATGAAAGTTATTTCTATTCTATATTGTGCTATCACCATAATAAGTTATAATCCCCACCAAAATAAATGAAAATACGAGATTTTATCCATCCAAAAAATTTCACGCGCCGCAAAGTCAAAATAAACTTGACGGCAACACTGTTAATATATCATATAAACTAATAACAGATAATCCCAGCGGTTTTTAGACTAAGCTTCTTTTGTGCCTCACAAAGAAGTTCCCCAAAGGCGAGTCGATTAATTTTTCTATCGGGTTGATTCTCGTGAAATCGTTGCACGCTTGATAGTAGTATCCTTCCAGGGCTTTAATAAAGCACCTGTCAAGTGGCTGAAGAAAATGAGTACTATGACTGGGCAGGCGCACTAGTACAATCTGGTGGTTTTCAGCGTATTTTAACATCTCCATGGAGGTACAGTGTGACGTATGCCCATTAAAAGCCCTGCATCTTTCTTGGCACAAACTGTGTCTTGGGCCATTCAACAAATATCTTAGTGGTAACGTAAGTTGATTTATGTAACATTATTATAGAAGAACGAGAGGGAATTCCATCCACGTATTCCTGTTTCATGATATATGTAGGTGGCAAAAATGTGTCCTCGCCATTACAATATTATCGAAATGGTTTCTCCTTTTTGTGCGGAATATATATTCGCCACCTTAGTTGCGATAACTCTGCTGTTTAATTGCAAGTAAGTTTCATCAATGCCGAAATCTGACCTGGTTTCTTTAAGATGTGTTTTAGCAAAATGTCACTCAAAAGTTTAAAATATCCATCGACATTTCCTTTGGATACTTGTGCACGTCCCTGGAAACGCATTCTGTGCTCCTTATACTTAATTCGGGTTTGTAACCATTCATCGCCAGCTATTTCTAAATCAGTATTAAAATTATGTTTCAATTTAAGTTGTGTTCTACCAAATTTTTCTCATTTACTGTGCCAAATGCAGAAGAGGGGCCTAATGGTTTTTTTGACGAAACTGTTATTTTTCATGCGCCTTCTAATGGTACTTGCAGGTAGTTTAAAATGTCTATTCGCTCGATTTATGCTGAAACCGTTTTCTTTCACAGTAGCAATAGCGTTTTTTAAGTCTTCTTCTGTTAATGACCCCCCGAACGCTAGATAACTTTTTTACATAAAACGTAGGCATATCTAAAACAAAAAAATAACGTTGTATATAATACGTCGTTATCTATTCGTGTGAACAATTGGCCATCTATCCCAGTTGACCGGGAGAGATGGCGCATCATGCTTCTACTTTTAATCACGCACAGTCACAAGCAGTAATAACATAACCTCAAAGGCCATTCTGTTATAAAATTTGTAAATACTCACCAAAAAATCAATCTAAGTACCGATTAAATATCACGAAAGTGACCTTACTGTATATGTGTTTCCTGTGTTTTCCTAAAATTTATAATGCACGCTGAAATTATAGTTCACTGCCAGTATTAATCAGCACGAAGCCGGCGCCATTACGAAAATGGCAGATCTTTATTCAAAGCATTTTTTAAATTAATAGTTTATTACCAGACCAGCACATAGTGCTACTACTGGCAGAGTTGGAATAGTTTTTAACTATTATTTCACTGCGCACTGTCTATGGTATATTACATGTTTGCCTAAGTGTATTACAGTACATGGCTTATTCAGTTCAGCATTGGTAATTCTAGAAATGGTTATTCACTTTCACTTATTAATAGGTCTATGGGTAACCTACGTTTAAGTCTGCTGTGTATTGATCGTTGACTGAGATTGTAGTTGACCGTACCCTCGCACTGATTAAATTTATCGTAAAATGATTTAGCTGCTTTCTTTATATATTGTTGTATGGTTGGAGTACTGGTTTCACGGTGTAGTTGGGAATTTCTAAAATACCAGTCAGCATTTCGGATGATGCGCAACACTTTGTTTTCCAGGATTTGCAGTTTATTTATATTTGTTTCAGAAGTGGCACTCCAAACATTACATCCATAACTGAGTATAGGTCGTATTACAGACTTATAGAGTAGGGTCCCACACTCTATTTTAAGGGTGGATTTCCTGTTCATAATTGGATATAGTACTGCCAGCCTGGCGTATGCGTCGGTTCACTTTTTATTTATGTGGAGGCTCCATGTTAGCTTTCTGTCCAGGTGTATCCCCAGGTATTTTACGGCTCTATCCTTTGCGTTCCAGTGCAACTGTGTGTTATTTATTATTATATTCGGTGGATCCGGTGGTCGCCGTAAGGTGAAGATTTTGGTTTCACATTTGGTTGCTTTTATTTTTATGCACCATGCATTGTACCACTGTTGTCTTATCATGGTCCTGAATAATTATGGCTGTATCATATTTATATAGCTAAATCTGCATCTGGGAGTATATTAAATAGGGTAGGACCTAGTATTGAGCCTTGTGGGACGCCTGCTTGTATGCGGCGGGTTGTAGAGATATATGTGTTCACTACGACTTGAAAAGTTCTTTCTGTTAGAAAGTAGGAAATTATTTGTAGTATATAAGGGAGTGTATCTATTATTATCATTTTATTTATTAATCCTTTGATCCAAACTCTATCAAATGCTTGTGCTACGTCAATGAAGGCAATTAGTTTCTTAGTAATTGACGTGAGGTTGAGTGTGAGGTTTTAAACCCAAATTAGTGTTTCGGAATTATATTGTTGTCATCCAACAATTTTTTTAACCGCGATAGTAAGCATCTCTCAAGTAGTTTGGAAATAGTAGAAAAGAGGCTTATAGGTCGATAATTTATCGGGTTATCATGTTGTATTCCTGACTGAGGGATCATTGTTATGATTGCTTGTCTCCAAGCGACCGGGAAGTACCCGATTCTTAAACTGGCGTTAAAGATAGCTGTTAGTTAGGTAGCAAGTTACTTTATTTGGTAAGTTTTTGAGTAGAGGGTTTGGGATCATGTCCTTACCCGGAGATTTCTTGTTTTTCAGTTTCTTAATTTTGCGTCACTTCAGATGGAGTGACAGGCTGTGTGAGTGTTATGTTGACTGGGTCTGTATCAACCATTTCCCCATTTATTTGTTCGTGATGATCAAAATTGTTTTGGTTGACTGATGTAGTAAATGTGTTTTCAAGTTGTTCTGCTAAAATCTCACCTTTTCTCCATCCTGTCAAAGGGTTTGGCCATTTATACGAAACGGAGGGATTAGTTTCGGTTGCCTGAGTATTTTTCTGGTGGCCTTCCACATATTGGGGTTTGATAAAAAGATTCTATATAGTTCTTGTACATTGTAATTCTATGTTGTTCTAGTTCATATTTTACCATTCTAATTAATCTGTTTAAGTTTGCTTTAACTATAGGATTATGTGTATTTTGCCATAGTCTACGAGTCTTCTGTTTTTCTTTAATTAGGGCGTGTATGTACGTGGGTAGATTTTTGTCATTTAGAACATGATATGGATTTACTTTCTTGGATGCGTTTTCAATGGCTTGAGCGGCTGTATCATTAAATAGTACTATTGTATTGTCAATATCTTCAGGTGATGCAAGCTTAGTAGGACATACTAATCTATTTCCGATTTCTGTTCTGAATTTATCCCAGTCTACTGGTCCGCTAATTAGTCTTGGGTAGTGATATGGTGAGCTGTGTAGGGTGAATACAAGAGGTAAATCGTCTGAGTCTAACTCTGTGAGTACCTTCTGGTTAATTGAAAATTATTCAATTGGTTTCGCCTGTATGGGTAATAAGTATATTCCGATGAAGCAGAAACCTACAGTCTTAGTTGTGAGGTTATGTTCACGGGTTACACTTTATTTGGGTTGGTTTTTCTGCAGCCCCAGTTTTGATGTTTGCAGTTCAAGTCGCCAATTAACATTGCAGAAGATTGGTTTTGAAGTACCTGTTCTAGTTCATTTTGGAGGAGCTCGGTGTTTGGTGGTTTGTAACTTGATACTATTTGTACTGTACTATCGACAAAGCTGTTTATGCTTATTAATAGTATGTCAACTAAGGATTTGCACCTTGAACGAGGTGCCAAAGAGGAAGGTCAATAAATTTTCAATGAACAACCAATGGCAATGGAAATTTTAAATATGCATTCATAATAAATGGGTAATAACTAGATCTTCAGTAGATTAAATGTCATTAAACCGTCCTGAAAATGATAACACCGAAGTGAGATATAACATACCGGTTGACCATTATATAGATATTGCTGATTTTATTAGATTTTTTTGTTTATAATCATGAAATTTAAGAAAGTAAGTTTACAAAGTATACTTTACCGTAATAATATTTTTTAATCAGATTATTCTAACGTTTTAAGATAAAGCTTGCCAAGCTAAATGGGAAATGTATACAGAAAATTAAACACTTTAAATTTTATTTTAAATGTTAATTGTATGTACCTACCCCAGTTTTAAACTCATTTGTTTCCGTATTTCGACATGATATAGACTTTTAAACTATTTAATTAACGTTTATTATAAACTCAAGCACTTATCTGCTAATTTTTACCGACCTTTGAGTGTTATTTAATAAAAATGTTTTCATCATAAACATCTTAATGCCGTCTTATAGGATATAAGGACTTTGAAGCATCCTATGCAAGTAAGTTAATTAAATTTAACCTAATGGTTATTTAAATAATATGCAAATAACAGACGAAAAACTTACTTAAGGGCATTTAAATTATTTAACTTTTAATTCCGGGTACTTGAATCACGTTAATGCAGCCGCTTCAAGTTAGAATGTCAAGAGATTCATTAACGTAACGGAGTGTTTACTTTTCTTGAATCTTTTCCTTATTTTGCAAGAAAGTCTACTTTTAAGGTAATACGATAATGAAGTTTAATTGTTAGGTTTCTATTTGGTTGTATTGCAAAGATAATTGTGGAATTGGTTTTCTTTACAACAATAGATTGAGGCAGTCAAAGGACGCTTACGGAAAGAGAACCCGAACAAACAAGGGTTGGAACTTAATTAAGTTTTTATAAACGAGAATTACGGTGCTTTTACGACAAGTCTATTTAGTTTTTTTTAGTTATGATGTAAAATTAGGCATTTACAATCATATAATTGTATACAGGCGTTTAACTGGTAAAAATGAAATTGTTATGTAATGGTTGTTAAACATTTGATATCGATTTCCTTTCAGAAAGGTAGATAGTGAAAGGTAGTGAAATAGGAACTCACTTTTAGGTCAAAAGCATTGATTATTCCCAACTTAGTTATATTACAGAGGTTCAAAGCATTTATTAATCCCGAGTTTGTTATAAACGTAACATTTTTTCTTATTTGATTAAACCAAGTACGTTAGTTACGTTTGTGTAACATAGCAGGGAATTATTTTTTCAATATTGTTTTTACTTGAAAAACGTTTTTCATTTAAGATTTGTTTCTGTCAAATCAGCGGACCATTAAATTGAACTGTATTTTTGGGTTTCATTCTTTTTTATGGTTATTTTAATTATTTGATTACATGGTCTGCTAACAAACTCGAATTATTAAGCGCACATTTTTCGTAAGGAAGCGCAATTTTAATAGTCGATGGAGCTTTCAAAATTAAGACAAAAAGTTAATACAAAGATAGATTGCCAAACGCTTAGTTTTGGAAATACAGAGTTTCAAAGTTTAAATTTTTTTTCAGTTCTTTTAATTTATCTTCAAAACTATTTAAAATAATAAATCCAAATTTAGTACACATATTACACTCTTTAAACTCAATATTAAGAGTAGTTTAACGTTTATCAATATCTACAGGGTAGTACATTTTCTGGGGTGGTCCACCCTTTATCCCCCCCGAACTTTTTTATGCGACGCCTCTAACTCTTAAAAACCAAAAATTTAGATCGCCCATTTGATTTAGGAACTTTTTTGTCTTCAGCTTTTTTTCGAAAATGCATAGTTTTTGAGATAAATTAACTGTAATTCATGAACAGCTTCCAAATGATAAGTAAAGAACAAGTAAAGAATAGTGTGCCATGAAAACAACAATAAAAAAAAGAATCAAATTATGTCAAATCTCACGTTTTATTTTAAATACGACTTGTGCATAAGAAAGAATGTAATTTACTTACACATTTTATTGTGTTAATTTTTATTGCAAAAGTGATCTTTTAAAATGCCATTTTTGTTTTCTAATCAAGAAATAGCGGATATATCTTTTATTTATGGCTTTGTAAATGGAAGTTCAGCAGCAGCAGCCCGTGAATATAGGCAAAGATTTCCTTTTAGAAGAGTTCCGCATCCTTCAGTATTTGTAAGAGTTCACCAACAAATTATAAGTCGGGTTAAATAATGTGCATGGTCGTCAAAATAATAATCATAGGCAGCAAAGAAATATTGCACGACGAATTTTGCGTTAATTCGACAGAGATCCCACAATTAGCATTAGAAGAGTAACCGTAGCTTTAGGTGGAGTCTCAAATACTACTATTCACTGAACATTAAGACGGGATCACCGATATCCTTACCATCTACAACCTGTTCAAGGACTACAACCAGGGGATGCCGAACGTAGAGTTGCGTATTGTCGATGGATTCTTGGTGAAAATAACAATCCAGGTTTTTTAAATAATGTTTTATGGACCGATGAATCCTGCTTCACTCGCCGTGGTGTGGTAAATTTTCGCAACCAGCACGTTTGGGCACATGAAAATCCACATGTAGTTCGCCCGAGACATTTCCAACAAGAATTTAGTGTGAACGTCTGAATAGGTATTTACAATAATCACCTTTTTACCACCTCGGATGAATGCTGCGACTTTCTTGGAATTCTTAGAGAATGAACATGGGAATGTGTGGGAACATATTCCCTTAAATTTACGAAGAACGGCTTGGTTCCAGCTTGATGGTTGTCCAGCTCATTATAGCAGAATCGTTAGAAACTGGACGGACAACCATTATCCAGGAAGATGGATCGGTCGTGCAGGCCCAGTTCCCTGGCCGCCAAGATCTCCAGACCTAAATCCCTTAGGTTTTTTTGTGTGGGGGTATTTAAAAGCAAGAGTGTATGCAACTCCTGTGACAACAAAAGATGAACTCATTAACAGGATTAGGGATGCGCGGAAATAAGACAATTTTTAGTTAATATTCCACGTGCAATTATTCGTCGGTGTTGAATTATGTATTCAACAGAATGGTTCACATTTTGAACAGTTTCTTTAAATTTATTTATTATTACGATAGCGTTTTTGTTTTGTTGTTATAGGTTAAGTTTATTTGTTTAATTTATTTATTCCGTTCGTTTCGTTCTTGTTAAAATCTTAAATAGAAATTCTTTCCAATTTTTTCCAATAAATACGTATTTTTTTAATATTTATTTTGTTGTTTTACTTTTATTTTTCTTTATTTAATTCAACTGAAAAGTTAGGAAAAAATCAGTGGAGTACTACTTTTTATTAAGAGACCAAAAAACGTGCGAATTGACATAATTTGATTCTTTTTTGTTTATTGTTCTTTTCATGTCACACTATTTTTTGCGGGAGCATCAGGCGTTCTTTACTTACCATTTGGAAGCTGTTCATGGATTACAGCTAATTTATCTCAAAAACTATGCATTTTTAGAAAAAAAACAGAAGACAAAAAAGTTCCTAAATCAAATGGGCAATCTAATTTTTTGAGTTTTTAAGAGTTATAGGCGTCGCATGAAAAAGTTCGGGGGGGATAAAGGGTGGACCACCCTAGAAAATGTACTACCCTGTAGATATTGATAAACGTTAAACTACTCTTAATGTTGAGTTTAAGGAGTGTAATATGTGTACTAAATTTGGATTTATTATTTTAAATAGTTTTGAAGATAAATTAAAAGAACTGAAAAAAAATTAAAACTTTGAAACTCTGTATTTCCAAAACTAAGCGTTTGGTAACCTATGTTAATATGAACTTTTTATCTTAATTTTGAAAGCTCTATCGACTATTAAAGTCCTGCTACAAAAAACTGGAACACCCTGTATATTAAATGTATAACTTGTGTTATATACGAGATGGTTCAAACTGTGGTGCAAGAACTTCAGAATATAAGCGGAGGTATAAATCTTTCATGTAACAACAAAGGTGATAAAAAATGTTTTTCTACATCGTCGCATAGTTGTGTTGGTGATTTCAATAACAACGAAAGATGGTATTACCAAATACCAAAACTTGATTTTTTGGTTAAAAAAGGCAAAAATATACTTTTATAGTAGCATAAAAAAAGTCTCGTAAGGCAGGTTGTGCAGTTTTAATTTTCTGAGGGAATACCCATATACGATAGCACAATAATGTACTATGGACGTATAATGTACAAAACCAAAAGACTTTAATAATGTACAAAGAACGTACATTATCATACTATGTACGTCGTATGTACGTACATTTTTGATCCATTTGACATAACCTTGTACCAGAGTAGTACATGCATTGCTGTACATACATAGTACGTCAGTGTATGTACACAATATGTACAAAATTGGATATATCTGGTCAATGAAATTCAACCACCTTAAATTTTTAGTAAATTTTGAACCTCTGTGTAACTTTATGTCTCTTAATTTCTTTTGATAATCTTCGAAGAAATTTGTAGGTAGTTTTTTTTGCCTTTAAATATTTTCAGAGATCATCAAGTTATAATAGCATAATAACATAATAATAATAACATAAAAGTTACAAAGGTTTAAAATTTATTAAAAATTTAAGGTGGTCTGATTTTATTGGCCATCATAGTTATGCTTTGAGAATAAATTAAAATAATTAGAAATACCAACCAAAGGTTTAAAATAAACATTATAATTACGTTAATAATTGTTTACAATAGTGAATAGTTGTTTATTTATTTTTCTCTCCCTCTCTCAGTGCATCTCCTGATCCACTTTGCAATGCTTTGCTCCACATCTTTTAAAGTTGTCTTTAAACAGAGCCAAATTAAAAATGTTACGTACTTGTTAGAAGTTCATATAAGTTTTTTAAAGGATTCTTTCTTCCTTCTTCCTTGGAAACTAAATGTTGCTCCGGAAAACTTATTTTGCACCATATAGAACATGTATTGTATAAATTAGGAAAAAAACTTCATGCTTTTCACGTTGGATCGGCAGTCGCTGTTATAATCTTCATTACCAGATGTTAAAGTGGCTATGTTTCCTTTATTGTATGAATAGCGTGGTTTTTTGCTCATTCCAGATGATGTACCTTTATCTGTAGAACGAAAAACTGTATTCTGTTGTATCATATGTCATAAAAAAAAAGAAATACCTTCCCCATGATGAAATGAAAGTGCCAATTCTTTATCTTGTCTTGAGATGAGGATGCACATAGATCATCATTATTAGTCGTCTGTATATATTTAATGGAATATTGTGGTTTAAAAGTAGGTGGCATCGGCCACAGCGATGGTACGTGATGTGCAATTTTCCTTTTGCGAGATGATACTGCCACTGGTTCCATATCCGAGTGATTGTCTAAATCCGAACATTTCATGGCCAACACAGATTTCTTACTTGCCTCCTTGAATGTATCTAAGACATAACAATTGCACTATTAAATAATGATTGCAATTTAACAGAAATGTTTGTTTCATACCATAAATATTATTTGGAAAACCGTTATATGGGAAGATTTTCCATGTGGTTGAATCTGGCATTTCATTTTTTTCTATTGTCATCCTCACAAGCTTTTGCGAATATGGGGGCTTATAAAATTCTGTTCCATTTGATAGCTGCCATGAGGTTAGCACCGCACACACTGAATTTTCGTCAGGGAACTTGATAACTGACTATGTGGGTGAACGTAAATTCATGCTGGGCTACACAATATAATACGACACATAACATGATATACATAGAACTATTAAAAAAGTTGCAGTAAACATTATACACAAAATTTATAATTTCTTAAGCATTGCTCTAATCGCTTAATAGACAAGTACCAATTTATTTACAAATAAATGTATTAATTTAAATTAGATATTGTATAGAGTATTAACTAAACTATTAACAACTATTTTATCTTATTTCTTTTCATTAAAAAAAAGGTTTCAATTATGGAATTAATCTTTTGTATGTAAAATTGGAAATACTACAATCACTACTACAAGTTATTTTTATAGGTTATTTTAAAATATTTGCATAAAATATGGGATATATTCCACATTTGGAGACAACTACTATCACAGTATTAATATTTGAGGAAGGACAAGGCTCCAAATATAAATCTTTTCTTTTATTGAATTTTCGACCTATTATCAATAAATCATTGTTTGCACTAGTTATAAAGTTTTCAACACAAACATTTTCACAATCCGCAACAATTGTCAGTCTCGTTTCATTTAAGTACAAATCCATCTAACTGAACACTTTTATATTGATCTACATCAAAAACTCTCCCTCTCCCTCTCTCCCTCTCCCTCTCCTCTCCTCTCCTCTCCCTCTCCTCTCCTCTCCCTCTCCTCTTCTCCTCTCCCTCTCCCTCTCCCTCTCCCTCTCCCTCTCCCTTCTCCCTCTCCCTCTCCTCTCCTCTCCCTCTCCCCTCTCCTCTCCCTCTCCTCTCCCTCTCCCTCTCCCTCTCCCTCTCCCTCTCCCTCTCCCTCTCCTCTCCCTCTCCTCTCCCTCTCCTCTCCCTCTCCCTCTCCCTCTCCCTCTCCTCTCCTCTCCTCTCCCTCCCTCTCCTCTCCCTCTCCTCTCCCTCTCCTCTCCTCTCCCTCTCCCTCTCCTCTCCCTCTCCCTCCTCTCCTCTCCCTCTCCTCTCCCTCTCCCTCTCCCTCTCCCTCTCCTCTCCTCTCCTCTCCCTCTCCTCTCCCTCTCCCTCTCTTCTCTCCTCTCCTCTCCCTCTCCTCTCCTCTCCCTCTCCTCTCCCTCTCCCTCTCCCTCTCCCTCTCCCTCTCTCTCTCTCCCTTCCTCTTCTCTTCCTTATCTAACCTTCATATCCCTCTTCTCCATTCCTTCTTCCTGCTCCCTTCATCTATTTCCCTCTCCATTTTTGAATGTATTTTGTTATAACTTAAATCTGCTGACTATTTCACGTTCTGGTTTCTTTACTGAGTTTAAAATTGTTTTCTATGTTTTATCAAATTCATTATCGTTTGTATATCTAATGTTAAACCTGGTCTACTTAGTTTCGAGTCCCGTTCCTGAGTTTTGCGCTATATTTAATTACTTATTAAAATTGTAACATCATTTCATTCTTTAAACAATCGTTGCACTTATCTCTTTACTTATTAAATTTCATTAAATTTTATAATGTGGAATTTTCTTAGCAATTAAAATCCGTTCCTATATTATGAGCATATAAACATCCAATAATTTAATAACTAGAAAAAATTCATTTAATATGTTACTTATAGTATGTCTACTGTTTCTATCCTTGAATAATCTTAATATCAATTATTTCACACTACAACATTTATATGTTTAAAATTAACATTATATTAAACTCTACATCATTTATGCAAGTTCAGTCTCCTTTAATAGTTTGATTACTTAATATGTCTACCTTTTTATTACACCTTAATAAATGCTTTACCAATCAAATATACTGTGTTCACGCAGCACTACAATAATTTAAGATGAGTAGTTAAAATTAAACATTATATTGAACGTGTACATCGTGTTATTCGGGGTGTTCTCTCGCGTCTGCACACATTCACACATACAGCTTGACAAGAATACCTCTGCGAAGTAATAAAAATAAATCCCGCTATTGTTACGCAGCGGTCGACAGAGAGATTGGAACGAGAGTAGTCACTTAATAAGAGACGTTCAGTATTCAAGTTCAATACTGAAGAGAAGTATTTAAACATTTAAATAGCACATATCTATTTATGTACTGTCGATACACTGATTAATTTGTACCTGGATATCTTAAATTATGGCTAATTTGCAATTAAATTTTGGCAATTGAATTGGGTTTAAAAAAAATTCTTTTTTTTGTAATAAATGGAAAGATCATATGTACCTTTCATAACAAAATTATTTTTAGTTTTTTTTTCGCTCTAATTAAAAAGTTATATTAAATTAAAAATACATTTTTGAACCCAGTACCGGAAACACGCCGACAGTTCCCGAACAAACCAGAGCGCGTGTGACGTCACATTGTTTATTTTTACTCATAGTAGCATACAGCTGATACAGTGTTTTGACTTTTAATTGATTAAATCTTGTTATTATCGTCAATATATTGATAAATATATCAAAAATGTCAAACCGTAAAAGTTATCGTGCCCCTTCGTACCATTATGTACGAATACTACAAAAACAACTCCCTAAAAAATGTTTTTAAAAGTTTCACAAGATGTCAAGCGTCGAAATAAATGGTTTAAAGTAGCGCGACAACCTAATCCTAAAACAACAAAAAATTTGTTGTTGTGAAGATCATTTTTATGTAACTATTTTATAATAATATAGTAATTAATAATTATTTATGTAAACGGAAAAAAGTGGAATAAATAGAATTCGATAATAAATTTTTAACTAAACTCCAGAATCAAAATAATTAAAACTTTTATTGAATGGTTTCCGTTTAATTTAGTATTTTGTGTTTTAATTACGCGCTAGGTTATGTACTATACGAAATTGAAATTTTAAAAGTGTATATAATGATGGTTCTTCCGTGGTTATAATGTCATTTAAATAATTCTCACGAATTGATGTTTATTTTAGCTGAAAGAAGACATGGAGAATTATATTTACTATACTACAATGGGAAGTGGAGCAAAAATTAGTTAGATTGATAGTTGATGTAGTACCGCACAAGTTTAGTTGTCAACCTAACCGTAAACTTTATCACACATGACTAAACAAAAGTAGCTATTATAAATAATTTTTTTGCACTAAATTTCGGATATTTTTAGTCAATTTACATGTAGAAGCCGTTGCCACTTTACTATTGAGAATTAATTTAACATTATGACGTCACAAACATGGCGACCAATCGTGGCGCGTTTGTAGTTGCGTGATTCTTCTTAAAATTTTTTTAAGAGTTTTTTGCATCGACTATAAGTATAATTTATGGTAAAGTTTTAAAATACATAAAAAACAATGGTGAATTTTTTTTTTCAATAACCCAATTATCTATAATTAGAGATCTGTAAATGAATCAATACATTCTTATCTTTCATTTTTATATTTTCATATTTAACTTTGGACTCGAAATGAATAAAAATACGTATGTTGATCCTTGTAAACGTATAAATTATACAATTATAATTATAATGTTAGCTTTCGTCGTAGAGAGTGTTCTGGTTTGTCATCTTTGAGGCAGTTTAACAATATTTAATTTTAATGACTAGTTATCTTTACTCAATTTTATAGTTGGTATACGTTTCTCAAACTGTTATATTAATAGCAGGCTTATGTTTATGTTTGAATTTTCAAATTTGACAAAATTGTTTACTACATCTTTAACAATTTTAACTAACATTACTACTGACGAAGATAACTGTAAGTTATCGAAACGTTTAGATTGTATATTTAGTACACCATTAAAAATCCCAAAAAGATAAGTATTTTATTATGAGTGTTAATGGTGAAAGTTTACATTTTCATAATTATAAACAAATGTTAAATAATTTAGCAAAAGAATAACATTATTCGAAATGAAAATAAATGTTACATTTTAAAATTTATTTTATATGATACATGCTCTAAAATATGTAGATATTGCCCGTCACTCTCATTTAAATTGAGATAAGTCATAACATAGTAGATGTACTGGAAAGTGCATCTAGAATGATCAAATTAAAACCTAAAGAAAGCTTTTTATTTACATTAAAAGTATTACTGTTGAATACAGTTAATTTGAATTAATTAAATTATTTTAGTGGTTTAATAATAGTTTATTTTATTAATTACTTAAGAACAATTTAATTTTATTATAGTTTATTATTAACGTGAATGAAATTTTAAAAGTTTGTAAAAGAAGTTATTGCAAAATCAACTTATTTATTGATTTTTGTGTGCACTGAAGGAAGTTAAAAATTTTTCCCGTTTGACCGTTTCGAATTCAATCGTTTTCGTAATTACACTGTTTTCTTTGATCTTTAGTTAAAAAAATTTGGGAAAAAGCCAAGTTCTTTACATGTAGAGTTTGTGACGTGAAATAAAAAGGCATAATAGTAAGGTACATCGTGGGAATATTAATTTGACGTTACAGATGCAATTTTACCTGTAATAAGTGGGTCGAGTTATATTAAGGATTTGATCTCCGAATTCGTAATTTTAAGTTTAGTTGGCCTTTCAATATTTAATTTATAAAGTTCTTGTAGCGTGCTTTTCTTTATTTGCTTTTCCTGTTTTATATATTTATTGAATAAACTTTGTATGACATAAGGTAAGTTTTTTGTTTTATTTCTTACGTTGGGCCATTTTATAGAAGACAGAACGTAGAAAATAATTACAAATACACATAGCTTGTTAAATTTTACATTCGTTTGTGAAACCGTAAACTGTAACAAATCAAAGGAACTTTTTACCTAGATGTTCCTTGGAAAATTTCAAGAGAACTATTTTCGGTTTTGGTATGAAAATAAATTAACTATTAAATGCTTTAATCCCGAAATTTTTAAATGAATTTTTGGTTACTTTAAAGTACAGATTCATAATTTAGAGTTCATAAAATAATTTGAACTTCTATATAAACATTTGTAGTAAATATTCATATTACTCTATAAAGAATAAACAGCTCTTTTCAAATATTTGATTGAACTGTAATATACGTCTGTTATTATATAAAGTTATAATGTATAACATGGTGACGTTCCCTTGGAATGGGATTATTTTAAACCTTGTATGTGATATACAGGGTGGCCCACCTATTCTCGCTTGGAGAATAACTGCTAGACTAATAAAGAAAATAAAAAGATTACATAGTAAACAGAGTTTATATAATCAACAAGTGCTAAGTTTTATAATTATTTTCAAATGTACAGGGCGTGTCGTAACTCTGTAGCAAAAAGACGGCCATTTTTTAAACGATACTCCCTATATAATATTGCATTTTTAGAATCTACTTGAGGCCTGCTTTACATTAATGTACAATTTTTGACTTTTTTAATGCATTGTTGCCAAGTTACTGATGATTTAAATAATTTTTCGGAAAAATCGTAGACAGAAAGAAAATCATCAAACTTACATTTATAAACCCAGACTCAAAAATTTCTATCCCATTTTGGTTGAGACAGCCAGATATCTCGGTTGTTGTTGAAGATAGAACCTTGCGGTTTCCGCGGTCCTGTGCCACTTTTTTGTCAAACTCAAGATGGCCTGAACGTATTTTACCTAACTTCTTTCGTTTATAGGGTGTTTTTGAAAATCCACACTTTTTGAATCCCCTCCATATCTAAGAAGTTTCTCAGCGATATTGTCAAATTGAAAACTTGTCCCATAGAGAATTTTACGTAGAATCCAAGGGCGCACTCAATTTTTTTTTTCGGGGTATCGTTATGGAGATAAGAGTCAAACTTATGATTTTTTCAATGCAACACCCTGTGTTTTATTATCTCATTAAATTATTTATTTTTTTTCCTTCGAAATGATATATAATATATAAACATGAAGTTTTCAAAAATGCTCCAAAATTACTAAAACATTCAATTTTAATAGTGTGCCATGGATTTCAAAGGTTTACTACAGGGATTATTATTTGTGATTTTTTTATAGTAGGTCATGGATGCTACAAACACTGTTGTTGACTTTTGGAGCATTTTTTTATCAAGTGACTGTGGAGAAATCAACACATCTGCTGACATGATGATAAATTTTATAATGGCTGAAAGATTTTTTCAGAACAACGAAAAGTATGATATATAATGTTTCAATCAATGCCATGAAAATGTTGACGAAGCATTAGCATTATATTTAAACAGGTAAACTAGTAATTTACAATAAGACATTATATAACATATTGTTTTTAAAACGTTAGATATGCAGAGAGGCGCCAACCTAGTCGAGCAAAGATATTTCGACTAAAGAATAATCTACTAAATTATGGTGTGTATTCTAAACCCCGACCCAAGACGTATAACAAGGAAAATAATGAAGTGGATGAAATAAATGTCTTAGCCAGCGTCCGTGTCTCTCCTCAGACTTCTTGTACGAAGTTAGAAAATGACACTGGCGTTCCCCGATCACGGGTACAAAGGATTTTAAAAAAAGCACAAATTGAAACCCTACAAAGTGAATATTGTCCAGCATTTATACCCTGGTGATGCAGCGAGGCGTGTGAATTTCTGTAATTGGTTTTTGAACCAAACTCGAAGGGACAATAATTTTGCGAGTAAAGTCATATGGTCAGACGAAGCCCATATAAGCAGTGCCGGTTTATTTAACAGGCAAAATACAAGGCACTGATATGATGAAAACCAACACCTAATTTTTGAGCAACAACAACAGGGTCCATTTGGTTTGAATGTAGCCTGTTTCTTATTGGGGACATCAATAAAATACCGCATTTTTGAAGGGGCTCTCAACGCGAATAGGTACTTGGCAATTTTAGAAGAAGTAACACCAGAATTCCTGGAGAATGTTCCCCTCGCCCATCTTAATGCCAGTTACTTCCAACAAGACGTTGCCCCTGCCCACAATTCGAGGTTGATTGTACCGTTTTTAGAAGAAACTTTCCAGGACCATTGGATTGGAACAAATGGACCCCTTAGGTGGCCTGCAAGGTCACCTGATTTGTCAGTGTTGGACTTTTTTTGGGGTTTTTTTTTGAAAAATAAAATATACGGTAAGAGGCACAATAATATTGAAGAACTTCGTGCAACAACAGAGGCAGTTTTCCAGAATTTAAAAAATCGGCCTTTCACAATTTTAAATGCATTAAGACGTATTAAGAAATTGTGTCAATTGTGTGTTAGGGAAAATAGACATCAATTTGAACAATTCAATGAATAAGTTACCGAATAATTGCGAAATGAAATAGTATGAGTAAATATTTAATTAGTTGGTTATTCTACATTATGAACTTTTTATTACTATTTATTTGTTGCTATTAGTTATCTACGTTTTGTGTTTTGTTAGTGAATTAGTGTTAGTATTGTTGTTCCTTTCATGGAAAAATCACAAGTGGTATTTCTTCAATTTGAACTTTTTTTGTATGAAAAATCCATAGCCTACTATTAAAAATCAATGTTTTAGTGATTTTGAAGCATTTTTGAAGAATTTATGTTTATGTATTATATATCATTTTGAAAAAATCATAAGTTTGAGTCGTATCTCCATAACAACACCCCGAAAAAAAAATTGAGTGCGCCACTGAATTCTACATAAAATTCTCTATGGGATAAGTTTTCATTTTGACATTATCGCTGAGAAACTTCGTAGATATGGAGAGCGTCCAAAAAGTGTGAATTTTCAAAAACGCCCTGTAACTTATGAACGAAAGAAGTTAGGAAAAATCCGTTCAGGACATCTTGAGTTTCACAAAAAAGTGGCACAGGACCGCGAAAACCGCAAGGTTCTATCTTCAACAACAACCGAAATACTTGGCTGTCTCAACCAAAATGGGATGCACTGTACAAATAATCTCACATTACTTGTGCATGCATACAATACACAATGACCCCATTTCATCATTTTAAAATAACTAAAGTCCATTTTTGTCATATGGAACACCCTGTATATTATTTCATATTTTAGAATCCTATTAGAAGAACTTTCTAGCGTTAGGTACCCAAAACTTTGTTTAATGGCTAACAAACGCAAACTAAAAATTACATTACATCTAGGTATAGTTCATGAACATAAGTTTCATTAAAAAATATAACAATATTTGAAATAAACATAAATAAAATAAATAAACATAGTTACCTATGAAAAAACTATGTTCTTGACAGTTGTTTAGTATTATCTTAATAGTAATTAAGACTTATAAGAGTTATAATTTATTATACTAACAATGAATTGCCCTAAAGAAGAAATGATATACGTTTGATATACGTTTTATGGAGGTGTAATAAAAACTGTTTTTGAATTTTTTGCAAAATAATTTTGGACATCTTCTTCAGCAGCTGTCCTCCAATGGCTAAATATTCCATTTCAAGACTGATGTATCGGTAGAGGGGTCCCACGATTTGACCTGCAAGGTCCCCAGAATTAGTACCATGTGATTTTTTTAAATGGGGAGAAGTAGTCATATAAGGCCGGTTCTGGCTCAGTACAAGGCCAGTCGCTCTCTGGTGGTGACCTTGGGGTTTCCTTTGAAGCACGGGTTGAATGGTTAAATGGTTCTTGTATTGGCTAAAATTAGCTCAATATGAAGGTGTAAAATCCGAATACAAATGGTTGTGGTATAAACTAAAAATGGTTCAATTATTATTCAAGGTTACATTATCTCCCACATTTTTTTTCAAGGTTAGTGGTTTCAAGGATGCGGATTCATAATAAAAGGCTTGCTTGGGTGCGCTTAATTCAGTAAATCGTAAATTTTTATTAACAAGCATGACAAAAGTACGGCACATGGCACGACGTGAAATTAATGAAAAAATATTGAAGTATTGAAGAGAGCAATAAGAGGTTGGAGGAATTAGTAAACAAAATTAAAGGAATAAACTAGACTTAGAGTTGTTCCAAATGAATAAGGAAATGAAGAAGCTTCAGCTTAGCAATGCATCACAGTGTTTAATTTTTTTACACATTTGACATCCTTGTATTTGTATGTAACAATAAATCAAAAATACGTAAAGAAATGCAAAATCGTATCTAATCCTCATAATAGCGTTTGTAGTAGTAGGTACAATACCAAAATTGATAAAAGCAGAATTACCAGAAATATGGACATGCAGCTACATATTGTAAAATACCAAGCTGTGCACGTGTGGTCAACCTCCCTACGAGGAAACACCTTGTAAAGACCCAAAATGCTGTCCAAACTGCAAGGGCCAGCACTCTGCTAGCTGGAAAGGTTGTCCCACATACAAACAAGAATACAAGATACAAGAGATCATGACAACCAACAAAATATCGTACCAAGAGGCAAAGCAGATGCAAAAATCAGCGGTAACGAGTGAATCAACTTTCGCCCAAGTAGCATCAGCAAACATAATGCCTTCACCAATTACACTCATACCGGAAATAAGGAAAATTATCCTAGAAGAAATAGGATCCCTAACCAGCTTTCTCTAAACCACCGACACCAGACAGCACGCAACAAACGATACTTCTGTCTGAGATCAAAAAGGTAATCAGAGATGAAATAAACGTAATACACAACCCATTTTCAGTGTTCGCCGCACGCAAAATAAACCTCAACCAGGTGTTATACAGGAAAATGAACAAATGGAAGACGAATCTCGCGGAGCTAAACGAAAACCAAGCCTCAGCAGAACTGTCTCAAATGAATCGAGTGTTGCGTCAGTTGATGAGGAGGCTCTGACAGACGTAAAACAAAAATAAAAGAAAAAAAGAGGGAAGACCCCTAAAAGCGAAAAGCTAGTAAAACTGTGATATTCCATAGCTGTGATTTTTAAAATCTGTGATACATATTAATTGTCGATTTGTCCATATTTATTTATTTATTTATTTATCTGTTTATTTATTTATTTGTCTATTCATTTATTTTTTAGTTATGTATTTTTGTTCGTCTAACCTACGTCATACATTATTGTGTTCACTTATTTATTTATTGTCTATTTTACATCATATGTTAATTTATTGATTTGTGTACACACTTAAAAAAAACAAATATTCCAATGGCTAATATAATCCAATGGAACTGTAATGGATGCCAAAAAAGATCAAGCGAATTACAATTATTAATTAAAGCGTACACACCATCAATAATCTGTCTACAAGAGACATATTTCAGAGTCACCGATACCTTTAACCTACCTCAGTACCTATGTACTTAAAACTGAGCTAGCTCAAGGTGGTGTAGCAATTTTCTTAAAACAAGATTATATATTTAAACGTTTAGAAATTAAAACTAGTCTACAAATTGTCGTGGTGCTTATCAGTCACCCTATCCAATTAACAGTGTGCAACGTCTACCTCCCTCAACAAAATTGGGTAACCCGTGAACTCGAGGATTTAATATCACAACTACCTCAACCATACCTGCTTGTGGGAGATTTTAATTCGCACAGCCCACTATGGGGATCAAACAAACGCGAGCTGAAAGGGCGAGAAATGGAAAACCTGTTAGACCAAAAAGAAATAGTCATATTTAATGACACTAGGCCAACGTTTTTCAACGGAAAGTCTAATGAGCTTACGGCTATAGATCTAAGCTTATGCAGAGCACGCATCGCACCTAGTTTAACATGGAATCCTATAAAGGACTTGCACAGCAGCGACCATTTTCCTATCCTAATAAGCTTATCATGCAATAATACTATAATTCAGCGACCTCTAGCATGGAATCTAAAAAACATCAAATGGAATATATTTAGGGAAAGAATCACACCTTTAAACAGACAATCAGATGTTAATGAATTAGTACAAAGTTTTAACAAAAGTATTACGGATGCTGCGAAGCTTACTACAACCCTACGACAAACACAAATTAATAGAACGCCAATTCCTTGGTGGAACACACAAATTGCTGAGGCAATAAAAAACAGAATAATAACATTGAGAAGATTTCAATCACTGCCGAGAATACAAAATCTAATATCATTTAAAAAACACAGAGCTATAGCTCGCCAACTAATCAGAGCCGCCCAAAAGAAATCCTGACAAAAGTATGTATCCGAATTAAAAATTGACACACCGCCTAAAATGGTTTGGAAAAAAATCCGCACAAGATACGGAAAAAATAACCATTCGACTCAACCGAAACTACAAGATAATAATAATATTATAATAGAACTATTTGAAATAGCGGAAAATTTCGCCTGCCATTACGAAAAAATAAGCAGCACTCAAAGTTATAACCAAAACTTCAAAGCCACCAAAAGTGAAAGGGAAATACCACTCAATTTTGATTCAGACGACAATAAACCGTATAACGCTCCGATCACCGTGTATGAATTAAAAAGCCAAATCCAAAATCTTAAAAAACACAGCTGCTGGCATCGACACAATGCCAAATGAAATTATCAAAAAACTGCCTAATGAAAGCCTTGAAGATTTATTATTCATTTATAACAGAATATGGGAAGGAAATAAATATCCCGATCTCTGGAAACTCTCTATAATAATTCCAATTCACAAACAAAATAAAGACCCTTTAAACCCAGAAAGCTATCGCCCGATATCACTATTATGCTGTTAAGGAAAGCTTCTTGAAAAAATTATCAATAAGAGACTAGTTGAACTTATACAAAAGGAAAACTGGCCAGAAAGAACATGTCAACAAACGACAACCTAGTAATGTTAACACAAAACATTCAAGAAAGCTTTTCAAAAAGAGAACACCTCACAATAGTTTTCTTTGTTCTAGAGAAAGCATACGACACGGTCTGGCGATACGCGGTCTTACAAAAGATACATGAATGGGGAAAGAGGAAACATGGCGTTTTTCATAAAAACCTTCACAGATAATAGGTATTTTCAAGTAAGGGTAGGAAATACACTGTCACATAAACATGTTTCTGAAAAACGGAATACCTCAAGGCTCCCGTATCAGTAGCACACTTTTTAACATCGTAATAAACAGCATCACCAAAAACCTACACCCTATTGGACGTGGCATATACATAGATGAGATCGCAATATACCACTCATGTAAAAAAGATAAACATCATACATCATACTACAAAACGCAATAAATTCAATACTAAAACAAGCGGAAAGCAATGGGTTCCGAATATTAGTCACAAAAACCGTTTGTATGCATTTTTGCAAACTCACGAGCACACCACGTGCCTAACTTGATTTTAAACGACTATAAAATTGAATGTGTACAAAAATTTAAATTTCTGGGAGCCACGTTGAATACTACCTTATCGTGGATAAACCACATGGAACAACTAGAGATCAAATCCAGGAAAGTATTAAACATCATAAGGTGTTTAGCAAACTGAAAATGGGGTGCAGATAGAGATATACTACTACGCATATATAAAACCCTGATACTCTCAAGACTTGATTACGGTTGGATCATATATATGTCAGCTTGAAAATCACGTCTTAACAAAATCATACAATATTAGCAATAAGATACGCGGTTGGGGCCTTCCCAACCATCCCTAACAGCGGCCTTCATGTAGAAGCAGGAATTCTATCACAAACCAAGGTCTACACCTTACAAGTATAGGAACATGACGACAACCACTAACAAATAATTAAATACAATACTAAACAAACGAAAGAACAGACGATCATGCAAAGATAAATACACAAACGAACTAACAAATAAAAGAATCAAAACAAAATAAAATAAATGGCACAGCGATTGGACAACAGAAAATAGAACATTAAAACAACATCAACCAATAGCAAACGAACGTAGAAAAGTACTACAAATAACTAGAAAAGAAAGCGTAATACTGACCCGCTTACGGATAGGCCACACTAAACTGACACACACCTACCTATTGACAAACTCACCTGCACCGAGTTGCCAACAGTGTAGCACCAGAATAACGTTGGAACACATTTTCAAAGAATGTGTCGCAGATGGAGTAAAGAGCGAAGCCATAGCAAGATAACATACCCATTCCAAAAGGAGGTATTCTCAAATCCAGCCAAATTAAAACAATTACTCGATTTCTTAAGAACCACAAAACTCTACACAGAAATATAATCGTATAAGCAACAAAAACAAGCACCTTAGAGATACACACCAAATAGTTACGGCAAATGACCCTAGAAGTCGAAGCCGGGAATTACAAAAAAAAAAATGTAATAAAATTATGTATAGGAAACGTATCGTCATTAATGTTCGGTAAAAATCGTCCCTAGTTCTCAATCGAAATTAAAATTTTTGAAAACGTAATTGCGTTTTACAAGTGGCATTTTATCTATTGCATTTATTATTTGAAATGAAAACTGTCACTAAACTGATCCATTCAAATTTGATACTCACTTCTTTTTGTTCCACTTATGTACATTCGCAAAAAACACAAGTTGCTGGAGCCTTCAACTTTTTAAAATCGATTAGGAAGACAAAAATTTCCAAATTTCAACAAACGAGTACACGCGTACTTTAATTAAACGACAACGAGAATTCAAAGAATTATGAGATAATTTCGCCTCTGTTGCTGAATTACATATTTCCTATAATTTGACGTATTCATTCATTACTAGAAACTCGAGACGTCCATTCCGTAGAAAATAGATCACTAACACGGTAAAAAGTCATAATGGCCCCACCAGTTCCAAAATTTACCTGTATCTAGGTACTCAATAATTACGTGCATGAGCTGCATTTAGGTTAACTCCCTCAATAAAATAATCCACTTACTACGTTTAATTATACTGACTCAACTTTTACTAGAAAGTTGGACATAGAACATATTGACTTGCTTCATAATCAATTATTAATTACTTACTATTATTATTAATATTAATAATTACTTAAAATACTTATATCTATTTCGTAGAGAATTGCAGCTGTAAAACGCGTTATTCAGGGTGATTAAACAATGTACAAAATTGAACTAATGAAAAGCAGTACCTACGCATCTGTACGTTTGTAAAACGAGATACTAATTGGATTACGCTCAGCGTAAATGCTTTAAGACGGCCCACTTAGAGCCTTGCGGAACCAACCTTTTCGTCACGCAGATTGAGATAAGTTCTAATAGTGAGTTAATTGCACTCCCAAACCAATCGGTTTACTAAATTACGTAAAATGATGATAATATCATTATCCATTGTACTACATATTAAGTTCAATGGGATAAATCCTAATAGCAATGATCTTAACTTTTGTGCTTAAATACTCAAGGAGGTAAATTTAGCTTCTTAAATCTTAACTAGATACTATTACCTCAATACAGGGTTATTCACAATATTCGATACGAAATTTTTCTGTTACTACCGAAGATACATTTCAAAATTATAAAATTAACGTATTGTATTGTATTTTTTTAATGGAACGTCATGTGCAATATTTCATTTTCATTTTGTACCATCAATCTATTATAATAAATAATTACCTATGACATTTCACGAGTCAGAACTAAATGTAGATAAACGTTGCAAATTTACAGTAAATACATTTGATAAAAAATATGTTAAATGTTGCCTATTAGTTTAAATAATTCAAGAGAGTATTAGAAAAGTTCACTCTTCGACATCGCCAGCAGGGTTTGAAATGTTGTAGACTACTGTTGATTGGGATCTTGAGTGGCTTAAAATGAATATTCAGCAACCACGTTTCCTTCTGTAATTCAATTCATGAGGGCTGCATGCGGTTCCGAAGAGAATGTGGTTAAGTGGCGTAATTTTCAGTGTTCTTCGTTGAAAGAACGAACTACTTATGGTATGGAGTTGTATTTTTTATGGTGCCGTATAATATTCGTCCAATCACTTTTACATCTCAGAGTTACACACCCTATATTGGTGTCGCAGTTCGCATGTCACTGAGTATTAAGTGTAAGCGTTAATCCAAACAAAAAATAGAAAAGGTATAGCTCAAATGCTTTACAGTTATTGTACACTGTTTTAGGGTATATAAGGTACTCCATCGATTTCTCATAACATGGGAGTCGATCATGTACGTGTATGGCAAGTACGTAAGAAGTCGCTTGATCCATACCAAAAAGTTCAGGAATCAGGCCCCCTTGATTTTGCGCTTCATGTGGATTCTGCTATTGGTTGCTTCACGCCTCCGGAAAAACCCGACTTTCCAAATTATGTACTGATGAGTGCGTTTTCGTAAGAGAAATCATTTTTAATGCGCGAAATAGTTATATGTGGGCTGACGGCAAAAGTTATGAGATGCACATTTCAATCAACATGTGTAATTGGTTGCCATTGAAAAAATGGCAGGCAACAGCAAATTCTTAAAAATTAGAAAAAGTTTAACTTATAGTTAAAATTTGCGTAATTATATTCAATATGTCAGCAGTTTCAGAAAATCATGATTGTACAATTTTATCTTTGGAAGAATTATCATTTGTCGAAATAGTTATAGGTTCGATAACGTTTCCAACAACATTATCAAGTTCTCACATACGTATTTTTTTCCATTTCTAGAACGCCCTTTCTCCACTTGCCGTTCTTTAGAGCATGAATATCACATAATTAGAAAGTGGTGTTTTTCCACATCACTTTTTATGTAATCAGCCTTATTGGGCTTAATTCACAGCGATAAAGTGGTAATAATAGGACAGTGTCCTTTTTTTAGCCATTTCGTCGACTGAACATTTGATATGCTTTTTCTTGTATTAATTTGCAACAACTTTAATAAGATGAGATTAACAATTAAGCTGTATCATTCATCTTGTCTCATCAGCCCACGTTCATCCTCGTGGTAATCTTGTTACGGCCGAAAATGAAACTAAAACGGCAGGTAACAGATAATTAGAGTACACCGGACTAGCTCGGTGGGACAGAGGGCGTGGGCGTGTTTTTGAATTTAAAAATACTGAAGCTGGTTAGTCGTATTATCGAAAGTCACAAATAAGGGTGCGTCGTAATTAGAAACAAGTAAAGTAAAAGGGCGCCGGACTGTTAAGACGATATTGGTAAGAATACACCTGAGCACACGTAGATAAATCAGCCTTCAAAGGATCTGACTTACCTTACGTTGACGTTGCGCGTGGGCACAAATCAGCTGTTGGGTTTCAATGACTTTAACTTTATATTTCGTTACGTTACCTCCAACTCCAAACTAAAATAATAAAACACAAACTAAATAAACGTCATTTAATATACCTCTATTCGGTTACGTTAAAGAACACAAAATATTTTATAAAACTCAAAAAACTGTATGACCCTGAATGCTTCAAATAGGAAATTACCAATGGTTACCTTTAAAATGAATCAATAAAAAATAATGAAATCAAAATTTAGCTCTTACTTAATTCTTTTGTTTGAATAATAAAATCACCACTCTTCGTAAATTATTGCTGGTCGGGAGGAGATCACAAATTAACACAATTGATTATTCATCTATTATACCTAAATATATCTCAAAAAGCATACAAATACATAGATTTATTTACAGTGGTTTCGGTTTGATTTAAAATCTTAAATACTAGAAAATGGGAACATAAAATGGTCAACCTTGGAAGCTTACCAAGTGGCCTTTGATTTTAAACTACGGAAATAGAATTATCTATTTCCCAGTCTTAATTTCGATAGCGATACGTTTATCTTAATTGGTCAGGACGGTATATAGTTTATGTGCACAGAACGAGTAAAACTAAAACGTGAGTTAGACTGTCCCAAGAAATAGTAGTTTACCCAATAAACATTAATTTAGAGCTTTTCAAAGAAGCGTACTGTTCGTTTTCAGAATTACGTGATCTTATGGTTATATTCAGTAAAGTTAATTTTCTTTCGACTCGAAGATGTAAGCGGCTACCTCACACACATGTTGTTGATTCCTCTTTCGAAGTATATAGATAGTAGATGGAACACAGTTCCACAGTTAAATGGGCACTACACTGTGGATATACAGGGAATTTTTCTTAAATGTATACATATGGGCTATGTATACTTAAAAAAACGTGTCAATGCATTGGGAAGGTAGATGCTATAGGCAACCAACATTACACATGACGGATTTTTATAACGCCTCTCTTCAAGCTTATTTCTTTTCTTACAGTTAAAAGCAAATGTGATGGACGATTAAAACTTGAGGGTATTAATACTTGGTTCAACATTATCCTAAACACTTAATTTTGTTCATAAGGGAACTATCAAGTATTTATTATGATGAATGACAAAACTGTGTAATAATAAAGAAAATTGTGAAGTTATACAAATAGTTCTAGATCAAGTTATGAAAAGATAGACGTTTTTGTTTTCTAATTTGGTTAAAACACTGTGGACGCTATTAATTGCCTGACAAACTTCTCTTGTCTGCAGAATGACACCATTTGTTAGAAATCCATTACACAGAAGTTAGGTTCTGTTTAAAGTTTGGGCAGTGGCGGCCCTTTAATGAGAGCAGGTGAGCAATTGCACCCCCTAGAATTTTTAAACAAAACAAACCAAGCGGCGGCTAACTGGAAGTAATTAGTTATTACGTATTCATGGTTTGCGGGCCGTGCGATTGACCATCGCAACGTGGCAACACCACTGGTAACGTGCACTCGCCTCTCGCGCGCCGCCGGTCCCCACAGCTGAGATTAGCGAAGCCCGACTGGTGCTCCGTTCATTACATTGGAGGCGCGCATCTTCAATGCTGCAGGATACGTAGCGGGTGAGCAAGTGTTTAGTTTGCTCACGGCCAGCGGTCTGTATACTTATCGGAATCTCCTGTTAGCTGTCTGTTGTAAATAATAATTATAAAATAATGTAACTTTATTTTAAAAAATATAATCACAAAACTCGGAACAAACTAACCAGTGATATCAAAGCTTTACTTCATATAAACGGAAAAAATTGTATATGAAAAATTGTAAACTTAAATTTTAAACTAAAAACTCTAACTTAAAAACTACAGACATGTTTATGGCGAAATCGATACATACATAATTATATAGAAAATATTGACCGCATAACAATAATAATTATGCATTTCCCTTTATAAGAGGATAATAACAATGCATATTAAAAAAAAATCGAAAAACCTACCTATTTATAAACGAAAATGTATTTAAAGAAACGTTGGTTACTAAAATGGGTCTAAATGTCTTATTAGATCTTTTTTATTAAAAACTTTATATTCAATTATTCACATAAAGCACATTTTTTATTTACCCATTTTTTTTGTTTTGACTTGAGTTTCAAGGCTAGGGTTTAGATCATGCAGTTTTTAAGATGTTTTTTTAAACTATATTTATGAATAAACGTTTTATCACAAATGCGGCATTGAATATTATTGTCTGTATTAGAGGTACATTTTTTATATCGCAAACGCGCCAATGTTGTTACATCCTTAGTTTAGAAAGCTTACTGTAAAATGTTTCACATTCGACACACTGGTATTTCAATTTACACAATTTACTTAATAAATGTTTGGTTAAAAAACGATATTAATTTTAATTTTATCACATCACTAAACTAAACACGAACAAGGTGCATGAAATGAAGATGAAGAAGTCAGTATGCCGGTGATTACTACAATATAATCACCTTCGGGAGGGGAGCCAAGTTCAAAAATGACTGGATTTGTGAGTGTGCAATTAAAAATGCTTTGTTTTGTTTTCCGTGTCATTTGTTTGGTGGTGAACCGTCTTGGTCAAAGAACGGAATAAGAGACTTAATTCATCTTAGTGCTAACGTTAGGAAAAAATAACATTCAGAATCTTTTAGATTCATCATATAGAAAAGCAATTCAAAAACACAATGAAGAAGTAACAAAAAATAGGCACGTGTTAAATTTAATAATAAATGGCATTAGATTTTGTGGCGCGTTTGAACTGGCACTTCGGGGGCATAATGAACGCCAAGGGCATTTTTCGGGAATTGATTAATTTTACGGCAGAATTGGATAAATCGCTCAGAGATCGCATCGAAGCAGCACCGGTTTTTAAGGGATTATCAAAAACGATACAGAATGAGCTGCTTGATTCAATGTTGAACGTGTATCATGAACAAGTTGCTAGTCAAATTAAAGCATATCTGTGGTAGCTGATGAAACCACAGATGTGTCCAATCAGTTTCAGTTGGTGGTTATTTTAAGATATATTGTGAACGCGAGACCGGTCGAAAGATTTTGGAAATTTCTTCTGCCTAGTGGACATGATGCTAATTCTTTATCTGCCTCCATCCTTAACGAAATTAGTTTGCTTGTTGATGGCCCAGAAAAACTGATTGCACAGAGCTATAATGGGGCAGCAGTCAGGAGTGGTGCTATTAACGGCGTGCAAAGACATGTCCAAGACCAGTATCCAAGAGCTAATTTTGTACATTGTTATGCACATCAGACAAATCTGATTATGTCACATGCTACATCGAACAATAGTAACTGCAGAATTTTTTTTGCCAATCTGACGGGATTATGTACTTTTTTCTCCACTTCACCACAACGGGCTGCAAGATTGGAAGAATTCGTTCAGAGAAAAAGCTTACCTCGTTCCTCAAAAATAAGATGGGACTTCAATTCTAGGACAGTGAATACAATATTTGAGCACGGGGAAGAAATAATTGAAGGTCTAGAACAAATCGAGAGAGAGGCTACTTTTCAAACTACCATTCAACAATCTGATGCCAATTTGCAAATTTTAGAGGAGGAAAATTTTATCTATTGGTTGACTTTCTTTCATAAAATTGTACCACATGTGGACATATTGTTTAATCAATTACAAAATGTCAATACAGATGCATTAAAAATCAAGAATAATTTAGATAATTTTGAACGCGCTGTTGGAAAAATTCGAACCGAAATCGCTGACGGTGCTGACACAGATAATCAGTTGGTTAAACGACCATCAAAGCGGCGAAGAGTAACTGATGGTAGTCAAAGAAGGAGGGAAGCTATTGAAGTGTGCGATATTATTTTGCTAGAAATAAAAACTAGATTTCGGTTTACAGGGCACTTAATATTAGCAAACTTAATTTCTTTGAAACAGGTCTCCTCTTTTTAAAAAAAATTTCCAGAAGATTGCCTTGAAGAAACTAAAATTTTATCCATGCCTCAATGAAAGCAGACTACGAACTGAATTAAGCGTTCTATATTCTAGGGAAGAATTTAGGCAAAATATGGAAGTCAGTGCTGTAAGTCTAGTAGGTCTTCTGCTGGATGGATTAAGCGACACCTTTAATGAAGTTGTTAAGCTTTTAAAAATTGTCATTACAATCCCAATGACAACGTCCGAATGGGAACGCCAGTTTTCACACTGAAGAGAATACAAACTTTCCTGCAAAATACAATGAAAGAAGACAGATTAAATGCCCTTACTACGTTATCTTGTGAAAAAGAATTTATAAATGCTTTCCCAAACTTTAATGAAAAAGTGATAGAACTGTTCTGCAAGTCAAAGACACGTAAAATGGACTTCGTTTATTGCCAGGTGTAATTAAACTGTGTAGTGTAATATTTACTATTCCCTCAAAACAAACTGTACAGTGAACAGTACCTACCTGGAACAGTATGCCGATGAAACTTATAAGGATTGGGTAAGCGTTTTTGTATTGTACTTTTTAATTTTGAAATTATACATCCCCTATGTGAACCACCTCAAGACGCCACTGAGTTTGGGTTCACTGGTTTAAACACTTGGAATGTGGAAGTATAATTATTATTTATTATAATTAATTAAATTAAAAATTATTATTAATTTTATTAAACACATAAATAAAAATTAAATTATTATAAGTTTTTGTTATGAACAAATAAAAAAAAAAAAATATTAATAATAATTTTTAATTACATAAATAAAAAGTTTACCTCGAGTAAGATTTGAACCTACGATGGCGCAGGTTAGCGCGGTACTCGAGTAAAGTAGGTTCAAATTCTTCTCGAGGTAAACTTTTTATTTCTGTATTTAATAAAATTAATAACAATTTTTAATTACATATTTACCTTTGAACTTATTGGTTCAAAAACTTATAATAATTTAATATTAGTCAAGTTGCTTTGGTATGTGTGAATCCTTGTGATATTGCAGGCTCACATTCCATCAATATAAGTAATTTGATTGTAATCTCATTATATTTGGAATTTACAACAGTTCTACATACATAAAGACAAAATTTACATCGATTGGGGCTTGAACCTTGATGGCGCAGTTGGTTAGCGCGATACTCTAGCAAAGTACAGGTCGTAGGTTTAATAAAATTAATAATAATTTTTAATGGAAGTATAATTAATTGAATGATTTGCACATTTTTAATCCTTACACATTTACAACGTTTTAAGGAATGTTCACAAACTGAACATCATTGTACCTTGAAAACGATAGACATTTTCGTCTATCTTTTCATAACTTGATCAAGAACTATTTGTATATCTTCTCAATCTTCTTTATTATTACCTTATGAACAAAATTAAGTGTTTAGGATAATGTTGAACCAAGTATACTCTCAAGTTTTAATCGCACATCATATTATCTTTTAACTGTAAGAAAAGGAATAAGCTTCAAGAGAGGATTTTCAAAAATACATGTATAATGTTGGTAGCCTATCATTACCAATGCATTGATACGTTTTTTTTTAAGTATACATAGCCCATATGTATACATTTAAGAAAAATTCCCTGTATGTGTTTAATGTGGTAATTTTTTTTGTAATTCACAGACAATGCTGCACATATGCGTTTAGCCGGACCCATTGTGACTACCTATCAAGTAGAAAACAAGAACGAAATTAATTAAAGTAGGATTTTCTAATTTGTTTCACTCACATTACTGAAAACAATTAACCAATAGGATAATTATATCAACTTGCTTCTGGGAGAAAGTCTCTAAAGATACCATTCATACAAAACAATGTTAGATATGAACTAAGTGACATTCATTACAAATGCGAAATAATTATATCAAGTTCCCAAATCCTTAAAGGTCATTTAATACTAAGAAACAAAGTTTTTAAGCTGTTAAACGCTAGTAATATTACAGAACCTTAAGGCATATCAACCATTATATTAATATTTATTATGGTAGATGAAAATAACGTGCGCAGGTACTCTTACGTGTACAAATAAGTCATAAGTAACGATTCGAAGCGATACGCTGCTGGCAACTGTCTGCTAGGGAGATTTATTACACTGTGGACATTGTGAACAGAATGCAGATGTTTTATCCAACGTACAAATATCATTTTACAGTGAAATAACTATGTTTATAACATAAGATAGGAGTAGTTTCGAAAATGCGTACGTTCTATTATTGACATTAAGTTAATGTTTGTTATTTTATTTGATATACGACACTGTAGACATTCAATCAAATGAAACGTCGGTTAAAATGGAACGAAAATCTATCTTCATGTCGTAATGGAGAGATAGACGAGTATTTAGGTAGTTATCGTTTTCATTTTATTTTTATCAAACCTCAGCAGAGTCGTTTACCGATGCTATAAAATTGTAATCCCTCCTATCATTTTTTAAAATGATTGAATTTTATTCAGAACATTTACTGAAATAATAGAACTAAACCTTATTATAACGTCATTCCTAATGAATTATTAAACAGAAATTAAACAATGTGGTTGTATGCATTTTGACTAGTTTACTGTTTTGCTTTTGAATGATAGCTCAAGGTGAAAATAATAGGGAACGAAAACTTACATAAAATGGGATAGAGTTTACAATCTATTAGCAACGCTGTGCTTTATTATCATCCAATTAAAGATTTTCTAGATGTAAACACAATAATGATTTCATTGCGCGATTTTGTGAAGTTTACTGTCGTCTTATGAAAATGTAAACTTTCACCAATATTACATACAATTAAAATACTTGGCTTTTGGTTTTTTAAATGGTGTATTTTTATATTTCTATTATACATAAATTTATACGTTTCGTTAATTACCGTTATCGTCCTCGGCCCTCTTTAACAGTTATTTAAGATGTTTCTGAAATATGAAAAATTTAACAATATTTAATCAAATTACGTTGTACATGCAAAGCTGTGAAAAATTTTAATTTTAAATTGATAGAAGCACAAATAGAAAGACATATCAATTAAAAATCTAGTCAAATCTAACAAAAAAATAGTTTTTTGTTGATAATTGTAATTGTTATTTTACAGTAAATACGTAGCTTGATTTTTAATTTTAATTTTAATTTGAACTACATCTGTTCAATTATTATAGTGCTGTGGAACTTAACATATAATTGGTAAAGCACTTTACTTCAAGGTCTAGGACAAAACAGAGCAAAAAACCTTGACATACCAAAGTTAACATTAAAATTAAGACGTATCATTGTGCCTTTTTTTAATTATAAGATGCCAAAACCTATTTAAACGGAAGTCTTCTTCTTGAATCACTTCATTGGTTAGGATGTTTGTATATCTAAATAGCTTCACATTGTAAAGGAACATAATAATTAGTTTGTTTTGGTAATATTGCCATCAAATTGATTTCCATGTTTTTGCAATTATTTAAAACATGCTCAGTTACCGCAGATTTCTCTGGTTGACCTAACCTACAAAAGCTCATATATTCTCTACGACTTGTATCAAAGCTACGTTTTGTAGTTCCAATGTATATTTTTCTTCAAGAACAAGATAACTTATGCACTCCAGAAGATGATAATGGGTTTGAAAGGACTTTAGGTGACCTTAAATGTACTTTAATTTTCCTTATAGGTTTAAAAACAGTCCTAATGCCATGATTAATTAGGATTTTTTCAATTCTATCGGTAACATTAGTTATAAAAGGGAGAAAAGCACCAACATTAAGTACTAGTTTTTCATTATGGTTATGTCTAGCAGGTGTAAGAACATTATTAATATCTTCAAGTGAATACCCATTAGCTTGTAGTGATTTTGTTAAATATATATATTGATCTTTTCAAAAAGTCAGGATCACAAATTCGTTTTGCTCGATCTACTAACGATTTAGTTACACCAATTGTTTGCTGTGAATGGTGGTTTGATAATTTATGGAGGTATGTATCGGCTTTCGGTAAACCTTAAAAGATAGTGAACTATTAGTTTAAGACATTAGTATGTCAATGAATGGCAAGCTGACATTAGTTTGCTTCTCCATGATGGATGGTTGGATGAATACATACGTAAAACGTGAAATTGACCATTATATCATCCTCTTCAATTTTAAAATGATGTATTTTTTTCAGTGAAGTCCGCAGAATTTTTAATGTAATGGGGTGTGTTTTCCCTATATGAGGTTTTAATAAAAATGTAATATGTATTGCAAGATTGTCCGTAGGAGAACCAATTGCACTAAAAATGGGCCTTTAAGGAATATTATGTTTCTGAAGTTTTGGTATACCATATAGTTTGGTGAAAGAGCTTCAGAGTTAAAGATATTACCAATACTGAAGACTACATTTTATCAAGACGTATAGATTTATGTAAAATATAAAAATACACCATTTAAAGTATTGTAAAGTAAATATTTTATGCATATACGTCTATTATCAATAGATTTAAAATAAATTGTTACAAATTCTAGCTTATGGTTTCATACGTGAGGGGAACTATACTGTTCACAATTAATTAATTAAAAAATAGTCTATTCCTATAGGACAATGATTTTTTTTCTGAGATTCGATTTATTTTAATCTGAGACATTCATAGATTTAAAAAAGCTTTACTCTGATTACTATTTTTTTTATAGTTAGGAAGCCAACGACAGTTGTGAGTCATGATTTTGTCCAGGTCCATTTGTCACGTGCGGGTAACCCAAGTGGTTAGTGAGTGTCATTCGTGACTACTTTGCTATATCAAGGGGCCAATGGGAGTAAGTTTTCCCAAAAGTGGTAAACATTTTTATCTGAGTGAAAGTGACAGTTCATCTAAAAACTGTTGTAAAGTTGTGCAATTCTTTTTTTAGTATCTCTTGATCCGTTATTAATTATTACAGTAATTAAATGTATATAATCATTGTATTCTTTTATATGTAGTATGATATAACGGGTGCCAGCATTTGTCTATCTATGACTTCTTAACAATTCGGCAGAACGATTGTCACTGGAAGGCTTTAACCCAACACTCTAGAAAGTGTAATCCAGCAGTTAGCGAAGTAGTTAGAGCATTTCAATTTGCACTGGACTAGTAAATACGTTGGGAGAGTAATAGTAGGCGCCATGGATTCTCTAAAATACAACCCTGAAAATTTGAAACGGTAGGAAAGAGAGAATGGGAAACCGAAACATTCAAAATCAAATTACAGAATTTTAATTCTGCAGAAAGCAGTAACACACAAAGTAATTAGTTATTTGTAGACGTTATTGTTTACCCCATGCAATAATTATGAATAGAACTGAAAGAAACGTAGACTATTGAGCTAAAGGGTTTATATACTTAAATTTTACATCAAATGCTCGTGGCACAAAGTGTCTACCCTAAATGAAAGATAAATACAAATAAAATAGAATTTACATTAAAGTTCTTTATACATATTTTAATTCTAACTGACATTAAGACACCATAGACAGTTACAAGATCAGCGCTCCAATAGTCACTGAATTATTTAATTCAGCCAATGTAAGTTGACAGATCAAACAATGGTTAACGGTTATTATATGCAAGTTACAATTAGAGAATAAGTAAGTATTATATATAGAATTAGTTCATTTAATCAACTCTCAGTATTGTATATAATCGTACAAGTGATACAATTAAAGAAATCACTATGTTCAATACAATACCTACATATTTTCTACTTGTGCAAACAGACATCAGATTGGTGAATATATTTATCATACGTTGATTACCTTTATAACCAGGTGAAATGAATGTAATTGTAGACTAACTTGATGTCTTCAATGAGAGATATGAAGGCCAAGGGGAGCTGGTGGTGTGTACGTAAAGGAGTTTACATTTACAGTAAGTGACCTTGAATGTAGACAAAAGGTGACATGTAATTTGGGCGAGAATCGCAGTGGTTATTTTCGAACATAACCATAATGTGTATACCATCAGTAGTATAAAATGGTACAGAAAAGACCAGAAGAGGAAAAATAAAAATAAGTAAAAGTACTAAAGCAGTTACAGATGTAAGTTTGATGTGTAAAACTAATTTAAATTACCACATTTAACGCATATATTGATACGAAAAACTTTATTTCCGAGATTTAACTCGTTGAAGTAGGTATGTAGTAACCCTTATTCAATATGTGTTGGCAATCAAATTGTTTAATTAAAAATTAAACGGAGAATTCTAAATCACGTGTTTTTTAATTCAATAGCTTTTTGGAAAGAGATTATCGTATATATTAGATTCTAATTAAACTATTAAGTGCTATACATTTTTATGAAATTTCAATGTATAAGTAATAAAAGAAAGATACAGAACGGTGAGTTAAATAATTATTTATACCCACAAAATACAGAATTACAATTTAATTAGAGAATACATAATATGAATGATATACAAGAGTCAATGGCGTAACATAGGGGTTTTACTTAAGGTAACATTATTATGCATATTACACAACATTTAGTAAACAAATGTGAATGTGCCAGAGATGCGGCCCACGCAAATGAAGTGCATTAGTCAAAATGTGTATAATCGTATGTTCTGAAATCAACCAGTACAATGATTAAATATGTTAGTTTTCATTTGACCGAACACCGAAAACTCTCATAGAAAACACAGCTATCGCCACTCATAGGTTCCTCAGGCAATGAAACTTGCCACTGTAATAACGTTGTCGAAGATTAGCAATCCTACAGGGTTATCGCATTTAGGACCGATTAGTATATTGCCAATCATTTCAAAAATGTTATAATATGAAATAAAATTCAAATGACTAAATATTTTACGCAAAATAACACTGTTCCTGCTACTCAATCTTGTTTCAGGCAATTTTACAGTACATTGACAGCACTTTCAGACATTATCGACGATATTACAAAAGCATGCGATCAAAGTAAAATAGCCATCTTGATTTTACTTGACTGTATTGAGGCATTCGGAAGTCTAAAATACAATACACTTTTGTAAAGGTGAAATCTCTTTGGATTTCACGAACATGCCACACTATTTATAAAAAGTTATTTGCCAGATCGTAGGCAATCCACTAAAATTGGATCAATAACATTTAATAAAGTTTTTTGATTTACATAGCAGATTTTTATAAATCGATGAAGCACTGTAAAATAAGTAAATACGCCGAACAAACTAAAAGAGATGGTGTCTTGCAATTTTAACGCGATGACGTTCCATTACTTTTCATTATTTTAGTACAAACTTTAACGTAACAATTTGAGAGATTTCTTTAATAGATAGTCATATAGATTTGGTTAATATAAGATTATTTGGTTATAAGTTTTGTAATATAAGTAACGTTAGTTAAAGTAAATAAGATCTTTGACAATCATCTATTATCTTCGTTGCTCCTCATTATTTTGCAAGTACGTGAAAAGTACGTGTAACATTATTTTGAAGTTTCTAGAAATCAACGTACCAGCTATAACCCACGGATTCATCGGGATTTGCGACAAAAGGTAATCGAGTTCTTTTATTGTTTGGACTAGCTGTGAACCTTTGCATTTAGGTATTACGACTTTTGATTGACGTTTATAAACACTCCAACGTCCAATTTATTTATGACAAACCCCGATTCTGTCTCACGTAGTACAAAGTATCCTAAACACATAAATTAGTAATACACCCACGCCGTTTATACCACTGAGCCTCCGGCGCCCCATTTCCCTTATCTGTTACTTCCGTTTTACTGCCATTTTCGACCGTAACATATAGCTTAAGCATGATTAGATGGTAGGATGTAAGAAACTATTGGTCTAATGGTCATATTTGGTTTGTGGATTTTTATGAGACTTTGTAGTTTTAGTGATTGTGGGTTCTTGTATAACATTTGTTGTTTCTCTAAATCTGTAAAGCAGTTTTGTAAACTTTGTCTCACATCTTTTTGAAATGTTGTTGTAGGATCTCCATTTAAAATTTCCAAATTTACTTTAATAATAAAATCATTAAGTTTGTGCATATAACTATCATTTGAGTTAATTACCTTTATCTGCTTTAACGTAAACTAAATTATTTCTTTTCATTTTATTCTTAACGGATTTTAGTAAATACTCATATGATTTGATGTTGTAAGTTTTGTTCTTTTTCAACAAAAGTACATTAGTATGATCATTTCTAAGATATTTTAGCAAATAATCTAAACTACGTAATAACAAACAATTTAACGTGAATTTTAAAACATTCTATTAAGAATTATTTAAAACTAATTAATAAACTACAAAACACAAAATTACCACTGCATAATATGCTTGTAAGCTTTGATGCTACTAGTATGTTTTCTAAAATACGCTCTCAAGAATGTATGCGATAATTACATAATTTTTTATTTAATAATAATGTTGAATTAGTTACAAGAATGGAGTTCAATTATTTGATCTCTGTGTTAATCAAAATTTTTCACATTCCATAATAAGATTTGTTCACAAAAAAATGGTTTAGCTATGGTCAGTCCAATTTGACCCATTTTAACTAATATCGTTATGGATAATTTAGGGGACCAAATTTTTGAATTAAATGTTTCTGAGAAGATTGTACTTTGGTTTCGTTATGTTGATGATATTTTAGCATGTTTTGATAGTTCATCAGATTTCATTGATGAGTTTTTAATTAACGATTTACTTTCTAACATAAAATTTACACTAGAGAAAGAACAAAATAGAGCCATTAATTTTCTAGATTTAAACATAAAAATTAATACACAGAACAAGTTTGAGTTCTGCATATTCAAAAACCTACACATACAGACATTACAATTCCAAACGATTTATTTCAAATATAATGGACAATTTAGAAAAAAATCAATCCATTAAAATCGTTTACCCAGTTAAAACAGAACCGCAGCAAATAAATACATATCAATTTCATATTTTGGAAAAATATCAGAAAAAATAGCTCACATATTACAAAAGAATAAGAAGTACAGAGTAGCTTTCAAAACTAATACCCATATTCTTAAACGTTTATTTAATGCGAAAGATTCAACTAACGACATTTTGATGTCGGGTATTTATAAATTGAATAAATTTATATTTGACAAACACTAGGAACGTTGATATTTGATACAAAAATACATTACATATTACAAATATAAACACAGACAAATCAAATAATCACCTTATGACTTTAATAAACAACATGAAATTTTTACATTTTTGTAATAAAAAAGACAAATTAGATGTTTCGAAATTTATAAACATAAATAGAAAGTACCTTGAATGAACGAACAGGTTGATCTTATAGACTCAAGTTTAACAGATATTTTAAATATAGAATTATAATTTACAACTTTGGTGTTTTACCTTAATGATTTTTTACCGTAACTACTTGTTTGTTTTTTTACTTATGTATTTTCTCTGGATAATGTATATATGTTGAATTGAAACGCGTAAAGAATTATATAAAAGAAATTGTGGAATTATAGTGTATTTAAAACAGCGCAATCAAATAAAAATGTTTACAGTATTGGATGTCTATCTTGCACAAAATGGAAAATTGAATTAAAACGTTTTGAGTTTATTTATTTAATTTATGACCCTTTACTTCTATAGCGCGTTCAAACCTCCAAATTCAGTATGGGGCTTATGAAAAACAGAGCAGGAGTGCCAAAATGTTTATGCCAATAGATTACTGCGCCTATAATACCGTATTACGGTTATAATCATACTATATCTACGGTATTAGAGACAATTTCTAACTTCAAAATTAATAAAAATATTTGCAATGCAATACAAATTTAGATAAATCTGCAATGTACTTTTCGCCACGCCATCGTTGGAACTTTTCTACCCTCCTCCTGTGATAAGAAGCATTGTCAATAACGGTAATTTTCGTTGTATATTTGGAATGAGTTGATTGATAAACCACTTCTCATAAGTGGCTGCATCCATTTCATTGTGCACATCGGTTGTGTTCTTTTTGCAGAGGAAAGCAAGTTCCGCACCAGGAATAAAACCATTATCGCCACCAGCATGAACTAAGGCAAATCGGGGTCCAAGACCACTTGGTGATTTTAAACCTGTACTGAGCCCACCACTTTCAATAGTGGTGTCACACCATGCCTTACTGCGTGCCCCACGTTAACCCACGATTCATCGTTGTATATAATATATTTACCTAAAAAGTGAACATTGTTAATTATGCGAAATACGATATTATTTTATAAACATGTAATTAGAGATCGAATAAACGGACTAAGTACCTTCTTCTCGGAACTTTCTGATGCATCTTAAGCATTTATGCCTCCATTTTATAATGTCATCACGTTTAGCAAGGATACTCTTGCGTCGCATCTTTAGAAACTCAAAACCCATATCTTTCAAGAGGTTGAATAGTGTACTGTGTTTAAAATTTTGTAGATCATCATCAGCATTAATGGAAGAAAGGATACGATTCATCGTTGGTGGAATGTTTGCAATGAAAAAGTTGTGCACTTTACGTAGAATAATTGACTGTATATTCTGGTCATATACATGAAGACGATCATTGAGTTGTGCACCTTTTGATTTCATGTGTTTTTTCGGACTAGCTACTGCTCCGGTTTGGTCCTCCTTTTTGATAGCATAGATACTACGCTCTGTGCAATATAAAGCTTTGCTGGCTTCGGTAACAGCTGCACTAACACTCGTTGTGGCCAAGAAATAATTAAGTACTTTGATAATGAGGCATTTCTCGTTACGGCTGAAGTGTTTTCCACTATGTCGTTTTATGTTTTCTGGATCACAATCAGCTTCCATCTTCATACGATACAAAATTCAACAAAATAACCTCAATCATACAATTATAGAAATTATTCATCATTACCTTATAAGACGCGTGAATGAGATGTAGGCATAGAACGATTTTTAATAAATGGAGTTAGCTTAATTCGATATATATCATAGAAGAAGCAAACAATAAATATGAAAGTATACGGAGTTGATATTGCTTTATTAAATTACATTTTACGTTTGACAACATCGCTATGAAGAACAAGGATACCGTTATTTAGAAATTACTAAAGATAGTAAAAGACAGAGCTACTCCATAAGAACTCGTACTGAATTTGGAGGTTTGGACAGACTTTAGTATGATAGATTGAACAATATGAATGTCAGATTACGAATATAAAACTGGCTTAAAAATCTGATTCGAGCCTTATGTAAGGCAGTATTATAAAAAAGGTTATTATACAATTTATTGTGATGATATTCGCCGTATAAAATCGCTAATTTAAAGCTGAAGTTGGTAGTACTGCCACTCACTTTTAAAATCTAACTATTAACAGTCTATTATTAAGCATTTTCTGTGGCACAACCTCAAAAGTTCAATTTATGCTTTTGTTGGAAATTATTGTTTTATAATTATAATATTGTATAGTTTGTTTCAGTTACTACTAGTTTAAATCATTAAAGTGCACTTTGAGTTACGCTAATCGTAATAAATATAAACAGAGTTTGTTTACCTTGTACACATACTAGAACATAGTTTGTGCTGAGAATTATTATTGTGGATAATCAACAACACTACGCTAAAGGTGAAATACATCTTTATTTAAATACACAAAATAAACAAAATAAATAAAAATATACAAAATATATTTACTATTTTACAGGTTACGAGTATTAATCTTTAACGATATCTTCAACTCTTAATCAAGATTCCTTAGTAAAGCTTTTGCTTCCGTTTAAAATACTTGCTGATAAACTCGTAACTTGAGTTTTAGATTTAATTCGCTTTCGATTTCAGGATTTATTTATTTTTCCTTTAAGTCTAAATGTAGAGTTAGGATTCGAACTAAATTATTTACCATTTCAACTTTTAGTACCTTCTATACTTTCTTATATTTTTATTTTCTCAAGTAATGCACTTTATGTGTACACGATTAGTTTATGCTTGGTTAGTTACATTTGATAATCAATAAATTCTTTTCATTTAATTTGTAGTGTTATTTTTGGCATCTGAAACAGACCCTAAAAATATAATCATTGACTGCTTTAATAAATAGTACAGTTTAGAAAAACAATTAGGTACTGATGGATGTAACTCGCATAGGCTGGTGATTTGTAATCAGCATTTAAGAAAATTTTTGAAAACTTGAGTACGCAATATATATGCTTTCTCATATACGTACGTATAAAGAGAAAGCTATGTAATCGGTTTAAATTTTCAAACACTCTTTTACATTTCACGACGTTTTGTTGCCTAAACAATATGAAAAACACATTTTTAGAAAAGGAAATTCCGTGTCTGATTGTGTGTCTGTGTGTGAGTGTGTGCGATATCTTTTGAAACATTAAAGCTATCGATAAAAACAAGTTTTTAGGGGATTAAAAAATTAAAAAAATTCATTGCTTCAAATTTTAAAAAGTTACATAATTAAAAAAAACAAACAAATACTTTTTCTGTATTATAAGTGCTTTGTAACTATGGTTTCATATTAGTTGAGTTGATCGGCCTATTTCCACAGTTTTTGGTTTTTGAACGCGACCTTTCGGAAGCAAACTCTGCTTGCGTCATCAGACTAAGCCTTAAGAAGGACTGTTTTCGCACTTGAGTCGAATTCATATGCTATGATTTTGTTCCAAGCACTTGACTACTCTCAGGTTCGAACTTGGTACCTTTCACTTACAAGTCTTACACTTTACCGCTGAGCAACTGAGTAATCCAATATATATATATATATATATATATATATATATATATATATATATGTATATGCTTTATGTTGCATAGAGCGTAGTATCTATGCTATCAAAAAGGAAAACCAAACCGGAGCAGTAGCTAGTCCGAAAAAACGCATGAAACGAAAAGGTGCACAACTCAATGATCGTCTTCATGTATATGACCAGAATATACAGTCAATTATTCCACGTAAAGTGCACAACTTTTTCACTGAAAACATTCTACCAACGATGAATAGTATCCTTTCTTCCATTAATGCTGATGATGATCTACCAAATTTTAAACGCAGTACAGTATTCAACCTCTTGAAAGATATGGGTTTTGAGTTTCTAAAGTTGCGACGCAAGAGTATCCTTGTTGAACACTATAAGATGGAGGCGTAAATCTTAAGATACATCAGAAAGTTCCGAGAAGAATGTACTTAGTCTGTTTATTCGATCTCTAATTACATGTTTATACAATAATGTCGTATTTCGCATAAATAACAATATTCACTTTTAAGTAAATATATTAATCATGGGTTAACGTGGGGCACACAGTAAGGCACGGTGTGACACCAATATTGAAAGTGGTGGGCTCAGTACAGGTTTAAAATCACCAAGTGGTCTTGGATCCGTTTTGCATTAGTTCATGCTGGTGGCGATAATGGTTTTATTCCTGGTGCGGAACTTACTTTCCTCTGTAAAAAGAACACAGCTTATGTGCACAATGAAGTTGATGCAGACACTTACGAGAAGTGGTGTATCAATCAACTCATTCTAAATGTACTACCAAATTCAATTATCGTTATTGACAATACTTCTTATCACAGCAAGAAGGTAGAAAAGTACAACAATGGCGTGGGAAAAGAACAAATTGTAGATTGGATTAGTAAGGAAGAAATGCCCATTGAAGATAACATGATGAATCAAGACCTATTGGCTACTGTAGCACAAGTGAGGCATCTATATGACAAGAATAAACTTGATGTTACGGCACAAGAAAGAGGTGATGAGGTTGTCCGTTTGCATCCTTACCACTGCGAATTAAACCCAATAAAAATGGCGTAGTTACGAAAAAGTGACGATTGAAAATTGGAAACATTATATAAGTTATGTAAAGATTATTGAAGGTAAGATGTGGGTGGCTTCTCAATATGATATTCAGAGTTTATAATCAACGTTACAGAATCATCATCCAAAAACCTAGAAATCGATTCGAGCGATTAAACTGTACTGAAAAACAAAAAAATACTAAAATACGAGGTGTGGATTTTAAATCAAAATAAAATGTTTTACAGCATCAGTCTCCTTATTTAATAGACACACTTCCTATATTATATCAAAATAAAATGTTTTACAGCGCCAGTCTCGTTATTTAATAGCCACGCTTTCTATATTATATTACAATGGAAATAAATGATGCAGCTGTAATCAAACTTTAATAAAATTATTATTTTATTTATATACCGCAAACTCCTTCCGTAGCTAAAGGATAAAGTTACCATTTGCTCATGCTGTTGCTTATAGAGCTTCTTTCACAATCCCATGTACAGGGTAATGTACCCCTACATTACATACGCCTACTTCGTTTTCTAAAAAATACAGTTCAAAGATTCGATTTGGATAGATTAAGCGTAGTCTTTTTCGGTATGTTCATAAGTACATTGCAGATTTATCTAAAATTGTATTGCATTGCAAATATTTTTATTAATTTCGAGGTTGTTCCAAGCACGTGACTACTCTCAGATTCGAACTTGGTACCTTTCACTTACAAGTCTGACACCTTTACCGCTGAGCCACTGAGTAAATAATATATATATATATATATATATATATATATTATATATATATATATATATATATATATATATATATATATATATATATATATATATATACGTGGTTACGCAGTAGTTTATTGCGCATGTTGCGCCGTAACTTATCACGCAGGTGTATTACGCTTAAGCTCTCGCATTATTGGAATCCATATGGGTTTCATTTCCAAACTAGCTTGGCTTATTGGATTTTCTGCTAGTGCGATGTATGTGGCTTATTTACGTTTCCGGCGAGTTGAATTCTCGTCCTTTGCCGCTCTCTGTATGTTATCCCATTGAATGCGATTCTAGACATGTTCGAAGATTCTTGATTTTTCTGTTTCGCCCTTGCGGACGTTGTTCTTATGTTCCTGTGTTCTCACTTTGAGTGGTCTACTGCTCTCTCCTATGTATGCTCTGCCGAATTCGCATGGTAGGTTGTATACACAATTCTTGGAATTCTGATCTTCATTGTGTGGGTTGGTTTGGTTAGTATTCCACTGAGCGTTCTGGTCGATTTGAAGGAAGTGCGTATCTTGTATTTGCTGCCTATCCTACGTATTTTGTCTGAGGTAGCTTGTATATACAGGCATGGAAAAACATTATTGCGGGTCTCACTTATGATAAGCTAGAAAGGAAACCAATAAGCATTATATGAGTGTGAGAGAGACATAACTTTACCGATGTTGCCACTTGTACATATTTGCATGTAGGCACAAAATATGAACTACTTAAGTCTCCTTCAATCTAGCTTCAACATTTATAACGAAACCGAAGCAATTAAGATGATATTGAAAAGTCGCGTGTTCTTTGAAACTATTAAGTAAATACTTTACACTTAAATATTAAATGATAATACCTCAAACATTGTAATTGTGAATTTGTGACATGGTTCGATTACTCCTCGTAAGAAGAATCAAGAAGAAACTTACGAGAGCTACAAACAAGAACATTAACATTTACATTGATAGTATAACTTAAGTTTAAGGTTTAACGCATTATAATTCTTATTGAAAACCCACGTTTTTTAAAAATGAACAGAATATACTTTTTTCAAAACTCCTTGCACAAGGCAGTAATCCAATCTGTGATAAAATTCAGTTCGGGGTAGTAATTGCACTTCTCATATCAATTATAATTTTATCTATTCTACCAATATTAAAAAAATACAAAGAAATTAATTTTATCCAATAAATAAAATCTTAATTTGATCATTTTTAGTAATCATTTTAATATTAACATGAATTGGAGCTAAACCCGTTAAAGATCCATTTATTTTAACAGGATAAATTATAACTTCATTATATATTTTATTTTTTCCAATTACATACTTAATATCAAAACTATGAGATAAAATTATATTTAATTAAGTTAATGAACTTGTTTAAGTGCATATATTGAAAATATAATAAAGAGCTTATATGCTCTATTAACTTTACTTGAATTAATTAACTAAATAATTTGGACAAAAATATACCATTCGGGACTTGCAAAAACACTGATTTTCAATTCTCGTTGACAGTAGCAATTAAATGTGTCATTGATACTAGCCTACTCAAAAGACGCGTGTATGGCATCAGCGCTTCTAGTTTGTTGTGTATTCTATCTCACTTCGCACGTGAACTGATTGTACTGTCTTTGTTTTACTTATTATAAGTCACACCCGCGATAATATTTTTTCATACCTGTATATGGTATTATCGCTGTATATTTAAGTTCTTCTTTTCCAGTTGTTCCCCTTTCCCTGTTTAGGTTAGGTGTTAGATCGGGGTAGCCATTTTCTTTGAATGTTTTAGCGATATTTTCTTTTTCTTTGTTCAATTCCTCTTGTTTTGATCATATTGTTTTCGCTTCATCGTACAAGCATTTTGCCACGTTTTTGTGGTGATTTAGTGTAGGTACCTTCCCGTATGGGTAGGTTTCCTGTATACACTTGTCGTGAAAGTGTTGTCATTCCTGTGTACAGGTAGATCCAGGAATGGCAGTTTTTGTTCCGACTCCAATTCCATTGTGAATTTTATAGATGGTGCGCGGATAGTTAGATGATCTATAGGAATTCATCTAACTTATACTTGCCGTGTTGCCTAACTGCGAAGGTATCGTCAATGTATGTAAGCCACATCCTTTGTTTTTTCGTGAATTCTGATATCGCTTGGTCTTCAAAGACTTTATATATATATATATATATATATATATATATATATATATATATATATATCGAATTTTTGCTCATAACTTCGAGGGCGTATTCTACTTTAAAAATAATATAAGTTTTCGATATAAACATATATCCAAAATCCTTCATTTCAAGATACAGGGTGTCAAAGTTTTGTAAAATTTTTCGATTTGTTTTAATAGCTTGCACAGTTTTTCAGATATTGATTGGAAATTTGGTACAGTTATTACCTTATCAAGAAGCATTAATTTGAGTATTTGAAATTTTTTTAAATTCTACAGGGTGGTCCATTTTTGGGGGTGTCGGTACCTTAATCCCCCACAAACTTTTTTGTGGTACGCCCCTGGTGTATTTTGATTGCAGATTTAGATTTCTTATTCAATTTAGAAAAAATTGTGTTTCTTGAGTTTTTTTCGTAAAATGAAATCAATTTGAATTAATGCACATTTGGCAACGACGATATGTTGAGTTTACAGCATCGGATAATTGATGTGGTCTATTGCGCAGGGTCTCACATGATTCCTCGATAATCGCATGTAGCTGCTCTTCTGTATCAACTGGAGTAGCATGCACTACGTCTTTAAGATACCGCCACACAAAAAAGTCGAGGACGGTCAAATCCACTTTTGCGGAAAATTTATATCGCACCATTCGCGTACGTTTCTTCCAAAATGTGCTGGTGCACCATCCATTTGTAGCCAAGCTTCGTGCCTTAAATCTAGCGGAACATCTTCCAAACAAATGGGCAAATCATTTTCAAGAAAATTCAAAAATACTTGTGAATTTACCCGGAGGGGAAGGAAAAATGGACCACACAAGATATTATCAATGACTCCCAACCATACATTTAAGCTAAATTCGGTCTGGAAGGACCGCGGCCTGATTTGATGTGGGTTCTGATTGCTCCAAACATGGAGGTTATGGTAGTTTACTACCCCTCGGCGAGTAAATGTAGACTCATCCGTCCACAATATTTTCAGTAAAAATGAGTTTTCTCTTTCAACCGATCTTATAATCCAGTTGCAAAATTCCATTCGTTTTGGACCATCTCCAGGCCTTAGATGTTGCACGGGTTGTAAGTGAAATGATTTTCTGTTAGCCTTATGCAATGTTCGTAAAACTTTACTTTTGGATACCCGTAGGTTTTGAGCATTCAGTTGTTTTGCAGCAGCACAAGAACTTAAGCAATCATTATTGTTAAACAAACGCAATATTTCAGGTCTATGTCTGTCATTCCGTATATCATGACCTCTTAGGGGCGTGCCACAAAAAAGTTTGTGGAGGATTAAGGTACCGACGCCCCCAAAAATGGACCACCCTGTAGAATTTAAAAATATTTAAAATACTCAAATTAATGCTTCTTGATAAGGTAATAACGTTATCAAATTTCAAATCAATATCTGAAAAACTGTGGAAGCTATTAAAACAAATCGAAAAAATTTACAAAACTTTGACACTCTATCTTGGAAACGAAGGATTTTTGGATATATGTTTATATCGAAAACTTATATTATTTTTAAAGTAGAATACGCCCTCGAAGTTATGAGCATAAATTCACCTTATATATATATATATATATATATATATATATATATATATATATATATATATATATATATATATATATATATATATATATATATATTCGTTAATATTGAAGATAGAATGTCGGTTAAATGGGAAAGTAAATTCTCGTATCATGTGATACATCGCTGAAAAGGTGATAAAAAATACTATTCGATAATGTAAAATCCAAGATGGCGTCCATATGAAAAACAATAGTTAGTGTATGTATTTCAAAACAAATGACTGTAGATAAATTTTGGTACTTTTTTAAAATTGTCTTTTAAAAGTGTCATAATAATGTACAAATCAAAATGTTGTCAGACTTCAAATAAAAGAGCTACAGGGGTAGTAGAAAATGCACAATTTTGTTTTCTTCAATTATTTCAAAAATAAATCTGACTTTACCATGATGATAGCCATAAAATTCTCTAAAACTTTTCCCATTTAACCGACATTCTATCTTCAATATTAACGAATATAGCAATACATGCATGCTGAATCTCGGACACACTGTATATATATATATATATATATATATATATATATATATATATATATATATATATATATACAGGGTGAGTCAGTTTTTGTAGACAAACTTTAACAGGAGATAGAACACATGTTTCTAAAAGAAAAGTTCCTATAAACATATGTCGTAGAAGGCTTCGTTTTCGAGATACAGGGTGTTGAATATAATTTTTTTCTCAAATTTTCATTATAACTCATAAACGAATGCTTAGATTTTTTCATGTTGGGGATAATGTCTATTAATTAAGGGCATAAAACAAGCGATAAGAATGTTCACAAACTTGCACAGTGGCGGAGTGGAGGATGCTCAACCCCTTTCATAAACAGAACTTCTACGCCAATGACTATTTTTAAAAACTGTTATTTTCATTATCTACATACAGTTTAACAAAATAATGTACCTTCTTCTGTTTCGAAATTCCTGTGCGTTTCCGAGTTATTTTGATTTTTAGTGTTTGATGTGGTACTAAGTTAAGTAATGTGCTTTATGTGAATAATTGAATATAAAGTTTTAATAAAAAGATATAATATACAGGGTGCTTCAGGTAAACCGACAGATTACCCGCAAATAAAGGCACTTGCATTCGAAATAACAGGTTTACTGGGTCTAACGCTTTTAAACTTTGGAACCACTGTAGATTTTTCATCTTTGGTACAGGTATGTCAAAATCCCAATCGTCCACTGCAAAAATTTGAGTCAAAATACAGATCAGTCTTTAGGAAAATTTTAAAATTTGATAGTTCTAAAACAACACCTGTACATCAGATTTTTAAAATTGAACCGAATATTTTAAAAGTACGGAAAAATAAGTTTCACTGAAATATTTTATAAGTGCGCATTTCATTCTACTAATAAAATGTTTAAAGCCAAAATTCAATAAATGGAGTATTATTGCTTAACATACTTACTTATCAATTTTAAATATTTACAACTAAAACAAGATAATTTAAAATATATGTCGATTTTTTTATGCGGTGTTTAAAAATATGCTAAGTATCATCGGATACTTAGCATATTTTAAAACGCCAATAATTTAAAATGTAAAGATTAAGTTGTTGAAAAATGAAATATATTTAACTGAATATGTTTTCAAAAAGAACTACGTAAGTAAATATTTTAACAAAATGTATACAAATCAATTAAAAAAAAAGCGCATATATATAAAATAGTTTCTAAGATTGCAAACACCATCCCTGGTAAATATGGCTTCATCGGTGAATAACACCTACTAATTATTATTCTCGTTCTTAGTATCTACCGACTAAAATTTAACTTTAATTCAAAATTACGAGGTTCCAATCTCTGCACCTCTTGAATTTGATATGGGTGTAAACAAAATTTTTGTAATCTTCTTCAAATGGTAGTATGGGGTACATACAAATATTTCAAAGTATGTATAAGAGACAACTATAGGCGGTTCTAAAATGATAACTATTGGTGGTAACGAATTTTAATTTAAAATTGTAATAATATGTAACATAAAATGTACGCTGTTAAAAATATTCGTGAAATATTAGAGTTTTGTTTTCTAAATATGGGGTCTAATTTTAATATTCTAACATACATGTTGGGACTTACCAGATGCTACGATTTTTTAGGACAATCCTGGAATTTAGCTTAGCTCTTACAATCTATAGAATGGTTCTAAAGTTATGGCGCAAAATGACAATAACGCATTAATGAATTTTGGCTTTAATAATTTTAGTTATATATATATATATATATATATATATATATATATATATATATATATATATATATATATATATATTCGTTAATATTGAAGATAGAATGTCGGTTAAATGGGAAAGTAAATTCTCGTATCATGTGATACATCGCTGAAAAGGTGATAAAAATACTATTCGATAATGTAAAATCCAAGATGGCGTCCATATGAAAAACAATAGTTAGTGTATGTATTTCAAAAACAAATGACTGTAGATAAATTTTGGTACTTTTTTTAAAATTGTCTTTTAAAAGTGTCATAATAATGTACAAATCAAAATGTTGTCAGACTTCAAATAAAAGAGCTACAGGGGGTAGTAGAAAATGCACAATTTTTGTTTTCTTCAATTATTTCAAAAATAAATCTGACTTTACCATGATGATAGCCATAAAATTCTCTAAAACTTTTCCCATTTAACCGACATTCTATCTTCAATATTAACGAATATAGCAATACATGCATGCTGAATCTCGGACACACTATATATATATATATATATATATATATATATATATATATACAGGGTGAGTCAGTTTTTTGTAGACAAACTTTAACAGGAGATAGAACACATGTTTCTAAAAAGAAAAGTTCCTATAAACATATGTCGTAGAAGGCTTCGTTTTCGAGATACAGGGTGTTGAATATAATTTTTTTCTCAAACTTTCATTATAACTCATAAACGAATGCTTAGATTTTTTCATGTTGGGGGGATAATGTCTATTAATTAAGGGGCATAAAACAAGCGATAAGAATGTTCACAAACTTGCACAGTGGCGGAGTGGAGGGAGTGCTCAACCCCTTTCATAAACAGAACTTCTACGCCAATGACTATTTTTTAAAAAACTGTTATTTTCATTATCTACATACAGTTTAACAAAAATAATGTACCTTCTTCTGTTTCGAAATTCCTGTGCGTTTCCGAGTTATTTTGATTTTTAGTGTTTGATGTGGTACTAAGTTAAGTAATGTGCTTTATGTGAATAATTGAATATAAAGTTTTTAATAAAAAAGATATAATATACAGGGTGCTTCATAGGTAAACCGACAGATTACCCGCAAATAAAGGGCACTTGGGCGATTCGAAATAACAGGTTTACTGGGTCTAACGCTTTTAAACTTTGGAACCACCCTGTAGATTTTTTCATCTTTGGTACAGGTATATGGCATCAAAATCCCAATCGTCCACTGCAAAAATTTGAGTCAAAATACAGATCAGTCTTTAGGAAAATTTTTAAAATTTGATAGTTCCTAAAACAACACCCTGTACATCAGATTTTTAAAAATTGAACCGAATATTTTAAAAGTACGGAAAAAAATAAGTTTCACTGAAATATTTTTATAAGTGCGCATTTCATTCTACTAATAAAATGTTTAAAGCCAAAATTCAATAAATGGAGTATTATTGCTTAACACTACTTACTTATCAATTTTTAAATATTTACAACTAAAACAAGGGGATAATTTAAAATATATGTGTCGAGTTTTTTTATGCGGTGTTTTAAAAATATGCTAAGTATCATCGGATACTTAGCATATTTTTAAAACGCCGATGATAATTTTTTTAAAATGTAAAGATTAAGTTGTTGAAAAAATGAAATATATTTAACTGAATATGTTTTCAAAAAGAACTACACGTAAGTAAATATTTTAACAAAATGTATACAAATCAATTAAAAAAAAAGCGCATATATATAAAATAGTTTCTAAGATTGCAAACATCATCCCTGGTAAATATGGCTTCATCGGTGAATAAACACCTACTAAAAATTCTTCTCGTTCTTAGTATCCACCGACTAAAATTTAACCTTAATTCAAAATTACGAGGTTCCAATCTCTGCACCTCTTGAATTTGATATGGGTGTAAACTAAATTTTTGTAATCTTCTTCAAACGGCAGTATGGGGTACATACAAATATTTCAAAGTATGCATAAGAGGCAACTATAGGCCGTTCTAAAATGATAACTATTGGTGGTAACGAATTTTAATTTAAAATTGTAAAAATATGTAACATAAAATGTACGCTGTTAAAAATATTCGTGAAATATTAGAGTTTTTTGTTTTTCTAAATATGCGGTCTAATTTTTAATATTCTAACATACAGGGTGTTGGGACTTACCCGAATGCTACGATTTTTTTAGGACAATCCTGGAATTTAGCTTAAGCTCTTACAATCTATAGAATGGTTCTAAAGTTATGGCGCAGGGAAATGACAATAATGCATTTAATGAATTTTGGCTTTAATAATTTTAGTATATATATATATATATATATATATATATATGTATATATATATATATATATATATATATATATATATATATATATATATATATCAGTTATACCCATACACCAAATATGAAAGAAATCTACAGAACGCTTTTAAAGTTAGGGCTCAGGAAAATGTTAATAATCCATTTATCGAATTTTGGCTTTAAAGATTTTATTAATAGAATGAAATGCGCACTTATAAAAATATTTCAGTGTAACTTATTTTTTTCCGTACTATTCGGTCCAATTTTTAAAAATCTGATATACAGGGTGTTGTTTTGGAAATTATCAAATATAAAAAATTTTCCTAAAGACGGACCTGGATTTTTACTCAAATTTTTGGCTTATAAAATATCGGACTAAATTGATAAAACACCCTATACCTCAGTTCTTAAAAGCGTTAGGCCCAGTAAACCGAGATTATTTCGAATCGCCCAAGTGCTCGTTATTTGCGAGTAACGTATGTCGGTTTACCTATGAAACACTATCTATAACATTTCTGAAATTAAGCGTTTACTAAAATTTTTTTAACAGCATTATGTTTTTCTCTTCTTGCACTGATCCTGTATAAATCGTAAAAATAAACTGGGACATCAGTGCAAGAAGATAAGAACATGTAAATGCTGTTAAAAAAGGTCAAATTAGCTCATCTTTGGCACAACACGTACAAACATCAGGCCATAAAATTGACTTTCAAAGCACTTCAATGCTAGCCAACATAGAACATTACAAATCTCGCATCATCAGAGAGGCTATCGAAATAGAGAAGCACATAGATAACCTCAATACCAGGTATGATGGATATATATATATATATATATATATATATATACAGGGTGATTCTTTGGGAGTTCTAATTAGACGTTTTAGAGAAATTTGACATAATTAAAATCTGAAACTTTGGGGTATGGGGTTTTCGGATATGCCCAGTTGATCTAAAATATTTAGAGTCTTCTACCACTTCCGGTTATACCGGAAGTTGGCTAAAACTTCCTTATTTTAAATAGAACACCCTGTATATTATTACGTATTTCGATAAAGCTACTTTTGAGGATTCTCTCAATATACGATTTTGCTACCTTATACCGAGTGTTTTATGAGATGTGACCAATTTTAATACGAGACAGTGTCTGGTTTGACACACTGTATCTTTATAAATACTAAAAAGGGAAACAATCTGGTTGGTAAAAATCTTTTTAGTATCACCTATTTTAATAAAACTTTAACATTTTGTGGATAAACTAATGTTTAATGTGCGAGGTGATCCAAAACGCGTACTAAAACATTTCTCAACTTTCTTAAATGGATCACCCTGTATTTTATAACGTTATTAGAAAGAGCTTTAACTGTTCTTTAAGTTTCATTAACCACTCCATATACCTAAATCGAGCCGTTATTGGGGTATTTAGCTTTTAATGTATGGAATAATGATTTGTATTCTGATTTTGATTATTATTGTATAGTGTACCGTGAAAATTTTAGTTGACAGTTCCCAGTTTGCGTCTAAAATTCTAGATAGATAAACAAGTTAACATTTTTCCTATTGTAGAAAGTTTAAGATTTAAAGTATACTTAAGGATAATGCCCCAGATCAGGATACACTAATGAAGATTTCATTAATTTATTACTAATTCACGGAGAATGCCACAAAATCGCAGCCAGAACATGTCGTATTTTTGCAGAACGATACCCTGACTTACCTCCTCCAACTAATAAAACCATTGATGCCGTTATGAATAATTTGCAAGAGTATGGATCATTTAGAGCACAAACTATTAGAGATAAGCCGATAGTCAATAATGAAGATAATGAGGTAAACGTTTTGGCATTTTTAACTGCATATCTGAATGCTTCCATAAGAGATGTAACGCATCATTTGCGATTGTCATTTTCAACAATTCAAAGAATTTTAAAAAAACATAAGTGGAGACCTTATTCCTACACCACTGTACATTCCCTAAATAATACAGATTTATGAAAAAGGATTAACTTTTGTGAATGGCTTATTATGCAGAAAGATGGGGATGAAGATTTTTTAAGTAGTATCATTTGGGTTGACGAGGCAAAATTTACGAATAATGGCATGTCCAACAGGCATAATTGTCACTACTGGGCAACTGAAAATCTCCATCTAAAAAGGGCAAGAGCATTTCAAGAAAGATGGTCCTTTAACGTGTTTTGTGCAGTAAAAGGTAGGTAGGCATAAAATTTAAAATAGGGTAAAAGGCAGGTGCTTAAATCCTAGATCTTTGTCTTTAGTCTTTGATAATTGTTTAAGGTGATCGAATTTTATGTGTCCACTTCTACGACGAAAACCTTACTGGACAAGGGTATTTGGAAATTTTAAGAAATGTGGTTCAACCAAATTTGGTCAATTTGCCAGCGATAGAGAGAAATCAAGCATGGTACCAACAAGAAGGCGCGACACCGCACAGTACCAGAGCCGTTTGCCGATGTCTGGACGAAATCTTTGATGGAAGGTGGATAGCAAATAAAGGTCCATATCTGTGGCCTCCACGTTCTCCTGATTTGACCCCCTTAGACTTTTTCATTTGGGGATTTATAAAAAATAAAGTTTACGAGAATCCTCAAACAAGACACAATAGAAAGGGTTCGGAATGCATTTGCGTCACTAACACTAGTGCAGATTAGACAGGCAACAATGACTTCCATACTTCAAAGAGCTAATAAATGTTTGCAGCAACAAGGAGATGTTTTTGAGCATATACTTTAAATGTTACATTTGATTTTATACATATTATTTTACATTTTGATTTCTTTGATGTTTTAATGTAATATTTTGTGCTATAAAACTAAATACCCCAATAAAGGTTCGATTTAGGTATAGGGAGTGGTTAATGAAACTTAAAGAACAGTTAAAGCTCCTTCTAATATAAAATACAGGGTGATCCATTTAAGAAAGTGGAGAATTGTTTTAGTACGCGTTTTGAATCACCTCGTACATTAAAAATTATTTTATCCACAAAATGTTAAAGTTTTATTAAAATAGATGATACTAAAGAAATTTTTACCAACCAGATTGTTTCTCTTTTTATTATTTATAAAGATACAGTGTGTCAAACCGGACACTGTTTCGTATTAAAATTGGTCATATCTTAAAAACACTGGTATAAGGCAGCAAAACCGTATATTGAGAGAATCCTCAAAAGTAGTTTTTATCGAAATACGTAATAATATACAGGGTGTTCTATTTAAAATAAAGTTTAGCCAACTTCCGGTATAACCGGAAGTGGTAGAAGACTAAATATTTTAGATCAACTGGGCATATCCGAAAACCCATACCCCAAATTTTCACATTTTAATTATTCAATAAAAATATATAAAATATATATATATATATATATATATATATATTATATATATATATATATATATATATATATATAACAATAATCAGGAATTTTAAGCAAAACTAAATTTCCACGCTTATAAAAAGATAGCAACAACATCATTTAGCGTATTCGTAACAATTTTGAGCTTTTCCGGTATCTCTAGGGTGTAAACATCCAAAATTATTGCAACAAATCGATAAATTATAATATCACCTGGTATTTATTGACCACAAAGAAGTTTGTTATAACCATAAATACGAAATTGATTCTATAGTTGATTGGGATTATATGACAAGACAAAACACTGTTGTATCAACAATGATGACTTCATTATTGGACATTTAGTAATTTTCAGTTTCTTAAATGTCAAAAGTATTGCGACATGTATCTATTATTTTACTTTTGTAGTAGTTTTTGTGGGCAATCCGACATCACATTTAGAATTTTTTATCGCCAATTCAAAAACTATTTCAATGGATAACATAAAAAATCAGAATCTTTAACTTTCTAAAAGGAAAATGAAGCAACAACAGAATGCAGGTTCTCAAACGTCCTTAAAAAACGAATACAAACATTTCTATCTAATCTGTTTTATGAAGGATTGAAGGCAGGACTATACGAAGTAATTCTTATAAAAAAAGATGTAAAATTATAAGGAGAATCGACAAGTAAAATAATATATAGGGTCTTCTATTTAAAAATCAAAAGTTCTATATTGTACCGCTTTTATATTACACCCTGTAGAAACCAAACTATTTTTAGATTATGCAGCTTATGAAAATAGACAACTTTCGTATTTAAACTTATCTTCTAAGTTTAATGGCTAAGGAGCTATCGACCGAATACACATTATTGGGACACCCTGTATATATACAGGGTGAGTCAGTTTTTTGTAGACAAACTTTAACAGGAGGTAGAACACATGTTTCTAAAAAGAAAAGTTCCTATAAACATATGTCGTAGAAGGCTTCGTTTCCGAGATACAGGGTGTTGAATATAATTTTTTTTTCTCAAATTTTCATTATAACTCCTAAACGAATGCTTAGATTTTTTCATGTTGGGGGGATAATGTCTATTAATTAAGGGGCATAAAACAAGCGATAAGAATGTTTACAAACTTGCACAGTGGCGGAGTGGAGGGGGTGCTCAACCCCTTTCATAAAAAGAACTTCTACGCCAATGACTATTTTTTAAAAAAAACTATTATTTTCATTATCTACATACAGTTTAACAAAAATAATGTACCTTCTTCTGTTTCGAAATTCCTGTGCGTTTCCGAGTTATTTTGATTTTTAGTGTTTGATGTGGTTCTAAGTTAAGTAATGTGCTTTATGTGAATAATTGAACATAAAGTTTTTAATAAAAAAGATATAATAAAACATTTAGAGCCATTTTAGTACTTAACGATCGTTTCTTTAAAATTTCAAATACATTTTCATTTATAAATAGGTAGGTTATCGGTTTTTTTTAGTATCCATTGTTATTACCCTCGTATAAAAAGAAATGCATAATTATTATTGTTATGGGCTCAATACTTTCTGTATAATTATGTATGTATCAATTTCGCCATAAACATGTATGTAGTTTTTAAGTGAGATTCTAATAAGTTATAGACCGCTGTTCACTTGCTCTCATTAAAGAGCCGCCACTATATCAAGCCATACTCAAATACAAGAGTTTTGTAAATTGAAATCTGTTTAGTACACTAATTTTAACAATCCTTATTTATTATTGTAACAATACTTAATTAATAATTGTAAAATTAATAAGAATTCTTAGCTATAACGATTTATAAATAAATAACAATAACACTAGTATAATAAAATTAGACACTTTGTTCAAATTGTAAATCGTTCTTTTCAATACACATTTCACAGCGACGTACAATAGAACGTCTTAAGTTAATTAAATGATGCACCCTTATTTCATTGCAAGCATTTCTGATGCGATTGTGAAGTTCTTCAAGTGTATTTACCGGAGTCGCGCTAAATCGGGGGATCTAGGAGGCCACGCCACTGGACTTCCACGACCTATCCACCTCCCCGGGTAGTCATTGTTTAGCCAATTTCTTACATTTCTGCCATAATGGGCCGGACATCTATCAAGCTGAAACCAAGAATGTCCTCTTAAATTCAAAGGAATGTCTTCCCACATATTAACATGTTCTTCTTCTAAAAATTGTAGGAAATTTTCTGAATTTACACATTGTGGCAAGAAATAAGGTCCAAACACGTGGTTGCCGTAAATTCCAATCCAGACATTTGTACTAAATTCATGTTGAAAACTTCTTGGTCGAATGGCATGTGGGTTTTCATGTGCCCATATATGCAGATTGTGAAAGTTTACGATACCACGACGAGTAAAACAGGATTCATCAGTCCACAGTTATTTTGAATGGAGTTAAGAACCCACCTACAATAATTAAGTCTTCGTTCGGCGTCACCTGGACATAAACCATGAACAGGTTGAAAATGATATGGGCGTCTGTGATCCCGTTTTAAAACCCGGGAAACTTTACTTTGGGAAATACCAAGAGCAACAGCAGTACGTCGAGTACTTGTCGTGGGGTTCCTATTAAATTCACGCAATATACCCTCTCCAATTCTATCTCGTCCACGGTTGTTCTGTCGGCCCCCATGTACATTTTTCAAACCCTGGTTAACAAATCGACGATGGATACTCACAAAAACGGAATGATGAGGTTGTCGTCTGTTTGGAAATCTCCTACGATACTCCCTAGCTGCGTACCTTGAATTCCCATTTGCGAACCCATAAATAAAATGAATGTCGGCTTGTTCGCTATTTGTAAATGTAAACGGCATGTTACACTAATTAAAAGCTGGCAAATCAAATGAAATAACTTTTTGAACTTAAAAACAATAATTAATAACAGTCAAATCATTCAAGATGAAGCAAGTGTTTGTAAAAACTCAAACTGTCGTTTCAAAATACAAAATTTAATACTTACTTGCTTTCCAAGGAGTATCATATTTTGTTGCAATGAAATAAGGGTGCATCATTTAGTTAACTTAAGACGTTCTGTTGTACGTCGCTGTGAAATGTGTATTGAAAAGAACGGTTTACATTTTGAACAAACTGTCTAATTTTATTATACTAGTGTTATTGTTATTTATTTATAAATCGTTATTGCTAAGAATTCTTATTAATTTCACAATTATTAATTAAGTATTGTTACAATAATAAATAAGGATTGTTAAAATTAGTGTACTAAACAGATTTCAATTTACAAAACTCTTGTATTTGAGTATGGCTTGATACAGTGGCGGCTCTTTAATGAGAGCAAGTGAGCAGCGGTCTATAACTTATTAGAATCTCACTTAAAAACTACATACATGTTTATGGCGAAATTGATACACACATAATTATACAGAAAGTATTGACCGCATAACAATAATAATTATGCATTTCTTTTTATACGAGGATAATAACAATGGATACTAAAAAAAACGATAACCTACCTATTTATAAATGAAAATGTATTTGAAATTTTAAAGAAACGATCATTAGGTACTAAAATGGCTCTAAATGTTTTATTATATCTTTTTTATTAAAAACTTTATATTCAGTTATTCACATAAAGCACATTACTTAACTTAGTACCACATCAAACACTAAAAATCAAAATCACTCGGAAACGCACAGGAATTTCGAAACAGAAGGAGGTACATTATGAAAGGGGTTGAGCACCCCCTCCACTCCACCACTGTGCGAGTTTGTGAACATTCTTATCGCTTGTTTTATGCCCCTTAATTAGTAGACATTATCCCCCCAACATGAAAAAATCTAAGCATTCGTTTGAGTTATAATGAAAATTTGAAAAAAAAAATTATATTCAACACCCCGTATCTCGGAAACGAAGCCTTCTACGACGATATGTTTATAGGAACTTTTCTTTTTAGAAACATGTGTTCTATCTCCTGTTAAAGTTTGTCTACAAAAAACTGACTCACCCTGTATACAGGGTGTTTCTGAAATATATAATTTCTATATGTAGAACTCATTAAAATAAGACAAAATGTTCCTATAAACATGTTAAAACGCACCCTTAAAAGTTACAGGCCCTTGAAAGGGTTCGAATTAAACTGATTTTATCCAGTTATTTCAAAAACGATAAAAGATAAAGAGACGAAATAAAGGGAACATACATATCTTTTCACGCCGAGTAACATGAGCTAGGCCATTTTTCGTTATTCGAATCACATGCGTCCTTTTCAGGGGGATGAAAAGGGTATCAAGTCACTAAAAAATTTTGTACGACCATTTTTGCAAATTTTTTTGACAAATTCATAAATTTTGGACAGTTTTACGTAAAAAATGTCTGTCTGTTGATATGGAGCGTGTAATAAAAATGATTGAACTTCGATAGCTCACTGTAGCTGGCTCGAGCTACTCCTTTCTTTTTCCACTCATGTATTTGTAATATACCCTTATGTGGAGATTGTAACACCATTCAATTATTTTACACTATTTATTAATAACACATACTTTAACAAAAGAGACATATATACATGTATAACTTAAAACTAAAGGTATAAAGCCATTTGAAAGTTACACGTCTTGCGAGTAAACAAACCGAAAGTGAAGTGAAGCGTTTCCTCTTTTTTCTTTTAGGGTGGCAAGTGGAGGGGAACTTTAACCGGTAATTCCCACCCAAATTATTGAAAACAATTAATGCTAAATTTCTTAACTAAGTTAGGTATATATATGTACACAAACTCTAAAATAATGAAAAATGTAAAAAACTAAAAATATAAATTCACAACATAACCGGCGGCCTTGAAAAAGATGTGTTTTTCAACAGGGTAACATAGCATATGGACCGCTTTATTTCACCCCTAACAACAGGGAACAAAAAAAAAATCCTTAAGTGTTATTTTCACTGCACGTTATCTAATTGGTAACACGCACAATTTATGCACTACGCGCTTCAACGTATTTCCACCGGAAACTGTCACCGTTGCTGATCTTATGATGCCATCGGAAGCTCTATGTATCTCGACCACCCTACCAAGGCTCCAAGCTAGGGGAGGTAAGTTGTCGTCCTGGAGAAGTACTACGGAGTCGATTTTGAGCAGATCTTGGTTCTTTTCTGTAAGTCCGGCACAACTTCTACACTCCAACGCTTCCAAAAATGCTGAACCAGGCATTGAGCACGTTGATACAAGGACATTCGGTTTCCCTTTAAGTCCAAAAGACAGGGCTCTGGTATGGCTTGGAAGGATCTACCAATTAGGAAGTGACCAGGAGCAAAAGGATTTAGATCGTTTGGATCTAAGGACATTGGCGACAATGGTCGGGAATTTAAAACTGATTCTGTCTGAATTAAAATTGTAATGAAATCCTCATAAGTTAAATTGCTATTACCTAATATCTTTTTTAAATGCAGTTTTGTGGATTTAATGCCGCTTTCCCACAGCCCACGTTGATGAGGTGCTCTGGGGGTAATAAATTTCCATATTATACCTTGATGACTTAAATTTGAAATTATGGAATTTTGAGTATCAGGGTATTGCAAAAATTTGTACCAATCCTTAAGTTGGTTATTTGCCCCCACAAAATTCCTTGCATTATCACTATACAAGATGTGGGGCTTGCCTATGAAACGTTTTAGGGTGGCCAGAAAGGCATCAGTTGACAACTCTGTAACAAGTTCTAAGTGAACAGCCTTAGACACTAGGCAAACAAATAGACATATGTATGCCTTAATAAGCTTGTAACCTCGCGTTTTCTTATCTTTAATGAGTATTGGACCAGCATAGTCAAGACCCGTATTGTGAAATACTGGTGCGTTTGCTGCCAAACGTTCAGCTGGTAGGTCTCCCATTAAGGGATTATTGGACACGGGGTTAACTTTGAAACATCTTAAGCAGTTTCTGATTGTAAGTTTGGCGCAGCCTTTACCTGAGATAAGCCAATATATCTCACGAACGCAGGCCAATAATTGTTGAGGGCCACAGTGTAATAAGGTGATATGATAATGTTTCATAAATAATTGTGTTAGTGCATGACTGCTAGGAAGCAACAAGGGGTGTTTTTTCTCAAACTGATATTCAGAATTTCTAATTCGGCCTCCAACTCTTAATAACTGAAATTCATCTAAAAACGGATTTAAAGACAATATACTTGATTTTGCCTTTAATTTACTCTTTGCAAGCAATTGCTTAATTTCGTTCGGGAAAGACTCGCGCTGGCAGATTTTTACCAACATATTTGATGAGTGCTTTAGCTCGCCAGTTGTTAAAGAGTCGGAAATGCGGAAAGCGCCCGAAACCTTACAATTGGAGATAAATCTATTCACGTAAGCTACAACTCTTTGTAGTTTGGAAAACGAGGAAAATTTTACAAATAAATCAAATTTTTCCGTACTTGTATTTGGCTGTATGGTTGCCATAAAACTCGACTTACATTCTAAAGTTTCCGGATTAGGCGAAAAATGAGTACTTTGCCAAAATTCGTCTGTAGAAGATAAGAATTCAGGCCCGTTCCACCATAAATGATTAACTAAAATGTTAGACGCCGAGATACCTCTTGAAACGAGGTCCGGAGGATTTTCCTCGGATTTAACGTGGTGCCAGAACCGTCGATCATAGATTTCTTGTACCGCCGCTATGCGATTAGCAATGAAGGTTTTATATTTGTTAGCTGCAGCGTTTAGCCAGTTTAAAACCACAGTTGAATCTGTCCAGAGAAATACCTGGCTGGTATCAACGGCTAAAGAGGTTGTTACCTTTTGCATTAGTTCTGCCAAAAGAACTGCAGCACATAACTCCAAGCGTGGGATCGATATAATGCGTAAAGGGGCTACTCGCGACTTGGAGCATAAGAGGCGAGAGGTGCATTGGATACCATTCCGACACCTTACATAAATGCAGGCGCCATAAGCATTGGAACTACTGTCCGAAAACCATGAAGTTCTACTTGATTAGATGAAATTGGAATAACACATCGAGGAATTTGTAAGTCACGCAAGAGAGTTAACTGATTTTGAAACTGATTCCATTCTGAGTTGATTACGTGGGTACGGATTCATCCCATGTAAGCTTAAGTCCCCATAACCTTTGAATCAGAATTTTTCCTGTGATTATAACAGGAGATAGGAGCCAAGGGTCAAAGCATTGAGATACCATGGAAAGTATAGTTCTCTTGGAATTTGAAGGACCAGTGTTTTTAAATGTAATAGAGTAATGAATGGTGTCTGATAGGGCATTCCAGGAAAGACCCAGCGCCTTCGCATTGGATCGTTCGCCAAGGGAAACACTTAACAGAGAAGTGTCGGAATGGGAGGAAATTTCCATGATTTCTGGAGCATTCGACAAAAATTTCCTTAAGGGTATTCCGACGGATGAAAGGATTTGGGTTAATTCGTCCTTTACTTGCAGAACTTCTTGGACAGTTTCCGCAGTGTAAAGTAAATCGTCCATATAGAAACAAGATCTAAGAACGTGGGAAGCGTACAAAATTTTTTAGGGACTTGATACCCTTTCCATCCCCCTGAAAAGGACGCCTATGATTCGAATAACGAAAAATGGCCTAGCTCATGTTACTCGGCGTGAAAAGTTATGTATGTTCCCTTAATTTCATCTCTTTATCTTTTATCGTTTTTGAAATAATTGAATAAAATCAGTTTCATTCGAACCCTTTCAAGGACCTGTAACTTTTTAAGGGTGCGTTTTAGGGCACATATTTATATGAACATTTTGTCTTATTTTAATGAGTTCTACATGCAGTAGAAATTCGAACCCTATTTCTGAAACACTCTGTGATATATATATATATATATATATATATATATATATATATATATATATATATATATATATATATATATTGCATAAAATTGGGTTAAGGCAGATTAAACGTCGAATTAAGCAATATGATAGACCAATTTTTGAGAAATATTTGTTGGTCCTGGCCTTTTTTTACTAAAAGATACGTTGAAAGACGGATAAGGGCGAATCGAGACCCATGGCTGGAAATATAACATTAGCAGGTGGCGGGATTCTTACGGAGTCATCTAAGGCGGATTACTAAGGAAAGTATGCGATCGTTCATATTTGTCAACTTACTGTCACTGTTTTGACAACAGTAGGTGGCGTTTTCTGTTTAATGAGTCTAACTGAACGGTAAGTAATTTACTTACCGTTCAGCGAACAGTAAGTGAAATTCATAACCTTGATTAGCAGAATTTCTGACACAATTATTTTACAACTGTCACATTAACATTCAGGTTACTAAAGAAACAATACCTACGCTTATGGCTTGGCTTGTAGCCACCTTTTAAGCAATTTAGAGATAAAATAAAATGTGTTTTGCCTACATTTTGCCATCAAGTGTATTGTTGATCGCACAAAAAATAGCATAAGCATTTCGAACAGTAAGGAGTTTACCGATCTCCTCCAATATTGGCCAAACATTGTCGTCGATCGGTAAACTGTCCTTACTGTTCTTAATACTTAATATACTATAGTGGTCTAGGAATCAAAATCTATCAAAATGCGTCGACTTATTAAAATTACGAAATTTCACTGTACGTACAGTACCGTCTAACAGTGTATTCGAGAATGTGGTTTAAAAATTATTTTATATTTCTGACTCTAAAGGGACTTCGTTTCTTATATTGTCAGCGTGTATTTAATTCGTTTACCTTGAACATCTTAACTGGTCAGTGTTATTTTCAAAAAAACAAACTGATATTTTTACTTTAAGCTCACATTTACTATGTATTTGAGGCAATTTATTAATCTATTTTGATTGTGTTAATAAAGCACAGGTAATTACGTAAATCAGGTAGGTAGAACGATGGTTTTTGTGTAATTATACAAATCTTAATTAAAGGATTTGAATTATGAACTTAATGGATCTCGATGGTTTTGAGTCATTGGAAAGCCGCAATATTTTTTTGTCTGGTAGTGGTAGATTGTACCGTTCCAGAGAAATATTTACCTTTTCAGAAATACAGGAAAATACTTTAAGTAAACCTATGTGATTTACTGCTGAACGGCAGTGGGAATATTGATGAAAGTCGCTTTTCAATTATTCTCCGGAATTACTTTCAGGATAATGGTTAATACAACTGAATCTAAAGAATTGAAATTATTTTTAATTACTTTCGGGACAGACTGAAGCCGGAAAACTTAATTATTAATACACACAGGGTGATCGCGACTTAGTGATGTTTAATTATGGATTTATGTACAATGGGTAATTAATACATGTTAAATGAAAATCTTAACATTTTCGATTACTGGGCGACTGCTTTGCAATACACTTTAGCACATGGTACAGGATCATGTCACTGCCCTGCGTTTACTTGGTGATAGAGAAATACGACCACATCTCTACTAGCCGTTTTTGTCTCGTGTATTGTAAGTGCTCTTAATTTTAAACTCTCAAGTAACTCTCTGGAGCAGGTCTGGAACAGTTAAGTGACGGGGAAGAAACCTCGTGCGGCACAGGCATGTCTAATTTGACTCGCGTCTCAACACCAAGTCCCTTCCCACTATCATTGAATTTTTATTTTATACCCATAAACACTTCATCAACATAATGGCGTTTTACAACCCGGTAAGTTTAAAACTATTCATTCGTAACTCTTTTCCATTTACATAAATTATACGTTCTACTCCTTTTTCCAGAAACCATCAAATGCATTTACGAATTGTCAAGTTAATTTGAGCAAGTAGAAAATATAATTTATAATAGTCACTTTAATTTGCGAAAGTATCAAGGGCATTTCAGAATAGCGAAATAAATTTGCTTAATGATCAAATTTAATTGAGAACCTGAATATTAAATTAAAATGAAGCATAATAAACTTTATTGAGAAAATATATAACATCGCATATCAATGAACTATGAAATTAGCCTGTAACAAAGAGGTTATTGGTCTATTGTTGTTAAGTCCAGGGTGCTTTCATAAAATGCGGTTGTATGTAGAGTTGCTCTTGCGCAGTCAACACCAATTACTGTTCATTTGGCTCGGTAGATTTTGTCTTCTAGGCAGATCAATCCCTGCGTTAATACAGCAGGTAGGAATACGCAAGTTAGCCTATACGGAATAAGCCATTGTGAACCACGCAATTTCGATGTGGTTTGGCATTGGCGGATAAGGACTAAACATCTTGTTTCCCATTTTTAAAGTAGATAACCTTGTGACCCATAAATTAACAGGTTTAGACGTAGATCACAAAACTATCTATACCAGCCATATTCAACCTGCGGCCCGCGGGCCGGATGTGGCCCACCGAATTTTATTATGCGGTCCGGTAAATAAACAAAGTTTATCAACCCATAGGCGTAACATTTTCAAAAGTTCGCGGCAAAAAATCTAACGACTGACTGGTAAGAGTGAGCGAGACGCATACAGCCATTTTTATGATGCGCGAAGTGAACCTATTGCTAGAATTTTACCCGTCGCCTCGCTTCGGCCTAGCGACTATTAAAGTTAGTCAGAAGTGTCAGAAAGTGGTAGCCGCGTTGCCGGTAGTCAAAGTTTTAGCGAGTTAGATAATTTAACGGTTATTGGAAGATTAGATTGATAGATGTCAAATAAAAGCATAAATACTTACTAGTAACTGTTTATGTGAAAAACTGTAATTTATTATTCACCATGTCGAACGTCTTCCAAATTAAACGAAAAATTTGCGAAGAAAACAGATTATTTTAAGATAATTGGGAAATGAACTATTTTGTATTTCCAAATAAACATGGCTCAACAACTTGTTTAATCTACCGTGAAACTGTTAATTAAAAAAATATTGCTCGTCATTTCAATACTAAACACCAATCGTTTAATGACGCTTTTCCTCCGAAATCTCCAATAAGGTGCGAAAAATTGACCGTTTTTAAAAGGTCTTTGCTATAACAACAAAATATTATGGTGGCAGTGATGTCACAAGATAACAAAGGCGTCGTATAAAACTGAAACCGTTCAGTGATACAGAAATTGTAAAGGAGTGTCTTATAAATGCTTCTAATGTACTGTTTTATAAATTCTGTAACAAAGGTCAAATAGTTCCGGAAATTAAAAAATCAAGCTCTCAAATTCAACCTGTGTTAGACGTATTGAAGATATCATAAACCACATTTATGAATACATAATTCAAGATTTAAAGAAGAACTGCAAGTTTTTTAACTTGGCCTTTGAGTCTAGCACGGATATTCAGCAACATCATAATGTTCAGTTTTTGGTAGATATTGTACTGAACAAAATGCAGTTTGTGAAGATTTTTTTAAATTTTTTCCAATGAAGGGCCAAACTAGACGCAAAGATTATCTCGATGTTATTTGCAATTGCTTAGAATAAAACAATATTGATATAAATAAATGAGTTGGAGTGTGCACCGATGGCTGTCCTTTAATGACTGGATCACAAAATGTATTTATTTCTTTATTAAAACAGAAATATAATTTAACAAATCTAATAACATTCCATTGCATTATTCACCTAGAAAATTTGACTGCTCGTATTACTAGTCCTGAAATACATACTGTGATGAAAACTATGGTGAATTATATCCGAGCACAAGAATTAAACCACAGAAAATTTAAAAGTCTTTTGGAGGAAGTGGGTAGTCAATACAGCGATGTTCTTTTGCATACTTCGGTGCGTTGACTTAGCAGAGGCAATGGTTATGGAAAGTTTTTATTTTTTTAAGGCAAGAAATTATATTATTTTTACAACAAAACAATAAAATTTACAGTAAGCTGCAAGATGATGGATGGTGGTGTATTTTAGCTTTTCTTTGTGACAATTAAGTTTAACAGCCTCAATAGTGGTTTAGAAGGCGAAAATAAAATAGTTTCACAGATGGCAAACAAAATATTTGCTTTTGAAGAAAAAATAAACATGTATAAGCAAGGCATACAAAACCAAATGCTACAAAATTTTCCAGCCATGACTAAAGCTCAACACTATAGAACTCATACAATTTATTCTGTATTTTGGCGTAAATGAAGGTACCCGCCATAACTTAACACGATACCATTTAACGCCGTCCTTCCACACAGTAGCTAATTCAGGATGGCATTATTCACCAGTAATTAAACTTGTCTAATATGGCTGCCATTCCACTATGAGCAACAACAACCAATTACCAAGTTCCTAAAATGCTGTACTATCTTTGCCACCAAAGAATTGACCTACGTCATAATCTAGTAACGAACGGTTTAATATGAAAAAATGAGCCAACTTATATCCACAATAGTAAATGATTAAAAATCAAACTTAATCAATCTTCTCTTAGATGACCGTAATGTAGTAATGTTTCCAAATCTCAATGTCAAAACAACACTTCGTAGAAAAACTTAAAGAAATTAAATATTTTGAAGTTATTGAATCGTAATTTTGTTAAAACCGATTAGGTTTATCGTAACGTAAAAGTTAAAAGTCCATGGTAAGTGTTAGACGTTATTATACGTACAAAAGTATTTAATTTGAATTCCAATTGCAGTTGGTAATATAAATACGGTTCAAAAATAGCACCTTCATGAAAATTGAAAATGAGGTTAATGTAAAATGCTGATTTTTACAAAGGTATATGTGAAACATTTACGTGTGATTTAATAATTATTATAACATTTGTAGGTTATGTAACTACGAGCTTTCAAGATCTTCGAATATGTGCAACTGTAATTGTAATAGCCGGTATATATTTATGAAATACATAATTATGTCGTACTAACGCATTAATTAAAGAAAAGATAATATTCGATTAATTTGTATCCGAATTATCACAATCACTTGTAACGTTAATACTCATTTCGTCTTCTGCAAAATCTTGCACTTCCACACGTTTATACCACTGTTTTATAATCTCCTGTGTACAGCGTACACAATTAGTCCAAATATGTTGATTACATTGTTGTAATGCTTCGTTCCACATATTAATCACCTTTCTGTCTCTGAAGCCATCTCTTCCTATGTGCTTATCATAGTATCCTTTAGCATCAATTGCATTGAATTCACTATGATAAGGTGGCAATCTTAATACGTCATGTCCGTAACTCGTTATTATTTCATCTACCTCATATCGTTTCAGTATTTGTTGTGATTTTATTAACGAATAGAGCTCGGTTTTGAATGAGGTGAGATCATAATTAATGTCATTTTTTATTAACCATGAAATCCTGTTAGCTTTCGTCCAAGACGATGCTGGTAGTTTTTGCACTTACATGGAAAGGTAAGGCGCAATATCCATTATAATTAATGAAGGTGCTTCTAACTGAGCTAGTAGCAGAGTAGTGACATGACCTGCTTAGAATTCGGGAGGTAATGGGTTCCATTCCCGTTACCGTCTACCTTCTATGAGGTTTTTTCAGGGGCTTATCCTCATATACATGTAGCGGCATGGTCACTGCGTATAGGCACACCATGTGCGACTACTTAGGTGAATGCTGGGATAGTATTTACCCCCTCATAACCCTAACTCCGTTCTTTCCGATCCTATCCTGACCACACCCACCCTTAATCCCACCATGCATGTATACGTAATGTAATTATGTATGTTAGGAATCTATGATTGTGGCTGAAGGAGCTCGGAACGCTCGAGCAGCCCGCCCTTCCCCTTGGGGAGGGAATGAAATACGTGGCCTTTTCCTTTTCCTGAAGGTGTTTCTAAATTGTTCAGGAGATTTTCAGTGAGCCATTTTTAAGCATATCCTCATTCGATGGCAATCTTCTTTCAATGACTTCGACGCAAATAGCAAATAAACATTCTGTACAAATCCTGCAGCAGTTCCTGCATAAATAACTATAAATATTTTACCATCATATCCTTGAGGTTTTCGTACACTTCTTACATCATCCTCTTGCCATGATTTTCTAGGATTTCCTTTTGAGTAGATCCATGTTTCGTCAATAAATACTGCTTAACTACGAATTGGTGCATTTATTTCTCGCATGTATTGTTTCAAAAACGGTGTTCTCATTTCAGCTGTATTTCTTTTTTCTACCAAAGCTCTTCGATTACACTCTTTCTTAGACTAATGTAGAAGCTATATATAATTATAACATACTCACTTTGTTCGTACAAGTGGTAACAAGCTAATGGATGTTATGTGATAAGAATAACAAACTAGGTTAGTCAAAGGAACATTTTCATAATCATATTAAGTCAAAAATTACAACAAACATTTGTAGGTCATCTCTTTTCATTGTGTTTAAACAGTCGATAACATACGTTGGTTGCTCAAAATGCACTTGAAACTTTAACCATAGTTTTTGATGTATACTTAAATGCGCAATGGAAAAATAAACGTTTTATTTAGCTGTATCGTTGACGAAGGTCAATTCTTTGGTGGCAAAGATAGTAAGTGTAACATTGCAATGAAAGCGAGATTTCAGTTGGCTACCCTGAACCGCATTTTACATACTTTCCTACAACATTACAATAGCAGACGACAAATATAATAACAAATACGACCTTCAAACGTCTTAAAATATTATTTGCCGACTCAGTGGCGTATCACGCGGATAGGTAGCTTAGGTTAGTAAAATGGAAAATTTTACAACTAAATTAATATCATTATTGTTAAGAATTTCTGAAAATTTGCAGTTACTAATTGGTAATTAATGTTGAAACTGCAGACTCCATTAGCATGATGAGAATTAGGTATCATTAATGACCACTTGATTTCCTTATAAATGTTGAATCATGTTTCTATTTTGTAGTGATTGTTTAGTTTTTATATTAAAATTGAAGAAGATTTTGTTTTAACTGAAGACGAGAACTTTATTCAAAATTTGCAACTTCGGTAAGATTATACAATATTTTATTCATTTTCGTCTAGTTTAACTGTTATTCCAGCGTTATTCCAGACGACGATGACGATCTAGACGATGAGTGGATAGATACAGATAAGACTAATTTATGTATAATTTCTTTTAAATGTTTATAATTCTGCGATTTTTAATTGTGCAATAATTATCAATGAAAAAGTAATTTACTATGTACTTGTTCATTTTTTTAAATTTTTATTAAAATAGTTAATTAATACTAGATGGGCAATTATGCGTGGTGATGGCGACTTCATTAATAATAAATTTATTCAAATAAATTTTTCACTTTTTTTATTTTTATATGAAAAAAGGTACTACGCCAATGGTGCTCCCTCGCTTTATTTGGTTATAAATTTAAATTGCAGCCATATTGCTGGTGAAACGAACTGTAACAATTATAGTCCTACGAATACCAAAGGCGTATGTAATATTCTTTCAACGGTCAAATCTTTCTATTTTATACACAACTATTCTTAGAAATGACATTGCAACAAAAAATTCTTTCAAAAGTTATTTATACCGCTACGACAGTAATAATGCTAAAACTCAATACTCCCTAACATATTTTTTAGGCTGCTAGTCGTCCATTGTTATAAACATGTTTTGAGATACTAGAGAGGTCTGCACGAATCGGATTTCAGCGCAAAAATCCCAGAATCACATGGGCATGGTCAATTTATTTGAAAAAGAAGTACAAAATTTGTGTGCCACAGTTAATTTTACAACTTACTTTACTATTTGTTCTTTTCAAACTTCTTCAAGTGAACAGGAAAATTATTTGAAAGGGTTAAAGTTACAACGAATTGTAGATTATAGTCAAAAACTATATTGCTAGAAAGTTGTTATGTTCATCACATTTTTTAAGAAATATAAACAAAATCGCATTTTTCCCTGTATGTGGTAGAATCGTAATAGTAGAACTACTTTTCTTCTGAAAAGAACTAAATAAATAAATTTGTACGCTTTAACCTTACGTCGTGGAATTCCAGATTTAATAGCACTAATGTTTAAAGTACAATATAATTCCACAATTTATTTCATATAATTATTTATTTCTCTATGCGTTTCAATACAACATCAATACATATCAAAAGAAAATATATAAGTAGAATAACAAACAACTACTTAAGGTAACAAATTACTAAGGTAAAACAGCAAATTTGATGTAAATTACAATTCTATATTTAAAATATCTGTTAAAGGTGAGTCTTTAAGATCAACCTGTTCGTTCATTAAAGGTACTTTCTGTTTATGTTTATAAATTTCGAATGCTTCCACAACATCTAATTTGTCTTTTTTATTACAAAAATGTCATTGGTGTTTCTCTCTAAACATGATATAACGATTTTCGTTTGATCAATATCTCGAATTATGTCTATTCAATATTCCGCTACTAGTAAACTGTGTTTCGTCGCACCAAATAATATTTTGTGGAAAATTTTGGTCTAAGGTGCACAATGTCTATCACTCTTAATCTTAAAAAATGAGTCCTGCGATTTGCATCTCCAGGTTTTAGGGGTGTGTTTGTATGGTTTATATTTATGTTCTTTGAATTCTGGTTCTGGATATTCCTGATTTTCCAACTTACAATAGTTTATCGGGTTGGCCTGCACGCCTGGTTGATCGTGTTACAAAATGCTTGGGTTTTCAAAATGATTCAGAACTTGTCAAAATAGACTTAATTCGTCGAAATGATTTTTATTATCTTGCCCACCTGTCAAAATATCTGAAATAATATTCTTAATCGTATTAATAGCCATATTTTCAGAATTTGAAAATCTTTCTTATATCTACAGCCATAATTGAATTTTCGCATATAAACTAAACAACACTAATAATGACAAAATAGTTATAACAATTATATTTTGTATCTTGTTTTATTATGATCCGCCACGGCCTACTCAAATATGGTTATAGTCTAACTAAAATTCGAATATTTCCTTTAATTTAAAACAAAAATATAAACATATTTTTGAATAAGAATTTTTTTTATATACCACTCTAAAGAACTTGCACTTTTTTTGCATAACAATGTTCAAGCATGCATGCAAATATATAAATCAATAATTCTTTTTTAATTATTATTTAAAGTTATTGATTCTCATAGAACATTATTGATTTTCACGTTTCCTTGAAACAGAGACAGTAAGCGCCGCCTAGTTTATTGGAGCTTCGTTTAAGTTACTAAAAAAACTAGACCTTTCTGACATTATGACAGTTCTAAGCCGCGTAATAAAATTAGGAGTTTTTTTAGTTATCTCTGACGTACACAAAAAAATAAAAATTTTATTTTTTTAAATCAATATTGCTCTATTATTATTAATTTTACCTTCAGTTGTTAAATATTTTACCTTCCAACCTACATATCCATATGTAGATATAGAAGGTTATGCACTTTTACTTCACTATTGCTAAATCGACTTATTTTACAACTTATGGTCAAGTTTCGCCAAGATCGGCCATCATGTCTGGATGCCTGTGTGTGTGTGTGTGTACACATACGTATGTGTGGATGTATATTAGTACCCAAGATAACTCCAGAACGAAAATTTCTACGTACTTAAAATTTAAGCTTGTTTTTCATTTGGCTTAGAGCTGATTAGATTTTGGAAGAAATCCAGCGGCGGAGTGGGGGGTTTATTAGTGGCAGTTTTGGTTTTATCAAATATTACTAAAACAGCTGGATATTTTAAAGCTATAAAAATACCAATATGTAGACCTTAATTATTTAGATTAATTATGTTCTATGTAGGAAAAATGTAGATGTATTGTTTAAAGAAAATTTAATTTTACATAAATTTTCTTTATACAGTTTTTTAATGTAAAGCAAAATAAACGTAAAAATTAAATAAGTATGATTGAAAATCTTGAAGCTGTATCATCGATATTTTTATAGGAGCGGACGGCTTTGGAATTTTTTTTACGCTAATATAGTTTTATGTTTATGAATCTCTATCTGGCATGAAGTTTTAAACATCATTTTGACATAGATTATTGTTTTTGTTTTTACAATGTTGCCTGTTTTCGTTATGAACGTGTAAAAAAGAGGTTGCACAGTTATCCTAAAAATAGTAGATTTCGCAACTAGTGCGCTGTTTACACATTTCTTGATGCGAGGTCGTTCTTTTTTACCCGAGGCGTAGCCGAGGATAAAATATATGACCGAGCACCAAAGGTGACAGCGCACGTGTTGCGAATAAAATTTTTTGTAATCGTTTACATAAAATTAGAAAAAAATTAAATTTTGAAATATTTGTTGACAAATGTCAAATTAAATACAGAAATAATAGTAGATTTCGCAACTAGTGCGCTGTTTACACATTTCTTGATGCGAGGTCGTTCTTTTTTACCCGAGGCGTAGCCGAGGGATAAAATATATGACCGAGCACCAAAAAGGTGACAGCGCACGTGTTGCGAATACATTTTTTTGTAATCGTTTACATAAAATTAAAAAAAAATTAAATTTTGAAATATTTGTTGACAAATGTCAAATTAAATACATAAATAAAAAAGTTTATGTATTTAGTTATATACCACTTTTCGCTTTATGTATTAAAAGTAACGATTACAAAAAAAAGTTTATGTATTTAGTTATATACCACTTTTCGCTTTATGTATTAAAAGTAAGGATTACAAAAAAAATTTAAATTAAAATTATTTCATTTCTTTTAATTTAAGTTAGCATCCAGATGTCTATTAACCTCTGTCTGTCATGAAGTTTTAAACGTCTGTTTGACATAGATTATTGTTTTTGCGTTTACAATGTTGCCTATTTTCGTAATGAACTTTCATAAAAGAGGTTGCATAATTATTCTTAAAAATTATTTCATTTCTTTTAATTTCCATTTTGTAGGTAGGAAGGTCGTGTGGTGTTCCACGTCAGATATTTTTATTTAACTTTTCCCTATTACAATGGATGTTAATACTACAATTAACGTTTTTTTTTTGCATTTTACTTCTTTTTTTTGTATATAGTAAATCTGTCAACGTGAAAGGCTTTGAAGTACCTATATTAACAAATTTCGCATAATATATCAATAATTGTGTCATACAGTTGAAAATTTTTTATCAAAACAAACATCCAAATAAATCCATCCGTTTATACCTTCTTGATTTAAATCCACATTAAGGCTTCACAGGCGTGTAGTTTTCCCAAATAAAGTATATAAAATTAAAATAAACCTACAACAGCAAATCTAACAAAACCATTTTTTCGTGTCCAAGGGGGTCTCCGAAAGAGTAAATTAGCATAAGACTTTCCCTTGTGCATTCATTGTACGTATAAAAAGAATAGCATTTTCTTTTTAGTGGAATAAGTTTTAAATAACCGGGTTTCGTAATATTTTAGAGTCACAAATTTGATTTCGCAAATGAAATTATAGGTTTAGGTTTGAGATTTACCGGATATTAACAAAATTTAAATTAATAGTTTAAAATTTGAGATTAATTGGTTTAAAAATAGAATGTGTCCACCTCCGATAGCTTTGCAGAAATGCTGTTGTATACCGTATCATGTAAACAATATTTTATTAAATATAATTGCAGTTATTATTTTAAATTAAGATGCATTAGATATTTTATTTTATTTTGCCACCATAATGTTCTTTATACGCCTCCGAATGCGGGCGTAATGTGGTCTTTATATCACGGAAATGTCATTGATGCTAAAACAGCATGATTGATCTTTTTAATATTTTGTTCCAGTTTCATGGTGCAAAATAAAATAAAACATTGTATGTACCACGGGCATAATTGTAGATTATGCCCTTAATACATAAATATCTATTATTTTATTTTGCCACCATAATGTTCTTTATTTTATTTTGCCACCATAATGTTCTTTATACGCCTACAAATACGGGCGTAATGTGGTCTTTATAGCACGGAAATGTCATTGTTGCTAAGCAGTATGATTGACAGCTGACCCATGTCATGATATTTCACGTAAGTTGAAAGAATTATTGAAACAACAACCTTACTATACAACCTTTATTAATTTAACATTAATAATATTAATGAAATTTATTCTTTATAAAAATTTCTTGTGAATAAGTTTTTGCGTTTTCACCTTCCATTTTAGAATGCAAATTATTTACAAACAAACAGTACCTTAGCAACAATTTAGCAATATCACAGTATCTTAGTAACAACAAATTAGCCTACTGTCGTCTTTATTTCACTGCATTTGCATTTAAAAACTTGCCGAAAATACTGAATCTTTTTAAAATTTTGTTCCAGTTTCATGGTGCAAAATAAAATAAAACATTGTATGTACCACGGGCATAATTGTAGATTATGGCTCTCAGGAATATAAAAGCCCTCCGCTTCGCGTCGGGCTTTTAACATTCCCTCAAGCCATAATCTTCTGATTATGCCCTTAATACATAAATATCTATTATTTTATTTTGCCACCATAATGTTCTTTATACGCCTCCAAATGCGGGCGTAATGTGGTCTTTATAGCACGGAAATGTCATTGATGCTAAGTAGCATGATTGACAGCAAACACATGACATGATATATAATAGCAATATCACAGTATCTTAGTAACAACAAATTAGCCTACTGTCGACTTTATTTCACTGCATTTGCATTTAAAAACTTGCCGAAAATACTGAATCTTTTTAATATTTTGTTCCAGTTTCATGGTGCAAAATAAAATAAAACATTATATGTACCACGGGCATAATTGTAGATTATGGCTCTCAGGAATATAAACGCCCTCCGCTTCGCGTCGGGCTTTTAATATTCCTTCGAGCCATAATCTTCTGATTATGCCCTTAATACATAAATATCTATTATGAATCAACATTGTAGCGTTACTAAGTTCACAGCGTTTGGGAAAACATGGCAAATACATATAACGTTTGACGTAGTGATGATTTTCTGAGGTAAATGCGAATTCTAAAAATATTGTATATTTTTCGGATATTTACATAAGTGAGATAAACAATCCTCTTTCAGTGAGCGTGTGCCAAATAAACTTAGGACATTTAAGAAAGGACATTTTCCCGAAATTCGCAAACGAAGTTTTTGAAAAGTGATTTAAGGACACACATTTTAGAATTGTTAGTGTTCTACCAGTGAGCACTGTTATCCGTGGAATAGTTCGTTTACTGATATATTAATATTATGGGGTCGTTTTATCCAGTTTTGAAGTAAAAATCTGGAGCAGGTTGGCTCTGCAGTGTTCATTATTGAAGGAATCGCATTAAAGGACTTGAAAAGACACTCGTGGTTTCTTTATGGGCACTTTAAACTAGTAGTTGTTTTAATGCTAGGAGCACTTGTTTCCGTTGATAAGCTAAATTTGAAGAAAGCAAAAGAAAGGAAGTAATTTAGCTGGTAAGCTACTGGAAGACGGTTTCGAAATCGCATCTTGAAGCATCTGGTGGTCATGTCTATCAGTCGGCACCCTGTAATCAACCTGGATCAGTGTATGATATCTTGGAGGTATTTAGTTGCCTGTTTTTCTATGAAAACTGTGTGTATAAAATTTTACTGTCTGTTTAGAACGCTTTATTCTGTTTTGCTATTAGGTTACACGACGAGATTTGGACATAGATATTATTCAGACCAATAGACACCTTTATATAGGATTGTGTGATATATGTATAAAGACACCATCAGGTGCACAAATCTTAGTCCAGGGGGTTAAGTGTAAATTTTGCAGTGCACACAATATTGTCGTCTCACCAAAACTCAAAATGGACCAATTTATAATGCGCAAATAATTTGCCAAATAATATAAAAGAATTGGAAGATACTAAATGTAGAAAAATTGTAAAACATTGCCTGATGTATAATGCTTTTTACAGTTACCACGAGTTGTGTGATCAATTTATTGTAAATTAATTATATCAATTTCGATCTGATTTTATTTGACGTGTGTGAGTATAGAGACATCAATAAGGATTATTATTGTTATTAATACGAGTAATCGTGTATAGTAATTATTCAGAATAGGATAAGGAGGTGGAATTTTGAACGATTTGTGTTAAACCATCCCACAGGACTCTTGATCGAATAAAATATAGAATAAATCGAAGGTATACAATTTATTGATCTATTTTGTTGAACTTGAACCGCCATAGTTTCTGGTTCTATCATAAGAGTTGGCGATAAGCATGACCAGAGTGGGTGTATGCAAGGCAACTTCAGTTTCTCTCGGTATTATCAGTGCTCACGCGTTGTATTTCTATTACGACGAACCTAGCGAAGACAAGTTTTATAAAAAGCATTAGAATTTTGTACTAGAACCCCTCGACCGTTCCGACGTGTTTAGGTCAACCATAGCGGATTTTTCTGTCACAAATTTAGTGCTCATTTGTAACGTGACAACTATTTAAATGAGTTTAAATGAAACCAAATAACAATCATAAGTGATTAGTTATTATATACATCAAATCAATTGTTTTATTTATATATATATATATATATATATATATATATATATATATATATATACATAATATACATGTTATCTTTTGGAAATAAAGCGTTTCACTTTGAATAAAGAGATAATTTTTGTTTAATTTATAATACGTATATTTACAATGTACTCTACAAGGATATGATATGATAATGTACAAATAGGCACTGTAAGGAGAAGCCACTCATTATGTATAAGTTCTGCTTAATCTTCTTACAGTTGGATAGGAGGTGGATAACTCTTGAATCAAAGCATTGTTGTAGTCTTGGAGTCTGTTGAAGTAACATTGGGAGAATCTGTGAATTTCGTCAGCTACAAGTGGTATGCCATGGTCCATATGCAAGGTTTGATTGGTGACGTATCACGGTGCACCAGCTATGGCTAGGAGTACCCTCGATTGAAATTGCTGGATACTTTTTATTCTCGATGGTTTAGCACAACCTCAGAGTTGGACTCCATAGGTCCAGATCGGCTTCAACATGGTCTTGTATAAGAGCACTTTCTTGGATAGGGAAGGTTTTGATTTTTGTCCGATTATCCACTACATTTGTTTAAACTTTAGGTTTAGTTGCGATCGCGTAGTCTGTATATGTTTTGTCCAAGTCAGGCGTTGATACAGGTGTAAGCCCAGGTACTTCGTTTCTGATTTGACGGGTACTGGAGTATTATTTAGATTCACTAGCGGACATGTGTTAAGTCGAGTTGTAAAGGTTACTTGGACTGATTTGGATACGTTAATTATAACTCTCCATTTAGTAAGTCATCCGTTGATTGGGTTAAGATGTCGTTGAAGGTTCTCAGAAACCAACACTGAATCTTTATGTGTGGATAACAAGGCGATGTCTTCAGCAAAGATGGCAATAGGAGTATCGTTGCTTTCTGGTATGTCAGCAGTATAGATAAGATACAGTAGTGGGCCGAGGACACTTCCCTGGGGACACCGGATTTTATAGGAAAATAATTGGATGATTCGTTATCGTTCTTAATTGTGAAGTATCTATCTGTAAGATAGGATTTGTGAAGAAGGTAATAATAATTTGGGAGTAGTCTTTTCAGTTTGTACAGTAGCCCAGTGTCCCAGACTCCATCAAACTCCTGGACAACGTCTAGGAATACGGCAATGCTGTATTTCTTTTCTTCAAAGCTACGTGCAATTACATTAATTATCATATGTACCTGCTGTGTTGTGGAATGACCTTCACGAAACCCAAACTGATGTGCAGAAATATGTGATGCAATGTCTGTTGTCCTCTTCCAAGGAACAGTTTCTCGAAAGGTTTCCTAGGAGTGGTAGGAGGCTGATTGGCCTGTAAGAGGTTACATTTTCAGATTGTTTCCCAGGTTTAGGAACAGTTATTATTTGAGCGTACTTCCACATTATAGGGTAGTGCAACATGCTTAGCATACGATTATAGATTGTTGTTACAAGTATTAAGATTTTTCAATATTATCCGGGTGTTTTGTAGTTGTTTAGTTTCTTGATTTCATGCTGAATCTCCGGTGGTGAAAATGGCTGTATAGGTAGTGACATTTAGCACGGAGCATCAAGGTAGTCCTCTATATGTTTGTCTGGTAATTTAGCTTGGAGGGGTTGGAGCATTCGACAGATAGTTACCGAATGTCTCAGATTTCTCTTTGCTAGATCTACCCCATGTTCCATCAGATTTGCGTATTGGTGGTCCTTTAAATCTTTTTGTCGCCCTCCAGATCGTGTGATCTTCTTGTTTTAGGTTTGTGATGTAAAAGTTAAAGTTAGCATTTTGGCAATCCATAAGAGCAGCATGAAGTATTCGAGTTATTCTGTTTAGATTTAGTTTATCGCCTGCATTACGTGTTCTTTCGCACCGTGATCGAGTTCGTCTTTTTTCAGCTATTAATTCTTTTATGTATAAAGGTATGTTATTTACATGTTGCACTGGTTCAGTTAGGTTAGGAGTGCCTTTCCATTCAGCTTCTTGGCTGAGAGTGACTAGGTATTGTACTGCTTAATCTGATTCTTGTGGTTGTTTTAGTTTAAGGTTAAGTTGGATTTTTCCTTCAATATGTTTTTGAAATGCACACCAATGCTTTGATGCAAGTCTTGGAGCCAGTTGCTTGTTGACGGGCCGAGTACTTAAGTTGAGTATTACTGGTGCATGATTTCCTGTTAAGTCGTTATTCGGTTCAACCACTACTAAGTTTGCAGCAATCCCATAGGAGATGTAGAAGTCCAACAGGTTAGGAAGTTTGGTGGAATCCGTTGGCCAATGCGTAGGTTCTGCAGTACTATGACAATTGTAATTTTTTGCTACAATTACCCTAAATAAGTTTCTGCCTTTTGTGGTTGTGAGTGGGTATGTTTGGAGTTCCAGTCTCCTAGGGTTTGAAAGAATTCCATATAATCATGTTCAGTTATCTCATGTCTGGGGGATAAATAAAATAGTAGGTGGGATGGAGCTATGATAATGTACAAATAGGCACTGTAAGGAGAAACCACTCATTATGTCTAAGTTCTGCTTAATCTTCTTACAGTTGGATAGGATGTGGATAACTCTTGAATCAAAGCATTGTTGTAGTCTTGGAGTCTGTTGAAGTAACTTTGGGAGAATCTGTGAATTTCGTCAGCTACAAGTGGTATGCCATGGTCCACATTTAAGGTTTGATTGGTGACGTTTCACGGTGCACCAGCTATGGCTAGGAGTACCCTCGATTGGAATTGCTGGATACTTTTTATTCTCAATGGTTTAGCACAACCTCAGAGTTGGACTCCATAGGTCCAGATCGGCTTCAGCATGGTCTTGTATAAGAGCACTTTCTTGGATAGGGAAAGTTTTGATTTTTGTCCGATTATCCAATACATTTGTTTAAACTTTAGGTTTAGTTGCGATCGCTTAGTCTGTATATGTTTTGTCCAAGTCAGGCGTTGATACAGGTGTAAGCCCAGGTACTTCGTTTCTGATTTGACGGGTACTGGAGTATTATTTAGATTCACTAGCGGACATGTGTTAAGTCGAGTTGTAAAGGTTGGACTGATTTGGATACGTTAATTATAACTCTCCATTTAGTAAGTCATCCGTTGATTGGGTTAAGATGTCGTTGAAGGTTCTCAGAAACCAACACTGAATCTTTATGTGTGGATAACAAGGGGGTGTCGTCAGCAAAGATGGCAATAAGAGTATCATTGCTTTCTGGTATGTCAGCAGTATAGATAAGATACAGATGTAACGAACCGCACGTCATTACTACTAAATTTTTTAATTAATTAATTATTTAACAATCAGCCCTCGTAAAAGAAATAATGTAAGATTTCTTAGTATTCAAACACCTGCAAGACTTGATCTAATATTTCTTAGTGTTCCGTATTACTCAGTACCTAACTTAATATTTCTCATTATTTCGTTTGATTGCACAACAAAAATTAATTTGTTTCCACTCCAACGTAGATTTCATAAAACATCGAAAGTTTTATACGTCAGAGTAATCTCCGCCAATTACAAATAGGATTCCCCCAAACAGAAGCCACCACCGCCTACCGAGAGGCCTCTATAAAAACCGCGCCGCGCACCTTAAAAATATATATCTATCTATCTATATATATATATATATATATATATATCTATAGATCTCTATCTATCGGTATTTAAAAACGCGCCCCGTAAACGCATCCCGCCGCCGAGAAGTAGTTAGATGGATTCACCAGCTCCTGTATTAGTTAGCCCGTTTGACTAACTCCGATTCCAGAAAACCTGCACGTGACGGTTGTTTGAAAGTAAATCGCCGCAGACCTAGTGATCGCCACCGCGAGTTTAGCTCCCTGTATTTACGACCGCGCACCGCGATCCTTTTGTAAATCAATAGCTATCCTCGATCTTTGTGATTAACGACACGTAAGTCTGTATACTAATTCAGTACTCACAAACACCAGCACACACCAACCCCCAGACCGCTACGGGCAAAAGCCACGAGGTAGTCGGGAATACAAACACATACCAACCCCCAGACCGCTACGGGCAAAAGCCACGAGGTAGTCGGGAATACAAACCCACAAAAACCCCCAGACAGCAGCGGGCAAAAGCCACGAGGTAGTCGGGAGTCTACACACGCTAAACCGACCGAAACCCCCAGAGAGCGACGGCTAGGTCCCGAGCAGTCGAGTATTAACACACCAGAAACCCCCAGACAGCCACGGACAAAGCCACGAGGTAGTCGGGAGATCACAAACGCAAACACACAAAAACCCCCAGACCGCTATGGGCAAAAGCCACGAGGTAGTCGGGAGATCACACCCACCACGCTAACATATACCTGACGACGAGAGCTAAGTAGGACTGTATAGACCTGCAGCTTTTATAATTTACTCTCACTTACATTCTAAACACCTGAATTCACCAGCTCGCTGGCGAAGACCGAAGTGCCTGTAATCACAAACGAATTAAACGTAGAGTATCCGTCAAAGACCTGTCGTAGCCGAAAACCGTATACCGATACCCACGCGCTTAGTAATTGGATTTCAAGAAAGCAATCAATTAATTGTTTTCCACCAGCTTATTCCGCAAGTATAAACCGCCTTTAATAAATACGCGTTTTGTGCGTATACCAGTAAGTAACGTTCAGTTATATCTACGTGAGATTTCTTCTTTGCATAAAGGAAATCATCACCATAAAATTACATCCCCGAAGATAACGTGCAGATATTAATTATACAACCAAACTTGTATAATCCGCCCAGTCTAAATTTAATGCGAGAATAAACCTCTGAAGAAGTCATATTTTCGAACATAATACATCGCGAAAGTAAATTGCTTCACGAAGCATACGCGCCTGTCCGTCTTCCAGAAAGTACTAAAGGTAAAGAGCCGCACGCAATTAGACCGGTACAACCGTCATGCGTACCACCGTGAACTCGGGATATCGATTTTCACTAGTGACCTAAATTCGCGCAACCCCCGTTTTAATAACCAGTAGTTTGTTTATAAATTCTTTTCTGCTGTAAACAGGGCCGTATCCAGCATAAATAATTAATTAAACACAACGTTATTAATCATTTGAATATTACGGTCATTATTGAGTGTAACTAGGGTGTATTAAATTCTATTTTCCAGAAGCGACTTCGACACCAATAAGCTGTCGCATCGAGCGAGTGGAAGGAAGGACGCTCCGACGCCGCCGTCTCAATCAGCACGTCCAGTTGTTTTATTATTGTCACAGTTTATGTTAGTTGATTTAGAATAAGTGTGAATATATATTAGATTTGGATAATATAGGAAAATATATTTTTTAAACCATTTTATTTTAATTATTTTATGTGGACAGTGTAGAGCTAAGATTAAAGATTCCGACGAACCCACCCCCCTCTTTAGTTTAGAATATAAAGACCGATTGCAGTTTAGCCGCGGCAAATATAAAAATTGTAAGAAAGGACCTTACACAGATAAGATGATTCGTTATCGTTCTTAATTGTGAAGTATCTATCTGTAAGATAGGATTTGTGAAGAAGGTAATAATAATTTGGGAGTAGTCTTTTCAGTTTGTACAGTAGCCCAGTGTCCCAGACTCCATCAAATGCCTGGACAACGTCTAGGAATACGGAAATGCTGTATTTCTTTTCTTCAAGGCTACGTGCAATTACATTAATTATCTTATGTACCTGCTGTGTTGTGGAATTACCTTCACGTAACCCAAACTGATGTGTAGGAATATGTGATGCAATGTCTGTTGTCCTCTTCCAAGGAACAGTTTGTCGAAAGGTTTCCTAGGAGTGGTAGGAGGCTGATTGGCCTGTAAGAGGTTACATTTTCAGATTGTTTCCCAGGTTTAGGAACAGTTATTATTTGAGCGTACTTCCACATTATAGGGTAGTGCAACATGCTTAGCATGCGATTATAGATTGTTGTTAAAAGTACTAAGACTTTTCAATATTTGCCCTGTTATTAAATCATATCCGGGTGTTTTGTAATTGTTTAGTTTCTTGATTTCATGTTGAATCTCCGGTGGTGAAAATGGCTGTATAGGTAGTTACATTTAGCACGGAGCATCAAGGTAGTCCTCTATATGTTTGTCTGGTACATTAGCTTGGAGGGGTTGGAGCATTCGACAGATAGTTAGCGAATGGCTCAGATTTCTCTTTGCTAGATCTACCCCATGTTCCATCAGATTTGCGTATTGGAGGAGTAGTAACCTGTGGTCCTTTAAATCTTTTTGTCGCCCTCCAGATGGTGTGATCTTTTTGTTTTAGGTTTGTGATGTAAAAGTTAAAGTTAGCATTTTGGCAATCCATAAGAGCAGCATGAAGTATTCGAGTTATTCTGTTTAGATTTAGTTTATCGCCTGCATTACGTGTTCTTTCGCACCGTGATCGAGTTCGTCTTTTTCAGCTATTAATTTTATGTATAAAGGTATGTTATTTACATGTTGCACTGGTTCAGTTAAGGTTAGAGTGCCTTTCCATGCAGCTTCTTGGATGAGAGTGACTAGGTATTGTACTGCTTAATCTAATTCTTGTGGTTGTTTTAGTTTAAGGTTAAGTTGGATTTTTCCTTCAATGTATTTTTGAAATGCACACCAATGCTTTGATACAAGTCTTGGAGCCAGTTGCTTGTTGACGGGCCGAGTACTTAAGTTGAGTATTACTGGTGCATGATTTCCTGTTAAGTCGTTATTCGGTTCAACCACTACTAAGTTTGCAGCAATCCCACAGGAGATGTAGAAGTCCAACAGGTTAGGAAGTTTGGTGGAATCCGTTGGCCAATGCGTAGGTTCTGCAGTACTATGACAATTGTAATTGTTTGCTACAATTACCCTAAATAAGTTTCTGCCTTTTGTGGTTGTGAGTGGGTATGTTTGGAGTTCCAGTCTCCTAGGGTTTGAAAGAATTCCATATAATCATGTTCAGTTATTTCATGTCTGGGAGGGGGGGAGTAAATAGCAAATAGTAGTGAGGATGGAACTTTATTTAAATTCAGAAAGAATTATCTTTTGCTTGTGGTTTATTAGACCATTTGCCTTCCACGTGGCTATTCGTAGTACGTTGGCCATTATTGTGTTATTTCGTAACTAGCGTTGATAATAGGCTTAGCATGACGTTGTTCTGGTTCATTAGCTGCACAAACATGTTCTTAAATTCGTTTAAAAAGACAGTTAGCGTGTCTTCAGAGTTGGCTTTTTAGTTATTAGTACTGATAGCAGCTGTTCGGATTGAGCGACTGTGGCATACGTGAGGATGCGATTTTGCAAGTTCGCGTTGTTAGGTGAGATTATTGGAAGAGGGATTGTATTTGTTGTTTGTGCGTAGTTTCGGTTAGAAGTTTGTCTATTTGATGTTCTATTTCTTGTGTTTATTATTTCTTGATAGGCCGAACAGCCTCTATAATTTGCGGGATGGTTGCCCTCACATAAGGCACACTGCTGGTGTGGATCTAGGTTTTGGGCATGTTTTCGAGTTGTGTACACTTGACATACATAAATTGCCTAGTGCAGTAGGTGTCCATAATTTTGACATGTAGTACATTGAATAACTCCTGTATTCCTTTGTGGTGGTTCTCCCTTAATTTTGCTATTACACAAATATTGTGGTTCTTTGGTTGCTTTGTGTCTTATATTTAAGGTGTAATTCTTCTAGTCCAGCTTGTCTGATAATTACTCTATAGGCTCTTTCATTTTTAGGTTGATATGTATGATAAATAACTTGTTCTTTTAGATGCCTAGCAATCTATCTGTATGTGTCTGCAGGATTCGGATTGATTTTAACAGTGCTATTTCCTAAGGTTTTTGTGTAAAATTGTTCTTTTTCCACAGGTAAATAAACGTATTTTTAGTGTTCCTTACTCAGTAATTGAAAATTACTTGTATTTTATAGGTTATACAATGAATCACATTGACCGATCAACGGATCCGATTTTACTTCAAATTTGAAACTATTTTACATCTGTATTTAGTGGGAAATACTTGTTGATAATAATTATGGCATCAAATAGAATAGCTTTATTTAAAACTATTTTTTCTCAATTTTTTGTTTGATTACATCTCAATATAGATTCACATTAAATAATCATACTTACATGTACAATTAATAAATGTGTTTGATTTAATCTGTGTGACACAAAGTTAAACAGAACAAGTCTAGTATAAAGAAATGAAGTAGAGAAATTTAATCTTGCAAGATATCTTTCTACGAAGTCTCTTCTGAATCACTGTAGTCAGTTGAAGATTGGTTAATACTAATAATGATCGGTTCTTGGACAACATCAAACTGCTTTTGGACATCCAACCATTCCTGCATTTGCTTTTCAACATGTGCAATGCATTTTTGCCAATAATTAGCATTGATTCTTTTTAAGGAGTTTTCTCACAGTGTTACTACAATTTCGTTAGAAAAACCACTCTGACCAATGTTTTTATTATAAAATTCTTTGCAATTTCCGATACCAATTATATTGCATTCTTCTGCTAGTTCATCAATTAAATATTTTTCGATATGTTTTTTTGTTTTGCTATTTCTAATAACTCCACTTTTAGCATATCAGGAGAATAACTTATGTTGTGTTTGTGTAAAAATTTAATTAGTTGGTCTTTCTTCAAGCTATATGTTAGTATCTTTTCAATTAATGTTGAATGGTATGATGCATTATCTAATATTATAAGGCCAGGCTTCTCTAAGTTTGGTAATAATTGTTGTTCAAACCATTTCCTGAACATTTCAGCATTCATATTATCATGGTAATCGGATAATTGAAGGGCTCGGGAGAAGAGGGTATTAAGCCACTTGTTTCTAGTATGGAGATATTGCAACTTTTATATTTTAATCTAATCCTGAAATCACAGTTATGAAATAAACGCCACATTAGAAATATATTTACATATAAACGTATTGCAATATGCAAATAAAAACCATAATGTCAACAGGTAACAAAAAAACGGCCAAAATTAACAAAAAAATGTGGCTTGTTGCCTTTTTCAACTTAAAACCTAATCCTGTTTATTTTTCTAATGTTGCGTAATTCCATTTAATTTAATAAAAAAACATCTAAAGATTTTGAGTTTCTTCATCATTATCGTTTAGATGTTCAATATTATCGCCATCTATATTAGTGGTACCTAACTGTACGTGGTCTACGCCAAGTTCTGAATAAACACCAAGATAAATTGCGGGAATAAAAGTAATACCTTTAAATTGTTGAGTTTTTTGGAATTATTTTTAGGAATGCATTATATTTGGTCGAGAGCTCGGAAAGTTTTCGATAATTTGTACATTGCACGCCTCCTTTCCCAATATTTACAGGTTTAAATGATTCGTTTAAGTAGTGTTTAATAAACATTGTGTTAGGACGATCTATTTCAAAGCGGACTTTGCTGAATGCACGTTTTCTTTGGTGTCTGTTACATTCTTTTTATTAACAGATTTTCGCATATCTGCGAAGGAATAGAAATCTGCCTGGGCCATAGATATAACTTCAAATGGATTTTTTTTGCCTTCTCCTAACTGCATCATACCACTAATCGGGAGAGTACACCTGTTTCAAATGTTTTATATGCTTTTCGATGTCGGGAAAATCCCTACCGGACGGTAAATGGGTGTTCCCTGGCACGAGAAATCGATGTTCAATACTTCTAAATTTGTTTTCTCGTACCATATGTAAGAATATTGACATTATGGTCCAATTTTTATTTTGCCTCCACAGTTATCAATAAACACTATAAGTTCTTCGGCTTGCTATCTCGTCACTGCCACGTTTTGCTATGTCATGCACGCCATAAAATGCCTTTCCCACAGTTAAATCAGGGCTTGGAGGTGCCTGTTGGAGATCGAACGAAATTACGTGTTTTTGATTTCCTTTCCTTGCTTCATTTACTTGATTTTTTATGGTTGTCTGCATTGCTTCTACCATTCTTTGATGTAATTCTAACTGGACTTGCGTTCCTTTAATTTTGATTCGTCGCTTTTGTTAGTGTCCAGTAAAATTTTGTGTTGATCACATGTTTCGCAAGTGTCACTTTTTGGAAGCTTGAAACCAATATTATACTGGTTACAGAAAATTCTTCGATAAGCATCTTTGTTAGCAGGCGAAATGCTATGTTCTGTACACCATGGATTGTAGTATTTCTTATAGAAAGACGCAATGGAGAGATTATGATCAAGATAGAGCCTGTTCTACTATAATGGCTTGTGTATTTAGGAATAGCCTTAATGTAATCATGTATACTCTTTAGCATTTCATCAGGTAATCGATTCTTACGGTTGTGATATTTACCTCGTCCATCACATTTCGGAATCATACTTCCTTGACGAATTTATTTGCATGTATTCTATTTTCGCTTTTTAGAATTCTGATAAAAACTCTTCCTTGCATATTTTCTTGTCAAATCCTAGAACTTTTGCAGAATACAAAAATGTCACATTCCGTGAAGACGTTTGCCGTTTTGTTTTCTTAGGATAAGTTCTTTTTTTAGGTATGGCTTTTATTGTTCCAAATAGGTATGCACTTTGCTTGTCGCTTCAAAATGAATGAAATATTGTTTTCTCATTTTGCAAAACTAATGTTCTACATTTATTTTTGCAACGACATGGGAGACCTAGAGATCTTGCTTCCACTTTACGGCCTTTCCAGTTTTCGTAAAAGTAACCTACATTCGTCCGCTTTTGTGCCTTTATTCGCTTTCTAGTTTCAAGATTTTGCTGTCGCCACCTGGATTTAGCCTTCTTTTCTGGTGTTTCAAGTGTGCCTCTTGATGTATTGTGTTTCTAAAATTACGAGCAAATTAATTTACGAAAGAAGGTAACAAGTTACAAAAGTCTTTTATTTAATCACTTATAAGTCGATCACCAGCGGATTTTGCTATGAAGAGAAGCTCTAGCCATACTATACTAATTTTTGAAGTATGTTCAACATTAAACTCGATCAATTTTAATTCTATATCTTAACTAACAACCAAGTAAAAAGCCACGATTTACACCACAAAGATCTTACTTATTGGTTTAAAAGGTAATAAGCCACAGTGTTTTTAAACTTACCAAATTATTGTGATACTCGCTGGTGTCACTATTGTCAGTTGATTCAACGTAGTCCTTGTCCTTTATACTGTCTTCTGAGTCGATGTCTGATCCACTACAGCAAGATTCATCACTGTTTTCAAACACTTTTCGCTTAACACCAGCTGAACTTGAAGCGGCCATGTTGATTTATGGGTGGCTTGTTACCTTCTTGCCTCTGACATGCACATAATATGGAGAGAGTAAAGAAGGAATTTATCGCACAGTGCTGCCGTCTCTCATTTTGATTTCCGTAAGAATACATGTGTGGCCTGTTCCCCTTTTGATAATAATGATTATGTGTTTAAAGTAAATTTTTTGAAATCGTGGCTTATGACCCCCTTCCTCTCAGCCCTTCATTTGTTGCTATGTGAAAAAGACTAAAGAAGAATTGGGAATAAACCTATTAGAATTTTCAGCACTTAATACTATAAAACTAAAATCATAAATAGTTCACATTGACCAATTATCATTATTTTAAAGTTACCGTTTTCCTTCACCAAGTGATTTTCTTCTCAAACTTCTAACATCCTTGTTATGCCATGTACTTTTTGAAGAGCCTCTACTAAATATCCATGTTTCACCCAAAAATACAGGATCGTACGTAGCCTCTTCTTTGTTTTTAAAATAATTTCTTAGAAACGCTGTTTTGCTGGCAATTATATGTTCCTGTTCAAATAAGCCTCTTCTTGGATCAACCTTTTTGAAATCAAAACCAATTGAATGTAGCAATTTCGCCAAACCTTTACGCTAAGCGAGAAGGTGTTGTCGTCTTTCAATTCCTTTATTACGGATTTCACTGTGACAGGTAATATTAAAAATCAATCGATTGCTTTTTTGAGGAGAAACCGGTACATATTTCATTTAGCAAGTCGTGATTTGGTACGGGTTACAGTTTTTTTCAGTAGCTCCAAATGCTTCTGCCGTTGGAAATAATAACAAACCTGTATAATAGAAGTTAATTTTACATTTGACCCTTTACGATCACGTTCATCCCAATCCAAGATAAACCTATTTATTTACAATTGTATGTGTCCCAACATAACTGCAAACTGGCAGAACATGGCTGGGCCCATATTTGACAACAGCTGATTCTAGCATTTCATCGGTAAGTAAACAAACCATAGACGTAACATTAATTATTTGCAAAGACCCCTGGTAAACAAAAATTAGAAAATTCTGCAATAACTGTAATTAATAGTATATTAAGTATTAAGAACAGTAAGGACAGTTTACCGATCGACGACAATGCCAATATTGGAGGAGATCGGTGAACTCCTTACTGTTCGAAATGCTTTTGCTATTTTTTGTGCGATCAACAATACACTTGATGGCAAAATGTAGGCAAAACACATTTTATTTTATCTCAAAATTGCTTAAAAGATGACCACAAGCCGAGCCACAATCGTATGTATTGTTTCCTTAGTAACCTGAATGTTAAGGTGACAGTTGTAAAATAATTGTGTCAGAAATTCTGCTAATCAAGGTTATGAATTTCACTTACTGTTCGCTGAACGGTAAGTAAATTACTTACCGTTCAGTTAGACTCATTAAACAGAAAATGCTATTGCTATTAACCAATAGTCATTGTGACATAAGCGTTGTTTTTAACTGTGATTTTTTTGTTACATTCACTGTTATTTATAGCCATATCCCTCCAGAAATGTACGCCTATGTTGCTGTCAGAACGGTCCCCTCCCTTTGCCCCTCTGCATTAATGTTATGTTGGGGCCAAACAATTCCTTATAAAATGATAAGGAATGCTGCCTCTATCTTGGTTCATAGTGATTGGTTCACCCTCAAAATATCGTAATATATTCATCAACATAAGTTGAGTTTGACTTTTAAGAAATGTACCCTTTAAAGAAATGTCGAACTGCAAATTATATGAAGATTATTTTCAAAGATTGATTAAATTAGACAATTTTACCTTGAATGCAACAAAAATGTTACGGATAAAAAAACTGTTATAATATGAAAACACGTAGGTATGAAAAATAAAGAACGAAATAATCTGTTGAAGCATCGGAAATTGCAGGTTAAATTTGACAAGGTAAACAAACTGTCAACATATGATTTAGCGTATCAATGCTCTATGTTATTAAGATTTGTATTACAGACATACTGAATGTCCTCCATCTTTCTTTAACATCAACTGATAAGTGAATAAATATACGATATAGTAGCGCCGGGGAGAGGTGTCTCATAGCGGACTCGAGAATGGGGATATAATTATTACTATGAAATGCATCTCTTTCTCTTTATCTTAGTGCGAAGTTCCCACTTAAAGACGAGTTATAGTATATACGTCTGCTATATATTTTAAATGCAGGACTTAAAAGTAAAGTCAAAGTGCATGACTCCGTCAGATGTCTTCTTCGCTATTTAACCTCAAATTATTCTTCGTATTTCGTTTCGTATAATCGCATCGTGTTTTGTAGTTATAATAATTTATCTTTCGCTTGGTAATTTATTAGTTTCCATTGCATTTGTAAACAACATTTTTTTTCAAAACTTATTATTAATATTCACTATTACGAGGTAAGTTTATAATGCAAAATGTATTTTCAATTGATTGAAGGCATTTATTTATTTTGCAGCAAGTAATGATGTCATTAAAAGGTAAATCTTTGAAAAGCCAGACTCAAGTAATGTTAATGAATATACTGCATTATTTCGAGATGGAACGCGATAACGGGGGGCCAAGTTTACTTTTAACTTCCATTATCCAGGTACGCTAATAATTTTCACTATTTAAATTTGACAGCGTGGCTTAAATTTGAAAATAACCTAGAAACATTGACGATGTTTTGTTGGTATTCAAAATTACTAACTATATGAACCAATAACGACATACGTTCGTAAAATCTTAAACCGTGCTTTATTAAAAGATGAGTCATAAGACACCTCTCGCCGGCCCGACCATAGTAATTTAATTTGCTATTCAGTAAGGTATGAACCATAAGACACCTCTCGCAATTACGACTATAATATGTGTGTATCAAGCGATTTAATATCTGTTATATGTTGTTTAGTTGTAGCGAATCCATATAGTATTCACGAAATTGAAAAGGGCTACACCTACAGTATCTCCTACTCATACATCTTCCAATCTTTTGTTAGTTTTTTTATATCAAATTTGTGATATGTACTTAAAATAAGTAATTGATATGCAGTTTATGTTCACATTGTGGGCGCGTAAATCTATCTATGTCTAATCCAGTGAAAAGGGGATAACTGTAAAGTGTGCTTTATTAAAGTATGACTACATTAGTCTGCTTCCAAATTTCCTACATGATATTAATGTTGATAATTAGATTAATTTCAAGGTTTAATTAGCTGGCTACAGTGTACTTTACTAAGCTTTCTATTAAACGTTGCCATTTTAAAGGCCTAACTACAAATATTTTAAATACTAATTGCTTTGTTTTCTTTAACTAATGATATTTTATTAGGTAAGTCGTATCTTAGAGTATGATGATTTGACTCTGTCTCGAATGTTGACGATATATCTAATATTTTAGAAAAATGCATTCCTAAATAGCGAAAAGCGATAGATAGCAAATACGCAGTATGGTTCTCGAACGGGATTATATCTTTGTGTAAAGAAAAGAATAGATTAGCCGTAAAGATAAAGACCCATTTTATTTTGAGAGCAGATCTAAAGAAATACGAACGAGCTTAAACTGAAATAATCTTTCCGTATTGTATTTCCATTATTAATCTTAAAATTTATGATGGCATACCGATGTATGTTAAAGATATAGTTACGCAACATTTGTGTTACATAATTACGTTAACGAAGTATAAAAAAAGTTTCCCTTGAAATTGAATTCTGTTACGGTTACCTCAAACTTTAAATAAAGTGCAATCCGCATGTCTCAATTGTAAACCAACTTCTGTTGTGTTATCAGGTAAAAAATTTTGGAAACAATACATTTCTAAAATGTAATACTTTTGTATATGCATTCTAAGTAGGACAATTATATACTTTAAAATTGCATAAAACAAAAAAAAAACATGTTAGTCGTGATACAAATGTAAACTACTGTTGAATTACTTATAATGCATTTACAACGGTAGTACCTAACAACTCATTCGTTAGACCAAAGTAGGTTTTATGCTGAAGGGTATACAGAAACTAACACCTATTCTAGCAAACTATGTGCATAGAATTCATTGGTGAAGACAGATTTCTAATGTACCCTTTAGTTTTTGTGTTACAACCAAATAATCAGAAATGTTTGGTTTTAGCTGTTGTAACAACGTCGGTGTGAACGTAGAATCCCACGGTGTTTTTTGTAGAGTGAAACATTTTTACCTTCCAACCTACATACAGGTATGGAAAAATATTATCGCGGGTCTGACTTATAATAAGTAAAACAAAGACAGTACAATCAGTTCATGTGATAAGTGAGATAGAATACACAACAAACTAGAAGCGCTGATGCCATACATGCGTTTTTTGAGTAGGCTAGTATCAATGACAAATTTAATTGCTACTGTCAACGATAATTGAAAATCAGTGTTTTTGCAAGTCCGACACAATACTCATGTATTCCACTGAAGAAAAATACAGATTATTAAGTGGTATTATTCAGGAGGTACTGCTCAAGAAATAATGGGCAGGTTTACCTTTTCCTTTGAAAACGGGCCAATTCCATCAGAAAGTACGATTATGCGTACTGTTTGTAAATTTGAAAGATGTGGATCTTTAAATAATTGTACAAAATGCAGTAGCATTGATGGTAATGATGGTGAGCATCCTGGTCATAACTTAACACGAAGAGCGCGAACTTCAAAAAATTGCATTTTGTAGTTTAGCAGAAACTTATTTCCCGTGCAATAGTACAAAAATTGCTGAAGAAATGAATATTGAACCAAGAACAGTTCTCAATATCTTGAAAAGGAATAAAATACCGTTGCTATAAGTTGCAAACTACACAATAAATTTTTCCAGAAGATCATCAAAAGCGTATGGAATTTTGTGAAGATATGATGAATTGGACTAATGAAAACGAAGGATTTATTGAAAATATTTTGTTTACCGACGAGTGTTCTTTTAACTTACATGGCCATCACAATCCGTCTGTCGCTGTTGGTTACTATCGGGAAAACAAACACATTAGTATGGCTTACCGGACACAATACCCCAAAAAAGTTAATGTGAGGGCAGGAATTTTAGGCAAGTCCATAGTTGGTCCATATTTTATCAACGGAAACTTGCATGTGGACAAATATTTAGAACTGTTGAGAAACCAGATAGTCCCAGCTGTTCAACGCCTCAATATAAATTAATGATGACATTTGTTATCAATAAGATGGCTGTCCTGCTTATACTGCAATAAGAGTTAAACAGTTTTTGGAAACTACGTTTCCTAAGCGTATTATTAGTGGAACAAGTACTATTAAATATCCGCCTCGCTCACAGGGATGGGCACAGGCATGAACAATTTGAACGAACTTCGTGTCAAAATTACAGACTCTTTAAACAGCATCACCCAAGAAATGTTAGAAAACACCCGAACTGAATTTTATCACAGATTCAGTTACTGCCTTGCGCAAGGTGCAAGTATTTTCGAAAATCTTATAAAGTAGAGTTTTGAAAAAAATGTATTCTGTTCATTTTTAAAGTTAAACCTTAAACTTAAGTTATACTATTAACGTAAATGTTAATGTTCTTGTTTGTAACTCTCGTAAGTTTCTTCTTGGTAATTCTTACGTGTAGTAATCGAACCATGTCATAAATTCACAATTACAATAAACTACGATGTTTGAGGTACTATCATTTAATGTTGAAGTGTAAAGTATTTACTTAATAGTTTCAAAGAACACGCGACTTTTCAACATCATCTTAATTGCTTTGGTTTCATTAGAAATGCTGAAGCTAGATTGAAGGAAACTTAAGTAGTTCATATTTTGTGCCTACATGCAAATATGTACAAGGGGCAACATCGGTAAAGTTATGTCTGTCTCACACTCATATAATGCTTATTGGGTTTCTTTCGAGCTTATTACAAGTCAGACCCGCAATAATGTTTTTCCATACCTGTATACATATGTAGATATAAAAGGTTATGCAATCGACTTTTTTTTCATTATCGCAAAATCGACCTTTTAGCTCATTTTACAACTTTTGGTCAAGTTTCGCTAGGATCGGCCATGATGTCTGGATGTGTGTCTGTATGTCAGTGTGCGTGTGGATGTATGTTAGTATCCACGATAACTCCAGAACGAAAATACTTAGACATACTAAAAATTTTGTATTTAAGCTTGTTTTCATTGGGCTTGGAACTGATTAGATTTTGGGAGAAATCCAGCGGCGGCGAGGGGGGTTTATTAGGGTCAGTTTTTGGTGTTTACCAATTATTTCTAAAACAGCTACATATTTCAAAAATATAAAAATACCTAGATATAGACCTTAAAGCATATGGATTAATTATGTTCTATGCAATTTTTTGATACAGCGCGTAATTTAGCGGCAAAACAATTCCTAAGGTAGAATTTAAGTGTTAGTTCAAATTTTTTTCAATATCTGAATAACGATTAATTTTATAAGAAAAAGTGTAGACATATTGTTAGAGAAAATTTAAATTTGCATAACTTTTCTTTATAAAGTTTCTTAATATGACGCAAGGTAACTCTAAAAATATGAATGAAAATGGTTTAACTACATTATTGATATTTTATAGAAGCGGGCAGCTTTGGAATTTTTTTTTAAGTATACATGTATTTATGTCTATTAATCTCTATCTGACATGAAGTTTTAAACGTCATTCTGAGATAGAGTATTGTTTTTGTTTTTACAATGCTACCTACCTATTTTCGTTGTGAGCATATGAAAGAGGTTGCATAGTTATCCTAAAAAAATTAAAATTAAAATTATTTCATTTCTTTTAAGGTAGCATCTAAATGTATATTAACCTCTGTCTGATATGAAGTTTTAAACGTTTGTTTGACATAGATTATTGTTTTTGTTTTTACAATATTGCGTATTTTCGTAATGCACTTAATATAAAAGAGGTTGCATAATTATCATAAAAAATGTTGTTCATTTTATTTCATTTCGTTTAATTTCCATTTTGTAGGTTGGAAGGTCGTGTGGTATTCCACACCAGAGATTTTATTAATGGAAACCATTGCAAGCCAGCTTTCCAAAAATATATAACATTATACATTTATTTTCATAAATAACTAAGATGTGGTGGTTTGTTGATATTTTTAATGGTCTAGATGGCCATGAAGACAAAAATTACACGGAAGCACAAAACTAACAAAACGCAACGTACATCAATCGGTAATGTAACTTTATAATAAAAATGACATTCATTATGCAGTTTTATTAGTTATGCATAACAGTTCATCATAAAGTAAAGTATTGTTAAATGTCAACCTAATTAAGAAATAATGGATCAAGTACTTCTAATATTACATAACTAACGTAAGTTTAAAAACATTTAATCCCTTAAACTAACGTTAAAATTAAAGCAGATTTAAAAACGTTTAAATACTTATATAATTATTTAGTTTTGTCACAGCTTTAGTAAAGTATTTTTTTGTAAAACCCCACACAGAAGCCCTAAAATTGAGAAATGGGGTGATTTTATTGTTCTTCAATCTTAACGATCGTCGTGTAAATTGAGTAAATTGTGGGCATTCTAAGAATATTAATTAATGTATTATAGTTAATTCAGTTGAAAGTGTTTATTAATTCGGAAACATGCCCATAAATAATAGGTGCATTATTTGCACAGGTATTTTAAATTCCAATAAGGAAATCAAGTGTGATCAATGTAATATTCCTTAACATTCCACCTGTGCTAATCTTTCAAGAACTGATGTTCAATGCATTCTTAATCAAGTTAGACATATTACTTACCACTGCGATAAATGTTGTCAAGCTAACGCAGAGGTTATCGAAATCAAATACTACTTGAACTCGAGCAAAATTTCATGTACACGCTTTTTTCTATATTTGGAATGTCGTGACGTCTAACGTGTTCCTTTACTAGGCTAGATAGGTAGCGACCACTTTAAAGCTAAACAAGTTTTTTAATTTTTATTTTGAGCATGCCCACTACTTTTACAATTTATCTCTTCGATTCTGCATCTATAATTGCGAAAACGTTCATTCATAGTGTATTAGTGGAGGTTTCTCAAACCATCCATTTCGCAGTATTTTTTTATCTCTTACAAACCAATTTATTTGGTGTTTATTCATCCACATTAAATCTAGTTCAATTATAAATTCCTATCATATCCAATCATCAATATTTTGAAATTTAGCACCCATTTTCGGTAGAGCGCCATTTATTGTAAATCTTTTATTAGACCTCTCACATTACACTCATTGAAATCGCAAAAATAAACTTTGGGAGATCGGTAAGCCTTTCCCTTCGGTTTGATTTTAGTTTTCATAGCTACGCACAGTAACTTCTCTATTTATATATTTTGAAAGTTCCAAAAATGGTCTTTTCAAAGGTTTCATAACCATTTAGAAAATATTTTTCTCAATTTTTGGTTGAAAAACAAAAAAATATATTGGGAACCTGTCTTCACAAATTCCCTTTCGTTTCGAAAGAGTAGAGCAGATTCACGAAAACGGCGTCGTTAATAATAACCTAGTTGCCCTATAAAAATATCCAAAATGGGACACCTCGTACTACATGACGTGCTTTTGTGGCACATTATGAGTTACGTTTGACTAAATGAAAACGTATTGAAATATATAAAACTCTTGTTCACAAAATCGTGAAAGGTCAGTTTTTGAATCTCAAATTTTTTTTTATTTTTATATCTAACTTCAGGAGTGCCTAAATATCCACTGATTTTTCACATTTTTATTAACAGTTTATAGGTTCCTTACAGACTCAACTTGCTCTGATACTGTTTGATGATCATATTTTGTTAAACTTGTTTTTGATTGTGGCATTTTATACAATTAACCTTTACGTGGAGGGTGTTCTGGAATAAGGTTTTCAGGACACCTTAGTAATGTTTTATATATTGTAGATGTCATTAGCTATCGTTTCCAAATGTCAACATGTTTGAAAGACTGTAATATCGAAACCGGTTTTGGATTATTAGTGTAAATAAATGTTAAATTTAGTAAAACTGCTTTTAATTTATTAATTGTAGAAGCTGGAAGTTAGGCAATATGGCTGTATACAATCCTTTACCATATTGAAAGTGAAAGTAGTGATAATGAAAGTGACAGGAGAATGATGCATATGTTTCAAACTGTGTTGTATTTCACGAAACGATCATAGTATTTTAGTAATATTTGTATGTTTGCGTTTATTAGATGTATTATCGAACGAAGGGGCTAGTAAGAAAATCTAGAAACAGAAAGAAATAATTAAGATGGCAAACAATATAATAGCGTCGTTTCTTTAACATAATCAGAACATAAACTGACTAACAAATTCATAACTCTTTATGTAAATTTAAAACCCTAAATCCCTAATTAGATATCTATATTCAAATCCTAAGAAAGTATAATTGCAGAAGTTCGTTAGTGTTCAAGTTTATAGTTTCAACTTTATAGATTTATACTTGGAGAAGCTCTTCTACTGCAAGTTAGGAAGCAAACCTATTAAAATACAATAATTCAGTTATAAGCGTAATTTATTTCACTAACTTGCAAGAGATATAGAATCATAATAATATCATCTGATCGTTCATACACAAAATAAATTGACTAGTACCTTTATTGTAGAAACGAAAACGCTTACTATAAAAATGTAAATGTAGCGGTAAATCATACAACTGCAGTATAGTCCGTAAAATGAATGATTGTGAATTTCGGCTTGGCGCTTGATGTGGTGTGCACACTCGTAGTTTGTGTCTATCTCGTTCTAACACACAATATTTGGAAATAGAGAGAATGGAATGTTACATTATTGTCGCTGCGGGTGGTGAACTAAGACGGACACGATACGTTTAAAACATCTGTATTTGTATCAGGTGTGTTAGAAGGAGATAGTAATATTTGTTTGAGGCGCCTCTTTAAAGACTAAATTGTCTGTTGTAATCCTTTGACAGTAGTATTCAAAGTTTATATCGCGTGTTTTAGTAACAACTAAATACGTTATATTCCTTCAATTTATAAAAAAAAATTAAAACGTAATTGAAAATATTATAATACAATTTATTCTTATAAACAAAATTACCTTCTAATGAACTACTTTCTAAATATGTACATTAAAGAATCTGTGTCATTAATATATCATTATTTTACATAATGTAGCAAAGTCTACAAATATGTATGCAAATATTATTAACTTTATTAAATACATAAATAAAAGTTTACCTCGTGTAGGATTTGAACCTACGACCTGTACGTTGCTAGAGTATTTAATAAAATTAGTAATAATTTTTAATTACATATTTACCTTTGAACTTATTCGTTCATAACAAAACTTATAATAAATGTATGCAAGTAATTTAATTTTGTTCAAACCATTTATAATTTTAAATTTCAGTATTTTTTAAATAAATAAAAACTACAAGTAATAACTGTAAATAAGCATGTAGTTTAATATGCAGTTTTAGAAGAATGTAATATGTACACAAAAATAAAAGCTTTTTTACAATTAGAGTAGGAGAAATTAACAAAAAAGATGTAATTTACAACTTAATTTGTAACACTGTGTTCTTAATAATTATATTTTATTAAAAATTAAAAAAAAGTGTACGTAAACTTAAAATTAAAACATTAACTATCACTTGTCATCTGAAGTTCCGCCATTAATACAAATTACCAATGGTTCTACTGTTATATCTAACACATTTTCACGTGACCACCATTGAGATATAATTTTTTCTGTGTGTGTAATAGTTTCTTCCCACACTTCTCCACTTCTCCATCACATTGTTTCAAAACCTCCTCCCACATTTGTAATACAGCGGCATCAGAGTAACCTTGTCTACCCATGTGCTTATCATATGATTTGCAGATACCCCAAATATTCTCAATAGCATTAAATTGGCAATGATACGGAGGTAGTCTAACTACGAAATGACCAGATTCATTAATAATGTCATCTACAACGTACCGCTTCAGTTGTATATGTTGTTTACAAAGGTTCAACAAATCTACCTTTAAATCCGTGTCAGCAAAAAATTTTTTTTTGTTAACCAACTCTTCCTTTTTCCATGTACTCGAAGACGTTTTCTCTATAAGCCGAGAATGATATGATGCATTGTGCAAAATAATTAATGACGGTTCCTGTAGATTAGGCAACAGCTGATCTTTCAACCACTTCTCAAAAGTTGCAGCGTCCATATTGTCGTGGTAATCAATAGATTTTGATTTTGCCGCAAAAACTAAACTACAGTTTTTAATAAAACCATATTCATTACCAGCGGTTGAAATGATAAATCTTTTCCCACTGCTTGAACACTCCCCGTTGTTTACACTTTTTGGTGTGTCGTCTTGCCAAGATCTCTTCTGTGATCCCCTAGAAAAGATCCACGTTTCGTTTATAAAGACCATCTGAAGTGGTGAAGCCGATTGCACATTTTCATGGTATTTTTTTAGGAACTGCGCCCGTGCTGACGCCACGTTTGATTTTTCACAAAATGCTCTGCGGTTGCAGTCTTGTTTATATTTAAATCCTATACTATGTAAAATCTTACTTATAGTTGGTCTAGATGCTGTCGGTAACCTTTTTTTTCTTGTAATATATCACTAATTGTCTCCAATGTAACCACTTTTGGGAATACATGTCATAAATTATGTCTCTTATGGTATGTTTTAGCCCTTCTTGTATATCATCACTTTTACACTTAGTTCGTGGTTTTCTGATAGTTTTTGGCAACGAAATGTTCCGCTTTTTACTCTCGACGACTTTGTGAAACGTATTGAGGCTAATTTTTAAAGTTTCTGCGGTTCTTTTGTTCACTGCGTCAACTTTACACAGAGATACAAACTGCGAGTGTGCACACCAAATAAAGCGTTAAGCCGAAATTCGCAATCATTCATTTTACAGGCTATAGTAGTAGTTGCTAAAAGTAAACAGAAAATACACAAACTGTACAACCTGATAAGAACGCAAGTCGTTGGAAATTCTATACTAAAAGGATTGGTAACTTTCCGAAGTGTAACGAAATAAATGCCAATGACATTCATAATATTTAAAAAATAATTCAGTTACTGGAATGGTACAAATTCAAAATAAGGCCACATGGGGTGGCATAAACAAAGAATGAGGCGTAATAGAAGACAAACTACTGGAACATGTGACAGCGACTCTGTATTAAAAAGTGTAGCAAATTTCAGTACATATGAAGAGTCCGAGTTTACAAAATATCATAATTGAGCAAATGCCATCTACTGTGACACATATTCACCTTGTGTCAAGGAAACTAGAAACCCAATTGATAAGCGTATTATTTAAACCAAACAAGGTCAGTTTAGCAAGTAAGCACTTGCCAAACTTGCCAAATAGTTTATAGATATTTAAAGCGACCACAACTGTTTCACCGGATTGTTCTCATGTATTGTTCTAAACTTGGGTTGCATACGTAATGGTGAACGATTCTGCCTAAAACCGTATTGGTGGGCACTAAGGAGTTTATTTCAAGGAAACAGAGCAGTTGCTGATTGATTGCTTTTTTTCACGAATTTAGACAAAATGCAACTGATGGCAATTGGTGGGTATTTGAAGAGATCGGACTTGCCGCCTTTTTTGGGAACAGGTTGAACATTTTCTAACTTACAAGTAAAGGGATTTCCCCAGAAGACAGAAATCGAATAGACCTTAGGTAGAACTGGTACTATTTCGAGAGAGCATTTTTCAAGGCATAATCGATTCTAGGAGATTGTACCGAAAATGAATTAGTTTTATAGTGTATGAGGAAATGCCTTAGGACGCATCTTTTCCAGAATCATTAATACACGAGTAAATAACTCTACAAAAAGATTCAGAATCAGAAACTACAGATCCGTCAAACGATGTCATGGGGGGAAGTGAAGATTTACCAAAGTTTTTACTGATGGCTTTAGCTTACGCCTAAACAAAGGGATGTAGATAGTTCTTTGCATTTTGTTGTTCAAACAACTTTTAGCTTTAGTGATAACACTTTTGCAGGTATTTATACCATCAACGTATTCATAGTTGAACACACGCCACCTTGGACAAATAGTACATGTGTTAACCATTTTTTATGAAGTCTTTAAAGGTCGATATCGAAAAAGACTAAACATATTAATATGCAACATATTAAACACATGTAGGATTTACTTGAAGCATTTGTTTGTGACCAATACATAATATGTGTAAGTAAACAATGGTTATTGAAGCCTCAACTTTCGACAGATTACGAATTGGTAATTACGAGGTTTCTTCAGTCTATTGCAGAACTCCTAACCTTGCAGGAGACCTAATATCAACACAAGTCTACAGTCATTATTTTGAACAATTACTACATATTAATGAAATGTGTATCAAACTACACTTGAAGTAAGTAAATTACGGTTCGTGCGATTTATCGTTCGCCTTTAGGTAGCTTTGATATCTTCATAAATACTTTAGAACATTTACTACTAAAGTTAACCACTGTTACTAATATTATTGCAGCAGGGAACTGTCATATCCTTTTTGACACAATGACACTAGTGGGACTTATTTGTCTAACTTACTGAGTTTATTTGCGTTTGTTCAAACAATTCGACATCCAGCGAGAGGAAACTGTCTAGATAACCTTTTGATCCACTTTAACGGAAATAACTGATCCCCAAACGTAATAAACAGCTATTTATCAAACCATCTTGTAAGGGGTGGCCAACTAAGAATGCGAGGTACTGTATGTGGGAAACTATACATCGTAGAGGCTTACTGAAAACATGGTTTTACTAAAACGGCCAATACAAAAACTTTGAAAATATTTTCATGTTTCTGAAATGGCCGCTAGGGGGCGTAACTGCAATCTTGAATCAAAAAAGTGATGTTTCTGTGAATTCTGCTACATTAACCTAATAAAAAAATAACAGATCTTTAAAGTCGAGGATAATATGAACTTTTTTTGTTTGGCACTTTTTGACGTATCTATAAAAATAATGTGGTGGGGGGTATTCAAAGGTTTCCTTAAATCACCCCCCGTATCTTCAAAACGGCTAATCCGATTTGAACAAACTTGGGCGCGTTGAAAAGAGCTTTTCTTGGGCTACAAATGTTAAAATAATTGAAGTTTGGTTAGTTTCACATGTCGTCGCTAGAGGGCATTGTTCGACATTCCGACAGAAACGGTTAATTTTCGCAAAAAATTTAAATGCATTGGTATAATTTTTTTTTCATGAACAAGTAGCTGAATGATGCCTAAATAAGCTCGCGAAAACCGCATCTCGATATCTTGTTCCTAACTTAAAATATCGGCCAAAGGAAACTTTATACGAAAATCCTTTAAATTTTTATTTTTTTTTAACTATATTTTTCTGGAATTGTTTCTATTATGTAAGTTGTGGCCCTAAAAAGGACCGATTTAAAGGAGGAAGGTTTTTAATGCCCCTGTAACTGCTCGAAATGCTGACCATCACTCTGTGCATTGTTGAGGCCTCTTATGGGTAGACAAAACTGCAGCTTCAATTTCGACTCTGAATAGGTTACCTAGAAATTGCGATTTTAAATGTTTGTAAATTTATACACCAGAATAAAATCACCCTTTTTGAAATTACTACGGGCAAGTAAGCAATGCTAAAAGTTATACGAAAGGCTTATTTTTGTTTGTTTAAATGCATATTCACTATGGATATATACGAAAAATACAATTAATAGAAGCAGGCAATGGAAACAGATACCTAAACAAAACGTACATAATCCTCAAATTGTCAATAGTTGTCTATACTTTTGCGTTACTTTGATCAATTTTTGTGCTTTCAAAGTGCGTTGTACGAATAATGAAGCTGTTGATATGCTTGCGGTTTATTTTGAATGTCGCAGTGGCTAAAAGAGTTTTGAAGGGCCATAGGTAAGTTCTAATGGCCATCAAAATATATAGGTATTCGTTTAAACTTTTTTTAATTACTTTAAGAATACACCCATATCATGTCGTTTTGCTATTGCTATTGGATGTTAGGCAGTCTGTTTCCATGGCCTCCGCGATCGCCAGGCTTAACTTGCCTCGATTTTCTTTATGGGGGCGCTTAAAGGACATCGTGTTTCGGACTCAACCTACTACTAGAGAAGATTTGAAAAACCGGATTTGTAACGCAATACGTAACATACCGAGAGCCGAAATTGAGGCTGCAGTTTTGTCTAGTCATGAGAGGCTTCAGCAATGCATAGAGCGTGATGGTCAGCATTTCGAGCATTTACGGGGACATCAAAAACCTTCCTCCTTTAAATCAGTCCTTTTTAGGGCCACAACTGACATAATAGAAACAATTCCAGAAAAATATAGTTAAAAAAAAATAAAAATTTAAGGGATTTTCGTATAAAGTTTTCTTTGGCCGATATTTCAGGTTAGGAACAAGATATCGAGATTCGGTTTTCTCGAGCTTGTTTAGGCATCATTTAGCTACTTGTTCATGAAAAAAAGTCGTACCAATGCATTTGATTTTTTTGCGAAAATTAACCGTTTCTGTCGGAATGTCGAACAAAGCTCTCTAGCGTCGACATGTGAAACTAACAAAACTTCAAATATTATAACATTTGTAGCCCAAGAATAGCTCATTTAACGCGCCCAAGTTTGTTAAAATCGTTTCGAAGATAGGGGTTATTTAAGAAACCTTTGAATACACCACTTTATTTTTAGACATACGTCAAAAAGTGCCAAACAAAAAGTTCAGATTATCCTCGACTTTAAAGATCAGTTATTTTTTTATTAGGTTAATATGCAGAATTCACTAGAAACATCACTTTTTATGATTCAAGATTGCAGTTACTAGTGACCATTTCAGAAACTTGAAAATATTTTGTAGTTTATGTATTGGCCCTTTAGTAATAACTTTTTTTTGCGCAAGCCTCTACGATGGATAGTTTCCCAGATACAGTACCTCGCATTCTTAGTTGGCCACCCTGTACAAACTCTCAATTTTGAATTGCAATTCTTTCCTCTTCCAAAAGACATAAGATCGTTTCGAGAAAGGAAAATATTGCAGAGCACATATCACACAATCTTCTTATTAATAAACTGGGACATACATAGAATTTTGATAAAGCAAGTACTTTGGTGATTAACTCATATCTATGTAATCGATTTCAAACCGTTCACGTCCATAATTAATATAGTGAAATGTTACCAAATGTGTACCTCAGTGAATTATATGGGGACCATTCCTATTTTTGCTATATATAAACGACTTACCATACAACATCTCTGATGAATAGTTATGCTTACTCTAGTGGCTGTGGTGATAGACAATCACTCTAACCAACGGAGCAGCACCGTTATTAATTCATATCGTTTTCTCTCATACAAAAATAGATATATGCGTAACTTAAATGTCTTTATTTATGTCATTTTGTATAAATTTAGGTTTTTATTCCTCCTGCGCAAAAAATAGTGTACAGTTTTTAATCACTTACGCCTGGGCAACAACCAGTCACGGTTTAAAAGGTACTTTATCTCTTGGAATATAGGCAGTATTTAATATCTCCGGTATTAAGAGTGACAGTAAATAAAATTTGGGCGTATTACCATGGAACTAAAGCGCATGTGAATCCCTCCGTTTGTTTTTCTCCTTAAATGTTGTTTCTCGTAAGAAGTAACCAAATTTCACATTAAAAACCACCAATATCCTTTTTAATTCTTGATCCTGATGAAAGGAGATTTCTCTAGTCTCCCAAATAAATTGCTTCAGGACATAAAGTATCCAATAAAAAAGATTCAGGTCACTAGCTTCTTTGTGGGAAAAAATAGTTCAATCCCGAAAATGATGTTACACACCGGAAAAAAACGCTACTTTTTGGGGCTTATTTGCAGATGCACCACAAGCTGAAGTTTTTAGGTGCCAAATAGAATAACATACTTTTATAACATGATTAAACATGTGTCCAGTAACTTATTAAATTAGTTTTTGCATTTGATCGTAGCTTTACCTATAGAGTGGGAGGCGATACCCTGGTAGCAACGCAAAGTGTTTTGCTTGTTATTGTGTATATATATTTATAGGGTGTCCACTAACTCTTTTCACAAAAGAAAACTGCAGATTCTAGAGCTGATTTACGTAAATTACCTTAATACAAGAGCTGGAGCTCTTGGAAGATGGGGCCCTAACATCGGTTTAATTCAAATGTCTTCAAAATGGTTTTCCTTTAAATGATAGCGTTCTGTACATTTATTTAGTGGAATATGCCCAATCGTATGGCGTGAATATGATTTTTTAGTTGTACTCATAAGCTCGTTTGTGCGTGGCATTGTTATGGAATTATTATGCTTTTGTTTGCTTGTGAAGGTACAGCCCGGATAAATTCTGTATAATCAGGTATATTTAATCGAAGTTCGAATATCTGAAAAATGTGCAAGTTTAGTTAATATTCACTGGCGTTTCAGAACTTCTTACTATAAGTAAGTGGTGATTTTGAGCAGACGTTTATGAATTTTGGAATACTTTATTAATTTCTCTTGTCGATATTTTGGAGCCCTATAATTTCCATAGAGATGAAGAGCGGAATTTCCGAAGGGGGGGAGAATTTAAATGGAGTGCGTTGTTTGTCTCTGCTTACCTTTATTTAAGCGTACATCGATTTAGGGAGGGTGGCGTCTATTATTTCACTGCCCTTATTATTCCGAACACCGCGCAGGCCACCCCGACATATAAATAATTTTGCTTCTATGTATGGGAAAAAATAAATTGTAACTTAACATTTTTCTTTGTTTTCAGGTAAGGGCGTGCAATTCTTTCTCTTGTCCATATTGCTAAGTGGGTAAGTAAGTACTATAAATTTAATTACATTCAAAATTGTTATAAATATTAAAAATAATTAAGGCTGAAGTTGAAGAAAGTCTATATATCAATCAATTTTACATTTAAGGTATGCATACGTATTGCATTAAAGGTTATGATCAGACATATTGTATGTTTCTACTGTTCTTGAAACCACACTATTTTTTGGACACGTTGGTTAGTATTCTTTTGATTTATTTTGTTACCGGACAAAACCTCATTTGGTACACAAATGTACAATATGTGGAAATAACATATACATGTGTATTGCAAGGATAAATTTTCTGAACATTTTTAACGAATTTTACTAGAAAAAATCAAATCACATCTCCAGTTCTCTCAGAAAACCTGCGCATCTCTAACTTTGCTTTTCTATTATGTCGCTTCTATAGAAGTAAAAGATAATTCTTTGCATAGTGCACAATCTGAATATGTACTAAAGCATTGTGTAAAAAGAAGTTAAAAAGTTTTGACGGAATACTGTGAGGTGTACTTTTATGCACAGTTATGGAACAGAACAAATATGGATAAAATTAGTTTACAATTTACGGATCGCGTCACAAAGGTGTGGTAGTAATAAATTATGTTTTTTAAAATAAAAACCCCCAATTTTTTTGCCACATACGAATGTATCGTCAAATTTTAATGTCAATTTATGTAAGATATTTTATTTTAAAAATTTTCCGTTTTCGAATTATTTGGAAAAATATGAAAGCTGAGGGTTCTTCAAATATCGGTGCTGTGTCCTGACTCGGAATCGGTATTCTAGGAGGTTCTAAGATAAAATCCTAAGTAAGACTGACGTTTCAACGTATTTTAATTTCAAATGAATACAAGTGTGCATGAAGTTGTGATAGTATTTCAAGACTCAATAACATGTGCTGTAGTTTCAAATGGAATACCCTGAGAACGATGATGATTTAGAAGTTATATGAAGAATGTAATTTTGTTATGACTATGTAGGTCGATAGGTTTGTAACCTTTATCTAAAAGAATTACGTATGCTTGCTTTCAAAAATTAATATTACAATAATGTATAGTACAACTATTAGTTTTTTTTCAATGCTAGAGCAGTTTAGATGAACACCATTTTTAGAATCTAAAAATTACTTTAGTGCTTCTTCTCCAAATAACAAAGTATCATCAATTATTTTACATACGAAACTAAGATATTTAGAGATTTTGTAGAGCTAGTTTTTCATCTACAGAGTTGTTACCACTGGACTAAGAGGGATGCCCATAACTACACGATCGAGTTGTTCATGAAATTTATTATTCCACTGAAAATAAGTAGTATTAAGAAAGTGCTTTTAAAGGAACCTTCGTAAACATTAAAACAAAGTCAAGACTGACATTAATTATAACCTTTCTATCATATAATTTAATGCACTTTTCAATAAATTTATTTTTATTTGATGGAGATTTCTAACGATTTTAATAACAATGGACTGTAAAGTAACATTAAGTTTGTGAACCTTTAATAATCCATATAATTTAGGGGAAGAGCCTCAGAACTACTTAATTTTGTTTTTGTCTCTTTAGGGATAGGAGATATTTTATTTTTTACAAGAAACTTCTTTTAAGGAGCTGTTGGTAATTCAGGGTATGCTTGTGGTTCCAGTAGTTTTAAAGTTATAATCATTAATACGTAAAGTAATAGTTACACTACGTTTCTTTGATGGTAATACAGTTACCTGGTTATTAGGTTTAGGATCTAATGAGGCACATCGTTGATGGAAGCATAAATTGCTTTTGGGAGGTTTTGCTAAAGGTGGAAATTTTGCCGTAATACCGAAATTTTAGGATATAAATGTTGATGGTTGTACCAAATCTTTATCATTGGACACTGCAAATGAAGTTAGATATAAATCATTTAAGATATTACGCAAAAGAAGAGCTTCCAGGAGTAGTTTAACATTCCGTGAACGAAATGCCTTATTAGATCTTAAACGTAAAGACAAGATAATTGTGTTACCATCAGATAAAGGTAATGCAACTGTTATTCTAATTAATTAATTATTAATTTAAAATTCAACAACTTTATTAAAATATTAAAACAATAAACATACCGTGAATTATCAAAAAGATCCTACAAAACAGATTTTTTTTGAAAATTCTACTATCATTGAAGAAACACAATGCAATTTTTGCATGAAAAAGTATGAACAATTACCTTAATAAAATGTTCCTAAAAGTATGTTGATACTTCCGTTATTTGAAGACATGAAAAAGAAGCACTAATGAATTTTAAGATTTTATAACAAGGAGAGTTCAAAAAATAATACAGTGCTAAGAAGGTTAACGGTTATTTTTAATACAAAATTAATAAATCATTAAACCATCAACACTGTGGTCCATATATTCCATGTTGAAGACCACATTAAATGTCATCATCAAATATAACGAAATTTTCAAAATTAGTATCATATTTAAAAAGTAAATCCGCTGGGTATCGTCCAAAAAAGTCACGGATTTTATGAAATGAAGAAATCGAGAAATTTATACAAGAAGTGCCTGATGAACGTTTTCTATTATTGAAGGTGATCTAAATTTAATTTTGTTACGGGGCATGTAGAAGTGATGAATTGCTTAGAATAACGGTAGATGACATAGAGGACAAAGATTCGACTCACACACAAAGAACTGTCGTTATTTCAAATTTGGTTCATATTAAATTATATCGAAATTATGTGGCTTTACCACCTACGTTTACTAGTAGTCGAAGCTTTTTCATTAAATATGTTAATGTAAAATTCGCTAATCAAGTAGTTAATGTTAACAAAATAAGAAATACATCAAAGGAAATAGCAACATATTTAAAATTGTCACCACTGCAATCTACATTTACTACAAGAAGCTTTGTCGTTAGTTCGCCTAGCTTTTGAAGTATCAATTGGGTTTTGCTGGAGGCAAGAATCGCATCCATCCAACGATACGGGTAGCTGCCACCCAGTATAGACGGATTTGCTTAAGCGAACAAAGAAGATCGCGACCTTAGACAGGTTTTTGCATGTATTTAGTTTAATGTTTAATAAATAAAAAGGTGACATAATCGTTCAGTAAACATCTCCATTATTGAATTGAATTGATATCTAGAAGATTATTACGTCAGCTTTCGATTGCATGTTTAATAGTAGCTTTAAATCGCCGCGCCCTTAGTTCACGCATGTTCGTTTTCTTTGTAATAACGATTTAAAATTGTTGTGTCTGTTGTTCCGAATAAATGTGTTTAAGTTTTATTGTTATCATAAATGCGTTAAAACACCCAAGAGGTCCTGAAGAGTAGAGTTTTTTAACATTGCGCTGAATTATTAGTAAAAAATTAATAAACAATCATTTCAATTAAAAAATTAAAAAGATTAGTTTAACAATAAATAAGGAAGCGGGTCGATTACCGTCGAAACTGAATACGATTAAACAACCTGATACCTATATAGGCCAGTGCTTTAGGCACCCTTCTGCTACGCTGCTAACTGATTCTGGCGCAGATTACTGGCCCCAAACGACATGGAGGGTTGCAATCTTCTACAGCGGCGGGAAACGTATTGAAAATATTATAATATATTAAATAATTAGGAATAATACTATAATTACTGTTTAAACTGTTAAACTGATAAATATATTGATTCATTTTGTTGAATCAATAGGTGTAATTTACGCATTTTCACATTTTCCAGGGAAAAAATGGAAATAAATAGGAAAATTAAAATCTACGGTAATCTAGGTTACCGTAGATTTTAATTTTCGTTTTTATTTCTATTTTTTAGATTCTCCTGGAAACAGAAGGGTCATAATGTTTTAATACACGGTAACGCGATTAGGCTTTGTGTTATGTCAAATGTTGAAATCGGTTCTGTCACTACAACGAAGACCCACTGTAATTTAGTATTATTTTTCCCGGCCTAGGCCGGAAAAACGCACAGTTTCCGGACGCATTTGCGGTCTGTATATGCGCTATTACAGAACTAAGGCACAAAAAAATATATTTAACTGACATAGCAGGCTTTTTCTTTGCGTTTTCATATTTTATTAACATGTTTTGATATTTTAATTAATTTTTTTTAATTTTCTTATTACTACTGACGACTATAGCTATACTTGTTAATACACTAATAAAACCTAAAAAGAAAGATATATTTTGTAATGGTCTTTGTTGTTATTGCACTCAAACTGTCAAACTTCTCTACCTAGTGTACTGTCTACTCACACATAAATATATGTACTATAAAATTATGATACTACTTTCTGGATTTAATATTTTGTTTTGTTCGAATATTATATGATTAAGTTGATTTATGTATAGGTGTAACTTTTGAATGTACCATAAAGCTTTGTGGGAATGTTTTGTTAAAATTGTATTTACATTGTAAGTGCGTGTAAGAAAACATTTTTTAGAACTTAATTAAATTATGTTATCAAAACAAATCTTGAATATTAGTAACGGTTTTAATGTAGCACAATAACACACTTTAATTCTCCTGGTATATAACAATATTGTTACAAACACAAATTTATTTCTTTTTAATATTACACAAAAACAGCCACAATGGTTTCTGTTAGAAATTTAATTAAGGAGAGAAGGCAATTCATTTCTCATTATAGAATTTGTTTAAACTTGCAATTTGAAAAATACAGTTTATGCGTAAACATCAAAAATATTAAATTAGGACAATAATTTTGCAGAACCAGAATGTTTGATAAAGAATTGTAATATCTTAACTTATAAATGTATTAAAAGTACCTCTATAGGTTGATTGTTAATAACAAAACATGCGTAAATACATCAAATTTTTTACATTTAGTTTGATGTAAATTGAAAAAATAATTAACTACACTTTTAGCTTTCAACCCATGAACTCAGAAACTATAAACATAAACGATAAAGTTGAATGAAATTGAATTAAATTTGTTTATACAATTAATTTAAGCTCTTACTTAATACATGTCCGAAAGATATGAGCAAATGGTTGTCTTGTACAATTATTGTAACTTTCACTATTATTACACATATTTAAAATACTTGCTTTTTTAATCGTCTATTGTTACAAGTGAAGACCGAATTAACACCGGACGTAACAGATAATTGAAACGTGCTGACTGTGTAAGGGGCGTGAAGGTGTTACAGACAGAGTTTAAATATTTAGGGTGGCTTGCTGTATTACCATAAGTCGTGGTTGTCAAAGTAATAATGCGTGTGATCAAATCAGCTGTTGGATCAACGGCCTTCTTTAACCTATCGACGTTACTGTGAACCCAACGCATTTAACAAAAAAGTACGCATAAACAAACAAAATCTTTCGCTAATTATTAAAAAGTTAAATACATGCGATAAAACTAATTATATAACAGAATTTTATTATCAACCAACTTAAAAGAAAAACAAACACATCGCTAATCGCTAATGAAAACTCTCTTAAATTTATTATTAAATACATTAAAAAAATAAACGTATCACTTCAGATCATGAATTTGCCCTTGGATCACTTTCAAAACAGGCAACATTTGATAAACAAAATTAAACTTTACTTAAAGCGTATTATACCTGAATTTTAAAACGTCAAATTCCGTCTTAATAGCTTTTCACTGCAGGCAGGGAGGAGGTTTATAATATTTATAAATTCAGAACACTAACGATATATTAAGTAAACCAAAATAAATAATAAACACACAGTATACACCAGCGGCAGCTCAAATGCCTAATGTGTTGAACTTATAATTGGAAATATTAGGTAACAGTTGCTTAAACGGAATTTTATCTTGCAAGATCGCCTTCCTCTAATTTTAAATTTTCAGTATGAAGTTGCTTATTAAGCCTCAAAAATAATTGCAGGGTTAAACCAAAGCACCTATTGCAAACTTTTTAAAAGTGCATGTGACCTCGAGATATCAAAAAAGTGATTAATGTGGCAGTAATTAATATTAAGTATGGTGAACATATAGTGATGGAAACGGATGATTTTAAATGTATACCTCAACGCTTTTATGAGTATTTGAAAGAAGAAACTCGAATGGAAGAATTTAAAACAGTTAAACACGAGGGATGTCTTCATGAGTAGTTTGGGTGCAGTCGGTGAAACATAACATTTTGTTTTTAATAGTAGTGCCACAACCCCACCACATGATTTAACTAAAATCATTTCTTAAACAGCGTTTAGTCCTAGTGCAATTGCAAGTACAGTCCTTATAATGCAGGCAGCAATAAAATCATTACTGGAACGATCCAAATTCAGAAGTTCACCGTTATATTTGGATACCCCACATAGTTGCAGTAACAATATGAATAATAATTTTACCTTGCGTTGTTGGTGCTGTCAAAATAGTGATGGTGGTAGTAGCAGTAAAAATGAAGAGAAACATGATGAAGGTTATTCTTCTAACACTGACAGGCAGCCATATGATATATCTGAAGTGTATAAAAAAGCAGCTAATGAATACTTAATCCATTGTATTTATTATAAACTATCGAACAATACTCATCATGCAAAACACAATGGAAATTGGATACAGTACTCACCTCAAGCTTGCACCAGTAGCGCGTATGGGGTGTGCTAATTGTGCTCAAAGCAATAATGTAGTTTGGATATGAAGGAATGGAATGAGCTTCTAAGATGGCATTCATATGTAGAATTACAATCTTTCCGATCCCAAGAAATTGAAAATAAAATTGATTGGTCTAATTTAACGAGGATGAAGATATAATTTATGATCAACATTATGAATCTCTATTTAGCAATCTTGGAATTTATTACAATTGGGAATTGATTAAAGGATGACAGAATTTTGAAAACTGTTATGATAGAAAACTACAACTGCTGTTCTTGCACATTCAATTCACATAGTATAGAAGAACTATTCAATTTAAAGGATATAATAAGCTATAGATTGGAATTTCTTGAATCTTACAATCTGGTGTGTTTTTATGAAAAGTTCATACAACAAGTTGTTGACTACCGTCGATTTCGTGAGATAGAATTCCGTGGTGCTGATGTTGACATTTATAAAGACATTGATGATGTTATAAATGCTAAGTATAATATTAATTCGCATAACACGGTATGTTTAATGGAAATATTGTATTATAGCATTTACTAAATAAAGAAATAACTATGATTTGTTTTTCTCAATTTAGATATAAATACCCCGTTTTATCCATCCAGGTAAACAATGTTAGTTAAGAAGCGAAAGAGTGCAGGTAGTGGTGGTTTAGTGAATGCTCTAATCAATAAACTTCGTTCGAATTTATCTGGTTACCAGTATTGCGGTCCTGGTACAAAGTTAGAAAATCGACTCGCACGCGGCGACCCCGGTATTAATCAATTAGATGCTCAGTGCAAACTTCACGATATCAGTTACAGAGATTTAGATAGTAGACATAAAGCGGATAAAATTTTACAAAAAAAAGCTTGGGAACGCTTTAAATCATCAGACGCAACATTAGGTGAACGAACTGCAGCTTTAGCAGTCAGTACCGCCATGAAAGCAAAGAGAAAATTAGGAATGGGGTGTAAACATCGATCTAATCTGAAGAAAAAAAAATGCAATAGCGGAAATTTATTGCATTTACGAAAAACAATAGCTAAAAAAATTAAACCTAACGGAAATTTCACAGACACAATAAATTCAGCGCTTTCAACAGCAAAACGTGTGGTTAAAAGTGTAGGAGGAAAGAAAAACATTAAAGTTCCTAGATTCCCCTACCTAAACAAGGAGGGTTTTTACCATTTATGATTCCGTTATTCGCAGGATTATCAGCAATGGGTGCTTTAGCTGGTGGTGCATCAGGAATTGCTAAAGCAATCATTGATGTTAAAAATGCTAAAAAATTGCAAGAAGAGACATCGCGCCATAATCGCATGATGGAATCGATCACTGTAGGCTCCGTGAATAAGAAAGGCGGTGCACTGTATCTAATACAAAACAAATTTGCTGGTGGTGCATTATACTTAAAAGCGTTTCCAAAAAACTGAATAGATTACCGGAAAGAACGTTAACGGATATTGATTTAAATAAATACACCAAAAATGTACCCTACTTCAGGGATATTTTTATGAGAGATAGTATGCCTAAATTACCACGGAAAAATGAATCTGGAATTATCAACTTAGATAGCCAAAGAGGACCAGGTACACATAGCGTGTGCTACAAAAAGCGAGGTAAAAAGGTATGTTATTACGAAAGTTTCGGTAATCTTCGACCACCAATCGAAGTGATTAACTACTTTTGGGGGTGTAAAATATATAATTACAACCAAGTTCAAGAGTTTAATACAATTATTTGCGGACACCTATGCCTACAATTTTTATATAAATAATCAGCACAATATCAAATATTCTCAGTTATGCCAACAACTTATATCCACCGATAGAGCTAGATTTGAGGAAGAAATACGTTGTTGGATTGGTTGGATTTTACAGATGCAACAGCATTAGAAACATTTATACAGGCAACGATAGATTTTATTTTAGAACGGATCCATCTCATTTGCAAGTGATTAATATTCCACACGGTGCATATGAGTTGGATGAAATTGGTGATTATCTAAAATCTAAGATACCCACAGAAAAGTTTAGCATTAGAGCAAACAACAATACACTTAAATGTGAGATAAACAGTTCGTTTGAGATTGATTTTACTAAAGAGAATAGCATTGGCCGCATGCTATGGTTTGAGTCTAAAATATTAGAACCAAATATTTTTCATACGTCTGCGTTAGACATCCAAATTCTAAAACACACTAATCTACACGTAGAGTGTAACATTATAAAAGGATCTTATCGAAACGGGAAACCTGCTAAAGTATTATATGAGATTGATGTTTAAGTTACACCAGGTTATCGTACTCAATATTTAGAAGTAAACACTGACATAATTAGTAATATAACAATTAATTTGACTAATCAATAGGGTGAATTAATAGACTTTGGTGAAAGTAAACCATTCACAGTACGCTTAGAAATAAAAGAACATGGGTCTGAGAATTAATCCAGGACCAATTCCATCTTTCAAAAATTCATATAAAAGACATTATCCCTACAGTAAGTCATTAATTAGTCATCAACCTTCATTGTGTTTAACATCTGCAGAGAAATACTTTTTAACGTCAATTGGTTTAAAAGTTCTCACCCGCAATGGCAGAATCGTTAAACGTCTTTCAAAACGTCCATTTTGATGATACTATAATTAAATCACATATTTACACTTATCTTCCGTATGGATCTTCTAAATGTGGACCTTCCGAAGAAATACGCGTCTTAATTCAAAGTCAAGATCTAATTACGGCTACTTATGATAGTTTTCTGTACATAGAAGGTCAACTTGAGCTCAAAAAAGAAGATGAAAGAAAAGCATGCAGCTTAACCAACAATTTCCCGAACTTTCTTTTCGAAGAAATTCGTTATGAGTTAGGTGGTCAGAGAGTGGATGTTTGCAGAAATCCAGGTATAATATCTACGCTTAAGGGATATATTTCTTATAAGGCAAGCAAAAGTAAAGCACTAAGCCATTTGGGATGGTCACCAAAGAATGAAGAACCATTACAAGTAGAATTCGGTGAGCAAAATGGTGAAAAATCTTTTACTGTATGCATACCACTGAAACACATATTTGGAATATTGGAGGATTATCGTCAGGTAATCGTGAATATGCGCCAAGAGTTGGTTCGATCTAGAAGCGATACAAACTGTTACTATGGAGAAGTGGATGCCGCAATAACCTTAAATAAAATTCACTGGAAAGTACCACACTTAACACCTAGTGATGCTGCGAAACTTAACTTGTTTCAAGGAATCAATGAAAAGTCTATTATTACTGTTCCATTTCGTCAATCGGAGTTATATGAATTACCTTCTTTAAGACATGAAACCTCAGACATATGGCCAATAAAAACATCAACGCAACTGGAAAAACCACGTTGGATAATTGTTGCATTCCAACAAGGTAAAAGGTGCACAAAGTCAGCAAGGGGCGGAAATTTTGATCACATTAATATCAGAAATCTTAAAGTACATCTGAATTCTGAGTATTATCCATATGAAGCAGTGCTAACCAATACATACCTGCCTATCACAATTTTTTGAAATTTCTATGTGATTACTATGGTGAAGACGATAAAGATTCACTATTCAACTATTCAGAATTCAAATCATGTCCAGTATTTGTAATGGACTGCTCTAAACAAAATGAATCTTAAAAAACTCAACAGTACACATCAAATTGGAAATGGAATTTCTAACAACTTTAGATAATGGAATCCTTGTCTATGGTCTTATTCTCCATGACGCTATTGTGCAGTACAGCCCACTCACTGGGGAAGTGAAAAAGTTATAGTTATTGTAATATAGCCTAGTATATAAATAAAAATGTTGTAATTATGTGTTTAGTTTTATTTCATCCACTAACGATGAAAGTAATTGCTCAAAAAAAAAACTCAATTCAAAATCATGACTTTGATGAAAAGTCTATTACTTCAAAACATGGTGATTTACTTCCTAATAGTATACGTGGTATTATATGTGGCCCCTCCAATTGTGGTAAAGCAAAGGCAATGATCATTCTGATTACCGAGAAAAATGGCTTGAAATTTAAACATGTATACGTATACTCCAAGTCATTGAATCAAAACAAGTACAAAGTTTTATAGGAAATCTTACTTCCTTCAGTGATAATCAAGATGTGATTGAGCCTAATTGTGCAAAATCAAACTCTATTTTTATCTTCGATGATATCGCTTGTGTAAAGCAAAATAACATAAGGGCATATTTTTCTATGGGTAGGCATAACGATATTGAATGTTTCTATTTGGGTCAAACTTACAGTAAAATTCCAAAGCAATTAATTCGTGACAATGCGAATCTAATTATATTATTTGAGCGAGATGAATTAAACCTGAAACATGTGTATGAGGATCATATAAGTCCCACCATAAGCATGAAATTATTTCGGGACATGTGTTCAAAGTGCTCCATTTGGTTTCATTGTCATAAACAAGGATGCTGAAGTTAATAATGGTCGCTATAGGAAAAGATTTGATGATCATATAATACCCTAAATTGCTTACAGTAGTTTAGTAGGTACTAATCTGTTTAGGTATTAACATCTACTTGTTTATGTAAACAGCTATCCGTTCGAGGTAAACCGGTATCTGTTCAGTAAACCCGCTTTGCTACAATGGATAACGAGGAAATGATATTAAAGAAACAAAATATTCAGGCTCGTAAAATAATACAGCAGAAGCATAACAGTATTAAAACTGCTCACATTGATAATGAAAGAACATTTGTACTTATAAACTCCTAATAGAACCTCTAACTGAAATAGTAAATAAAATCAATCCGAATAAAAAGCACCTAAAAAGGAGCCCATTGGCGTTAAACCCAAAAAACCACCCCTATTGATATTTCCGAGAAAGCACGCTACTACCCCCACTAGCCCGCTAGCTCAAGTTCAATGGACTGCAGGCTTCACTCCATTAGGTGATTCAAGAAAGGGTGTTACAAGCCCACTAGCTCAGCTTCCGTTTTTTCAAACAAATCCTCCTCCAGATCTTCGTACACCATCTTTCTTAGATACACCTGTTGTAGGAGAGATTAATACTGAGGAAGAAGAAGAACCTCTTAGTGTCACAGATGATTCTACTAACCGTAATGAACCTATCTCGTATATACGTTGAACCTATTATGAGGGATCCTGAAGGTGCTATTGATCAAACTTATGGAGTCCTCTATGATACCAAAATTGACAAATGGACAATTGGTAATACTCCCGTTACAATGAAAGGAAACGATATGATTATTAAAGGTGTCACATATAAAGGGACTCCCAAGTTTATATGATCTGCTTATTATGAATGAACTCAATTTAAATCTTTTTTTTTTCTTCTGATTGTGGACCTGAACAGGCTAAATAAGGCCTATCGTGCTAAAGCACTCAGGAACACTTAGGAGGATGGATAGAGGGATAATGAATTGCCAATATATGCCTATGAACAGCTACCTTAAATTTTCTCATATCATAAGTGAGAGGAAAACAGGAACTAGGGAGATCATTCCAGAGTTTAGAAGCCGTGTACAAAATGTGGATTGCGCCCGTTTGGTACGACAAGTGGTACTGCATACTGATGATGTGAATGAGCGAACCGAGTGTTTCTTGCAAAGATAGCCGGAGATGGTATCAAAGAATGTAATTCACCAGCACAATAGCCGTTGTAATAAAGGATAATACAAAGAAAAACTGAAACCTATCCTTCTATGCTCAAGGGACTGTATGTGAGAAATTAAGGACGGGTCATTTATAAGCCTAATCGCTCTCTTTTGAATACGATCAACGATATCGAGAGTGTATTGGGGAGCACTAACCCAGAAGTGAGAATTATATTCCAGATGAGGCCGAATTAGGACCTTATACAGCAGAAGGAGTTGTCGAGAGGTAAAGTACTGCTTAGATCTGTACAAAAAGCCTATTTTACGAGCAGCTGTTTTGGTAGCTGACAGAAGATAGACAACCCATGAGAGATTTGAAGATACAGCCATACCCAACAGAGTAATAGAGTCTGAAAGCTTAAGAACTGAGCCATTCATACTTACAATAGGAAATGATCGATCATTTTTGGCGGACACAAGGCAACACTGAGTTTTGTTAGTATTAAATTTAACTAGATTATTGCTTCCCCATTCGATAATATGTTGAATGTCTTTGTTGATTGAATTTGCCATTTCAGCTTTAATTTCTTGATTTGACATAGAAGGTGGATTATCACTATGAGTAGACTAAGATGAACTACAGTGAAGAGTGCTATCGTCAGCAAAGCAATGGATGGGGTTAGTTGTTGAAGAAATAAGGTCGTTTATGTACAGCAGAAAAAGTGTAGGTGCTATAACGGATCCCTGTGGTACGCCCGCGTTAATGCTAACTTCTTTTGAAAAAAAGCCATCAACTACGAAACGTATTCGTCTTTTATCAAGGAAACTAGAAACCCAGTTGACGAGCGTATCATTTAACCTAAACGAGGTGAGTTTGGCAAGTAAACACATGCCAAACTTGGTCAAATGCCTTTGAGATATCTAAAGCGACTACAACTGTTTCACCGGACTGCTCTACTGTATTGTTCCAAACTTGGGTCACATATGAAAGAAGATCGCCTGTTGAACGACTTTGCCTAAACCCATATTGGTGGTCACTAAAGAGTTTGTTAGTTTCAAGGAACGTGAGCAGTTGCTGATTGATGGCTTTTTCCATGATTTTAGACAAAATGGAGGTGTTGGCAATTGGTCTGTAATCTGAGGGATCGGTCTTATCACCTTTTTTGGGAATAGGTTGAACATTTGCTAACTTCCATGATGAAGGAATTCAGAAGACATAGAGATCGTATAGAGCTTAGATAGGACTGGTACTAGTTCGGGGAACATTCTTTAAGACAATAGCTGGATACCGTCTGGGCCAGTCGTCTTATTGAGATCAAGCCTACTGATGATCGATTCCAAGAGCTTGTACCGAAAATGAATTGGTTTCATAACGTATGAAGAAGAGTTGACTAGGGGCACATCTTTTCCAGAATCATTGAGACACGAGTTTGATGCAAACAATTCCACAAAAACGTTGGCTTTGTCTACAGAATCAGCAACTACCGATCCGTCAATAGATGTCAGAAATGAAGATGTTCGAAAGTTTTACTAATGGCTTTTGCTAAAGACCAAAATTTACGACTGCCTAAAGGAGATGTAGCTAGTTCATTGCATTTTCGTTGTTCGAACAACTTTAGTTTTAGTGATGACACTTGCAGATATTTCTAGCACCAACGTATTCTACATGACTGTCAACCGATTTATTAGATTTCCATTTAATGTAACATTTATTTTTAAAGATATTGCATCAGAACAAGCCTTATTGAACCAGGGTTGGGAACGTGAATGACCTACACGGTACTGTTTTTTCGGAATGTATAACTCCATTCCCATGAGGATGACTTCAGATACTGAAAGAGCGATGTCCGAAGAAGAGGACGACTTAAAACAATATTCACGCCATGGAAAGGTTGCAAAGAAATCCCGTAAATCACTCCATCGAGCTGACTTAAAACACCACAAGGTTCTATCGGTTTTGCGAACAACAGTGGAATTAGGTACAGTAGAAATGATTTTTATTAAACAATGGTCGGAAAGACCTAAAGGCGAAAGAACGGAAGTTTTATAAACAAGAGGGTTTGATGTAAGAAAGAGATCTAGAAGATGTGGAGTATGGTTAGGGTTATCAGATTCTTGTGGGTTCAGAAATCATTTGTGTGAGATCACATGAAATAGCAAATGTTTCTGCACTATGACCAGCGGATTTGTAGTAGATGAAAATTGAAGCCAATTAGAGTTATGAACATTGAAATCGCCTACAAATGAGATATCGCAAGATGGAAACTGAGACAGGAGATAGTCAACTTTCATACTAAGGTAATCGAAGAAGTCTTGAAAGTTGCTGTCATTAGGAGACCTATAAATGCAACAGTAGAATTTCACAAAATTAGGACCAGAATGTTTAAACCAAATCACGTCAAAATTTTTATTTTCTAAGGAAGAAACCCTCTTGCAAGCAATTCTGTCCTTGATGTACGCACATACGCCTCCTTTATATCGAAAGTTAGAGTGAAGATGGTATTGAGGAAATTGCAAGTCGGGTGACTCGGAGCTTTCAGAGGAGACTTGTGTTTTAATTAGAAACAATGTATCAGGTTATAATTGTTCAAGATGTTGGTGAATAGCATTAAGATTAGACCTGATACCGCGGATGTTGCAGTAGTGAATCAGAAAGTTGATACTTTCGATGATCGAGTTTTTTAATTTGGGACTTTTAATCCGATAGGAAGACAGTGAGGGCGAGAAGGAAGAATAAGGATGAGAATAGATTAAGGATGATGGAAAAGGTAACCGGCAGCCCTTACCGAGCTCTGAAAATCGGAGACCCAATATTAAGGAGCCCATGGTAAGGGTGGTGGTACTTCCCCGGCTGGCAATACACGTAGTGATGATTAGGTGAAATTATCTTTGAAACAACGTAATAACAAACTGAATTAAATAAGACAAGGCTGGTAGTTACCAGGGAAACTAATGAGCGTCATTTTATAAATCTACAAGAAACGCTACTAAATGTGGAGTCATACACCATACATAATTGCGATAAAGATAACGTTTTTGATGATTCAGGGAAAACAAAAGATTTGTTCAGGAGAGTCAAATATCCAGAACGGGTTATCAACCACTCAAAATATCCGACTACAGAGATGATGTGTGATTCGGCAAGTGGTGTGCTTTTACCACTACATAATATATAAAGGAGAGCATCTCTGAATGTATGGCACGTCGGTGGCCAGAAGGATGCACCTTGTTCAGATCCGTGCTGCAGCCCTTGAGCTCGGTTTGCTAGAACAAAACGTGGTTAGATTGATACTGAAACATCCACTGAGAAACATATTTTATTTGTGTGCTTCCCAACTAACAGCACACCTTTGTTGCAACCGCTTGATGTGGCGTTCTTCGGGCCATTGAAAACGGCCTGGCGTGTTACCTTAACGCCTTAGAAATTAAGTAAACCTCGGAACAACGTAGTTGTTCCTCTTTATTATTATTATGATTATTTAAGGCAGCCTTGTAAATAATGGACTTTGTCCCATCCAACCAACGAAACCAAGAAAATTCTAACGCCGTAAAAAGAATTTTAGTCAGTAGATTTGATGCCAGTAGATTTTGATGCATTTGGTGTATAACCTCTGAATGCCCAAAGGGTTTTGCGAAAGTTACCTAACGGAAACCTTGGAGAAGTAGAACAATTCGTCAACGATTCATTGACGTTTTACGAACAGAACGGGAAACTGGACCGTCACTTATCAGACCCAGACAGAAAAAAAGCAAGAGACTGCAAGTAAAACCAGGAAACCAAGTTCATCAGAATAGTCACGTATTGTAATGGCAGAATCAGGAAGAAATGTCCAGTCCACAAGAAGAGGATGCTCAGCAGGAAATACAGTCAAACTGTTGAAGCTGCAAAGAAACTATTGGAAGAGAACAGATTCCTAGAAAGAAGATATATCCTAATAGAATTTAATGGAGAAACGACAATTGATCTATATACATTTATGCATTGCATAACCAAAATAATACCAGAAGATAAAGTTAAAGGATTTAGATCTTTCGTAAGAAAGGAACAGACAAAAATTCAGGCCAGTTGAGAATGATGCCTCTTGGGTTTCAAAATCGGATTTATTTTCACCTTGGCCCACACTGAAAAAAGAAGGCAGTATCCATCGATCTGAAATTATTTTTCCAAATTTTATTCATGTTAATCAATACTGACTTCAATCTTGACTAAAATATATTTTGAGTTCAAGTTTCATGTTTATTTGTAATTTACTTATTTCACATTTTCAAAACAAAAATCTTAAAAAGACAGGTTTTTGATTCTAAAATTTGTCAACTAATACTAAAATAAACTGGAAATTAAGAACGCACTTGATTACACAGTTGTAAAATATTAGGTTATGCATTTACAGCCGGCGGACTAGCGGCATGCTTAAAAAAATCGAAAAAAGTGAAAATATCAACTTTTTTTTTTCGTTCTAATAGTGAAAAAGTTGTTACTATAGTTTAATTATAACCTTGTAAAAAAAATAGAGTATCTCCTGCCTCTACACACCTTAAATAATGGAAAAAGTGTAAAAGTAAATTTTATACTTTTACTCATATTTTTAATGGTACAAAACAGTTGTTACAATGGTTCAATTAATAAACTAATAACTAAAAAAATGAAAACATGTCTTTTTTCCCATACGCACCCTTAAAATAATGATAAAATATAAAAAAATCTAATCAAGAAAGGATAGCTGCTATTCCAGTTCTATCCCTCTCACTTTTACTAGATGTACTTAAGAGTGAGTCTATTGATTAAATTGACGTTTGGTGTTAAACTCGGGCATTTCTGCTCTGGATTTAAGAGTAACCTTAACAAAACCATCTCTGGCTTCTGATCCCATAACGCTTTGTGAAGCTTCAGTTACTAGTTTGACACTTCTTTCCACCGCCTGGGTATTGCAGGGAAAGTTGAGAAGTTCTATTGTATTATCGCCTTGAATTAGCTTCTTAATGTCTTCATCGGTAACAGAATTTAGAATGGGTGGAGTTGTTATTTTAATAGCTTGCCAATCTATAAGGTCGATATAATTGGTTGCCTCAAAGTTTATTGTTGGAATACTAAATGTTCTCTTTTTATCACAGTTCACTCTAGTCTTTAATATACGTCTTAGTGCGAGTTATAACTGTTCTATTATCTGTAAGCATACATATTAACAGTTTCGGGGTGAATAAAAAAGGCATTACGTTGTATTACTGCATCAATAATATTTCTTAGCTCCGGTTTCAAGTATCGACTTAATTGAATTGTCTTCCAAATATGTGTAGAACCATTTGTGCATGATGCATTAAACTTGATATTAAACCATATCGGTGGATAGACGGTTTGAATAAACTGTGTCAAGTCGTTAAGATTTGAACTCGGGTTCTTTGTGCCAATATATAGCCTCAGTATTCTACTGGCTGTCGTCAACCATCTGGCATGAGCCAGTTTGCCAGGGTCCATATTAGATAATTCCAAAAAACACTTCTAAGTTCTCACAGGTTTCCAACGATTTTCCAATAGCTCCCACAAATCCACGAGGTCCACTGGTGTCACCGTCAAGAAACTGAAAAAGATGCCTTAAAGGAAGTTCATTAAAATGCAGCAGACAAATAAACCACTGTAACGGGCGGTTAATATGTGCTTCTATCTGAGATATAACTCCGTTCTTTGATCCAGTATTAACCACTGCTCCATCATATCCTACTGCTAATAAATTGTCCAAATTAAAATTATTTGAAGCAAAAAAAGTTAGTATGGACTTTGTAATACTTTTAGCAGAACCTGACGTAGGCGTGGTGTGTCCGATATACAACGATTCAGGTTTTTGGATAGATAAGTGATATGTGCTCCTCTACTATAGTTTTTTTATGCCTTTTGTTTCCAATTACTTTTTGTGCCAAGGTCTTTTTTCTTCCGTCAAAATAAAGAGCTTTCATTGACTTCTCAACATCGTCGGCTTCGAAACGTTGCCTACTTTTTACTCTAGCTCTTCTGACTTTACTCCTATCTACAACATTCATTTTGTCTTCTTCGGAGATAATTCCAACATCTTTCAGCACAGCTCATCCTATGGCTACTGCAGATCTGTCAGATAACTTGTATCGATCACAAAGTTGAGCAAATGTTGGTAATTCGATGCGATTTTGCCCTGTAGTTTGTAGGTCATCTGTTCCATTTGACGTAGGTGGAAGATAATCGTTATATTCCTCGTTACAACTGGCTGAAATATCAAGCATTGTTTCATTATAAACTTCATGAGTACTATGAGTAGCAGTAGATCTGGAAATTTTTTTATTTTCTTTTATTGCTCTCTCTTCTCTTTTCTGTGTTTTTTTGCTTTCTACTAAGTCTACATTGCCGATGAACATTTTCCGGTTCGTTCTCTGATCAGTTAAGAAAGCTTGTTCTTGGACTGGTATTTTATTTGCTTTTTCACGAACAATTTGTAAACGTTTTACATTTACAAGTACTTATATCAAACAAGAATCTGGAGTCATCTTTAAATGTCTAATATAATAAATATGTATTATTTCGTTTTGATTCTGGACGTCTGATAATTTTAAGATACTTGTCGTGATACGATCGAATACATTTAATGACACGTGTCGGAAGTGATGCTTTCCACCACAACTTACAAATTTTGTCACTTAGGATTTCACAAATGTCAGACACTGTTGGCTCCTTTTTGGAATTACGGGCCTTAATGTCATATCGTACATACAAAAAGCATTTAATTACATCTTTGTAAGTCGACAACATATTACCACTAAAGTCACATGGTGCTCCGAAAATAGAACATTCCACTGTTTTTCTGGTATTCATTGTTACTTAATTACTGCCGTATTTAATAATTTACAATGATCACTATATAAACGTTTTTCAATCACTACCACTCACAATTATCTAACAATATTTGTGGCTTGTCGCTATCTCGCTTCTAGGAAACTGAGAATTGGGAAAGGAAGTGAGAGGCGTCGCACGCATTACTTCTTTTGATGACGTCATCATTGAACATGCAGGCAAGACCGCTTTCTCGAGTGCAGTAGGTTAATTATTTAATGCGTGGAGGAGTGCAACTTTTTTAATATATCTGAAAAATATTTCTTGGGAGTTCCTTTATTACGTAATAGTAATAAGAATATCAAAAATATTACCCTTTTAGAGGGTGGTAGAGGGCAAAAGACGTTATTATATTTTAACAAAAATTTGTAGGGTTACTTTTTGTATGTTTTAAAAACTTTTTCGCTATTAGATGTCAAAATTAAAAATTTAAAAATCATCCCTTTAGTAGTAGAGCAAAGGAATAGTTTGTTTGAAAAAAAATTTTAGCGCTATATTTCTAATATACAATAACATATTTTTTATACTATTAGAACTTTCAGTAGAAAACTTAAAAATTTCGCCTATAGTTTCGCTCCACGCTAGTGGGTACCTTCTGATGCCACTAAGCCCTTGCATTTTTAAATTACACGATAATGTAATAAACTCATCTTTGAAAAGTAAATTGCGAAGTGTTGGGTTGGGTGAAAACACACAGATAGATGCTTTCATGTAAGATCAGTTGTACGTCATTAATTTATGTAAGTAGTCCCTACGTTCTAGATTGTTTCTATCTCATTTTGAGTCATGGGGACATATGAAATAGCATCATGAATAATATATGTTGGAACTAGATAAATAAATGTATGACGTGCATCGGTTTTTTCGTGGAATTGCCTATACATTCGTACGCCAGCAAGAAGTCAAAATTCAAAAATCCCGCCTTGGAAGGTTCAAGCGCTAATATATTCGCCATTTTTATCGCGAAAAAGAATAATCCAAATTTAGAAAGTTCTTTTTACGTAGATGAAAGTTTGTTTTAGTCACTGTTGCGTTGATAACAGGTTTACAGAGGAAAAAGAAACTTTGCGCCCTTTCGTCTCTTACGGCCGTGCCGAAACTTATGCAAATTTGACCAAGGTGACTGTTGTCCTGCTTTTCGTTTAAGACCACTCCGGTGGTTTTAGGAACAAAACCTAGGTAGTAATACCAATTCCAGGACAAAGTGGCACTTCTCTAGGATTCCAGTAGGCGGTCACTGGGGTGGCGGAGGGAGTATTGATAATTTGTTCAGGATATCAATGAAAAATCTATCTTTACAAAAAATAGTCAAGTTTTGGTTAAGGCGATCATTCGTCCCATATTATACCGAACGGTCCCATTTTTAAGGGTCTAGAACGTTTCTCCGCGGCCACTTGCCGCCACCGTTTAACCACAACCTTTTCGCCCTTATCCGTATCGTTACCGGGCGTTTCGCCGCAGGTTGTTTTACCCCCAATCAACGGCAGTCAAACAAAACGTCATTAATAATGACACAAGCAATTTATTCGTTTTATAATTAATTATTAGGCATAGGTAGCAGTTTCAAAGGTAAAATTGTTTAATTAACAATTTCCTATTATTTAAATAAACGATAACATCACATAATGAATTGAAAAAGTTGAAATAACTACAATGTATAACAAATAAAAAAATAAAAAAAAAAATTAGTGTGGTTGTTATAAAGGTAAATCGCTCCACGGTCTAGCTCAGTGAGGTACAAACTTATAAAACTTACTAAAATTGAGAACTCGTTCATCAGGTGTGAGGAACGCAGAGATATTTTCATAGATATAATCAGTATTAGCATTTGTTTAATTGGGCACCACTCAATTTCTAGGTTTAATTAATAAAATACAACAAAAATTGAGAAAGGTTGTATCTCAGAACATAATAGGTAATCTGAATAAGCACTAAACATCTGTATTTATATGTATATTTAATGTATATTTAGTAAATTCAAAAGATAGAAACGATTATAGAAGTATTTTAGAAGCTACTAATGTTGCAAGGCGAGATTATGACGTAAGTGGGCAAATTCGAGGGAGCCGCAGCAAAAAGTATACACAAATAATCAAACCCTTGCTATCATCCTTCATCATCACCCACAACCAAGGGAGGTGGAACTATGTTTTTTAAGGAATTAACAAACAGGCCGATTGAATATAAATATTGGAATGATGTACATGAACTAATTTGTGATCTAGAGGTATTGTGGGCAGAAAAAATGGCAGGGAATACAGGTATCGTAAATGACATAATATCAATTGTAGAAGAACTGTATGAGGATGGGTACATTGAAAAACCAAATAGCCGTTTTTTAAACAGTATAAATGAGAATGCATTGATGTCGACATATCATAACTAAAATTACCCTTGACAAATTTGGACGTTCACATGTCCAGTAACAATTTAAGAAATTAACCCCTCAGTTTAAACTGATTGATGATAATCAATTTGATATCGAGAATAGGAGACCCAGTAATGTTGCCAGCCCGATAAGTCCTCAAGATGCCATCACTAAGCAATACTATTTATCAACAAGATTCAATTTGGATGGAAACCGGTTGACACAGTTTGCGGACCCGGAAGAAGATGGTGATGCTATAAGTAAAGGATATCTTGATTTTTGTGTACAAGCAGTTCAGAAAGCTTTTAAAGAAAACTCTTAACGCTTATCTAGTGTTGAACTATATCAACTTAAAGAAATTGTGGATAAATTAGTACCATGTCCAAATTACAACTCGTCAACGAATTGCATAGACTTGCACGAAAAAATTTTAAATGAAGGCGCACAAAAATTAGAGGTTTTGATGACCTTTGGCAAGCAGATTTGGCTGAATTTAACACATATGCCAAACAAAATAAGGGCTATAAGTATATATTAGTCGTTATCGACTGTTTTTCGAAATACTTATGGACTAAAGGATTAAAAACAAAAACAGGTCAAGAAGTTACCAAGGCCATGCAAACAATCTTCAAAAAAGGACGGAAAGCTACCAATTTGCAGATAGATGCAGGAAAAAATTCTACAATGAGCATTTTACTAAACTAATGCGGCGTTATTGTGTCAAGCATTACTCTTACACCACAAAGAATGCTGCAATTGCGGAACTTGTTATCAGAACTGTTAAGGATGCCATATATGTCATCCAGCCTACAAGGTAAATACAAATGGATTGATACAATTGGTACCATGACCATGAATTATAACAATCGTAAGCATAGAACTACCGGAATGAAGCCCAAATATGTCGGTAATCATACAAAGCTAGAGGCTTACACTCACATAAAAATATTCGATAGGAATCGATATTCTGTGGGTGACAGTACGAATCAGTAAATTTAAAAGTATTTTCGCCAAAGGATACACACTCAATTGGTCTAGTGAACAATTTAAGATTGCGAAAGTTCGCATTACTAACCCCACTACGTACATGCTGGAAGACATAAAGGGAAAACCTGTACTGGGAGGGTTTTATGCACATGAATTACAGAAAACAAGGTATCCTGATGTGTATCTGGTAGAAAAAGTGCTTCGCTCCAAGAATAATAAGTTATTAGTAAAGTGGTGGGGATTGGATGAAAGATCGTGGATCAGTAAGGATGGTATCGTTTTATAACGTTTAACTTATAATTTGTGAAATAAATTACTTATATTAGTTATATAGTTTGTATAAAATGATGTAGCTCTTAGATGAAATAAAACGCACAAAAAAATAATAGTATTTTATTTTTTAAATATAAATATTACATTTGTTTTTAAAATTCCATTATCTTATGAAGTGAACCTAAAGTACTTCTATAATCACTTAAATTACTGAATGGCCATATCCCCGAATCTGGCCCACACCTCCATCCAAAGGAGGAATTTGATTTTGTTTCACCTTTATTGATGTTGTCTAGTATCCAGTAATAAATTTTGTGGTGCTCATAGTTTTCCCACGGTTGAAACTTATAGTTGATATTTTGTTCTAATAATATTTCAATCAAAATATCGAGGCACTTGTAGTTAGCATAATATACCGCTTTCTCAATACATTCAGTTATAATGAATAAAGTGTTTTTGCAAGCAATATTTTCTAAGGTAGATTTAACATTTGTTGAATCATCAACCCATAATAAATTGTATAGATACATTTGAAGCAGTATGTCACCAAGTACATTCATATCGTCTAAGATTCTATCTACTTTATCAAAAGTTAATGCATTGTAGCCTTTATCGGTACACAATTTCATAAAACTTTTAATGGTATTGTCTAATTTAATTTTTTTATCAAATAATGTTTTAATAATAACTTCATTTGCACACTTTGAGGTTATAGCACACCAGTAAAAACACTCATCAGGAATAACAATATATTGTAATATATTCAGTGCAAATAAATACCTTTCGGGTGAGGAATTCCCCATCAAAGAACGCTTCAAGTATTTTCTGTAGATTTTATCACTACTGTACCATAGTTCTTTCTGCAATTTGTTTTCAAGACTGTTCATAATGATAAAATTGTTTTCTGAAACAGAAGACCAATAAAATGCTATGTAAAGTTAAATCTCCAAGGTCTGGTATCAGTGAAATTGAAATTTACTAATCGTTTATCATCACAAGGATTAAGTACTACTTTACTCTGTTTGATTGTAAGCACATCATGTTTCTTTGATCTTATCAGATGCTGATAACGCCTTATTACGTCACCATCAAACAAAACATGTTTACGATCATTTATCGTGATCTGTTTGACACTTGCGCGGGTAGAACCCTTTGATTTTTTACAACTTTTTCATCAACCGTGTAAGCATACATTTTTGCACGAAGTCCTACAAATTCCAACATAATTGCGCCATGATTTTCATCACATTACGCTTTGTTTATTATTATTACTGGTCTTTACTGAGAATATCTATTAGCACCTATCATTAATCTTGCTGATATTGCATGAAATACTTTCACATGCTTTAGTTCACAGCCTTTAGATTACGTTGCAATTGTATTCGCAAGAGTATCAGTGTAGACATTGTACTTTTTTTATTTTCTTCAGTGGGCGTTTACTGGGAATATCTATTAACTTAACCTTGCTGACATCATCTGAAATACCTTCTCATGCCTAGATTATGCTGAATTCATTACAGATCATCACTGTTCGCTTGCATAGGTCAGTTCATTCTACTAGCCACTTCCACTTGTTAGCAATTTTGATAACGTTAACAGATTTACATGTATGTAGTGTTTTGAATACTCATTCATTACCTAGTAGTCACGATGGCTTCAACAAGCAAGAAAAGTAAACTGTCAATGAAAAAAAAGACAAATATTCTGCAAGATATCTTGGTGCAACCATGTTTTAGTTACCAGCCTGCAGAACCATTCCCGATATTTTCAAATGAAAATATTCCTGTCATCTCTATCAGAGACAGTGATGTGGAGGAGGATTTTTCACGATTAAATTAAATGAGGTTTCATTTACAGATTTATGTGTTGACTAACCCATTACTAATGTAATTTATTATTTATCTAGTAATACACCGCAAAAACCACTATTACTCTCATACAACGGGATGATAACCAGGAGGGCCTTGCAACATCACCAATACAACTTACGCAAGGCCCTTCGACATTGCAAGAGTTTAGGGCGAAGAGCGTGAGATAGTTACATTAAATTTTGGCAGAATACACAAACAGTGAGGTGGCGGGAGTCGCTCGCGTTGAGTAACTAACTGTGGAATTAGGTGAGGCTAACCAGCAGTTAGAAAAAATTAGAATGAGTATAGCAAAAACAAAAAACGTGCTGGGTACGTTAGAGGACTTAGATGTAAATATTTAAATTAGTGTGTAGTGTAGTTTAGTCAATTTGTTTTAGATGTGTGAATAATTTTAAATTAGTATATGTTAGTAAGAAGTTTTTGCATAATTTGTTTAGTATAGGATTTTTTTTTTTGTAGAATTTAATAGAAGTTAATAAGTATTCTTTTATGTTTTAATAAATAAATAAATGTTAAAGTTTTTTGGTTTATTTATCCTAAAAATTTTACTACAGCTAAAAAACATCCTTGTATTATTATTATTGGAAATATACATACTACACCTAAAAAAAATGTGAGTGATAGTTCAATTTGCGCTAGAAAAGTGAAATGATCTACGTTAAGGAAAAAGTTGAAAACATCTGGAAGGCTGACTTACTTATGTACTCATGTATAAATTTCTACGTCAAAGTAAAGCAGTCATTTTTTGCAAATTTTAAGTGAATGTTGCGTTACAAATTTATTTGTTGTAAAATATCATGCATATAAAGAAAGTGTGAAAATATAGTACAGTTAAAAGTGAAAAAAAGCTTGCGGTAAATAAAAGTCAAAACAGTTCCCAAAAGTATGTAAATCTGAAAACTTTACGCTATGTATTTATGCAATACAAATCACACAATTGCATTCATACATTTGCAAATCCTGTTCCAAAATTGTAATGTGAATTGGCGACTAAGATAAATATAGAATGTTCGCATTCACACTTGCATGCAATGTTTTCAAACCAAAATAACTGCGTTCATTATCCTACAATTCTTGAAGCAGTAATATCCATCGAAAATTGTAAATTTGGAGTCCTAATCAAACTAAAATAAAAAATAAGTCATCTTTGTTGTTTTAAAATTGAATTGGTTAATTTAAGAGCATTTTGATACATGTATACATGAAATGGATAAATTGCATGCATATGGTTCTTCTGAGCTTACGTAAGTATAAAACTTTGTGTTTTAAGTACTCTATTGTTTCAAAATGGATTTGGTTAATTTAAGAGTCATTTTTTCATATTTTCATAAATTTATACATAAAATTGATAAATTGCCACTTATAAAACACAACTGCGTTGAAAAAAAAATTTTTTTTTCTGAGAATTAGGTCCAAATTTTAAATTTTCAGGAGCGGATCTTTTGTAGGACTTTATTTATGCCCTCCCTCGCATCCCCACCTACACCCTGAGAAAACGGATGTCCAAATCTAGTCGTCTTTTATCTCTTTCCATAGATATGTACATATATCTTTACTTACATCACACACCTTCAAACATATATCACTTTTATAGTTCAAGTACACGTCTATCGTTTACACATCAATAATTGCAATTATATATTCCATTCTAGCAACAAACAAAATACACCCACGTACCACACAAACTTAAATTAAAACACCGAACGCGTTTCCATAGCTACGCTGTCATCATCAGCGGTCGACCGCTGACGATGATAGCGTAGCTATCAAACGTTCGGTTTTTTAATTTTGTGGTACGTCGGTATTTGTTTGTTACAGATCCTGCCACAGTTCCAGTGTTCCAGATTTTTCATTCCGTTCTAGAACAATACTTGTACCTCAAGTTAAATATAATATTACAAATTATACTGATAATACCATATGGGCAATGCATTTTACAATTCAATACAGCGGTCGACCTCTGACGATGATAGCGTAGCTATCGAAACGCGTTCGGTGTTTTTTAATTTTGTGTGGTACGTGGGTGTATTTTGTTTGTTACAGATCCTGCCACAGTTGCAGTGTTCCAGATTTTTCATTCCGTTCTAGAACAATACTTGTATCTGAAGTTAAATATAATATTACAAATCATACTGATAATACCATATGGGCAATGCATTTTACAATTGCAAGCTTTTTACTCATTACTAGTACAATCCATTTAAAATGGGTTGTAATTGCATATATAAATGTAAAATGTCCAAAGATACATCGTGAGAGTTAATATTACTTTATTTCATAAAAAAATCGTTAGAATTTAAAAAAAAAATACAAATACTTTACAAATACATAAAACATTTATTATATTACATCACATTTCCTATTGATACTCAATTAATTTGGAAAATATTAAAAATGTAAAGATACGTTTTATATCCATTTTTTTAGATGAACAACATATTACAAATATTTCCGAAATAAATAAAGGATTTTATTTTAATCAGTATTTATCTTAAAAATTTATTGATTTTGTACAGTTTTAAAATGTGAATATTTATGCAAAATATCACGAGAGTACTGTTAGTTGCATAACATTTCAGGGTTAAAACTTTATTATTATGCTCTTCTTATCTTATGCATACTAACGTTTCCATCATTACACTTAACAGCTTTTTCTAATGTTACAATTGTTATTCATACCTAATTATTCACTATTGCATATCAATGTACATTTATTTCATTTAAAGTTAAATACAAAATTTCACTTCATCACTTTATGTATGGTGCATTTTAAAATTAAAAGCTTTTCCAACGTCACAATTTTTATTATTTATTACATATAAATACAATAACCTACTAGGGGTAGCTTTTACATTAGGGGTAGCTGCCCCAACTTGATATATGTGTTAGATACGTTTAAAAGCCGATTGAGGGGGTTGGGGGTTTTAAATTTATTTTTGGCAAATTGTGGCCCATTTTCGCCAAAAATTGATTTTTGTGTTTGAAAAGGCTGGGCTTTAATATTTTAAAATTAAAGCTTTTCCTAACGTCACAATTTTTATTATTTATTACATATAAATACAATAACTCATTTAAACACTACAACATATTAATACCAAATATGTTTAAATGTTTTTTTATTTTCAAACTCGAAGCTGTCTCATTCTTCTATTTATTTCATACACCCTTAAATCTACTTTTAAATCTTTCATTTTTCGTATCAACACCTCCAACCTCTTCTTTCGCTCAATAATAGTTAATACTTGTTCTTTTCTGGCGCTTCTTATCTTGCATACTACCATTTTCGTCATTTCTGCTAATACTTAATCGTGCGCACCCAAGGAAGCCTTTTATTATAAATCCGCATCCTTCAATACCGCTAACCTAGACAAAAATTTCTTCTTCTTTCCATGAACTTATTCTATTTTATACTTCTAACAAGTGTCATACGATACCCCTATAGGTCAATAATTTTTGACCTTGACCTTGTATTCAGTGAGGGATGTTCTGTAGGTTTCCCAATCGGTTATCCTTTTCGACCTATTAAATAGTCTTCTTGTATGTTTGATCTGTTCCGTGAATTTTAAGTCCTCCAAGAGACTTTTATGTTTGATACCCTTACGGTTGGAGAACAGTTTTCTTCAAAGATAGGGACAATTGTGTCTGTCACTGACTCCACGGCTGTCTAAGTCTGAGTCGTAATGAATCGAAGTAACGATTTAGTTCCTCCTTATAGACGCCCAATTCGTTTTGCGTGGGTTTCGATACTGTTCAATAACTTTGATTATATCAGTGTTTGCAATTTGTGTGTATCTGTGATCTAAACAACTTTCTTTCTCAGAGACATGCCAGTTCTTAACAAATTTAGCCATAAATGGGCTGGCTGTTATATCAATTACCTCCTGCCTATGCCCTGTTATGAAGGTAGGTTTGTTCCCCTTATGTTCAAGTCATGTGCCATAGAGAATAGTAAAATTGACCCACCTTTCTAATTAGTGTTGTTTCTACTCCATACGACATCATGCGCGTCTGAGTCGCTTCCGATAAAGTAGTGTGATCCAATTCATCTACAGCTAGTAACTTAATCCTCCACTGCTATTGGTGGTGTTTGGGTTCGTGGAAAGTATCCCGATGCGTGTATGCCCTCCCTCAGCCACCCTCCGTTGGATACTACTTTTATCGCTACTAGGTCCTGTGAACAGAAATTTGTTATCGGTAATATTTGTATATTTTTCTTTATTAGTATACAGGTCCTGGTTCTGTCAGTGCTAAAAATGAGCTCTCCACCCACCGCTACAAGACCACCTGTTTTACCTTAGTTTATCGATGGTTCAAGAATTAGGGCTACATCGCATCCATCCATCATTTTTCATAAAGCGGCCGCTGCCGCCTTACTGTGATGGAGGTTTATCTGAACCGCCCTTATCTTCATTGTCGGTTGGCGTTGGTATGGGCCTGAATAGGATAACTCTAAGCTCGTAGTAGGCCTAACGTTCAATAACGGTCCTAAGTACTGCTTCGTCCAGTGTCTTACCAAAGCTTATAGGCGTTTTGGGAGGTCTTTGGCTTCCACAACCACTAAATCCACACCCTCGCATAGAGCTTCCAAGTTGCTTACTGTCCCCTTCCGCCAGTCCTTGGTCAAGTCGTTTGCACTTCCCGTGTACCTACAGATTTCAAATTGGGGAGTTGTGAACTCCCCAATGGAGTCTGATCAATGATATCTTGTTGTTGAGCAAATACGATTGCCGTTGCTCAATAATTTCATCTGGATGGCGTCTGTTGATTACCGCCATCTTTAGTTCTTTGGTAGCTTTGCTGTATGACCCACTCTGGTCATGGCTCCTGGGTTTTTTGCTTGCTGCTGTATTGTAGGTGTGGAGGCGATCGATCGAGGTCGTTTGGAGCTCCTTGTTTCTTTCTCCACATCACTTTCTTTCGTAGGACGCGACTTAGTGGCCACTTGGACTTAGTCCATGTACCCGCTTTCTCCTTCTCTGCTCTTTTCAGTTTGTGTCTGCACTCCTGACAGCTTTTTGATATGCAGTCTAAGGCTATCCATCCGTGGAACGGCCACGCTTACTACTGGCACATCTGATCCCGTGTCTGAGATGTCAGAAGGCTGTCGAAAAGAGTAAGAATTGAAGCGAGAGTGGTCCGATAGAAAAGAGTTAAAGTTCGGTAATCCTCCAAATTATTCTTCAATAGCTTCTTTGAGTTCTTCATCAGAAGCAAAACGCTTTCCCCTGAGATGATTTTTTAAATTTTTGAATAATAAGTCTGCGGAGCTAGTTCGGGGCTATAAGGTTTTTGTCCCTCTCCAACTCGGTCAAATTTTCTTAAGAAACTTCTTTTCTGTACACCTTCTTCATACCCACATCGTCACGCAAAATTTTGAGGACACGTGTTTCGGGTATACCGACTTCATTGGCAATGACAGAGAAATTTACACGCCGATCTTTCAGTATCAAATTTTCGACTTTTCACACAATGTCTTCGGTTCGAGCTTCAGTGGGTCGTCCGGACTTTGGATTATCATTGATGGATTCTCGGCCCTATCGAAAGAGTTTAGACAATATTTTACTTGAAAATAAGATGGTACATCTTCCCCATACACAGCAACCATTCTTTCATGAATTGCTTTTGGACCATTGCCTTCTTTTGTCTGCTGCGATGTTCAGTCTTAGTTTCACTCATTTTATGGACAAATGGACTGTCACAAACTAAACACAACTTGGCACGTGTACTTATAACAGTAGCAGCAACTTTTAATAATTTGTTTGACATTGTCACTTTTTTTTGTTTCATGGCTAGGTAGATAACATAAAAATACGCCATCATAAGACTAGTATAAGGTAAGTGATCTTCCAGCTAGAGGAACTCAAGGTTGCCAACCCCACTGTATTCTCAGTGACCGTTTAGGGTCAGGAACTCATGTTTCGCTGTTGGCCTAGCATCACTTACGATCATTTGCAAAGTCATTGTATCCGCCACCTAGGAACGCGCCTAGTATGTAGTTCAACCAAGATCATGTATCTCGCACGTATTAGCATTTAATTATGTGATACTTGGCCATATTCATTTTTAATTGGGGGCTAACTTAATGTTCTTATCCCCACCCAAATTAAATCCATTTTTGTGCCCAATATCCAAAGTATTACATTTTCACTTAATTAAAATCTATGAATGCATGAATGCCTACAGTATCATAACATTTCTAAACTCCTCGATAAATGTTATCAGTTATTTGACGTGGACATTTTTAAACAGAGTTTCTGAAACGGTTGTATATTTAAAAAAAAACAACATATACCTAGACCTTAAACGTATTGATTATGTTCTATGCAATTCTTTGATACGACGGGTTGCAAAAAAAATTCTAAGGTAGAATTTAAGTATTAGTTCAAATTTGTTCAATATCTGAATAATAATTAGTTTTAAAAGAAAATTTAATTTTACATAACTTTTTTTTATAAAGTTTCTTAATACAAAGCGAAAATAAGTGTAAAAATTAAATAGATATGATTAAAAATTCTTAAATTTTTATTTTCAAGTTAGCATCTAGATGTCTATTAACCTCTACCTGACATGAAGTTTTAAACGTCTGTTTGACATAGATTATTGTTTTTGCGTTTACAATGTTGCCTATTTTCGTAATGAACTTATTATAAAAGATGTTGCACAATTGTCCAAAAAAGTGTTATTAAAATTATTTGATTTCTTTTAATTTCCATTTTGTAGGCGGAAGGTCGTGTGTTGTTCTACACCAGATTTTTTAAATATCGATTTAACCCATAGTTTATTTCTCGAAATTATTTATTTCTACTTCTACTGTCATTTTAATTTAGGTAGCTGGATGGCTAGAATATTCGGAATTAATTTATTATTACTTTACTGTACATCAGGCATAAACCAAAACCAAAATTTATCCTTCATTAAAACCTAAAGCTTGAAAATAACGTAAATTAATCAACTTTTTATGTTCCGCATGGTTTATATGCATTAATTAGTTACAAGAAACATACCTGCTTTTGAAGAAATACACGTAACCAAGGAATTTTATTGGTATCGATCGTCCCTATTTAGGTCATTTCCCTCGTGTACCTTTATAAAACATTCTATTATTTTTTAATCCTTGAGCTAAATGTAAAAATAGGGACACTGGGTGAATGTAACCATGACGCATCTTTTCAAATTTTAGTTCGTAATTAAAGTATAGTAATGATTAGCAAAGTACTTACGTAACTCTATAACTTGGTTACTTACGTAACAATATACTGTGGAGTTTTATACTCTTAACGCATTCTTCAATGCAAATATAGCTGTGTTAATATCGAATTATAGATTGCACTGTAGATTTAAAAAAAATTGCATTGGTTGCGTTACATACCTATGATGATAAAGAAATCCAGACATTAATAGCACTTGTTTCCATCCACAAGATATCGTTTTTCCATTAGAATAAAATTATTGCTGGTAGCGGCTGCAACGTGCGCTTGCTAGAAGTACTATTATAAGACTATTATCCTAACAAACCTTTTCGGAACAACGTATGAATTAATTTAATATTCTGTTGTGGCATTGCAAAATTTATTATTCTATATTCATTAAAAAAACATATCACATGGCTGCTTAATAATCAGTTCATGATATTAATTCATTAGACTATAAATTGAAATAATGTATCTATTTTAAACACATTACATATGTTTTATTTATAATTTTAATAATACAAAATCTTGTCTAAAGCGATTATTGCTCTATTTTATATACTTGGTCTTGATGTGTTTCACAAATATTGTGGACTTGAAATGGGTTGAATGTATCTTCAAGAATCAGAATCTAGAGTAATTAAACATTAAACAGAAAAACACAAATATTTACTTTTATGGTTTTAATACTTTTATTATATTTAAGATTTTTATTATTTTGAAATCATTTTTGTTTAAATTCATTTAATAGCACTAATATTAATATAATTCTACAATTTCTGTTTTACATATTATTTATTTCTTTATGTGTTACAATACAACACGTATCATTATCAAGAGAATATATTTATATAACACCGTGTCCAAGATAAGAATGCCCACTATGGGGAACTCGGAAACGGTAAGAGGTTAAATGGAACAAAAGTTACGCATTTGAGAGAATGTATTTATGGTCTTTGTAGAACTCGAATATCTCTTTTAGTTTTTGAGATATTTGAAAAAAATTGAATTTTCTGATTTTCGTTTTAATTTTTTTTTTACCTTATTTGAAGAGCTATCAAGAAAAGAAGAGCACATTTTCATTGTCACTTTTCTAGCTCTACTTAATGCTGTTATTCAATTTTTTATACGTTTCGTTTGTTAGCAATCATCATCAACTTTATTTTTTTAAATACAGGAAAAAATTATTTTTGACATATTTAAATTCTCTCCTTGATTCTGAATTCAACGATATATCACACTTTATATTTTTGATACGTTTCGGATGAGAAAATTTATATTCAATGTAAAACATCGAAACTGTATAGTTTAAACTAATACTAGAAACATTAGAAAACCGTAAAATTATTATAAAATTATGTTTTGTAATTTTAAATGATAGACAAATAAAAAACAAATTTATTTTAAACGTTAATAAACTTACAAAATATGTTCAAAAAGATTCCCGTTATTGTCTAAACATAAATAGCATCTTCTAACTGCAACATCTAAAACATTCTTCAGCATTTGAGGAGTAATACTAGCAAACGCTTCGAGAACTAATCTTTGTAAAATTTCAATATCGTTTCCATAAATGTAATTTTTAATGCATCCCCAAAGAAAAAAACCCAAAGGTCTTATATCTGGAGAACGGGCTGGCCACAGTACATTTGCATGAGTGCCAATACATCTTTCTGGAAATCTAACTGACAGGTATTCTCTGACAACTCTGGAATTATGTGCTGGTGCACCGCCCTGCATAAACCAACAACCTTCAACTTCTTGGAAAGGCAAATCATTCAAAGCTATCTCTAATTCATTTTCGAGTAAAATTTGGTAACGTTCAGAATTTAAGGACTCGTGGTACCGAATATAGCAGCCCACATATTAAATCCGAAACGGTGTTGGTGTTTGGCCATTTTGTACAGACGTGGATTTACTTTTGCCCAATAATGAGCATTTCTACGATTAAAAATTGCATTATTATTAACCATACTTTCATCGGACCATATTATTTTATTCGGAAAATGTTCATTGTCTTGATATTGACGTGTATACCATTCGCAAAATATTCTATGTCTTTCTGGGGCACCTGGTCGAAGTCCTTGACAAATTCTAAATTTATATGGATGTACTTCGCCTTCTTTAGAACATAATAAGCTGTGGAATGGGCTATGCCAGTTGCCTCTTCAATTTTCCTAGTAAAAACCTCTGGATTTTCCGTTACAGCTAATAAAACAGTTTTGGCTTTTTCTTCATTGCAAGGTTTTTTGCGAGATTTTACAGGTTTTTTGAACGCACTATATTCTTTTAGATTAACTGCTAATGTGCGAAAAGTTCTTTTGTGAGGTTGACGCCTTTCTGAATATTTGTTTAAATGCTTTATTTTGGCTTCAGAACAATTACGTTGACACAAAATGTAACACGTCAGTATATCGAATTTTTCATTATTTGAAAAATGTACTCCTACCATATTGTTTTTAGGTAAACACAAAATGTAATTAAATCAAAGACCACCAAACAAAGATAATACGGACAACAATCAATTATGACAGGTAGGTAAATAAAATGCAAAGCCAACTTATTTTTATCAAATGCATCAGTACGACGGAAGATGTATTTTAACTGTTTAATTAATAGTATTTTCACTAAATACATACTTGTGTATTATTTTATCCGCAACAGGCATTAGAAAATGAGAAAACATTATTTTATAATAATTTTACAGTTTTCTAATGTTTCTAGTATTAGTTTTAACGTTTTCGATGTTTTACATTGAATATGAATTTTCTCATCCGAAACGTATCAAAAATATAAAGTGTGATATATCGTTGAATTCAGAATCAAGGAGAGAATTTAAATATGGCAAAATAATTTTTTCGTGTATTTAAAAAAATAAAGTTGATGATTGTTGCTAACAAACGAAACATTGTATCAAAAATTGAATAACAGCGTTAAGTAGAGCTAGAAAAGTGGCAATGAAAATGTGCTCTTCTTGATAGCTCTTCAAATAAGGTCAGAAAAAAATAAAAACGAAAATCAGAAAATTCAATTTTTTTCAAATATCTCAAAAACTAAAAGAGATATTTGAGTTTCTACAAAGACCCTAATACATCCACTCAAATGCGTAACTTTTGTTCCATTTAACCGACCTTCCATCTCTAACCGTTTCCGATATATATATATATATATATATATATATATATATATATATAAACAAATCATTAAGGTAAAACAGCAAACGTGATGTAAATTCTATATTTAAAATATCTGTTAAAGGTGAGTCTATAAGATCAGCCCGTTCGTTCATTAAAGGTACCTTCTGTTTACGTTTATAAACTTCTAATGCATCCAAATGATCTAATTTGTCTTTTTATTACAAAAAATGTAAAAATGTAGTGCATTCTTTTTATCTAATATCAAAGTTCCCATATAAACAGAATTAACACTTTATTTGGGAAAAAATATTGACAAGAAAACATAAAAATGACAAATAATAATAAGGTAACTGGAGGATTAAAATTAAATTACTGTTATAGACTGTAAAACTTTCAGTTCAGAATTTCAATAGCTTCTCAAATCTTCCTTATATACCATTTCCTATCGTTAGCCATAATTCTTGGTTTTCAAATTTTATATTGAGCAAAGTGTTTATGGAATTTTGAGAAATTCATGATTTAGTAGGATAAAGTAAACGTAAGTGTCTTTTGTGTTCTGTTAACCTGGTGTCCAGTTTCACCAAGTAGACTTTACCACAAGAGCATGGTACTTTGTAAACACCACATGTATATAATGATATTCGGTATTTAGCAGAATTCATAAGATTTCGAATTTTAATATTGCTTTTGTAAGCTACTTTTGTATTATGATTTTGTAGTATTTTACCAATTATATTCATTGCGTGTGCAAGGAAAAGTCAAACAGCAAATTTGTTTGAAGTTGTAGATTTATCATCCGTGTGCGTGTCGGTTGAAACGAGTTTTTAATTTGTTGTTTGTTGAAGCCATTACATATGAAGACCTTTTCAAGATGGTTCAGTTCATGTTGTAGTTTTTTTTATTTGTCATTTTTGTGTTTACCTGTCAATATTTGTCACTTTCACATTACGCCTGGTGAAGGACAAGTATCTGTCTGAAAGCTTGAATATATATATATATATATATATATATATATATATATATATATATATATATATATATATATATATATATATATATATATATATATATATATATATATATATATATATATATATATATATATATATTAAAAAAGAACCAAAATCTCTCATTTTCGTTTTATTTTTCCTGACCTTATTTACAAAGATATTCAAAATTAAACAATACATTCTTAAAACAACTTTTCTTGCCTACAAAATGGCGGCATCAAAATTTTAATACGACGTTTCGTCTTCTGCCGACCATCATCAACTTTTTTATTTCTTATGGCCGCCATATTGAATTCTTAGACCACTAAATAGAGCTTTTTTTTTTATTTCAAAAATGTATAATTTGCCTACCTTATGTTGAACCGTTTAGCTAATATCAAAACAGTAAAATTATTGTTGATTTTAAAAACGATCTAGATACCATTGAACTGTAGATGCGTGTACATATTGTTTTTATTATCAAGATACCTAAATTTACAAAAAAAAAAAATAAATTACTATTAACACATAATGTACTTTTGACTTATAAAAAAAACTATGAGAAACAAGTAAACGAAAAGGAACAAGTAAAGCAAGAAAAATAACAATAAATTAAACTATTTTTGAACGTTTAGGATTACAATAGGTGTTTTTGTTGTACACACATATTAGCTCTTTTGATTACCCTACGTATTGCTTGTTGAATACTTCTTCGGGGAATATTTTGACAGGCAGTTATAACGCTATTTCGAAGTTCTTGGATGTTTTCGTAGCGCTGCGTATAAATTTTTTTTTTAAGGTTCCCATAAAAAAATCTAGCGGAGTAAGGTCGGGACTACGTGCTGGCCATTCGATAACACCTCTGTTACCTATCCATGCGTTTGGAAAAATTTCGTTTAGATAATTACGAACTAAAACAGCGTTATGTGGTGGAGCACCATCTTGCTGCCACCAAAGTTCTCTTAATTCGTTAAGTGGCATTTCTTCCAAATACCCCAGCATTGGTCCTCTTAAGAACTCTAGATATCTAACTGAATTTAACGTATCCTCATAAATAAAAGGCCTAGTAACCTATTCTTAGTTAAACCGATCCAGACGTTAAACCCAAAGCGAATTTGATCTCGGACTTGCCTGTTCTCTCTAGGATTTTCAGTTGCCCAGATGTGTTCATTATTGCGATTAAAAACGCTTAAATTGGAGAAGCGACATTCATCAGTCCAAATTATTTTTTCAACAAAATTCGCATCGTGGTTTGCTTGGTCAAGTAACCAATTGCAAAATCTAAGCCGCCTCTGGTTATCACCGGGATGTAAAACTTGACTTGTACGTATTTTATAAGGTTTGAAATTCGCCTCATTCAATGTTCTCCACGCTGTTGTTTGCGGGATATTTAAATTTACAGATATCTCTCTTGTAGAAATAGACGGGTTTAGGTTTACCTAAAATTAAATCAAAACATAGATCTGTGACAAAAAAAAAACATAAGAAAGACTTACTGTATCAAGAATTTCCTCTTTAACTGCTAAAGGGAGCGCCTACTCCCGTATTTTGGTCTTGATGCATTAAATTGTCCGTATTCTGACAAATTTCGGTGAAGTCTTAAGAAATAACTTTCATTTGGTTGATTTCTTTCAGGGTACATTTCAAAATAGTTGTTTAATGTATCTCTCGAGTTTCTGCCTTTGGCATAGACTTGTAACATGTCACGCTTTTCATGGTTTGAAAATGGCATTTTAAATACTAATACAATTACATCATTCACAAAAAAAAAACACAAATACAATTACAGTACAGTAGCCATATTAAATACAATAAAGAATAATCAAATTCAAAGGTATCTTGATAATAAAAAACAATATTTACACGCATCTACAGTACAATGGTATCTAGATCGTTTTTTAAAATCAACAATAATTTTACTTTTTTGATAATATTAGCTAAACGGTTCAACATAAGGTAGGCAAATTGTACATTTTTGAAATCACAAAAAAAAGCTCTATTTAGTGGTCTAAGAATTCAAGATGGCGACCATAAGAAATAAAAAAGTTGATGATGGTCGGCAGAAAACGAAACGTCGTATTAAAATTTTGATGCCGCCATTTTGTAGGCAAGAAAAAGTTGTCTTAAGAATGTATTGTTTAATTTTGAATATCTTTGTAAATAAGGTCAGGAAAAAATAAAAACGAAAATGAGAGATTTGGTTTTTTTTTAAAATTCTCGAAAACGAAATAAAATTTTTTTGGTTTCTCGGCAGCATGTTGTTGTTACCAAAATTTCGCAACTTTGCCAAATTTAAACCACCCCTCTATCTCTTACCGTTTTCGAAATCCCCATGGTTAGCCTCAATTTGAATCACCTGTGTATATATATATATATATATATATATATATATATATATATATATATATATATATATATATATATATATATAATTAACATTTATTAGATTTTCTTAATTTTACCTTGGCTAGAACTTTACTTAAATAGGGTTCAAGGAATTATTTTTTTAATAAGTATTGAGCATTTATTTTTAATGTCATATCTGTGTAAGTACGAACTAATTTTACTAATAAATAATTCAATAATTTTTTTTTATTAATTTTGAAATTAGCTTATAGGACTTTTCATAAGTACTCTGTACATGCAATCATGCATCACATTCAACGTAATCAGCGCCCTCTTTGCATGTAGAAATCAGAGCAGTTGCGTTACTAATATTAATACTGTTAGAGGACGCCAATGTTGTCAAATTGTGAAAAATAACAGTTTGACCGCTGTCAAATTTGAGCTTCAGTGGTTATGTTTATTTTATAACAATAATAAAATTTAAGTTATGTTATGTAAAATGTTTAATGTCAGAAATGCTTGACAACACCGGACAGAATTGTCAACCTAAATCAGGTGTATCTTCATCCTCTCGTGCACAATAGGCGGGTTCTAAAGGTGGTTATGAAACAAAGGTAGTGATGACGCAAGGATCCTACAATCACTATTATATTGAATTCCAAAAAAGATAAGTATTTTATTATGAGTGTTAATGGTGAAAGTTTACATTTTCACATTTCAGTCCTTTATGGGAGAAACTTATCGTTTTATCAGACAATTTGAAAAATTAAGGAAACGTAAAGCACAATTATTATCGTCACTCACTTTTTATTACGATGCCGAGACCAAAAGATTATCCCAAAGTTTATCTATATTAAAAGAAATTTTAATAACAAGCAAGCGAATAATATTTACAGAAGAACTGAAAATGCTCTTCTACGTAATCAAATACATATTACTAGGAAGTTACTGGATAACACCGATAAAAATCTTTTATATTTACATTTAGAAATTTCATATATTTTGAATAAAGAAGATTGGGATAAAATTGATTCTATAACGTTTAAATGTATGAAAATAAATTTTGACATCTCATGTCAACGTCAAAAAGAAAAATTTAATAAATTATACAAACAACAAAATAATAGACCATCTATTGATTGTAGAAAAACAGTTATAAACCTTTCTGATAATGTTGTTTCAGATTATGCTATTGAAGCGCTTTCTAAAGGAGGAAATTTTGTGATAACACCAAGAAGATATAATTTCCAACATCGAAAACTCCATTAGATTATTACTTTTTGATGCTGCTAATGAAGTTAGATATAACACCGTTAACATATTACGTAAAACAAAACCTCCAAAGAGCAACTTATCCTTTCGTCAACGACATGCTTTACTTGATCTTAAACGCAATGAAAGTATTATAATATTAAAGTCAGATAAAGGTAATGCAACTGTTATATTAAATATGAACGATTATAACACTAAGATAGAACAATTGTTGGGACCAGAAACTTATCGTGAAATACCAAAGATCCAACAAAAAGTTTCTTTTAAAAACTAAAGAGCTGATTAAATTATCATCTATTCCTGAAGAAATAAAGAAGAAACTATCTAACTCTGAAGGTATTTCACCAAAACTATATGGTTTACCAAAAATTCATAAACCTAATATTCCTTTAAGGCCTATTGTTAGTGCAATTGGTTCTCCTACATATAACCTTGCAAAACATCTTACATTGTTATTACAACCTCATATAGGAAAAACACCCATTACATTAAAAATTCTGCCGACTTTGTTGAAAAAATGCATAGTTTCAAAATTGAAGAGGGTGATATAATGGTTAGTTTTGATGTTATTTCACTTTTTACAAAAGTACCTCTAAAAGAAACTATTGAATACATAGATCATCTTTTCCAAAGGACATAACCATTCTTTTCAGCACTGTCTTACTACAACTTATTTTCAGTGGAATAGTAAATTTGATGAACAAATTGAAGGTGTAGCAATGGATAGTCCCTTAGTCCTGTAATAGCTAATTTTTATATGGAAAAATTTGAAACATTAACGTTACAAAATACACCTAAAAACCTTCAGTTTGGTATAGATATGTAGATGACACATTTGTTATTTGGAGACATGGAGAAGAAGCACTGCATGAGTTTTGGTTTTATAAATGGTATACATCCTAGTATTCAGTTTACCATGGAAAAAGAAACTAATGGAAGTTTACCATTTCTTGACATATCTAAAATAATAATTCACTATCTTTTAAGGTTTACAGAAAGCCGACACACACTGATAGATACCTTCATAAATTATCAACCACCATCCACGTCAAAAATTAGTGTAATTAAATCTTTAGTAGATCGAGCAAAACGAATTTGTGACCCTGAATTTTGAAGGATGAATATAAATATTTAACAAAATCCTTACAAGATAATGGATATTCAGTTACAGATATTAATAATGTTATTACACCTTCTAGGTGTAACCTTAAAGAAAAACCAGTTCTTAATGTTGGTACTGCGTTTCTTCCTTTTATAGCTAATGTTACAAATAGAATTGAAAAAATCCTAATCAAATATGGCATTATGACTATTTTTAAACCTACAAGAAAAATTAAAGAACATTTAAGATCACCTAAAGATGTGTCAAACCCTTTATCATCTTCCGGAGTGTATAAGTTATCTTGTTCATGTGGAAAAGTATACATCAGGACCACAAAACGTAGCTTTGATACAAGACGCAAAGAACATATGAGATTTTGTAGATTGGGTCAACCAGAGGTCTGCTGTGGCTGACCATGCCCTGAATAATCTAAATCATGACATTCAATTTGACAATATGAAAATATTGTCAAGACAAACCCATTATTATGTTCGTTTGCAACGTGAAGCTATTGAAATATATAAACACCCGAAAAATTTTAATAGACAAGAAGAAAATCTCCGTTTAAATAGGGTTTGGCATCTTATAATTAAAAAAGAGCATAATGATACGCCTTGATTTTAATTTGTTTTCAACTTTTGGTATGTCTAGGTTTTTTGCTGTGTTTTTCCTAGACCTTGAAGCAAATGCTTTACCAATTATATGTTAAATTTCCACATCACTATAATTTAACATAAGTAGTTGAAATTAAATTGAAATTAAAAATTACAAAGAACGTTCTGCATTGTGCTTTTCATTGTCCAATTATTGATAAAGATATCTCTTTGTTAGATTTAACTGGGTTATTTTATTTGATGTAATGTTTTGATTTGTGAATGCTTCTATCATTTTAAAATTGAAGTTTTTCACAACTTTCCACTTACATCATAACTCGATTAAATTTTGTTAAATGTGTTTTTTGGCTGGAAAATTTCATTGTTAGCTTTCGTCGTAGAGAGTGTTCTGGTTTGTCATCTTTGAGGCAGTTTAACAATATTTAATTTTAATGACCTAGTTATTCTTTACTACAATTTTATAGTTGGCTTATACGTTTCTCAAACTGTTATATTAATAGCAGGCTTATGTTTATGTTTGAATTTTTCAAATTTGACAAAATTGTTTACTACATCTTTAACAATTTTTAACAAACATTACTACTGACGAAGATAACTGTAAGTGTTATCGAAACGTTTAGATTGTATAATTTAAAGTACACCGTTAAAAAATCCCAAAAAAGATAAGTATTTTACTATTATATTTTATTAATTTTTTTTATATTTTTATATACAATTCTATTTACCATAAACATATATATATATATATATATATATATATATATATATATATATATATATATACATATATACATACATACAGGGTGGGCCACCACCAACGCGTCGGTCTCTAGCACCCAAACGACTGAATTGTTTCAAAATCTGTTTTGGCGAGAATATGTAAGCCTTCTAGGACTACAATCTAAAATTAGTTTGATTTATACAGGGTGATCACAAAGTTATATTATTTTAAATGGAATACCCTCCTTTTAATTTTTTTTTGAAATCAGGTGTAAAAATAAGGTAGACTTTCATTAGAGTTCCCTATACCTACACCTTACAGTTTCCGAAATATTTAACATTTTTTGAAAGTGTAGGGTTGTCAAAAAATTCAAGTATTTTTCGATTCAGAAAAGATGAGACAATCTAATCTAGGTCATCGTAATAAGGATATTTGGAAGTACGTATTCTGTTGTTTATTGTTTCAAATCATAATTTATAAAATACAAAGAATGACGCGTAAAGTTAACAAACTTAAAAGTTAAATATCTTTGTTATTTTAAATACAACGCCCAAGAAATTTTTATCGGAATGGAATAGTCTTTTGACAATAGTTAGAACTGTATTAGGGTTCCCTATACCTAACTTCAATACTTTTCGAGAAATTAGTGTATTTGTTACATTTTTAGAAATTAGTTAGAATTCTGTGATTTACAAAGGTTACAAATGTGTTAAACGGTTTTTGGTTTATTAAGGTTATCAAGGTTATACGGTTGCTGGTCTTGAAAAGACCGTTTTACATTATGCACCAGAGCCTACTGCTGGATTTGTCACGACAGTAAATGTTCAAACTGATGACCGTCTTCTTGAATGCATAGTCTAATTCTTTCTTCCAAATTTTGTCTGACTTTTCTTAACATATCTGGAGTAATTGTGTCCACCGCATTTCTAATTCTCTCTTTCATATTGTCTGCAGTAGTAGCAGGAATATTGTAAACAATATTTTTAATATAGCCCCATTAAAAGTAATCCATTGGAGTAAGACAAGGCGATCTTGGTCAATGACGTGGTCCGTTCCTTCAATCCATTTATTAACAAATTTCCTAGTTAAATAATTTCTAACTCTACGATCAAAGTGTGCCGGTGCACCATCTTGTAGCCACATATTCCTCTAATGTTCAACGGAACGTTTTCGAGAAGTGTCCAAAAGTCTCGCTTTAAAAATCTCAAAATTTTCTACCATTTAAATGACCATTGAAAAGTATGGCCCAATTACCTGATCTCCAATAATTCCTGCCCATACGTTTATGCTCTAACGATTTTGGCGGTCAACAGTATTAAAAGCATGCCTGTTCTCGGTATCATAATAGTGAAAATTATGTCTATTTACCAAACCGTTGTTGTGAAATGTTGATCCCCTATTTGTTCAATTGCCCACAAACAGAAATCTATTCGTTGTTGAAAGTCATTGGCATACAAATTTTGATGAATTTCTATGTGATAAGCATGAAATTTGTGTTTTTTGAGAACTCTTCTCACACTTCCTCTACTTAAATCTGTTTGTCTAGCAATTACTCTAGTACTAGTGTGAATTTTCAGCGATAGATCCTAATACTAAAAACTCACTATCTTCATTGCCACTTACTGGTTTATTTTTATTAGGTTTTGGATAGGCAGTGTTACCTGTGGCTCGAAATGTTTGTAAAAGCCTTTCAAAAGCTCTCGTATCAGGATGGTTGCGATCAGGGTACTTTTGGGCACAAACCCTTGAAGTCAAAAGACAATTTTCATGGCATTCTCCTATGGTCAACACCATATCCACTCTTTCTTGCACTGAATATTTCATTGTAATGAAGAAATCATCAATAGTTATAAACACTGTCGTATTTTGAAATACGTCAATATGACAGAAATGTTTTTAAATCAAAGAATTTTAACTGATTGACATGAGTTAATGGCGTAATTTCTAAAAATGTAACAAATACACTAATTTCTCGAAAAGTAGTGAAGTAAGGTATAGGGAACCCTAATACAGTTCGAACTATTGTCAAAAGACTATTCCATTCCGATAAAAATTTCTTGGGCGTTGTATTTAAAATAACAAAGATATTTAACTTTGAAGTTTGTTAACTTTACGCGTTATTCTTTGTATTTTATAAATTACGATTTGAAACAATAAACAACAGAATATGTACTTCCAAATATCCTTTTTACGATGACCTAGATTAGATTGTCTCATCTTTTCTGAATCGAAAAATACTTGAATTTTTTGACAACCCTACATTTTCAAAAAATGTTAAATATTTCGGAAACTGTAAGGTTTAGGTATAGAACTCTAATGAAAGTCTACCTTATTTTTATACCTTATTTCAAAAAAAAATTAAAAGGAGGTATTCATTTAAAATAATATAACTTTGATAAGTAACAAGTTTGTAGATCACCCTGTATAAATCAAACTAATTTTTAGATTGTAGTCCTAGAAACATATTCTCCTTAAATAGATTTTGAAAAAATTCAGTCGTTTTGCTAGAGACCAGCGTTGTGGTGGCCCACATGTATTAAATATATATATATATATATATATATATATATATATATATATATATATATATATATATATATATACACACTATTAGTAAAAGTAACAACTTTTGTGATAAAATGTAATATTTGAATATGTAAAATAAAAACCATAGTGGAAATTAAAATTTATATAGTTTAGGGACTCATAGTAGGCTGCTGTCATAGGTGAAATGGGATTGTTTCCAAATGTCAAATAAGTTAGTATGTAATAATATTTCAACAATATACTTTATTAGAGCGACAAAAGTAAAGCAACTTTTAAGAAAATAACATTTATTTTATTTAACAACTCAAAAATTACAAACATGGATGAAATAATAATAACATAAAACAGGTTCTTAATAATCAATAGGATAACCATTGTTGGATATAACTTTTTGGCAACGACGCAGCATTGATGAAATTAAATTTTGGATAGTAATAGCCGGCGTATTAATCCAAACTTCATTAATTTTATCAATCAAGGACTGATTATTTGGGAATCTTGTAGTCCGAATACGACGTTCAACCTCTTCCCAAAGGTCCTCAATGGGGTTGAGGTCTGGCGATTGTGCTGGTCATCGAGGAACCTGGTCATTGTTCTCTTGAAACCACTCTTGAGCAAGACGAGGTGAATGTTTCGGGTAGTTTTCCTGTTGGAATACAAATTTCAAAGGCATATCTCGCTGAGTATAGGGAAACAATGTTTTGGACTATGTCCCTGTAGACGAAGTGATGCATAGTGGTGTATATGAAATGAAGTGGACCTACTCTACTCCACGAGAAACAATACCATACAAATACACTACCTTGTCCGTGCTTTATTGTTGGTTTAACATACTTTGGGTTAAGTATTGTATTAACCGGACGTCTAACACGCTTCACTCCATCAAAATTAAAAATTTTGTAACCACTTTCGTCGCTAAACAATACTTTTCCCCACTCTTGCACTGTCCAGTTCAAATGGCGTGGTGCAAATTCAAGCCCTGGCACGGTGATTTCTTTCGGAAACCAACGGTTTCTTGGCTGGACGTCTGCTATAAAGCTTTGTCTCAACTAATCGTCGTTGAACAGTGCTCGCACTGACTTCCAATTCAGAAATTTCAGCAATTATCCTTGATCCTGACAACCACGGATCTCTGTGAGAAATTCTTTTGATTCTTCTATCCAACCAAAATGTAGTTTTTCTGGGCCTTCCTGATTTCGGCATTTTTTCTACATGAAATAATTTTTGACACACTATATTTGGGTATGTCAAACTGTTTGAAATCGCAATCTTACTCATTCCTTTTAAAAAGGCGTTTACGACCATTTCTTGTACTTCCGTACAGATTCGTTTTCCTTTTGGCATATTTATTTCTGCAAATATAAGAACCATTAAGGTTAATTCACCTACAAAATTTCATTACTAAACCTACCTTTATCATAAACCCTCATTCTTTATACCATATACAAAAGTTGCTATACTTCTGTCGCTCTAATAAAGTGTATCGTTGCAATATATTATTATACTAACTTATTTGACATTTGGGAACAATCATTTCTATGATGCAATACTATAAGTAAACTATATAAATTTTAATTTCCATTAGTTTTTATTTTATTTTAAATATTCAAATATTACATTTATCACAAAAGCTGCTTCTTTTGTCTAATAGTATGTGATATATATATATATATATATATATATATATATATATATATATATATATATATATATATATATATATATATATATATATATATATATATATATATATATATATATTTTCTATTTAAATTTCCACAAGTATTAATGTTTAAATAGACATTTTTCCTTTGAAACTTGTGTAAATAAACGTACAAATTAATTCAACGTTTCGGGAACGTCCTTTGTTCCTTTGTCAAAATTTATTTTGACAATTACAGAAATTGAAATAAGGTAACTATTTTTAACAAGTACATAATATGAAACAAGGTAACTAATTTAAATTTAATCTGGACAAGTGTGTTTGATTTCGGGTAGTTGGTATAGCACATGATGTAGAAGGTGTAGAATAGTTGCAGCATAAGTGTTTGAAATTTCTGGAAGATTTGGAGTTGGTTGAAATGTCGAATCAACTTGTTTAATGATATTCTTCCAAATTTGTGGAATTCCAGAAGTGTCATCTCGTTTATTGAGGGCGTTTGGTCTTCTTTCAATTTGAACTGCTTCTCTAATAATTCTTTCTTGTAAGGTATATAGAGGTGCAATTAAACGGATATTGTTGGTGTTAATTTGGTGTCCTGTATCTAAATGATGTGCAACTAAGGACGATGATGGATTGTGCGGTTTAATTGCTAGTTTGTGTTCATCGGCTCTCGCATATAATATTCTATTAGTTTGTCCGATATAAGTTCTTCGACAGTTGTTGCACGGTATCTCATACATTCCTTGGTTTTCATTGGGAATTTTGTCTTTGGGGTTTCTTAAAAGTTGGGACAAAGTTGAATGTGGTTTGAATACCGGTTTGAAGTCGTTTTATTTACACAAGTTTCAAAGAAAAAATTTCTTATTTAAATATATATATATATATATATATATATATATATATATATAAATTATTACACCATTTTCCCCAAATAAAGTGTTAATTATACCAAATAGTAAAAGTGTAAATTCGTAGAGAATGTGCGGTTCAATCTATAAATACCTCATTTAACATGTCGTTAGTTGAATCTTTGGCATCAAATACCTCATTTACGAACATTAGTATTAGTTTTGTACTTTTTGAAATTGATGTATATTTAATTTCAGTCGTTTCTGTGTTAACTGGGTAAATGTTTTTGATAAAATTTGCACTCTTGATTTTTATATTTGAAATATAACCACTTGCTTGTGCAATTTGTTTCATAATTGATATTTCTTTATTCATATTCATTTCGTTTAATGGTAATGACATTGCTCTATGTATTAAGGATCTATATACAGCTAACTTATGTGTTTTATGGCGATGTGAATCATTTGGAATTGTAAAGTCTTTGTGTAGGTTTTCTGAATATGGAGAACTTGTTCTGTATATTAATTTTTATGTTTAAATCTATTTTATCGTTCCTCTTACGTTAGGATGTAAATTGTTAATATTAATGAAAAACCCATCCTTGAAATAGATGCACTGTCAAAATATGCTAAAATATTAGCAACATAACGAAACCTAAATACAATCTTATCCAGAAATATTCAGTTAAAAAATTTGATGTAATTATTCATAAAAGTCTTAGCTGAAATGGGGGAAATTGAATTGCCCATAGGTAAACGATTTTTTTCTGGATAAATCTTATTGAATGTTAAAATTATTTTGATTAACACGAGATTTCAAATTATTGAATTAACTCCATTCTTGTAACTAATTCGACATTATTATTTAATAAAACATTATTTAATAAACCATACATTTTTCAGGGGTATTTTGAAAAACACACTAGTATCATCAAAACCAACAAGCATAGTATGTAGTGGTAACTTTATGTTTTGTAGTTTATTAATTAGTTCTAAAAAAATGTAAATAGAATGTTTTGATTTGTACTTTAAATTGTTGCTTGGATGTAAGAAACTCCTAGTCTAATAAGCATATTTGGTGTGTGTATTTTTATGAGACCGTATAGTTTTAGTGCTTATGGGTTGTTGATAAAATTTGTTCTTTCTCTAAGTGTGCAAAGCAGAGATGGCAGCCTTGTAAACTTTGTTTCGCATCTTTTTGAAATATTGTTGTAGGATATCTATTTAAAATTTCTAAATTTTCGTTACTAATAACACCATTAACTATCTTTTGAAATAATTACTAAAGTGTTACCTGTATCTGCTTTAATAGAAATCAGATACAAGAACCCACAAGCATGAAAACTATACGGTCTCATAAAAATCCACAAATCAAATGTGTCCATTAGGCCAGTAGTTTCTTACATCCAAGCACCCAGTCATGTCATTTAAAGTGTATATCAAAACACTCTATTAAGACTTCTTTAGAACCAATAATAAACTACAAATGATAAAATTACCAATTCATAGTATCTTAGTTGATTATGTTTTCTAAGATATCCTAAGAACTTGCGTTTATTAAATAATCGTTTATTTAATTAATGTTGAATGTTACAAATATTAATCAATTTGATATCTGTTTCATCAAAATTATTTCCTTTAATATAGATTTATCTACAAAAAAAATGGTTTACCTATATAATTTCGATTCTATAATATCTTTATGGGTAATTTGAACAAAGTTTTGAATTAAATGTTTCGTTATGTTGATGGTATTTTAGTATACTTCGTTAGTTCGTCAGATTTCATTGATGAGTTTTTAATTAATATTAACAATTTACTTTTAAACAAAAAATTTGCATTAGAGAAAGAACAAAATAGATCTATTAATTTTTTAGACTTAAACATAACAATTAATACACAGAACAAGTTTGAGTTCTCCATATTCAGAAAACCTACACATACAGACATTACAATTACAAACGATTCATGTTGGGTTATATTTTGTGTTATACTCAATTTCAGGACATACAATTGGACAACGGTAAGATAAAAGTAAGCTAACAAACATGACTTTGTTGTCTAATTTATAAACCAGAAACATAAGTGTATCCCATACATTACAATTATTTAAAATATTGTAGAAAACGAATAAGATGAACTATTAACAAATATTATTATCATGTTTTCAGTAAAATCGACCGTTTCTTTTCACATACCTGATCTGACATTGCGTTGCAGTTACACAGCGCATAGTTAGTAGATTACGTATTTCCTACGCGGAGAACAACGGTGTCAGATAATGCGTGTCTAATCACTAGTCTGAGTGGAAGTTTCTGTTGTCGTAATCAATCTTGTTCATTCTTGAAACTTTTTTTCAGTTTGAAGCCATAAATGCAAGCCTTTGCCTTGCTCGCTGCACTATGCACCTCTTTCTTACAAGAAAAAATGAAAAACCTAGAAAGAGGTAACGGAAGTAACCAACTGCTCTGGGAAGTTCACGCGAGTCTACAAAAAACTCCGTGAACTTCACAATTCTCGCGTATATGGATGAAATGATCTCTTTGGCTCGGTAAAAATGACCGACATCGAATGAATCACGTATGCTCAGCATCACAAAATTCGTGCTACAGTTATTGTTTTATCTTACACCGAATGCAGATTGAGGTCTGCCGTATCAATATCACTGAACGTGCCATATGTAACACTATTAATTCGCACTAAGCGTCCATATGATAAAATAATTTGAATGAACGCCGAAGATCAGTCAGACAGAAAGTAGATGAAATACCTTACACTAACCATAAATAAAACTCATGCTTCGGTATAAAAAGTCACTGCGGTCTGTTGTCCTAGATGATAATAATCTTGAATGACCGCAGAAGACAAGGTAACGCTCACTCGATAAATAAATAACTTAATTCCATACTTACAGCTCGTAATTATTACTTTAAATATCAAAAAGGACGTTAAAATTCGTTTAGATATACTCATTAACTTTAAATTCAACCGAAAATACTGAATGAAGGCAATAACTATCATTTATTCAAATGTTGCTATTACCGGAATCGCATATTAATTAAATAACGTCAAACCAATTTTGAAAATACGTTAATTAAAGTTTAAAAAGAAAAACTAAACCGTGTAATGTTCAACCTTTACTCAAATATCAATTACATAAATTCCCACATTTCTTACATAAAATAAAATATTCCGAAAACATTAGCAAATTACGATATATTATCAAGATATTAGAAACCCACTAATTATCTTTTCTATCTGGTAACAATCGATTTGACAAACGTTTATTACAATAATAAAATTTTTCCGCAAACTGCAATATATATATATATATATATATATATATATATATATATATATATATATATATATATGCAATACTTAACTAAAAATTCTTAACTTTGTTTTTTGATAAGGAGAAGAGTCTTTGTTTTTTGATAGTAGGGCGTATACGGCAGGAATGATATTTGTTCTTTCTTCTGTACTACCAATATCAACGTGAATTATGTATAATTGGTGAAACAGTGAACTGCAGCTTTTAAAAGTCCCACCGAAGAGGAAGCAAGAACCTCCAACCAACAAGTGACCTCCGTCCATTGCCAAAAGAAGAATTCTGTCTTCCATATCACGTCAATAATGACATACTTTTTCATACTCTCTGGAACCTGTACATCTTCTCGTTTTTTTTTGGAAGCAAGCTAATGCCTAGCGATTTCTGTCGCTCATTATATAATACGTGTTTCACTGGTGTAACTGTGGTATATTTGTAACGAAATCCCTAGTAACCATCATCTCTTGACGATATACCTGAGATGCTCTTGCTGATTCTTTGGCGTTATAAACACTTATCAGCTTCATTTTTTGCAATACTTGGAACACAATTGTGTTTTCTCACTTATGACTTTTGATTTTACTGTATCAGGAACAATCGCTCCTGAGCAGTTCCTGTGATTAAATCTATCGATGAGTTGAGTATTTGTTATTTGTTTTTAAGTATAATTTGAATCCAGAATAAAGGATAACGGGTTTTCTACGTTTTGATTCTAGCACTTCCATCACAAGTGTTCCAACCGTATACACTTAACAAAAAATACACGAATGTTTTTCGATAACGTTACTGCGCTTACAAGATTCCCGAAGAACTAGTTTATTTTCGTAATATGGAAATATTTATATCATGCCTATATTGAGTGGGAAATATATATTTACATTTAATTGAATAATGAATGGGGTGCTTTTGTAATCATACCTACAATAAACAATTAATAGTATATTATCCTATGTACAATGCGACTTTCAAACTTAATAAGGAAACAAGGAGATAAGATCATTTTCATATGAATCCCCATTAACTACTCAATTCCACAATGCAATTTTAAAATTTAATAAGGAAATTAAAATTAGATTTAAATCTCGATAAAGGTGAGGTTGGCGGTGAATTTATGCTGATACCACATATCTTTTAATGCAAAAAAAAATAATAAAAAAGGTACTTGGTAGCGGCCGTAATTTATTATGTTATTTATATTATGGAATTTAAAACAATGAGAATATTCAATCTCATTCAAGTAAAATTTTTAGACGATAGAAAGGAAACGCACGAAACGGAAAAACACCATCGTTAATACGACAATTTTTTGTTTGGAATATGCCATAAAAGTTGTAATTTTCAAAATTGAATTACGTAATACCAACAAACTTTGATATCATTTATTGATTTTGCATAATTTAACTTTAGCTTATCAATTCTTCAAAACAATGTACATTGCCGAGCAAAAAATTTAGGTCACTTTAAATAGCTCAAGAAATTACAAATCATTTTAAAAAAAAATGCATCAGCTTATGTCTGCATATTGTAAATTTATCTACTGCATTTTCGGAGCTTTTAAACATGGAATCTGACAACACAATTGAATTGTTTTATGATTTATTCTAGAAAAAGAGTAACTGTACATTTTAAACGAAGGTCGACTATTGTTATTGGGAACGAAACGAATGAATAAAACTTAACGTTATTGAAAAATTGATGATAATTAATAACGTGCATTACCTCCTCTTGCATTAACAACTGCTTGCATTCGACTAGGCATACTCTGAATTAAATTAAGGATTACATTCTAATTCGTGTTATTCCGCTCCTGTAATAGCAAATCTCTCAGCTCTTGGGCAGTTTTTGGGGCTGGTGTATGCCTTCGCACATATTCGATGGGATTCATATCTGGACTGTGCTGGCCAATCAAACTGCCATAATTCCTATTTCATCTAGATATTCACTGACAATCCTGGCAGCGTGTGGTCTTGTTCAAGTCATCATCGTTCCATGCCAAGTGATTTTAGCAAAATCCAATGTTGCTATTCGATGCTGGCGGTTCAATGTTGGCCCTGTCGCCATCCTTCTGCAAGACAAACCTTTATCACGAAGCCTTCTTCTAGTCCTTTTGCTAACATTAACATCTCTAACCTTTTGAAGCTGATTTCGCAGCAAAACCGCACAAGATGTTCTGTTTGTAAGCTTGACATCCAAGGGCGTAGCCAGGATTTATAACGGGGGGGCAAACCATGGTCCATGGTCGTTCAAAATGTAAAATTTTAGGATAAAAAGAAAAGGCAAATGAAAACAAAACTTTGAGATTTTAATTATACTTAAATTAAACTATTAACATTTTTCTTGGGTTTAAACTAAATTTGTCCAAAACTTTCTTCACTATGCAGTCCTGATTTTCCTTCAAAAATTTTCGATGCACACTCATCAAACACAACCCAGTGAGTCTGTCATCACCCATTGTACTCCTGAGCCATGTTTTTACCCTTCGCAGGGTACTGAACGATTTTTCCACGGTAGCAGTAGTGGATGGGGAAGCACTTAATATTAGCAGTGCGTGCCTTGTTGCAGGGAAAAAAAACATTAGCTTCCTCCAAAGGTGCAGCCACTTCAATGTCCTTTAATTTGTTTTCTGCTAAATTCTTTTCTTCCACATATTGTACCGCAAATCTAATTCTGCAGAGACGTCACCCATGAAAGATTCTACATTATTTTTGAAATCTTTTGAAGCCATTTTGAGCATGCTTGAAGGATGAAGATAAGTTAAAGCAAAAGCAGGTGTATTTTCGTTGGAGAATCTAGCATCCAAAGACGAAGTTAAAGAATCAAGATAGGGGATGATTATTGACCGCTTCCAGTATTCAACTGCAGACTCAGATGGTGGATTACTTCTGTGTACTTGCTTTTGAGTGACTCGTGGTACTGACAACTCAACCCCTACTTTATCTGCGATATCAAGTGATTTTTTAAATAATTCATAAGAAACATTTTCGACATCTTGTCGATCTTCTTTGATTACATCTAGAATATCATCAATATGTTTCTTCACCATAACCAAATCCATACTTTTACCTTGTAAAACGTTTACAACGGGTTCCAAAATTGCAGAGTATCTTGCAATTATGTTTAAACCTAAGATGAATATTGGTTTAGTAACTGCACAGTGCAATTGGTAGGCAGATTTTCTTGTTGCATAGTTTCCTTCGACAGATAGATGTTCTAGTGCTTTAAGAATGTCAGTGAAGCTTTCTGAAAATTTTTTTATGCTCTTATATTTTTCCGACCATCTGGTCTCACAGAACCTTGAAAGATTTGGAACCGATTTCCTACGGGCTGGCGATTCACGAAAGAAGGTTATTGTGTCTTTAACCGTTGCAATTGTGTTTCTTATTTCTGGTAGCTTGCTAGTATCATTGACCACAAGATTTAGTCTGTGGCTGGAGCAATGGAAAATAAAGATTTAGCGTACTTTTTTAAGAATGGCCTGTACACCACCTTCTTTGCCGGCCATCGTGGAACACCCGTCAAATCCGAATCCCACACAATTATCGGCGGAAAAATTATTATCTTCTAAAAACTTTGAATTGCGCTAGCGATTGTAGAAGCATCTTGACATTTTAACTCAATGTAGCCTACAAATTCCTCCCTGATTATTTTTGGCTTTCATCATAGAACCTTAATCCAATAGAAAGCTGCTCTTTTCCAGCGATATCTGCTGTTTCATCAGCCATTACAGCATAAGCTTTTGCCCGTTTACAGTCTTCGATTATTTTTCTTTGATAACTTCACCGCATAATTGTATGATCTCATTTTGAATTGTTGGTGAGGTATAGACTGCGTTTTTGACATTTATCCAAGTGGCTCTTTAGCTTCTCATCACCAGAGTCAATCCTCAAATTTAAAAGGTCAAAGAAAACTCCCTCATTTCCTTGTTTTCCTCTAAGCGGCAAATCATGAATTCCACAAAATATTATGCATGAAATAATTGCTGACAATATTTGTTTATTTTCTTCAATCGTCTTATGGTGCCCTATTTGCAACTGGACATCAACAGGAGCATTTTCAAGAAATGCTTTTGCAGCAGCTGTTGAAGATTTGTGGTAATGGCTGCCAACGTGCTTTCTACAATCTTCATGTATATCCTTAAACTTCATGTAAGGCCTTACCATAAATGACCCCAAAACTCCTTTAACTGTAGCAATTCTTGGCGGAAATAAAACACAATACAAACATAGAGCACCTTTCAAACGACTTGAGTACACCAGCCATGGAGTATATTGATCTAACCAGCGATGGTTAAATTTTCTTTTCAAGTGAATGGCATCAGAAGCAAAATCGTAATTGGATGATGGAACCCAAGGGTTTGTCAACAATTCCTTCTTTTTTTCAGAAGGCAAGTTATTGGCACAACTAACATAACGACCAATGTCATTTTCATGGTAGCCATCGCGTTCTTCAGTTTGTTTAGAGGTCCCAGTTCCAGAGACAGCTTCATGTAGATTTGAAGAACTACTTGAGCCTCCTTCAAAAATAGATTCCGATTTTGATGTTCCGACCATTTTATTTTCATCTTCATCACAATCATTGCTTCCACTTCCACTACTGTCATCATGAACTTTTTCCGTTTTAGAGATTTTGACCTAAAAATAATAACCTAATATCATTCTTGTTCTTAGTCCCTAGTATAAAAATTAGTATAAAACAAAACTACCATGTAATGATAGCTTATAATGTGGATATACTATATCCGATGTTAATATTTTTCTCTAGATTAAAACACAAAATGAAATTAATAGCACGTATAAAGTGCTGTTTGATCTTTAATATGTGAAAATTTCAAGTTTTTATATTTAGTCCCATTTGAGATATCAGCTGTCAAAATCGGTGCATTATTGTAATTTTGTTATAATTAGAAGGCAAAAAGTCGGCATCATAATAATGAAAATATATAAAATTATATTAATAATGCACAGAATCTTTTGCCAAAGCTAATAAATTGTTTCACAAAGATACAAGCAAGAGTAAAGAGCAATTGGCAATTTTGTAAAGGGCTGCAATTGAATTTTTTCCAAACGTTGCGATACAAATAATTTTGAACAAAAATTAACATCGGATATAACATATCTACATTATAAGCTATCATTACATGGTAGTTTTGTTTTATTTGGTGCTGGTCGAGCAACCAATTTTCAAATTTTGGACCATTTCTAATGGAATGACTCTAAAGTTTTAATTAAAAATTTAATTTTCTACTGAAATTATTTAACTTACCTTTTGTAACCAATTTCTTATATCCATATTGTCTTTTCTGTGATTTCTGTCTCTTTATTCTGTGGTAAAACTATTGTTACGGATTTTCCCTCTTGTTTCTCAGGCAATAATTTAACACTGATAACTATTCACACCAACTTTATTTAAAACCAATAAAGTTAACAAAAAACACAAATATTCACTTTCTCAACACTTTTTAACTATTCCGCTTTTAAATCTCGCGCCTCGCTTTCTATTCGCCGTATGCAACTTCGTATCCTGCACTATGTACTGTACTGTACTGTCTGTCTTCGGGCCGGATAGGCAATTTTATATACTCTTTTTGAGTCTAGAAATTGCCAGCACGTTCGCATCGCCGGTTCCCGTATATTCCTCTCTTGTATCTTGATTTTTCTCGAAGAAAACCAGTGGCGTTTCGTTACACTATTAAATAGGACATTGTCGCTAGACAAGAGCACTGAAAATTTAATTTTCTACTGAAATTATTTAACTTACCTTTTTGTAACCAATTTCTTATATCCATATTGTCTTTTCTGTGATTTCTGTCTCTTTATTCTGTGGTAAAACTATTGTTACGGATTTTCCCTCTTGTTTCTCAGGCAATAATTTAACACTGATAACTATTCACACCAACTTTATTTAAAACCAATAAAGTTAACAAAAAACACAAATATTCACTTTCTCAACACTTTTTAACTATTCCGCTTTTAAATCTCGCTCGCTTTCTATTCGCCGTATGCAACTTCGTATCCTGCACTATGTACTGTACTGTACTGTCTGTCTTCGGCCGGATAGGCAATTTTATATACTCTTTTGAGTCTAGAAATTGCCAGAACGTTCGCATCGCCGGTTGTATATTCCTCTCTTGTATCTCGATTTTCTCAAGAAAACCAGTGGCGTTTCGTTACACTATTAAATAGGACATTGTCGCTGAACAACACTTACACACCAACTCAATAGTTGTTGCAAAATATTGTCCTATGTTAGGATTTGGAGTAAGTTGTGTTTTAACCACTTGATAGTTTTGCACGACTGCACTCGGGCGTGACATTTTCCGTACACTGACGATCAGTCTCGTTCAGGCAACTTTTGTTTTAACTTGTTTTAACTTGTTGGTGCAGGTCTTACGTACGTTATAAAGTATTTATTTCGGATTCTGATTAGATTGTGTATTGAATGTTTCAAAATATTTCACACTAAAACTACTTATTGAGTACATTTATTTTAATTAATTAATAGGATTAAAAAATGTAGTTAAATGAAAACAAAAAAAAGTGACAATTTTTTTACCATTCTTCTCAAAAATGTCCGACTGTTAAGTGGTTGAATCGAACACTAAAAATTGACGTATCCTGAGAGTAAATCGAACACTCGTTTTTATCCAATTCTGGTGTGGGACAATTCTGTCTGGTGTGCACCAATGCATTAAATGCATAGATCGAAAACGCTACTAATATATATATATATTTAGCACTATGTCAGTTTTTCAAACAGCTTTGTTTTTTGCTGATGAAATATATTTTAGTGACAAAGGACACGCGTATAATTTTATTTATTAGAGCTTATTAATTAATTTTAAAATGTTCATTAAAGCAACCAAACGACCACAACAACAAACAAAATATATAAAACAGATAACAAAAAAAATATGCAGAACAGAAAAATATGTATATTTTAGATTTAATTTTTTGTTTATTAAAATTTAAAAATTATTTAATTTATTTTTGCTCTTCCAGGGGGCAGTTGCCTCCTCTCTTCGCTGCTACGCCCATGTTAATGACATCAACAAAACCGATCATCTCTGACTAGTGACCCTTTTTCGCCCAGAACCGGGCCTTCTGGTTATAAGACCATCCTCCTGATAGCGCTGGTACACATTTTGTACAGCACATAGGCTCTTACCAACAATTTTGGCGGTTTCACGTTATCCTCTACCATCTTGTATCAACTCTACAATTCGTGCCACAACAGTAGGATCTACAATAAACCATATAACAAATAGGTTTTAAAGAAAAAAAGTTATTAACACTTAACTGAAAAATAAGCAACGAAATGTGAATGTTTACTTGGGACTAATTTTTGTTGTTAACACACGTTGCGAATTTCACCGCCTATTACAACACGTACACCTATGACTCCCTGATTAGTTTTATTTTTAAAATCATTTGCAATTTCTTAGGTTATTTAAAGTGACCTACTTTTTGCTAGGCAGTGTTTTATATTAGGATTAGATATTAATTATCAATGTATTGACTAAAAAGTATCTCTGTAACCATTGTGGAAAGTAATACTATAAGTTATACGAACCTATCTTATAATTTTATATTCAGTTCACCACTAGTTTTAAGCTACAGTATCATAGAATATTTTGGACAGAGTGATAAAAACTGTTTTTACTGTCCAATGTTAAGGCTTGCATTTAATTTTATTATTAGTTGATTTATGAGTGTTTTAGTACTTATTATAATTGTAAAACCAATTTATTACTTTCCATTTTTACTTCATGCATATATGTATAAACTATGCATTTCAAATTTTTATAGTCAATTTCTTTAAGTGTTGTTATTTAATTTAAACAGTTATACTTTTGTCTCATTTGACTTTATTTTCAGCTCTGAGTGATAATAAACAATTTTTACGAACCTGAAGGAAAACGTCACGCGTACTTTTTATACTAGTTTCTGAATGTGGCTATTGTTTGAGATTTTTATGGATATTCGGTCGTGGGCACGACGTCTTTTTATGTTATTAAATCTATTCTAAATGTATGTGACAAGCAGCACCTTACAATATACGTGATGAATTGTGCTGCTTTCTTTATTTTTCAGTGTTGTGCTTGGGGCTGATCCTTCTCAGTTTCCTTTGTTACAAAAATAATGTCCTATGCACATTCATACTGGTATATCAAGAGAGGAAAATGCATGGTAAAGAATACGTCTCCCAACAATGATCCATACTTGTTTACATCAGAAAAATTACACGAATCGCATATTGGATAATGACAGAATTTTTCAATGAACCGTATAAAGATGTAATTCGTTAGATATATACCAAAAACAATATAACTTTTGATATGTTATTGAGGTTCAAAATGCTGGTACTACATTAACTTTATGCAAATGACAACTATAGAGATAATGTTGATGGTTCCCACGAAGCAATCGTCTGGTTGTTAGCAATTGTAATGTTCCCTTGGCTTTGCAAATGTTCACATTCGCACAGAATTTACATATTGAAATATTCTTAAAATCAACTGTTGGTGCTTTTGATTTTTTTTCTATAAATGTACTTAATTAATGTAGAATTTGCCTATATTTCTGTATTTTTATTAAAATAAAGATCGATTATGGTAATAAATTAACATTCATCATCATATTTAATGATATCTCAGCAGACTCCAGGTTAACTAGAAGGGTTTAAATCTTACCTTTTAATTTTATTAAAATTAGTCTTTATTGACAAGTTAACGAATTTTATGAGTCTTTCAGTTAATTAGTCAGATTTCTGTGAAATACTTTCTTCTATAATGCAGAAACGTTTTTTATTGCATTAAATAAATTTACAATTTTACTACTTCTGCTCTAGCAAAAATGAGTCTTGCACAATCTGTGTACGTCCTATGTATTTTTGAATGTATACTAATTCTGAAATATGAAAATGTAAACTTTCACCATTATTACACATAATTAAAAAAACTTAGCTTTTGGATTTTTAAAGGTGTATTTCTAAATCTAAATAAATATTATACGCTTGGATAACAAGTAAGTGCTAATACATTTAAAATTGCTTAAGATGTTAGAACAAATTTATGAAATATGAAAAAGATGAAAACGCAAACATAAGTCCTATTAATATAACAGTTTGATGAACGTATATAGCAAACTATAGAATCTAATTTTAGTAAAGAATAACTAGACCTTTAATAAATTAAGTATTATTAAACTACCTTGAAGATGACAAACCAGAACATCCTATAACGGTTGAAAGCTAATTGTGAAAAATATGATCAAGATCAAATGTAACAAAATTTAATCAAATTATGATGTAAATGTAAAGTTGTGAAAAACTTTATTTTGAAATTGATAAAAACATTCACAAATAGAAATCTAGTCAAATCTAACAAAGAAATGACTTACACATACCAAAAGCTAAAATTACAATTAAGACGTACCATTTTGCCTTTTTAATTATAAGATATCAAAGTGAATATCATGATTTCAATTATTTAAAGTATGCTCAGCTATCGCAGATTTTTCTGGTTGACCTAGTCTACAAAATCTCATATGTTCTTTACGATTTGTATCACAGCTTCGTTTTATGGTTCCATTGTATACTTTTCCACAAAAACCAGATAACTTATACTTACATTAATACACTCCGGAAGATAATAATGGGTTTGAAAAATCTTTAGGTGACCTTAAATGTTCTTTAATTTTTCTTGCATATTTCTTTTTGGTTATGTCTAGCAGGTATCTAATAGTGTGTGTCGGCTTTCGGTAAACCTGTAATGGTAGTGAAATTTTAGTTTTAGATATTAGTATGTCAAGAAAGGGTAAACTTCCATTAGTTTCCTTCTCCATGGTAAACTGGATACTTTGATACGTGTAAATTTAGTTTATAAATTTATGGTCTTTAGTTACCACTCATCCTATAGGTTAATGGAAAATGGCAAGATTGCCAATAAAATTCGTTCTTAATAGGAAAATTTTTCAAACGTGACCGTTTTAAATTCTTGTTAATCAGGCTTTCTTTTTTTTTTTGTTTTCTGGTACCTTCATAGAGGAAGGAAAAACGCCATTTTTGGCAAAGAAATTTAATACGTAGTTAGAAGCATATGTAAAATTTGGAAAAGGTTTCCTTAAAAATTTGATTGAACTTTTCAAGTAAAATTTTAACACAGCCTGGATTTAATCTTTTCCATATAAATAAATCCTGTTGGGATTTCGAATTTGAGTTCGGCTTTAATTTTTTGTTTCTACTACACCTTAGCTTCGTTCAAGAGGTTTTTTGGTCCTTTACACATTTACTTAAGATTAACATCTTTCGTGCTTCCATAAGAGATAGTTAAACCGTTTCCGACAGCACTATTGGATACCATTCATCCGAGGGGTGAAATATTAGTTATGGGTCTTCGAACCTGAATTGAAACAGTTTACGGTTACTCCTTCTCCTAGTATCTTCCGCATTAACTGAAGAAATATACGTTACACCTACGACTATTTTCGGATAAGTATTTTGTTACACGCACAAAAAATTTACCTACGGTGAGTGACTTTTGTTAGCTTTTCTACATAACGAGCCTCTCGTTATCTGTACATTACTGAAATTCTTATAACAAGTACATTCCGGTGCTTGCTACATTGTATTAGTGTGTTTCCGCAATTATCATATTCCTAAAATTAATGCTTATACTTTACTGTTAAACATTTCCTTAGTAATCGTTAGAGTAATATTAGACATTTGTACCTGTAAAAGATAATTTGGGTTATTTCAAAGTTTCTCATATACTTACATTTAACTTTGCAGTAGAATTTGTATTTTAACTATCAATTTCTAACTGTTTTCTTATGTACTAGTTTTATTTTGGTATCAAACCGTAGTTTGTTCAACCGTTAGAACTATCTGTGTATACTGTACAAGCAATCAGCTGTTTAGCTGACGGAACGCTACCATTTTAGTCGAAATGTACAATGTGTGTCATAAATTATGCTAACTGCTGGGGTTGTATAAAAAGTTATTTATTTTAATTACTGTGTAAATCACATTGCATAGTTTATTTATGATCATTGGGGAAAAAATGTGTTACTTTTCACTGATTACAATTTAATAGTTGTTTAGTACGAAACTGTTTGAATTAGGGCTTACTCACTTTAATTTTTGGTTTGTAACCATATGCTTACTAATGAATGTGTCAATCTGTGTTGCGCATTTCTTAAATTCTTGCATTGTGATTGCCAAATCGGTAATGAACTTTCTGAATCTTCTAAACGCTTCATGCTTATTTTGTCTGTAATGCTCATATTAACTACATTGGAATTTTTTTCTTACATAAGGTAAACAACAGGGTAGACATCTAGTGATAATTTTCGCTTTATGTTTGGGGTTTATTTGCGTCCGGTTGATTAGAAACTGATAGATTAGTCCGACGGAGAGCTCTTCGTGGAATATCGGTGTACAAGTATTCAATTTCGGATAATTATATACATGTTTGGGTATGTTTTTTTTGGGTCAACGCTAGATGCCGGACCGTATTGTGTCTGATTATGTAAATTTTAAGTAAAATTCATAGTAGCTTTTTTTGATTTGTTTGAAAGGTAAGTTGATTACTGGTGGTTTATTTGGTAGATATATTGTATCTGATGTATTATTGATTGTTGTTTTGGGAATATTTCCTGAAAGAATTGTATTTATGTCTGCGAGTTGGCGCTCCATAATTTTGTTTTTATGTTAGATACTTACGAAGATTTAATTATTATTATAAAATTTATGCTATTTTGCAGTGGGTATATTAAATAAGTGGTGTTAAACGATCGTAAGTTGTTTCGTTAATCCTGTGATCTACGACCAACTTCCTAGCCAGTCCTTTGTCAGCGTGGAATTAGTTCACCATTTTATTTTAGTTGTCTCTTTTGTCCTGTGTGGCCGTAGCCCTTTTCTTGATAGAGGGCCGATATAAAATTAAATCAAGTGGTGCCCTTTTTAAATTCTATGTATATCTTCTTTCCTGCCAAAACGCCCATGCATCCAAGTGCTTAACCGATCGACTGAGCTTCCGGCTAATTCCTTAATCTATGTTACAGCACTTTAGCCACAATTTCTACGATTATCCCTTTGTGCACGTAACAACTTGTATGAATACCATATATAAAAATTAAAAATTCATGTAGCGCTTCTTCTTTGTGTCTCCAAAACAAATGTTATCTACTTAAATATATATATATATATATATATATATATATATATATATATATATATATATATATATATATATATATATATATATATATATATATATATTAACATAAGGTTTGAAATAGAAGCATGTTCCTATAAAAATCACTATTCTGTCTTTTCTGTCACAATTAGTGCACTAATAATAAAACATTAGGGTGTTTATTAACGGGAGAAATTTGAAAAGGGTCAAAATAGCAGGAAATTACTACACAATTCAAGTTTTGATAAAACTATTTCTCATGGACAATGTGACCAAATTATAGCAAGAACATGCAGGAAGTTCGACGAAATGTATCCTAATTTGCGACCAATGGACAAAAGAAAGTTTGTACGATTATACAATAATTTCATTAATTATTAATACCTACTGTTACTTATAAAAAAAGAACGTCAAATAACAAATTCAGTTAAACATGAATCGCAATGCAAATAATATCAAACAATAACTAACAAAACTAGAAAGTATTTACAATAAATTTTCAAAATGACGACCGTTGATTTCCAAACATTTTAGAATACGAATAATCGTTGATCAAATTGTGGCCCGCCTTATCTCTGTGGGATCTAGCTCTTCAATGCTCCTAATAACTCGTTGACGCAGGTCTTGTTTCGTGAGTACCGGTGTCCTATAAACCTTCCTCTTCAAATTACCCCACAAGTAAAAATCAAGAGGTATGAGGTTGGGTGATCTGTTTAGGTATAGGAACATGATATATCATTTTAAAGGGACTTCAATTGTCTATCAGAATATTCGATAATATACAGGGTGTCCCATTTGAAATAATGAACTTTTCTGCATTTTTGTACCTTGCGGAAACGTAACGAATTTCGAACGACCCTGTACAATATGGAACCAATTTCGTTACGCAAAACTGATGAACAGCTTATTCATAGAGTGCATCCAGAATTTCAACTTTCTACAAATTCAAACACCACAATAATGAACATTCGATTGGAACCATGTTTTGGCTAAAAAATAAGGAAATTAATTAATTACTCAAAAACGGTTGAAGATAGGCATAGGGATGTGTGATGCAAAAATAATTTAAAAATAATAGCGAACCCAACAATGTAATAATATACAGGGCGCCTCATTAAAAATATCAAATGTGATGCCACTTTTCCACATAAGCGGCAACGTCGCAACGCTGAAAATATTTTAGATCGATAGATCCGAGCCAGCCATGCAAGTGACCAAATTTTCAAAAAGATCCCAAGTCTCGTTTTTCGTAAACGTCTAAGGTACCATCAACGTGAATCACCCGATATATACACCAACTAAAGGTTTCTAAATGCACTTTGTAACGCTGTTTGTAAGATACTTTGCATGGTCGTATGTAGTAGAACAAATTGCACTAACAATAGGCTTTAAAGGAACTTTAGGTTTATGGATTTCTGGTAGACCATATAGTTTGGGCGAAAGAGCTTCAGAGTTAGTTTCTTTTTATTTCCTTAGCTTTCAAAACAAATTTTTTTGTAGGATCTTTTGGTACTTCACGATAAGTCTAAGGTTCCAAATTAGTTATATTTTAATGTTGTAGTTGTTCATATTCAATATAATTTATCTAAGCATCTAGTTCACCATCTAGGAAGTTTGAGCCTAATGTTACCCATAATCTTATTTATACACTAATTTCGTTGGGGTTACATTAAAACTGATTACTTCTAATACCAAGGGTCCAATTCTGTGATCCATGGGTGTTTGTTAGTATATGAGCTGAATTTTGCCAAAAATCTTTGTGCATACACGGATGTCGTTTAAAATGGCGTTGGCCAATAGTTAAATTCGGACATCTATGAGTGTTAGTGAGCTTTTGGGCAGATTATTGTCCAAAATCTATATTTATAGACCAATTTCCTTGGCAAAATTGATTGTTCGTTGTGGACGCTGCAAAATGGGTTCTCTCCAAGATCCTGGTTCATGAGCGTTGGTCAGCATTTGTGCTGCATTTTGCTCAAAATCTATATTTATTCATCAATTTCGGTGGGATTTTCACTAAGTTGCTTTTTACTTTTGTTGCTCTGCTTCTAAATATAATATTTTAACCATGTACCGGTGTTGTTAGTTAAAAATTTGTAAAAATATTAGAGCATCACTCTCAGCTTTGATATAGTGTTTGAATAGGTTTTAGTCGTTTATGTTTCAAGGTCGAGGAACACTATATGAGTTCTGTGTCGCTGCTCGTTTAGGTGTTTAGTTCGTTTTATTTATTTGCATCTACTGTATCTACTGTGAGGGTGCCGTGTAAGGGGATATATTAGAAAAAAATGCTCCAACCCATTAGATGGCGATTAATTAATCTTTGGAATAATATTTATGTAATTAAAACACTTCGTTTGAGTTGTTTATTAACCGTTCATTTAGGGTATGAGTGTGTCGTATAAGGGGATGATATAGTCAAAAATTCATAATCTCTAAACCCTTAGGTGTCTATCAATTTAACTGTAATATTTCTATAGTCAAAACACATCGTTTAAGTCGTTCTACAGTAGTCCATCTAGGGAATGAGGGTGTCGTATAAGGGGATAAATTAGAATAAAACTCTTATAAACCTTTAGAAATTGGTCGTTTAAGCCATTGATGAATAATTCGTCTAGGAGAGAAGCTTTTCTTATAAGCGGATAAAGTAGAATAGTCATGCTTAAACGTTAGATCATGGTAAACTATAATTTAAAATTATTAAACTACCTGTCAATCTTAAAATTTCAATCAACTTTACAATTCTTCATTAACTTGATGTTTAGCACCTGAGTGCGTTTCTATGGTTCTCTTAGTAATATAGATAATTAAGTGGGCCTATGGTAAACTCATAATTGCATATATTTATCTTCCATGTTCTAAAACGCGTTCACTATATATTGTGCAACTATACGTTCCGATAGTAGTTAAATTTGTCATCGTTAAATACGAAACGTATCAAAACCTGTTACATAGATGAATGCAATACTATTCTATTTTAATAGGAGTAAATAGCAAGATCTTTAATAGATTAAATATTATTAAATCGTCTTGAAAATAGTATTCTAGTACCCTATCAACGGACGTGGGCCAACGATAAGAAATTCTAATGAAGAAAATTTAAATAATTTAATCACATAATGCTATCCGAGCAAAGTTATGAAAAACTTTGATTTTAAAGTGGTAAAACTATTCACAGCCAAAAACTATATCTCAATTAAAGATCTGAGAGACTGATAACAAATAACAATAGTTTTCCGTTACTACTTAAAAACTGTAATTCCTTTGATACATTGAAAACAGAATGTATACACTTAATCTAATTTCACTTGTAACCATTACTTATGCACATTTCATTGAAAAAATACGTAATTTTAATATGCAAGTTGGTAACATGGTCAGTTTTAACGTTGTTTCACTTTTTACTAAAGTTCTTTTGAAAGAAACCATTGAACATCTGGTAAACTATTTTCTTTCTCATAACTGTATTAATACTTATTTTGAATGGAATAATAAATTTGAACTTTTGATATGCCTAGGGTTTGAGTGTTTGTCGTAAACCTTGACCAACCTTACTAATTAAATATGTTTAGTCATCACAACATTGCCATGATTTAACATACAGGTGAGTTACGACGGACGCTACGGAGTTTTATGAGAAAACTGGATATATTTTTTATTTTGGTTGCAGGGACATTGTATAGATCCATTAAGGTAACATTTTTAAAATAATTTTAAATATACGATTGCTTTAAAAAAGAGTGGCATATCAAAGTTATGTTTTTTTAATGGAGTGCCCTATATTTTATCATATTTTTCACTTAAGTATGAATAATAATATAGACTTTCGTTAGGGTTCCCTATACCTAAATATATAGCGTTTTGATTTATTTTGATTTTTCTTAAATTTCAAGGTTTTGGAAAAAAAATTAATTGTTACCAATCGAAACTAATTTTGTCAAAACTGCTTCCGGATCTCGAAAATAGACTGTTTCTTTGAAAAATACTATACTGAATGTTCATATCTTTCGGTTGCATTATTAATACATTAAAACTATATCTTCCTTATCTCAAATAGAACACCCTGTATATTTTAGATCTGTCATGTGACAAATTCAATGATCTTTCAAAAAGTACCAAGGTATCCTATACCTAAACCTTCACGTTTCAAAGTTACTGAGGTCATTTAGAAATTGAAAGTTTTTTTGCTGGACTTACAGGACTTAATGTTTGTCAATCATTTTTTGAATCGAGTAATTAGCAAAGATATTTCTTCTGTTGTGTGTACACATATTTCAAGCTAGTATGCAGTAATTTTTAATTAAAATATTACTTATGAAAATATGTGTATTCTAATGAGAAAAAACGATGCTACCAAGCTGAATTCTAATCTAGTGTGCTATTGTCAAAATGAGAAATATTATTAATTAACAGTATATTAATATAACTGGGTATTAATTATTTGCACTGTGCGGTGAATATCAAATAATTATTTTAAGTTAAAATGGTTTATTCGAAGCAGGAAAGGAATGATATAATTTTAACTATTGGTGAATATTATGGAAATTGTTTATTGGCTTCAAGGCTCTACGCAGCAAGATACCTCAACCGTATTCATTCAAATAAAAAAGTACTAGAGAAATTATCAAATATTTCGTGGGACAGGAAGTGTCCCTTACCCAAAACAGAAAAAACAAAAGTGGTTGGTTACCAATAACGAAAATAACCAGTTTATGGTATTAGTTCCGTCCCTATTATTCAAATACCAGGTAAAACTAAAGTGGTTGTTCAATGACGAGAAATAAGCCAGTTTATGGTCAATCAAGTGTATCCAGAATGGTTAAGGATTATTCAAATACCACCTACTAGTGTCAATTGTGAGAGAAATTTATATGAGTCAATCAGATTTTGAAAGGCAGAATTGCTTATTGTAACACAAATGCCACCATACCATATTCAACTTCGGCGAATTTATATGGAACAGATTTTGAAAGGCGAATATGCTTTTTGTTTAACAATGCTCGAAAATCGGCGAAGAAGATAATTCATTGATCAATGGACATGTGTATGATATGAGATGAGGCAACGTATTCATAACAATGGACATGTTATGATATCGAAAATAAGCACGTATTTCATACGATGTAGATCACCAGATAGGCGATGAGAGTTATTGGTCTACATGTGTCTTGAAACAATAGGCGACTTTAAGTTATTGGTCTACATTCTTGACACTTTTAAATGACTCTCAATATTCCATTAAACTTAAATATAGTTAGAATTAGATGGTGCCCCTGCACATTTAGACCGAAAATTTGATAACAAATGCATCGAAAGAGGTGGCTCAATTAACTGGCCTCCTAGATCTCCAGAGTAACTCCGATGGATTTCTTTTTATGGGGATATATTAAAAATCTAATGTATGCTACTCCTCCTACTACCTCAGAAGACATTATAGACCGAATTAAAAATGTATTTGGAACGTCACTCCTGTTATGTTGCAAAATGTAAGATGTTTGCTTGAAAGAGAATCGCACTCTGCATTGAAAAAGATGGCAGTCATTTCGAGCATTTGTTATAGTAGTTATGTTAAATTGTTAAGAATAATATTATTTAATATATTCGTGATATTGTTAAATATTGTTGAATAACTTTGAAACGTGAAGGTTTAGGTATAGGCTTACTACTTTTTGGAAGATCATTGATCTAAAATTTACAGGGTGTTCCATTTGAGATAAGCAAGATATTATAGTTTGAATATTAATAATACAACCGAAAAATCTGAACACCCAGTATAGTATTTTTCGCAATAAAATTGCCAAATAAATCAATGAAACAGTCTATTTTCGAAATTCTGAAGCAGTTTTGACAAATTAGTTTCATTTGGTAACAATTTTCTCCCAAAACCTTACAATTTAAGAAAAATCAAAATAAATCAAAACGTTCTGTATTTAGGTATAGGGAACCACAACGAAAGTCTATTTTATTTTTTTATGCTTAATTGAAAAATGTGATAAAATATAGGGAATTCAATTAAAAAACATAACTTTGATATACCACTCTTTTTTGAAGCACTCTGTATATTTGAAATTATTTTGAAAATGTAGCCTTAATGGACCTACACAATGTCCCTGCAACAAAAATAAAAATATATATCCAGTTTTCTCATAAAACTCCGTGAAATTAAATATATGTAGATTCTGTTGTTACATCAACAACAGTCGTTTAATAGTAACGCTAATTATTATTCGTTTGTTGGATTTGTTAGGGTTTTACTAGAGCTTTAATTGGTACGTCTAAGTTTTTCAAAATATTGCACTGATATTATTGTGTGGGTGAGCTTTGTTAAATTTGTGTTATGGTAGCGACATTTTTATTGGTAGTCTTCGCCGGTAGAGATTGTTCCAGAATGCCATTTTCGAGACGGTTAAATAAAATTTAATTGACCCCTAAAGGTTTAGAAGATATGATTTCTTTTACTTCATCCCCTTATATAACACCCTCATGCCCTAAAAACGGCGATGTGTTTTAATCATAAAGTTTCAGTAATCGACACGTAAGGATATAAACTATGAATTTTTTCTAATTCATCCCCTTATGTGACACTTTCATCCCTAAATGGACTGTTCGAAAACGACTTAAAATATGTTATGAAGGTTTGTTATATTATAATATAATTAGACTATTTGATTTTTTGTCTTTATAGAAATTTAATTTGTATGAAATAATAGTCAATACTTTATTGATTCTAGTCCTATCCAATGACGATTAACCAAGAATAGACCTCGGTGTTTACCATTGTACCGGGTGGCCAGATAAGAATGCAAAGTGCTGTTTCTCGGAAACTATTCGTCGTAGAGAGTTGCGGTAAAAATTTTATTACTAAAGTGACCAAAAAATACCGTGGAAAATATTTTCAAACGACTGAACTGATTTTAATAAACTTAGTCTCGTTGGAAAGAGCATTTATTGCTCCATCAAATCCACTTTACATGTAATATGTCTAATTTTTAGTGATGTCGCTAGAGCGCGTTTTAATATATTAGAAAATTGCAAAATTCTCTAAAAAATTAAATGACTTTTTTTCATAAAAATAAGATGAAATCATCCCTAAATAGGTTAGTGAAAACTGCATCTCGATATCTTACTCTTACCCTAAAATATCGAAAAAAGAAAATTTAGTTATTATAAAATTTGAACAAGTCGATATTACAGCGGTATTTATTCTTATTTATTTGTCTTTTTTCAAGATTCAATGAAAAATTTCATCATTTTATAATTTTTAAATAATAAAAGTTTTCATAATTTCAGAAATTAAAAAAAACATGTAGGGGCATAATAATCAATGCATAGAAAATGCAAGTGCAGAATAGGCAGAATATTAGGTGTAGGCCATTGAGAAAAAACAAATACCTAAAATCAACTTGATTGCGGTATATTTTGAATGTCTTCAAAATGCGGCATTGGCTAAGAGAGTATATTCAGCTCGATATCCAGATCGGCGTCTATGCGATGCGAAGAGACTCGGCTAGAAGAATGGAAGACAATATTGTTAATGCCTTAGCATACGTGTCATTGAATCCCCACGTTAGTACGAGAGCAATGTCTCTCGCGTTGGATATGTCACGAAAACATTTTAAAGGATCATACTTAAGTTCTCATGTCACTGAAAATACTACTTTACATGTTTCACAATGTGTTTGTAATTTCAAATTAATAGAATGCACCCGTATCATATGTTTTACATCAAGCCTTACATGACGAAGACGGATAGATTATTTCCATTGGATTTTGAGGATGATCAGAGAAAATAGAGGATTTTTATCCGAAATTCTTTGGACGGATGAGGCTATTTTTAAAAGTGGTGAAAACGCTAATTTGCATAATATTGGTCTGACACTAATCCTCACTGGTTGCACGAGGTCCAACATCAAGGTCGTTGGAGTGTTAATGTGTGGTGTGGCATCCTGGGCGGAACTATTATAGGTCCCTATTTCTTTGATAAACCACTAAATGATGCCGTGTTTCTTGATTTTATGGTAAACCAATTGCCTATTTTATTAGAAGATCAGCCCTTGCAATTACGGCAAAATATGTTTTTACAACTAGATGGTTGCCCAGCACATTTTTCAATAAATGTGCGAGAACACTTAAATTTGATATATCACCAGAGTTGGATTGGACGAGAAAGTCTATTTCCTTTGCCACCCCGATCCCCAGACTTAACCTGTTTGGACTATGGGGGTCGGTTTAAAGATATTGTTTACGAAACTCCACCAACAATGGGAGACGACATGAAAGTACGAATTTGATAGGCCATTCGTCGCCTGTCAAGAGCAGAAATTGAAGCTGTTGTAATGTCCACGCATGAGCCGCTCCAACAATGCATCGAGGTCGATAGGAGACAATTCGAGCATTTAAGTAGGTACTTCATGCCTACTTAATGCCTTACTTAAGTAGGCATTATTGCACAATCGGTCCTTTTTAGGGCCATAAATAAAATTAATGAAAAGAATTCCGCAAATTTGGAATAATACCTTTCAAAAATAAATATTACATTTAATTTTTGAAATGATGAAATTTTTCATTGAATCTTGAAAAAAAGACAAATAAATAAGAATAAATACCGGTGTAATATCGACTTTTTCAAATTTTACAATAACTAAATTTTCTTTCTTCGATATTTTAGGGTATGAATAAGATATCGAGATGCGATTTTCACTAACCTATTTAGGAATGATTTCATCTCATTTTTATGAAAAAAAGTCATATTGTTGCATTTAATTTCGTTAGAGAATATTATATCAAAAAACGCACTCTAGCGGCATCACTAAAAATTATACATATTACAGGTAAGATGGACTTGGTGGTGCAATAAATGCTCTTTCCAACGAGACTAAGTTTATTAAAATCAGTTCAGTCGTTTAGGAGTTACAGCTGTGTATTAAAAATTACTCAATCACCCCCCACCTATTATTTTAATAGGTACGTCAAACAAAAATTACTCGAATAAAGCTGATCTTTAAAAAGCGTATAATATTTTGGTACATTTACTAGGTGGATTTCAGTAAAAAATCACTTTAAAAGTTTAGGATGGCGGTTACGCTCCTGGCGGTCATCTCTTGCAAATTTGAAAATATTTTCCACGGTCTTTTTTTGGCCACTTTAGTAATAAAATTTTTTACCGGAACTCTCTACGACGATTAGTTTACGAGAAACAGCACTTTGCATTCTTATCTGGCCACCCAGTACATGTCCCAACATAATAGTAAACTGCCAGAAGATGGCTACCACCATAATTGACGACATCTTAGTCTGACGATAGTTTACTGATTATTATTGCAGTGTTTTTTCGAAGGTTTAGATAAGTGCAACGTTATTATTTGTTTCTTATGGTGATAGTAAGTGTAACTGAAGTTTTGTAACGGTGAGACAGTGCGTTGTATGTACAAAAATGGATGACTAAAATCATAACCTCACATTTATCGGTAGGTAAACGAACCATAGTCGCAACATTAATTACTTTCAAAGCGCAAATACTGTTTCACGTTTTACTACAACTTGTTAATAAAAAAATTCATGATATAAGCGTTGTTTCTAATTGTTTATTGGTTACATTGACGTTATTAATAACCATAATCCCTCCAGAGATGTACGCCTATGTCGCAGCCAGATAGCCATGTTATGTTGAAGCAAAACAATTCCTTATAAAAGATAAGGAATTCTGGGTCTATTCTTGGTTAATCGTCATTTAGTTCTATCCGAATTTATGTTTGTGGATTTTTTCACATTAGTAGATTCTGGAGTTGTACTTATTATAAGCATCATACCTTTGTGTAGTTGAAAAGATCAGAACTAGTTTATGAGTCTAATGACCATTATGGTGAGCCAATTTTGTTTTTACTTATCAAAAATAAGCTGGATTTAGTGGAAGAGGCGTATACTGTTATAAGTATCCTTATACAAGCACCTCCCTTGCTGATGAAATTAAGGAGTAAGACTCTCACCAAAATGAGTTTTCTGTTTTAATAAGTCCCTAATAGATATTTAAAAATAACTTTTCCGTAATTTGAAGTTAGGTGAGTAGGCTACTTTCGATACTTTAGAAAGCATTTTAATTTAAAAGTTGTCATCTTGTTTATTGCAGGAATACAAACATTAATAAAACAAAACAAATTTTGATGAATAATCAGTTGCAAAAATATTTTATGGACGTGTGATACATAAAATTGTTTGTGATGACGTTAATTTATTAATAATAATTAATTAAAAATATATCTATTTGAAGACGGGGTCATATTTTAACTTATGTTGGCAGTATTCAACCTCCACGCCTCAAACGGCTTTAGTATGTTTGGAGGTTGTCAGAAAGTGTTCTTGTATGAAAAATCAATGATGCCAATTTTAAAATTTTAACGTTTTGTCGGCCCAGGGTAGAAACAATAAGGTTTCTTCACGATTTTGAGGGTAGGAAAGCCGCGCGGAATCTCCAAAAAAGTTATGTGTAATTTGTAATTGCCCACGGAGGCCAGCAAATATGCGCACAAATAGTTTCTGGACATGTGATTGGTGTGATGGCGTTAATAAAAATATTTTAGAAATTGTATTTGGTGACGCTGTCATACTTTAAGTGATGTTGGCAGTACTGAACTTTAACATGTCAACGGCTCTAATATGTATGACACCTGTCAGAAAATGTTCAGGTATGAAGAATCAGTGAAGAATCACTAAAAATTTTAAAGTTTTGCCAGTCTAGGTCTGGATTAATGGTCTTCTGGATGACTTTAACGAATAGAAAGTTAGTATTGTCTGACGGAAGTCAAAAAATATATCTTTTCATTAACCTAACTTAATGCTCTTAGACAGGATCATTCACTTAGGTTTAAGTTGATGTTGGTTGTCAAAGCTTTTATTTATTTATGTTCTATAGGTTATAATGATTTTCAGATATTGTAACGTAATAATAATGTAAACTGTATTTGAACTAGGGTTCTCTACCTCCTTTGTCTGATTTACTTGTCTAGTTGCTAATAAACATTTTACACGAGATTATACAAACTTGTATGTTTCTGTAATTGCCATCAAGGTGAGAATCTATTCCTTTACTGATTTACTACGGCTTTAATCACATACATGGCCAGCTTTTACTCTAAGCTACTTTGAATACACCGCATAAAATTATGCAACATAATTTGGAAATAATTACTGATTAAAAACATATTTTAGGCATTCAATTTTAGTATTTAGGTATTAGTGTCACAAAGTTCTATCATTGTTTTTGACAAATTACCGTTAACAAGCTAATATTTTAAAAGACACGGAATTTAGCAATTTCAAATTAATTGGTAGATTGGTTGCGTGCTTTAGCTACTTTGAAATTAGTCCGCTGACGTTAGGGTTAGACCATAGAGTTTTTGATATTAATTATAAATTTTGGTTTGTAAACACTTCTATACTTATATACAAACACAAATACGGGGACACATATATACATATGGTAATGACATATGGGTTCTTTTGAAACCATTTATATAATACAAAAACAAATTTTCAGGTTTTTCTTTCGCTAAGGAGCTTTACGAAATAATATCAAACAGTAAAATTGTATTCCACCCACCAATATGATTTATTCAAGGGTGAATTATAAACCCTTGCTACTTTTACGTTTATGCCGTCGCTATAGATTTTATTTTCTGAATGTGTTAGTCTTAAGGGAGTAATAGAAGCAAAAGCTTCCGTTACTTGTGCTTCAGCCGCAGAGTGTTTTTCTACAGCTTTTTAAATATTGAAACATGATAATATATCAAGTATTCATATTTATTTATATTAATTTTTTATTGTGTCCAATTATAAAATAAATTTTTTCCTTGATGTGATACATAAACTGTTATGTTATATTTGTAGAACCTCTTACGGTAAAGTTTCTCATTAAAAAAAGGTCTTCACAGACATCTCTTTATGATATAAGCGATTCTACATACTAGTTTGTATGCTGAACGTGCAGCTTTATTGCTAACATATATTATATACAACTACTTGATTTAGTTTTAGGTATTTGGAAAGCTGTAGTGTACATATATTTCCCCTTGAAATAACAAAACGTTAGATCTTATTTACTAGTTTTATTCTGCCTTGGTATTATTAAATTCCATTTTACGTAACATCCGTTGCATTTATTTTTTGGAATCGTTTCTTTCATTTTTTATTACAGAATAAACATCATATTCGTATTAATTCATTTCTATAAATATTAACTAACTGTAGCGATGGCATTAAATTAAGATTTTATTTCGTTAACTTTTTCATATTAGTAATACCAATATTATAACAAATATAAATATAGGGATTGGAATTTGAACGTTTGCACCACGGTCTAGCTCAGCAAGGTACATTGCTTACTGCAGATTGAGAACTCATTTTTGTCAGGAAGCGAGGGAGGCAGAGATATGTCCATAGCTATACCCAGGTATGATTTGATTCGTTAGGCGCCACTTAATTCTATAGATTCAATAGTTAAAATACAACAAAAATTGAGAAAGTTGTACATTAATACCACAGGTAATCTGGATAACACTAAACAACTGTATATATTTGTATATTTAATAAAACAAAATAATATCAGTTTAATTTCAACATAAAACCAACTAAAACGGTACTTCTTGTAAAGCTTTACGATATTAACTAATTACTAATTCAACACAAAACTATACAAACATATAACCTATGTTTACATAGAATTCAAAACGAAAAATGATTAACACTGTACAGCTTTAATAATAAAGGCTACTTGACCTGTCACAAACGTTACATTTTCTTACACTCAAAATAAATATGTGTTAACTTTATTTTGAAACGAACTGCAGTTTGAGATTTTTTCATTTTTTATATCCATATAATAAACATACAGCAGGATAAGAATTGTTTTCATTAACGTACCAATAAACGAAACGTAGACCAGACTACTAAAGCATATGTTGAGACTACGAAAGCAGGCATTATTGATACAAAACAAAGGTATCTCCATGTTTAATTCTTCAAAATAAAATTACATTATCATGCACGCCATTTTAAGTATTATCCTGGCCAGGAATTTTACCGCTACGTCTTCATATATAATCATATGGTGTAATATGAAAAACATGAGTCACAATTATTTTCGTTATACTAAATTCTGATTAGAAAATATACCCCAATGGCACTATTTAAAGCTGAAGAATTCCAAAATATAATTACTTATTTATTGTGGTTTATTTTGTAAGAATTAGAGAACGTTGATTATCGTAATGATAACGGTTGAAAAACAATATCCTGTAAATGGAGGTTATAAAGTATTAGTTAAATGAGAGTTAAATTCATATGCATATAAAACAAATTGATTTCGCTTTTATAAGGTTTACTCTTTCTACTACATTTGCTTATTTAATACTGTACGTCGATTTCGTCAAATGTTGACCATGCCTATTTAATTCACTGTTTTATATATGAGAAGACACTATAAACAAAATGGATGGCTAAATTACTAAATTAATGATGCAGCGGTAAACAATCCTGGCGAGGATAATATTTAACTTCGTGACGGCATCGACCACGCTTTCCTATACCATCAATTACGATACGAAATTCATTAACACATGGGTTGTTTCTCAATTCTTAATGCCAGGGGATTTCCCTATTAAATATAATACATACAAAATGTATTAAAAAACCGTTACATACCTTATGCAAGGAGAAGTAGCACTAAAAAATTTATAACATACTGCATTGAAAGGTAGAACGAACAGAAATGAAGTAAAGTTCAGTTGGCGTTGCGCCAATAACAATTGATGTCGCTAAGATAGCTATTATAGACGATAATGATGTATACACGAATGTTCCTAATTATATGCACTAAAGAGAAAATATCGACATATACCAAACTTTAATTATTGAAAGAAAAAAGAAATGCCTAAAGATGCCAACGTGATGTAAATATATTTACCAATAATACCACAAATTCAAAACTTAAATTAAGGTAACGATAGCCAAAAATTGGGAATGCCACTTAGTCACAAAAAAAAATAAAAAAAATAAGACCCGTAGGAATCCTAAACTACGTCACAAGTTGTCCGAAGAGTTATGATCCAGATCGTCTTACTATCGTCACCCAAACATACGACAACTATACTACATTTGCTGCGACAGACACACACACACACACAAACACACACGCACGCACACGCACACACGCACTCGTCCGTCCGCCCGCCCGCTCTCGCACACACGCACGCACGCCTCGCCCGATCGCCCGACCGCCACCCACACGCACGCGAACGCACGCGCCCACGCCCACATCCACACCCCTCCCCCCCCACACCCCCACACACAGACACGCACACAATCAAACTATAAAAATATTAACCAAAAAGAATACTAAACTCGACGAAACAGTTGAAGCTCAACTAGACCTAAAAGGATCAATCATAACTGAAAATGTATACTAATCCTACCTAACTATAATAAACCATGTTTGCCCATACAGGGTGGGCCAATAGTGCGTGGGTGGAAGATTGTGGGTTTATTCAGGAATATTTCTAAGGTTTGTTGATGGGATGTGGTGGGGTATCCTTAAAGCTACAAACCTAAAATATTTTCACTTGAATCGCAAATTTACAAAGTTACATTTTTTGAATGGAACTCCCTGTATATTTTTGCATTTTTGGATTTCTTAGTCAATTCTAGTGCGACTTTATGGTATCACACATAGTACCTAAAACGAATCGTTTAGCCGCACTTCGTCATTTTTACAAAAAGTAGATGTCTGAAAAAAACTAAATATCGGAGGGATCACAAAACTCAGAAGGCCATGACTCTGCGATGTTACCAGACATGAAATGTAGTAGCGTAAACCGGACGGTCAAATCCTAATTCTTCTTGTGTTTGGAGAAATTACTTTGTCCGTTTAGAAAATTTCAAAACAGTAACTTGATTTTTTCAAATGTAACGGCTATTTTTTCATTTTTGCATCAAATGCGAATTTTTTTACCTTTCAACGATATAAATAGTCTGTATCTATCTTCGCTATTTTTCTTTTAATTTCACAATTTCTGATTAGTTTGATGTATTTTTCAATTTTTAGTTTGTATTATCTAGTAACCCATGGAAAGTAAACAAAAAACGATTCGCATTATAAAACATTATTTATTAAGTAGAAGAATACATAAACACAACATTTCATCAACAAACTTTAGAAATACTCCTTAATAAACCCACAATCTTCCACCTACGAACTATTGGCTCACCCTGTATACAAACTTATTCAAAATTCGAAAAATTAGGTTTCAAATCTTTGACGTGGAACTGGCCAACATTATTTCTATTCAAATTTTGGAGTTCATAAGCAAGAGGAGTTTTTGAGTAACCTTACATGCCGGGACTCACATAAGTCATCGACTTTTTCTAGAAATGACATAACACTTTCACAAGGATTAGTTTCTGAAAATTTAATTCCCATTTATATATTGGAACTTGTTTTCGACTAAATGAAACTGAAGAAGTATCATGAACTGTAACAACTGAACAATCTGTACATTCGTCTACATTTGTACGTTCTAATAAAATACCATTAATCAAACATAAATCTGAAATTAATTTCTCCTTGCTTGATTTTGTATCATCATTAAATGGACAACAATCTATTCGTCTCTTTAAATGTATTAAATGCGATTTAAATCTTAAACAATCGTTAATTGTAGGAGGTATATCATTATTACTTAAAACAGTAAAAATTTCATCAAGTCTTTTGAATTTCTGTAATTTCTAAATTTAAATCTGAAGGTATAATGGATTGCTGTAGATTGTTGCTAAAATACCACGTAACTGACTTCTACATTGATCCTGATTTAACCAAGACTTTATTTCACGAGAAAGTGATTCTGAAACCATTTAATATTTTTTTAAATGTTGAGTATTCATTTTGGATTATAGGTACGTAAAATTCACAAAAATGCAATAACCCAATAAATGTAAACGTAAGATATAAAACACTGAACTGTACTTAAATGAATCCTGTAAATGCAAACATACAATGCACAAAAGCGAAATTCAATATAAATATACGTTGTGTAAACAAATAAAAATATAGAGATTTGCTGTAGATTGAGAACTCATTTTATCTGGATGTGAGGGAGGGAGAGATATGTTCATAGCTATACCCAGTTAAGATTTGATTCGTTAGGCGCCACTAAATTTTATAGGTTAAATAATTAAAATACAAGAAAAATTGAGAAAGTTGTACATTAATACCGCAGGTAATCTGAATAATACTAAACAGCTGTATTTATCTGTATATTTAATAAAACAATATAATATATGATTAGCTTCAGCATAAAACCAACTAAAACAGTATTTCTCGTATAATAATAAAGGCTGCTTGACCTTTGTCAAAAAACATTACAGTTACAAGGTTATGCACTCAAATATTTTTATCTTAGTTAACCGAAGTCAGCTGTTTCTTTACATTATAACCGTATCCACACAACACTATACTGCCTTTTTATCTACTTAAAACGTACTTTGCATTAGAAGGATACATACTTACATTTTCTTACACTCAAAATAAATATGTGTTAACTTTGTTTTGAAACGAACTGCAGTTTGAGAACTTCATTTCCTATCTATATAATAAACACTACCAATTGTCTTCATTAACGTACAAATAAACGAAATGTAGACCAGACCACTAAAGCAGATGTTGGGTCTACGAAATTATTAGGCATTATTGATACAAAACAAAGGTATCTTCATTTTTGATTCTTCAGGATAAAATTGCATTATCATGCACGCATTTTATATATTTAACTTCGTGACGTCATTGGCCACGCTTTCCTATACTATCAGTTACTATACGAAATTCATTAACACATTGGGTGTTTCTCAATTTTTAACGCAAGGGAGTAGCACTCAAAAATTTATAATGTACTGCATTGAAAGGTAGAACGAACGTAAATAAGTAAGTTCAGTTCGCGTTGCATAGAGAACAACAAAAATTGATGCGGCTAAGATAGCCATTATAGACCGTAACGATATATACACGGATGTTCGTAATTATGCACACTAACGAGAAAATATGGACCTATATCAAACCTTAATTATTGAAAGAAAAAGAAATGGCTAGAAATACCAACGTTATATAAATACGTTTACCAATAATAACAAAAATTCAAAACTTAAATTAATGTAATGATAGCCTAGAAGTGGCACGTTACAATATTAATCCATTTTCTGTATTAAATTTTCATTCATATATTTTGAACCCACCATTTTAAATTATTGATTGTCTTACTTTAATTATCATAAAGTTACTCCTTTGCAATGTAAAATACATTTTCTTTTGTCTTGTTATACGTTACAAATATAGTCTACTAATGCTTCAAGGAATGTAATTTGTTAAGGGCTACATCAATGAATTCTTTATCAAAAATATAAACTGATTAGAACGTCTTTGATCTTTAATTCACATTTTGTACAGATTCGTTTTAAAATCGCAGTCAATACTTAATTCTAGTAGTTCATGTTTAATGCATTTTAACGCATCTGGATAAGTCGATGTGACAAACTGTTTATAACGTTTTATAAAACTTAAAAATAGTGCTTAGCCACACATTAGGGTAATTAAGATGGACCTCTCTTTTCTAAGCTGCATTCAATTTTTGTAAAGAAGCTCGACGCTCGACAATAAAGCTAACAAAAACTTTAGTTTTCAATATCATAAAGTTTTTATACATTTGTTATAAATTTACATTAATGTTTGTTATTTGAACGTATACAAAAGGAATTTCACAGAACTAATCAGTGTATTCTTGCACACAAACCAATTCAGTTTTAATGAGATTGCTTTATCATCATGTATCACTTTTAAAGTTTTCAGAAATTATTACAATTGTTCTTTGGTAATTACTTATATTTAAATTAATGTGTTACTTAATCCATAGTAGTCTTCTTTATGCCTCCTACACGTTTCATATAAATATGCGTTTTATCCGAAGACACTCACTGTCTGTGATAAGTACAGTGAATATCCTTTTTGTATCGCGTACGCGTAAAAGTAAAGAACTTTTCGCCAATGTGCCATTACCCGCGTCGTTATTAGAATGCCGGGTGCACAGAACCTAGAACGTCCATACATGTGTGCACCTATAGTAGCTCCGCCACCGATCTACGACACAGCAGACGAGTCTACATCGCCCGACGAAGAGTTCCGGCTACAGAAGAAGCCGAAGAAAACATCGATGGACCTCCCGACCGCACTAGCACCAAACCGCTCTTTGCCGACACAATGAACAGCTCAGAAGCCATGGAAGCCGCCGTTACCAGGGAGAGGATGCGGCCGGTAGTCGAGGGATCGCGTTCATCCTTGCGAAGGCCGAAAGATACAGGGTACAGTTTGCTATACCCAAAGATAGTGGAAGCTGATGCGGTATATGGATAAGCATGGTACTCCTCTCTACACCTATCAGGTAACGAACGAACGGTACGTTCAAAGTGTATCTACGGAATGTATCCGTAGAATTCTCAGAGAGCAACGGTGTTCCGAACTACACGATCGCGACATTAATATTCTTGTTTCACAATCAAGAAACAAGGACAATCGATCTCGGTTGTGCTGCTCCAACTGCCAACAGAACAGAACCTAAGGAGGATCCACCAGGTCCTAATACTCTTTCTGCTTACCTTTTGTAGTACGCATCAATCCTTTCTAGACGCGTTTTACGGCCGAGATACACAATGCGGTGACATCAGAATTAATTACAACGGGATTAATCCCTTGTCAGCCTGGTTCTCTTGCTTCTTTTTCGGATCAGATCACATAGTCCACTTTTCAATCAGGAATTCCTACCTAATCAGCACTATCACCTCTGCTGGTCAAAACCTTATTTTTTTCAGCACCTTTAACCCATATTGTAATTAAAGACGTCAAATGGCGGATGGAATGCGTTCTCCGAACACATCTCCACATTCCCACTCCCGACCTAACACGCTAAGATGTCAAGATAGTCATTAACGACATAACTACCATTATAACGCAAGCAGTCAACCACAGTACTAATCAAACCCACACACATATACCACAAAAATATATCGTAAACTGAACCAGAGAAAAAACGGCAATCTATTGTAAATTTTTTCGATTTAGGGGTCCGGATTTAAAGAGTAATAGGCACATACCAAAGAAACCTGAACAGTCAACAGTTTGACAGATAGATCAGAACAAAGTCTACCACTAAATCACAGCTTACTGACCCACAAGAAATCCTTATTTCTACCATCCAAGGAAAGGCTGACATGTGCGCCATGCACCTGTAAATTGTCTTTAGATTGCCTAATGATTCACAGTTTGACAACGCCTTTAAAGAACTTCCGCAACCTGAACCTTTCTAAAATCTAATTGAACAAATATGAAACTGTTCTATGCTTTATGATCCAAAAAAGGCTTAACTCGCTCCCAGAAAATCTTACGACACCTACCATATTAAGCCATAAACTTTCAAACGAACATCTACAACAAATGCCATTACACTCTCCTACTTTCCCTCGCACTGCTTCCACCGTCATGCCTCCCAAAACCTCACTCTGACTTTATTCTCTTCCTATAGAGTATTTCCCTCGTAAGGTATCTAGGAAAACGCTTTGACCAAATTCTAGCCAGACGACTTGGAGGCTACATAGAAACCAACATTATTCTTCCTGGCCCATACAAGACTTATTGACAAAAGCAGTACACTGTTTATCATGGCCTAAACTCCTCTTCTCGTATCTGATTAACCGGTCAGTAGGAGTTAAAGCAGAAAACGCGTTTTCCAAACCTTTGCAATCCTCGGCAAGCGTATCGCAAGGTTCTGCCTCTATTCTTTACTTAATTTTTCTTATGATATTCCAGAAGTTTCTTAACCTAGAGTCTCCGTGTCGCAGTTTGCACGTTACACTGCTTTCTGAACAGTGCATCGGAACACCGAAACGGCAATATCTTAAAAACTCTTTTATCGAGCTGAATTAACAAGTGGAGAATGTCCTTTAACCCTATCAAAACACAAGTAAACCGCTTACGACATTCCGGCTACGCAAACAACCAAACTCACAATCTATAACGAAATGTAGGTACCAATATATGACATACCTGGGAATCCTTTTCAATAAACCTTTAAACTGGTTTCTCTACATACGAGAATTTGAAAGCATGCGAACTTATTCGTAGTTGTTATCAAAACAATACCATTAATCCATCGCTTTACAAACAACAGTAGTATAACCAGTTGAAAAGGAAGAAAACTTCTGCGAAATTTAAAACAAATCAACAACATCAAAATAAGCATTAACAACTAGTATGAGTATACTAAGAAAAAGAATTTATTGGAACCATTGAACCCATACTCATTCTAGTTACCAGTATTTATATTTATGCACAGTTAGACATAATTATCACACACCTGCTAATGGTTAACCTGCGCCCTATAGTTCTCTGCTGCCCTCTAATTAAGAAATAGCTGACTTTGAGTACTAGTTCGGAGTCTGTACCCAGATAAGGATATATATATATATATAAATATATATATATATATATATATATATATATATATATATATAGGTATGGAAAAATATTATCGTGGGTTTGACTTATAATAAGTAAAACAAAGACAGTACAATCAGTTCATGTGCTAAGTGAGATAGAATACACAACAAATTTAAAGCGCTGATGCCATACATGCGTCTTTTGAGTAGGGTAGTATCAATGACACATTTAATTGCTACTGTCAACGAGAATTGAAAATCAGTTTTTTTGCGTCCGACACAATACTCATGTATTCCACTGAAGAAAAAATACAGATTATTAAGTGGTATTATTCAGGAAGCACTGCACAAGAAATAATGGGCAGGTTTGCTTTTTCCTTTGAAAATAGGCCAATTCCTTCGGAAAATACGATTATGCGTACTGTTTGTAAATTTGAAAGTTGTGGATGTTTAAATAATTGTAGAAGATGATGGTGATCATCCTGGTCGTAACTTGAACGAAGAGCGCGAACTCCAAGAAATTGCAGTTTAGCGAAAACTAATTTCCCGTGCAGTAGTACAAATATTGCTGAAGAAATGAATATTGAACCAAGAACAGTTCGCAATATCTTGAAAAGGAATAATGTCGTTGCTATAAGTTGCAAACTAGACAATAGATTTTTCCAGAAGATCATCAAAAGCGTTTGGAGTATTGTGAAGATATGATCAATCGGGCTAATGAAAACGAAAGATTTATTGAAAATATTTTGTTCAACGACGAATGTTCTTTTGACTTAAATGGCCATCACAATGCGTCTGTCGTTGTTGGTTACTCTCGGGAAAACAAACACATTGGTAGATCTGTTGAGAAACCAGATAGTTCCAGCTGTTCAACGCTTCAATATAAATTTTGATGACATTTGTTATCAATAAGATGGCTGTCCTGCTCATACTCTGCTCATACTGCAATAAGTGTTCAACAGTTTTTGGAAACTACGTTCCCTAACGGTATTATTAGTGGAAAAGGTACTATTAAATATCCTCCTCGCGCACCTAATATTGCGCCGAACGATTTTTTTGTTTGGGGTATCCCAGCAAATTTATGGGCATAGGTATGAATGTGCTAACAATTTGGACAAACTTCGTATCAAAATTAGACTTTTTATCATTTAATGTTTAAGCTAGATTGAAGGAGGCTTAAGTAGTTTACATTTTGTGCCTACATGCAAATATGTACAAGTGGCAACATCGGTAAGGTTATGTCTCTCTCATACCCATAATGCCTATTGGGTTTCTTTCTAGCTTATTATAAGTCACACCCGCAATTATGTTTTTCCATACGCGTGTGTGTGTATATATATACACACACACACACACACACGCATGCACGCACCCACCCACCCAACCAACCACACACACACACACACACACACACACACACACACACACGCACGCACACACGCACGCACGCACGCACGCACAACCGCACGCACAACCGCACGCACGCACGCACGCGCATGCGCGCACGCACGCACGCACAGACTGCAACGCACTTTTTTTCAAAAAAATAGACGTGACGAACAAACAAATTTTGCTAAATTGGGTCACCGACAACTATTAGTGACTATATATTGGAAAATTGTGTTTTTCGCACGGAGTTACAGCGACGTATTTGCCAATACAATGAGCATTCTACGATCGACAAACTTTTGGCCGACGGTCGCGAACATTTGGATTTTAAGGGTAGTAGATCAAGCTTATTCAATGGACGTAAACAACTATGCGAAACAAAACATGTTGAATTAAAAATCACTTTTCTTAGGAAGTTCATCCAATTTCTAAATTCAAGTGAGAATGTGATAATCGTGTTTTTGGATGAAAATATATATATATATATATATATATATATATATATATATATATATATATATATATATATATATATATATATATATATATATATATATATATATATACAGGGAGTTAGGTAAACATGCGGAAAAAATTCAAGGGGTTATTTCTTGACCTATTCTAAGAATATTTTGTCTTATGAAGATTTTTGAAAAACCCCTTTGTTTCGAAGATGCAGTCTAACTAACCGAAAAACAAAACTCTCCTTTCCCCACAGGGTACGTCATCTTTTAATCGTCACATAAAAATCTTCCATACTAAAATTGCATAATGGCCATTTCCCAGAAAAAAAAAACACTACCTATAATTGAGACCGATATATCCTGTTACTCAAATAAATTTTCTATAACAAATAACTCAATGCATAAACGAACTGGGAAAAAAAAATGAAGAACTGTATAAACGCGCCTGAACCTTTCGTTATCAACCACGCTAATACAAACAAATTTATACCCACCCATATTGTTTCTTAACAACTCTCTTCATCCTAAATGAAATTTAATCCCTTTTTGTCGAAGCTGCGATAACAAACTTTAAAATAAAAATTCCCGGTAACAACTTTTTAACATTCAATATATAATATTTTAAATATCCTAATATTCGAAAAAATTCTACGACACACACGTGACAATTAAGTTGAATATCATGATCTAAATTGCACAGGTATAACATTTTTCTACTTGACCCGATCTACAAAATCTGGATCTGTTCTTTACGTTTAGTACCAATGCAAAGCTACGATTTGTGGTTCGAATGTATACTTTTCCAGAAGAACAAGGCAACTTATACACTCCGAAAATAGACTATGGATTTGAAGCATGTTTGTATGATCTTAAATGCTCTTTAAATATTCGTTTAGATTTAAAAAATAGTCTATAATAATTTCTACATTTCAAAGTAATTATAGGTGTCGTCGTCAGTAAATATGAAACGTTACAAATAATTATTAATTTCAAGCCCCTTTTAAAAACATTTACATTAACAATTATCCGTAACATTTATATTTGCTGATGAGGATTATAATCCCATAAAAAACTTACTATTTTCATTATGAATATAAATCGCATAAAATATCATTTTCATGTATACAGAATTTACTTAGTGACAAAGAACCTTAAGCGATACATGAAAGAAAAATGGTGTAGAATTTTATTTTATGCAGAGTAATTTACAAATTGCATATTAATTTTGTAGTTTATTTCAATTTTTTTAAGAACCAAGCTTTTTTTTAAAACCCTGTGATGTAAGAGTTACCTTTAAAAATATTGTTAAAGGGTCTTTAAATTGTGTACTTTAAGAATTAATTATCTCTAAAAGTTATTCGTAAACGCGCGCCTGCTAGCCAAACTTTTTTTATATGTATGTATCCATTTATTTGAAACACAGTAAAACCGCAACTTTAATTTAAAAAATTTGTGCAAACCGCAACACTTAATTAAAAAAAAAAAGAAATACGGTAACTTCAAACTTTGAATCTTGTTAGTTTACATCTAGCTTAGGAATTTATTTGGGTTTAAACTTGTTTTAAACTTTTGCAATTGTCCTTATCTTGAACTTCGCAAACGCCTTACGTTTACAATGTAGTTGAATAAACCATGCGAGATAACTGACATCATTTCGACACCACGCCTTTATACATCCGCTTAATAAGAATCTCCAGGTTTGTTTCTGTGAACATAAAACAAAATTAATTTAATTAAGCTTGATGGACAAATGGACACTCTCGTAACACTTCTATATATCATTTTAGAGCAAGGCTTTGATACTGCTCTCACGTTTACAGCTTTAATATCCAGGGGCAATCTAGACCTATTAAAATACAACCCTTCTATGTTATGTAATCTGGTGTACAAAATGAATAAGTCTTATCAGACCTAACAGAAACTATTCCCATATATAGAGAATGACTCACTTTGCATTTGAGGAACTGGATAATGTAGGATTACAGAAGATTCCTTGGTATTATGAACAAGAGAATTCATAGAATTAAATGGACTAGAATGCCAAAAAGAAGCATTCAGTTAGAGAATAATTTATTATCTATAAATCGATCCATGTTCACCAATTAAATTTAATTTTAACAATTTTGTTTTATAAAATTGAACTTGTTCTATTTTGGTAATAACAGTATTATAATCATATTTATTATAGACTGTTCGTACCATTTATTCTCACGTTATTTTTTTTACAGTATCTGTTCGTAATCGCTTTATTTCGAATACTTTCCAATTATAGCTATGTTATATGATTTTAACGTAATGTTACTATTCCTGAATCCCAAATATATAGTAATCCAGAGACCCTTTGCGTTGGTTGCTTAAGCATGTGTTCATTTGCGCACGTTTCCCAATTAAAGTTTTCGGTCCATGCCCGCTTTTTCGCCCTGCTACCGTCTATTCCAGTTACCGTGTTACTAAACCCAAAACAGAAAACTAGATCCTGAAGTCTGCGCACACTGGTTGGAAACAAAGTACCTTGGTTATAAGGCCGAATTTTGCATCCAGATTGGCACAAAAAGATAATTAGATAATAACTTACTTCTGAATATTGAATCTCGCCCTTCAAGTAGTATATTGGTGCTCCACAGGGTTCCAAACCACTACAATAGGTTCAGATCTGCACTCTGAGTCTTAAACGTGTGTATGCAGACTATTATTTTTAGTGTCTTGATGCTATGTGTAAACCGTTAGATCAATGTGAAATGCCCGTTAAATGGCGGCGTTTTTAGTTTGAAAATCCGCGTTTCCGATTTTTGCAAATAACATAGCAACATCCTGTACATCATATAATAATTATTATCTATACACGCATTTTCTTTCCCATCAGTTACTATACAAATCGTTATTATTTACTAACTTTGTGTAATCTGCTGCTTTTGGTCAATTAAATCCCATTCATTTCACATCTCTGCGGTTTTTCAAACAAATTGCTTGTTAATTTCACGAGTGTTGTCAATTTCCATCTAAATTTTGCCCAATTCGTGTGCATTCATCAACTAATTATCAATTGGAGCAGCGACTAAGCGTATCTCTGCCTGGTCATTTTTGTGGTATTTACAGCTTTTAAAAGACATTTAGTGTAAATATAATAATTTTAATTTGAAATATTTTTGGCAAGACTACAATGTTCCGCTTTCGCAGTTTATTTTGTTTAATCTAAATAAATTTTAGGTGCGTTTTATTTCTTGGGTCTGCGAGACATTAGATATTCAAATTTTGTAGGTGTGTCGAAAGATTTCATCATTATCTTATGATGGTATCTTGTTTAATTGAGTTTTTAATTGTTATTAATATTAGCATTAGTCACTGTTGTCACTAAGTATTAAACACTTAGACAGTACAAAGTGAGTCCGTTGAACGCTAAACAGCAACACACAGCTTTGACAGACGATTCCATACGCTCAGCTAGTTTAAAAATACAACACATGCAAGTACGTTACTGCTAGGAAAACTACTAACAGGTCCGCAAAGAACCACTAAGCAGAATGTAGATTAACACTACTACGCCAGTGTAAACTTACGTATAAATTATGTTAGTAACTATATAGCTGGTCCGCCTTAGTAACACAGTAAGTTAAGTACTTTGCTCCTAAATATGTTTGCACGCACGCACGCACGGACGCACAGACACACAGACACATGGACACTCGGACACACGGACACAGGGGCACACGGACACACGGACACACGGACACACGGACCCACAGACACATAGACACACAGACACACAGACACACAGGCACACAGGCACACAGACACACAGACACACAGACACACAGACACATAGACACACAGACACACAGACACACAGACAGACAGACACACATACACACAGACACACAGACACACAGATACACAGGCACAGACACACAGACACACAAACACACAAACACACAGACACACACACACGCACACGCACGCGCACGCGCACGTGCACACGCACACGGACGCACACGGACGCACACGGACGCACACGGACGCACACGGATGCACACGGACGCACACGGGCGCACACGGACGCACACGGACTCACACGGACTCACACGGACGCGCACGGACGCGCACGGACGCGCACGGTTGCGCACGGTTGCGCACGGACGCGCACGGAAGCACACGGACGCACACGGACGCACACGGACGCACACGGACGCACACGGACGCACACGTACGCACTCGGACGCACACGGACGCACACGGACGCACACGGACGCACACGGCGCGCACGGACGCACACGGACTCACACGGACGCACACGGACGCGCACGGGCGCGCGATCGCGCACGGACGCGCACGGAAGCACACGGACGCACACGGACGCACACGGATGCACACGGACGCGCACGGACGCACACGGACGGGCACGGAAGCACACGGACGCACACGGACGCACTCGGGTGCACTCGGACGCACATGGACGCACACGGACGCACACGGACGTACACGGACGTACACGGACGCACACGGACGCGCACGGACGCGCACGGTAGCGCACGGACGCACACGGGCGCACTCGGACGCACACGGACGCACAAGGACGCACACGGACGCACACGGACGCACACGGACGCACATTGACGCACGCGGACGCACGTGGACGCACGCGGAAGCACGCGGACGCACGCGGACGCACACGGACGCACACGGACGCACACGGACGCATACGGCCGCACACGGCCGCACACGGCCGCGCACGGACGCGCACGGACGCGCACGGAAGCGCACGGACGCACACGGACACACAGGCACACGGGCACACGGACACACGGACACACGGACACAGGGACACACCGGCACACCGACACACCGACACTCCGACACACGGACACACGGACACACGGGCACACGGACACACGGACACACGGACACACAGACACAGGCACAGGCACAGAATATTGAAGATTATTCGCACTTCGTCACTGTGAAATTGTGTAGTTCAACAATCTTCGCAAATAAACAAAATAATCAAAATCAGTTGATATTTGCATATCAGAAATACCTCCTTTCCTACTAACGTAAATTATACGGGGTTACAGTTTGTTACACGTGAATTTAAAATACTTCCATTTCATTAACCCATTCATATATTGTAAATAAACACATCTGGACGCACACGAACGCGCACGGACGCACACGGACGCACACGGACGCACACGGACGCACACGGACACACGGGCACACGGGCACACGGACACACGGACACACAGGCACAGGCACAGAATATTGAAGATTATTCGCACTTCGTCACTGTGAAATTGTGTGGTTCAACAATCTTCGCAAATAAACAAAATAATCAAAATCAGTTGATATTTGCATATCACAAATATCTCCTTTCCTACTAACGTAAATTATACGGGGTTACAGTTTGTTACACGTGAAATTAAAATACTTCCATTTCATTAACCCATTCATATATTGTAAATAAACACATCTGGACGCACACGGACGCGCACGGACGCACACGGGCGCACACGGGCGCACACGGACGCACACGGACGCACACGGACGCACACGGACGCACACGGACTCACACGGACTCACACGGACGCACACAGACGCGCACGGACGCGCACGGTCGCGCACGGACGCGCACGGACGCACACGGACGCACACGGACGCACACGGCCGCACACGGCCGCCCACGGACGCGCACGGACGCGCACGGAAGCGCACGGACGCGCACGGACGCGCACGGACGCACACGGGCGCGCACGGTCTCGCACGGACGCGCACGGACGCACACGGACGCACACGGCCGCACACGGCCGCCCACGGACGCGCACGGACGCGCACGGAAGCGCACGGACGCGCACGGACGCGCACGGACGCACACGGACACATGGGTACACGGGCACACGGGCACACGGACACACGGACACACGGACACACGGACACAGGGACACACCGGCACACCGACACACCGACACTCCGACACACGGACACACGGACACAGGGACACACCGGCACACCGACACACCGACACTCCGACACACGGACACACGGACACACGGGCACACGGACACACGGACACACGGACACACAGACACATGCACAGGCACAGAATATTGAAGATTATTCGCACTTCGTCACTGTGAAATTGTGTAGTTCAACAATCTTCGCAAATAAACAAAATAATCAAAATCGGTTGATATTCGCATATCAGAAATATCTCCTTTCCTACTAACGTAAATTATACGGGGTTACAGTTTATTACACGTGAATTTAAAATACTTCCATTTCATTAACCCATTCATATATTGTAAATAAACACATCTGGACGCACACGAACGCGCACGGACGCACACGGACGCACACGGACGCACACGGACGCACACGGACGCACACGGACGCACACGGACGCACACGGACGCACACGGACACACGGGCACACGGGCACACGGACACACGAACACACGGACGCAGGGACACACCGGCACACAGACACACCGACACTCCGACACACCGACACTCCGACACACGGACACACGGACACACGGGCACACGGACACACGGACACACGTACACACAGACACAGGCACAGGCACAGAATATTGAAGATTATTCGCACTTCGTCACTGTGAAATTGTGTAGTTCAACAATCTTCGCAAATAAACAAAATAATCAAAATCAGTTGATATTTGCATATCACAAATATCTCCTTTCCTACTAACGTAAATTATGCGGGGTTAGAGTTTGTTACACGTGAAATTAAAATACTTCCATTTCATTAACCCATTCATATATTGTAAATAAACACATCTGGACGCACACGGACGCGCACGGACGCACACGGACCCACACGGACGCACACGGACGCACACGGACGCACACGGACACACGGGCACACGGGCACACTGACACACGGACACACGGACACAGGGACACACCGACACACCGACACTCCGACACACGGACACACGGACACACGGACACACGGACACACGGACACACAGACACAGGCACAGACACAGAATATTGAAGATTATTCGCACTTCGTCACTGTGAAATTGTGTAGTTCAACAATCTACGCAAATAAACAAAATAATCAAAATCAGTTGATATTTGCATATCACAAATATCTCCTTTCCTACTAACGTAAATTATACGGGGTTACAGTTTGTTACACGTGAAATTAAAATACTTCCATTTCATTAACCCATTCATATATTGTAAATAAACACATCTGTTCGATGTGGTAACATAAAATTTCATAGGATTCTGTCATGAGATATGGGATGGAAGATCATTAACCCCTACGCAATCTAAAGCTACTTAATTGTAATTATATCCAAAACAAAGGTTTAGAACGTCGACATATTTAGTATCACATGACTTTTTAAATAGGATAAAAGTAATCCCTCTATGGGATTTTTCTCTTCACAACCTCCAATATTCTCTATTCTCCCAATCTCCCTCGTTTAGTCCTTTCTGTTGCATAATGTTCTGTAGCTATGTTTTCCATTTACTTTCTGGTCTGCCTCCTTCTCCTTTTTCCTCTAGGTGACCAGTTCATAACTGCTTTGGGCCATCTTTCTTCATTCATTCTTTGAAACGTTGGCATGCCATTGTAAAGTCCTATTTTCCAGTCGTGTTGTTATCGACATTGCCACTTACATCTCTTTCCAAATCTTTTCTGTCTCTGCTTGTCTACTGCCAGCTTCGTCGCATGAAATCCAATTTCACTGTTCTCAGTTTGTCTCGTATCTCATCATGGGCCATAGTTCTCCACCGTATGTTGTTACACTTTCCACTAATAGTACTTAGTATCCTCCTCTTTGTCTTTTTTTGTGAGATTTCTATTCCAGGTGATTCCATAGGGAGCTTTTGTTGTTTTTTTTTTGTTGAATACCGTAGGTGACAATGTTCACCCTGCACCAGGCCTTTAGTTACTTCTATTTTAGTTGTTAATCTGTTTACCAATTTAATTTGTGCTTCCCTACATTTTAGCCATGTTGATCCACTTTTCTCTAATGCCCATCCTTCTCATCGGATTTTACATCTTTCACATTGGGACATTGTCATATACTTTTTCGAGGTCCACAAAAGATGGGTCTCAATATTTTTTGCTTTATTCTTTTCGATCACTTGTCTGGCACATTACCTATGATCTATGATCTTTGGGGTCTGAAGCCACTTTGTTCTTCACTGTATTCTTCCATCTCTTCTTCCATTTTTCAGTTTACCACCCGTCCAAACAATCTCACTATCGTTGACAATATACTTATTCCTCTATAGTTTTGACACATTTTTATTCCCTTTTTATGTATTGGTAAAATATATGACTTTCTTCATTCTGTAGGTATGGATCCATCTTGATTATCATTGTTATTCATTTGATTCCTCCACTTTTTATTAGCTCTATCCTAATATTTCCTGGTCCTGCCGATTTATTATTTTTACTTTGTTTGAGTGCCTTTTCTACATCCGTCGTCTTAATTTCTTTCTCTTGTGCATCATTTCCGTTTCTTTCTATTTTCCCTTTACTTTGTCATATATAGTTGGCTTTTTTCTTGTAATACATTTATGTGGTGTCATTAATCTTACGTGGTTTTTGTTTTTTGTGTCTTGCCTTAGGCTACAAATTATCCGACATGCTTCTTTTGATCGATTGAAGCCTATTGTTACTTATATTCCTGCAGACAATGTCCCAATGCTCATTTTTTCTTATTTACTTGATCTTTTACTTATCGTCTGCTTTCGACATACCTCTGTGTTGTTGTATGGATTTTATTACTTAGCAAATTATTACAGCATTCCTTTTTGTATCTTATCATTTCTTCTAGCTCTATGCTAAATGTCTCGTTTCTTTTTATCTTTCTTCGTTCTATTCCTAAAGCTACGTTTGCCGCCTTGTAGATACTCGTTTTTATATGTTCGTAGATTTTATTTGGGTTTCTTTTTTGTATCTATCCTTGTATAGTTTCTTTATACTTTCTTGCCTTTGTAGTTCTATTTTGTGTGTTGGTTCTTGCGGTTCTTACAGATTATCTTCTACATTTTTCTTTTATTCTTTCGCTCTTATCTTTACTACGTAAACAAATTTTCTTATTACCATTCTATGGTAAGATGTGTACTCCGGCTGTCTATATACTCTTACATCCTGTACTTTCATCTTCCAGTCTCGTTTAATAATTATTAAGTCAATAATTGGTTTGAGTCCCCTTGTTGGATGAATCCAAGTGTATTTGTGAATGTCCTTGTATTCGAAAAAAGTACTAGCTATCATCAACCTATGTACTCCACATAGGGATAGTCGTTTCCCATATTTATTCACTACCTCTTCATATCTTTCCACTCTTGGATCGTTTATTTTTCTGTGATAAAATAATCAATGCATACAATAAATAATTGCGTAAACTGTATTTACCCCGCGATCTGGTAGTCCAACTACTAATGTACAGTTTTAAGGAACGAACGTATAATTAGACAAACTAAATTAAGCGGTTTACATACAGCGAGTTTTCTAGTTACTAGCGAGCCGTGATCCTAAAATAAGGGAAGGCACTAGGTTCTAACACTCAATCTCTCTTGTCAGGACTCTTAACGATGTCCCTCTGCTGGACAAACGACACTGCGATATTTTAATCACGTGCTGGTTGAAGTTACTTAATATCCCTCAATGGAGTTGATGGGGAAAACCACCCCTAACGGAAGTTCTTTCAACATGGATTTTGATAACACCGTTCCCACTTAAACGCTAACGCGCTGCGTACTTCCACCGGCCGATTAACTGGACCTAACACTACTTCACCTAAGCAAAAATCAAAATAACAATTTTAATATGACGTATAATTCTCCAATGACGTAGTTTAACGATAATGACTATAATTAACGAAATTTAAGAAAAATACGAACAACCATTATTTACAAACGAACAATCAACTCTCATAGAACTAGTAAATGGGATTTCACTATCTACCGATGTCAACGTGTAAACCAGGTCTTAATTTAAAGCTGCAATCTAATACGAGTAAACAAACCAAAACTATCTTTCGTTCTCAAAATTGGGATACTAAATCCTATTATCATTTGCCATAATTTCAAATATCTACAAATATGTACAAAAGTGATAACTACATAAAAGTTTCCAACATTTAAGCTCTATCACGTTCAGGTTTCCCGAACTCTGCTACATTTTTGATGTAGGGTACTAGCGAATATCCTATAGTTCGAAACTAACCACAAATAATCTTTAAAATCATGCACACACGTAACAACTCAACTGAAAGGTAAGCAGATGACCGTCGAAACGAGTGCCCTATATATATATATATATATATATATATATATATATATATATATTGGTATTCAGCAACTTAAGAAATTTGGCAATTTCATTTGGAGCTCGTCCGATTTTATTAATTCCCACAACTTCTTTAGTACATCTGCTAGATTGATAATTCATGAAAAAAACTTTTTTTTTATAATTTTTAGGCAGGGCTACATATTTTCTATATAAATCCATATGTTCTGTAATGTTGAATTTTCTTGTTATTTTGCTTTTGGTATCTCGACGATTCACTATTAGAACTGATTCCAAATCGTGTATGTCATAAGTTTCTAATTTATAAAGTTCGTCTCTTCTAAAAGCACTTTCAATACCAAAAAGTAAAATTACCTGCAAGTTAATTATAATTCAATTATTTACTAAAACTCACGTACACTGTAAGATTGTTAATATGTTAGTTCATGATTATATAATTTATCCGTGCGATGGAAGATTAGATTCTGTCTTATTAGATGTGAAATGTAATATGTAAATGCAGAAGATAATTTGTGTGGTTAAGTTAATATTATATGTTTATAGAGGCATGAACCGATAAGATTATTTTGATTTGAATTACAGAGTATTCTGTTAGTTTCGTTTTATTTCAGAAAATAGTATACAAATAAAATAATGAATTAATTCGTTAATAAGTGTAAATATAATTCTTAATTAGATATTATTTATCTAGGTAATAATTACTTTAGTTAATAAAAATGTCTCATCAGGTGGTGTATCGTTTATAAATTTTAATTTACTAAACACCACGACTTCTTAGGTGCGTACTGTGTATCCTTCATTTTTCTCTTTAAAAACGCATTATCTTTCGAATATGTTCCAATATCAATATTGTGCTTGATATTAATAGTGTTTTTTAACATGGAATAAGTGCTCAATAGTATAGACGACTTGAAATTTTTAGCTAAATATGACGTTTTCGGAAAATGAATTAACTTTGTGTTGATTTCTTCGAGTTATAAATTTTTGGTAAAAAATTCCATAAATTTCAAGCGATTTGCTCGGTAATAAAGACTCACTTGCATTGCTGGCTGCGGCTTTTATTTCTGGAGGAGTATTATTTGTTTTAATTTCTGAATCATAATTCATATCAATCACATGGGGTATGTTGCACAATATTATTGAATTTAATAGTTACAAATTACTAATTACGAATACTAATATATTCTATTGCACAATTACCTGTCCTTGTACTTTTAAAATCCGACTAATTTTATTAGAAGAAAATTTAAAAGTATTAGTAGAGTAGGCCTCCCCTGTCAAATTTTTTCTGTTAAATAAATTTATTCAAATGGGTAAATGCGCCGAACAGCGTAAATTGAAACTGTATGTGTTGACCAAAATTCGTGAAAAGAAGGGAAGGTTATTTGGGGTCTTAAGTGACACGCTGTCTAAAATCTACAAAACCGAAGCGTGGAAAGAAATTAATAATTATGCCCTTTCCTTGGGATTAGTATCGGCGAATAAAGAGTGGACATTCGTGGTGTGTGGTGGCCCAATGTTCGGAAGTTCACAACGATAAGTGCTTGACCATTCTTAACGTGCCTAACAATAATATTCCTCAATTGTCAATTTTAATATTAAAGGAGGAAATAGATAATTTTAAAAGACCGGCACGGGGGGCGGTAAAGACAATAAACTGAACGGCGTCGATGAAGAAGTCCTTAATATAATCGGGAAGAGTTTTCTCCGGTTGTGGCAGGCTTGCCAATTTTAGAATCCTTAGAAACATCCAGTGCTCACGTATTGGAACCAGTAGATGAAGGTATTCATTTCTTTCATTATGTAAGTTTTCCTCACTACTAGAGTTTTTTTAGAAGTATTCCCAATCCAAGCTATCCCAATCGAAGAACCCATTCAACTAGAAAAAGAAGAAGAAGTTACGGATAACCATCAAGAAAAGCGGGCTAAACTTACCTTTAAGTTTAGTATGCTTTTCTAAAAATTATCATCTACTCATAGCAACACTAATTGAGTTGTTTTGAAAGGCAAGAAACGAAAGGAGGGATATGGTTAAGGCACGGGAATTTTCCCTTTAAAATACCAAGCGCTCCTCTATTACTTGCCTTGTTCCTTTATGACGACCATTGTATTTCTCTTCCGCTATGTTGTTTAGATTATGGTGAAGAGGTGTCATAAGCCACTCTTTTAAGGGATATGTAGAATCACCTAATATTTGGAAAAATATTCCGTTGTTCCAGCCGCCTGTAAAGACTAGTATTTCGTAGGATACATGCGCCATGGACTCTTACGCAAAAAAAAAATTCTGCTACCACACACAGACATGCAATTTAGGGAGTGATCACCATAACAATCTGCAAATGCAGCTTCATGTTCAAAAGGCGCATCTTTTGGAATTAGCGAACCATCAACATCTCTACATACGTACATGGGGAAAATTCGCAATTCTATAGAAACTACGTATTCTTCTTCAACGTTTTCTGGCCAAGTCACTACGCGGCCAAATATTCTGTTAACTGCAGTAACCACATTTCATATGGCACGACAGACTGTGGCCTTATTTACTCCGTTCATATCCGTATTGTATGATATTGACTACCACTTCCAAACTAATACAGTGCTATACATAATTGCTGTTTAACGGTCAGTGCTTTGCTTCTTGCACAGTTATGTCGCACCCCACGACCTACCTCTAGTATTAATTCTTCCATTTTCTCTGCGAACATTCTGAATCTCTCCACAAATGCTGCTCTAGATTCGAACTGAAAGTTAATTCTAGGACGAAAAATTTTTAGCTCTACGTTGTCGTTGAACGTTAATATCCTCTTCACTACTCAAATGAAATTACAGTTCTTCCAACATTTTTCTTGGAATCGTCAAATTGTAACTTTACTTTTCATAAATTACTAACAACCCTTCACTTGTACAAATCAGACAACAAATATTACAACTGTACTTTACTAATTTATTTATTTCTATCATTGTGCAACAGCCACTTGTAAAAGTCATGAAAATATACTCATATTTTATGTTTTGCAACTTAAATTTGAAGTATTACTGCGGGTATTGTGCAACAGGATTTTACAAATTACAAACTACAGGACTAATATTATTACTAATGATACTGTCGTTTTCGCAATCACAAATTGAGAATTTACTAACTAATATTGAAATTATTAGAGGACTGTCATGTCAAATTTAAAATCAAAGCATAGCCAACTAGTCACTTCTAAACTGTGTGTAAAAATACACAGGCTCTTATGTAAGGTGTACGTGAAATAAAACAATAACTAATACATGGGATTTCACTCACTGGTGCGTGAAATTATCCTTTACATACATACTTTACATACGTGAAACAAAACTTCACACACGGGAGTAGAAAAGCTTATTATTCACTGTAGAGTGAAGTGGAATAGCACTATCTCCTGTTATGAAATTAAGAACACCTATTACTGACTTAATTACTAAAATTAATTAAAATTGTAGCCTTGAAAATGAACATGCATTAAAACGGTGGTTTTTTCCATTAATTGCATCTCTATGACTTTCTATAAAATCCATCTCTGTACGATCTACATGTTACAAAGGCAACATTTTAAGCGAAAATAATTAACTACTTAAACTATATTGTGAATGTATAATGTGATTATAACTCTAAAGTAAGATGATTATTATTAAATGTTCGATCTGAAGGTCTGGGTAGGAACAAATGACAAATTTGTGGTTTTAGTTAAACCTATACCGTTCAGAACATTAATCCAAATTTGATTTAATCGTCCGATGAATATTGTACCATCAATAGAATACTAAATATCTACCAAATGTTATCTGAATGTAGTGATAAAATTAACTACGGTATTATATCCTATAATTACCATGGATAAACAAATTATTGTTTCAAATATGAAATTAAGTTGATTGTTAAACTAATAATTTGTTGTCGTTTATTGACTTTAATATAAATTAGAGTCTCTATGCAAAGTTCATTTGCCCTTTTTGCCCTTGCTGCGTGTACATTGTGGGAATAAAATGCTATAACGAATTTACAAATAACTTAACAATCAACGTAATAACACAACAAGAATCATTCTTGTGTATGTGTGATGGAAAAAGTCTTACCTTTACTAATTTTTTTTTATTGGACACCCCGCCGAGCTTTAGAAATAGATTCATTACGAACACTAATAGTTTTATGGTTATTATATACAGTTTTTATTTTATTACTTACTTACTGTTTCCCGTCAAGCTATTTTAGTCTAAACATTTCTTGACCAGGAAATTAACTAATACAAATATATTTAAATGTTTGAGAGACGAGTTACATTACCAACATTATCACGGAAATAAGACAGACCATCGAAAATTAGATTGGTCCCAAAAATTAACTATTACAGATTGCATTCAATTTTTGTAATCTCTGTTTATACCAATTAATTTAATTAAATTTTAATATACCCGCTATCTAGTATATATTCAGTTTCATTTAAAACGAGTTAGTTTGTATCTCCAAGAATTAAACAAAGCTTTTCCAATCTAATTTTAATCCTAACCCCAAATACTTTTCGAACTTGCGCTAATACCACGGTTTTGGAATTATATAACTTTATAATTAATTATTATGAAACTTTTACAATATCTTTTAATGAAAAATTTTAAGATTAATTAAAATCATCATTACAGTTGTTCGTTTCAAAATGTTATTTATTTTATGTGTTCTAGGTAATCAGATTTTTACTTAATTCTATATCAATTATTTCGGAAACTTTAAATGTAAATTTTCTCAGAAATAGGAAAGAGTACGTAACATAAAGAGATTAAGCGCTTATGGGGTTTAGTATGCTATGAAATTATCCCATCTGCAATTAATACAGTTTCTGTGATTTGATTTATACCTCAGTTAAAGGACAATGTTGCAATTATAGATGTGCAATTAGATTGTACTCTATCCAAACCCCCAAGTGCAGTTAGGGCTCTTATAAACTAAATGATCCTTATCTTTTTTGTTTTTTTTTTAATGGTGTATTTTAAATTATACAATCTAAACGTTTCGATAACACTTACAGTTATCTTCGTCAGTAGTAATATCTGTTAAAAATTATTAAAGGTGTTGTAAACAATTTTGTCAAAGTTGAAAAATTAAAACATAAGCCTGCTATTAATATAACGGTTTGAGAAACGTATAAAGCCAACTATAAAATTTTAGTAAAGAATAACTAGGTCATTAAAAATTAAATATTGTTAAACTACCTTAAAGTTGACAAATCACAACACTCACTACGGCGAAAGCTAACAATGAAATTTGTCAGCCAAAAAACACATTTAAGAAAATTTGTTCACCCCCCAAAGGATGTACAATAATTGTTTTATTAATTGCCCTAGTTTGCTAGCTCTCGGATCTCAGGTGAGGTTCAGTTTGCAATTTTTAACACTACAATGTATGTTGGGTTGCCTCGATTTAGAATCAACGAACACTATGTACTAAAAATATAATTTATGAATTAAACAAAAATATAATACTTTTAATTACAAAAAAAAAACTAATTATTCTGGTTCTTAAACTACAATTAATCTCCGTTCGGTAGTTTGAGATTGGACGTCGGTATCTGGCTTCGGGCTTATTCGCAAGTCTGTGAATTTCCGCGGTTTTTCTTTTATTAAGTGTGATATTAATTAATCAACAAGGATGACTTTCGGTCGGGTTACTGGTGGGGTGATGATAAATGGACCGAGTGGTTTTTATGAAAGTGGAATAACTCCAATCAGGTAAGATATGGATTTTATTAATTTCTCCTTTATGTTAATTAATTGGGGGTAATCATTAATATAGGAGTGAAATCTAGGTGACTTAAGGAGGTTAAATAAATCAATTACATATAATTGGTTGACGTTGATGGGAAAGTTGTGGTATTTAAACTGGTTAGGATAATCCTTGACCTACACTAACATTTGTACTTGTTCTAATCAGCTGTTTGTTAGTATTATATTGTAAATTTTTGATGTCTGGAATGAGAATAAATTTTTTTTAGTAGATGTTATTATAGTAGATTGCACACAATTGTACTAAATGAACTATGTATAAAACAATGTGATTTATTTAACTGTTCTGGTGTAGTAGGATTAATCGGATAACTAAATGGAGAAATTTTAATATAAGGTGTAAATCATGTGAAATGGAAATGTGGTGTACTAAATTATGTTTAATAATTAGTACTGGAGTTAGACTAAATAGAATTAGTGTGAAGTTTGTCCAGGGATGTTATCTTGAAATTACAGGACCATGTGAGTGGAATAATTTGGTTTCGATATCAGTTGGTAGGAGTTCGGACAAGGATTCAAGAGGGTGTATAACAGAGAGAGGATATAGGGGTAAGTGGTATTCGGATAAGGATCTGGTGACGGTATAAGTTTTATATTGAGAATCCGGATTAAATGGATATTTAATAATTTCTATACACCCTTCGTGGTGGTCACTCGAACAGATGTTAGATAGGGATCAAGTTTATACGAGGGTAATAGGGAAAATTATAGGGATGTGATTTATACTAAGCTGGTAACGGTATGGGTATGATATTGAGAGTTCGGATTAACTGGATATTTAATAGTTTCTATACACATTTCGTGGTAGTAACCCGAACAGATGTTAGATAGGGATCAGGTTTATACGAGGGTAATAGGGAAAATTATAGGGATGTCACAGTATCACCTTATAATTGGGGTCGAAACCGCCATTAATAAAGCAATTCTATTAACAATCTTTACCTATCCTTCGAGGTACGTACACCGATAGGGCAGATCTTAGATTGTTTCTCGGATATTAGGATTAGACAGGAAAGGGGCTTCGTAAAGTATCCTTGGGGCCGAACCCACCAGTAGTAGAACCACGTTACTGGGTAACTACTTACTACTCCTCGTGGTACAAACACCGAGAAAGTGCAAATAGCTACTTACTTTTCTGGAGAATTATTTTGAACTGGCACTAGGATATCGGGAGAGCAGGAAATATGTCAGGTAGGTTACAATGGAATTAATGACACACAGGTTATATTAAGCAGTCAGGTAATTTGAGATTTTCTGGTTAGGATTTCTAGATCAAGTAGAATCAGATTCGAATTGAAATAGAATAGGATGAGTGAATGTGAGCGCGGGTATTTATAGATTTACTAGGAGAGGAAAAAGTAGTGGGAAACTGATAGGATTTATAAACAGTACTACATTCAGTTTAAGGAAATAAATAGGAAAGAAATTTTGATAGGAATTTCTATACTAGGATTGGATAATTAATAGGTAATGAATTTTAGGATCATTACAAATTTAATCTCGTTATGATGTAAGTGTAAAGTTGCGAAAAACTTCAATTTGAAAATGATAGAAGCATTCACAAATTTAAACATCACATCAAATAAAATATTCCAGTTAAATCTAACAAAGAGACATCTTTATCAATAAGTGCAAGTGTTATTAACAATGAAAAGCATAATGCAGAACGTTTTTTGTAATTTTTTATTTTAATCTTAATTTCAACCACTTATGTTAAATTATAGTAAATATAGTAAATTATAGTAAGATGCCCAAACCTATTTAAACGGAGATCTTTTTCTTGTCTATTAAAATTATTAGGGTGTGTATATATTTCAATAGCTTCACGTAGTAAACAAACATAATAATGAGTTTGTTTTGACAATATTTCCATATTGTCAAATTGAATGTCATGATTTAGATTATTCAGGGCATGGTCAGCCACAGCAGACCTCTCTGGTTGACTTAATCTACAAAATCTCATATGTTCTTTGCGTCTTGTATCAAAGCTACGTTTTGTGGTTCCGATGTATACTTTTCCACCTGAACAAGATAACTTGTACACTCCGGACGATGATAAAGGGTTTGACACATCTTTAGGTGATCTTAAATGTTCTTTAATTTTTCTTGTAGGTTCAAAAATATTTCCTAATGCCATATTTAATTAGGATTTTTTCAATTCTATTTGTAACATTTGTGGCTATAAAAGAAAGAAAAGCAGTACCGACATTAAGAACTGGCTTTTCTTTGAGGTTACGCCTAGGTGTAATAACATTATTAATAGCTGTAAGTGAATATCCATTATCTTGTAAGGATTTTGTTAAATATTTCCTTCAAAAATTCAAAAATTCAGGGTCACAAATTCGTTTTGCTCGATCTACTAAAGATTTAATTAAACCAATTTTTAGACGAGGATGGTGGTTGGATAATTTATGAAGGTATCCATCAGTGTGCGTCGGCTTTCTGTAACCCTTTTAACAATTTTTAACAGATATTACTACTGAGGAAGATAACTGTAAGTGTTGTTCTCGAAACGTTTAGATTGTATAATTTAAAATACACCATTAAAAAAAAACAAAAAAGATAAGTATTTTATTATGTGTGATGATGGTGAACGTTTATATTTTCATATTTCAGTCCTTCCATCAGACAATTTGAAAAATTAAGGAAACGTAAAGCACAATTATTATCGTCACACACTTTTTTATTACGATGCCGAGACCAAAAAAATATCCCAAAGTTTATCTATATTAAAAGAAATTTTAATAACAAACAAACTAATAATATTTACAGAAGAACTGAAAATGCTCTTCTGCGTAATCAAATACATATTACTAGGAAGTTATTGGATAACACCGATAAAAATCTTTTATATTTACATTTAGAAATCTCATCTATATTGAATAAAGAAGATTGGGATAAAATTGATTCTATAACGTTTAAATCTATGAAAATAAATTTTGACATCTCATGTCAACGTCAAAAAGAAAAATTTAATAAATTATACAAACAACAAAATAATAGACCATCTATTGATTATAAAAAAACAGTTATAAACCTTTCTGATAATGTTGTTTCAGATTATGCTATTGAAGCGCTTTCTAAAGCAGGAAATTTTGCGATAACACCAACCTTTTGAAGATATAATTTCCAATATCGGAAACTCCATTAAATTATTACCTTTTGATGCTGCTAATGAAGTTAGATATAACACCGTTAACATATTACGTAAAACAAAACCTCCAAAGAGCAACTTATCCTTTCGCCAACGACGTGCTTTACTTGATCTTAAACACAATGAAAGTATAATAATATTAAAATTAGATAAGTAATGCAACTGTTATTTTAAATATGAACGATTATAACATTAAGATAGAACAATTGTTGGGAGCAGAAACTTATCGTGAAATACCAAAAGATCCAACAAAAAAGTTTCTTTTAAAAACTAAAGAGCTGATTAAATTATCATCTATTCCTGAAGAAATAAAAAAGAAACTAACTAACTCTGAAGCTATTTCACCAAAACTGTATGGTTTACCAAAAATTCATAAACCTAATATTCCTTTAAGGCCTATTGTTAGTACAATTGGTTCTCCTACATACAGCCTTGCAAAACATCTTTTGTATTACAACCTCATATAGGAAAAACACACTTTTTACAAAAGTGCCTCTAAAAGAAGCTATTGAATACATTGATCATCTTTTTCCAAAGGACAAAACCATTCTTTTTAAGCACTGTCTTACTACAACTTATTTTCAGTGGAATAGTAAATTTTATGAACAGATTGAAGGTGTAGCAATGGGTAGTCCCCTTAGTTCTGTTATAGCTAATTTTTACATGGAAAAATTTGAAATATTAGCGTTACAAAATACACCTAAAAAACCTTCAGTGTGGTATAGATATGTAGATGACACATTTGTTAATTGGAGACAAGGAGAAAAAGCACTGCATGAGTTTTTGGTTTTTATAAATGGTATACATCCTAGTATTCAGTTTACCATGGAAAAAGAAACTAATGGAAGTTTACCATTTCTTGACATATTAATATCTAAAAATAATAATTCACTATCTTTTAAGGTTTACAGAAAGCCGACACACACTGATAGATACCGTCATAAATTATCCAACCACCATCCACGTCAAAAAATTGGTTTAATTAAATCTTTAGTAGATCGAGTAAAACGAATTTGTGACCTTGAATTTTTGAAGGATGAATATATACAGGGTTGGGCAAATGTGTGGAAACTCCTCATTTCGGGCTAAAATATTGATTGTATCAAAAAAAAGACCTTAACAAAAGTTAATGTAACTTTTATGATCTATTCAGTGGCGTACTAGGATTTGCAGCAGCTACGCCAATTTTCGAGATATGACGTCATCGATTGTTTTTTTTTAATGGGTGACCCTGTATATTTTTACATTTTCAGATATAACGTTTTTCTCCAATTATAATGATATATGGTTTGGTAGGTATGCGACTTGTCGTTTTTTAAATATTAAATAAAATAATAAAATAAGAGATCGCTGTCGCTGTACTATCTAATAAAAAATATTCGTTTTTTTTGTTGTTGCCATGGTTATTTCTGTAACATAGCTCAAATATTTTGTATTATTGTCAGTTACTAATTCTGTCAGATAATTTCGGTGTAAAGTATTAGTATTGTTTTCTAATCATGGTTGAATTAAGTGAAAGTGAGCGTATTTCGTTGTTAATGATGGCTGGATTTGGAGACAGGCAGAGATCTTTAAAAGATGCATGTGCTATTTTTAATGCAACATTTCCGGAGAGAAATCCTTACATTTCCAAATCAACGGTTTGGAAGATTGTGCGGAACTTTCACGAAACTGGAATTGTTAGAAATCGGCCAAAATCAGGTCGAAGTAAATCGGCTACAAATGAAGATATGGCACTTGATATTGTTCTTGATGTGCAAGTAGAACCGATAACTTCAGTACCAAAACTGGCCTTACATCACGATATTAGCGGTAGATCGGTAAGAAGGATATTGTCAACAAATCATCTCCATCCGTATAAAATGCATTTAGTACAAGAACTTAATGAAGATGATCCTGATAGAAGAATGCAGTTTTGCCAGTCAATGATGGATCACATTGAAATGAATGGCAATTTTCTCAATAATATTGTCTTTTCAGATGAAGCAATATTTCATTTGAATGGTTTTGTCAATCGACATAACTGTCGCTATTGGTCTGACCACAATCCTCACTGGATGGAAGAAGGTCACACCCAATATCCTCAAAAATTAAATGTAATTGGACCATTCTTTTTGAGAGACAATTTAAATGCTAATCGGTATTTACAATTGTTACAGGAGCAAATTGTTCCAGCATTAGTTTCATTGTTAATAACACTTGCACTTATTGATTGATTGAAGTTTTTCACAACTTTACATTTACATCATAACTTGATTAAATTTCGTTAAATGTGTTTTTTGGCTGACAAATTTCATTGTTAGTTTTCGCCGTAGAGAGTGTTCTGATTTGTCATCTTTAAGGCAGTTTAACAATATTTAATTTTTAATGACCTAGTTATTCTTTACTAAAATTTAATTTTATAGTTGGCTTTATAAGTTTCTCAAACTGTTATATTAATAGAAGGCTGATGTTTATGTTTTAATTTTTCAACTTTGACAAAATTGTTTACAACATCTTTAACAATTTTTAACAGATATTACTACTGACGAAGATAAGTGTAAGTGTTATCGAAACGTTTAGATTGTATAATTTAAAATACACCATTAAAAAAAAACCCAAAAAAGACAAGAATTTTATTATGTGTGATAATGGTGAAAGTTTGCATTTTCATAAATGATCCTGTTTCTATCTTTAGTTATCTACAAATAACGTTATCCTTGTCTTTCATAGACATGTTGACAAATGTAAGACATGTAATTTTATAACTCATAATCTCTCTGTACTGTCAATTTTTTTACGATGTTTTACAACAAATTAAACTAACTTTAGTCGTTAAAAACCTTTTTTAATCATTCTCACATAAGAAAGTGGAAAGTCAAGCAGGCCCTGCAAATGCAAAGAAAAAAAAAGGGAAAGTAACGTTTCTCATTCCCTCCCCAAAGCGGAGGGCAGACCGCTCGAGCTTTCCACGATCCTTCAGGCACAGCGATGGATTCCCAGCGTTCATATATTGTCACCAACACAAAAGCAACTATAACTAGGTAATTAAAGGTAAGGTAACCTCTTGTCGATGGTAACACGATTCATTTGCAGCAGCTCGTCGGTTGGGTCGACGTTCATTTAAAGACTAACTAAAGGAGAAAAGGACGCCAGAAGGGCCAACGAATCTGAAAATACCTGCTCCTGCTTCAAGAAAAGAGTGACAAATAGATACAAAAAGTAAATTATCGCTCACCATGGGTAGGCCGAATAATAAATCAACAAAATGGTGGCAAATAAGTATTTTGACCATCGAAATGATATAATCTGAATGTATTAATTTGGCACTTGTCCACGCTAAACGTATAAACACAGAAAGGATTTCAATTACCATAAATAATTTATATCGTAAACAAAAGTTTTAAATAATCCAACTATGTGAAAGCAAACATATGAGTATATAATAATTATTAAGCTAAGTTCCAATCTCAATTATAACAATGTACTAAGAAAAATAAAATATAACAGCAGTTAGAATAACGACAATATATATTAATTCTTACAAAATTATAAAGCGTTAGTGCTGAAAGATCTTTCTAGCAAGTAACTGCTTTTTGAAATATCACACGTCGAATTTAATTAAAAGAAAAAAAAACCAATTGCATGTTAATCTTGTTTTTGTGTTACAAGCCGAATATAATTAATTATAAATAACTTATGATTCAATAAGAACAAAAATTAAATAAGTTTAATATTGTGCCTTATAATCTTCAAAACTAAATGTCCATTATATACTTAAAGTAAAAGTGTGAACAAGCCTTGAATGTCAAAATCAAATTTAACAAATGTTCAAGTAATAAAATGAGAACAAATAATTCAAAAGTCACACCACTAATAATGAAGGCTGGTTATAAATTAATAGGTTGTGGTATGAAATCAGAATTCTTATTAAATCCAAACTATATGACTAATGAAAACTTAGACATGAGTTCTTGAAGCAATTAACAGTAATTATTAAACGAAAAAATGTGAACTGACAATTTAAAGGTAAGCAATTGATTTCAAATTTACTACCGCACTTGGTGTACGGGCATAAATTGAATAATCTGACCTTGACTATCCAGACGTTGTGATTATACTGGAATAAATTTATCCAGCACCACCAAAGACTACCATATGGGGATTACTACCAGTAAGGCTTGCCTCTAGTTTCTCCGTTTTGCGTTGAAGCAAAAATGAAAATCCCAAAAATGAAAAAAAAAAATACCTCTAAGATGAGAATCCCAGAAGTGAATAAATTACATTTCAGAATAAAGAAATGCAAAAAAATTCATTTACCTTTAAAACGATGTGTGAGCTTTTAGATTTGTAGAACGCCTTATTTTATTCTTTAATCCACATGTGTGTACAAACTCCAGGCAAATCGAGCAAAATAAACGAACATAAATGTTTACACAATTGCCAAATTCTTATAAATCTTCTACATAGATCTTGAGAGTGAATTCCAAAATTAAAAAATTGACGGAATAATAGAAAAAAGCATTTTTCGTAACTAAGTTACAAAAAAGATTGAATCTTATTGTTCAAATTAATTCCTGGTATCATTATTTTCAATTTGTATTACCAATTAACGTTTTTAGATCAAATTAATGGTAACGTTTGAATTCATAAACTTAACTTACTTAACCTTCACGCTATTTCCTTTCGGGGTAGGCAAAACAATCCCTTCCCCTTATTTATTTTTTATTCACAATCTTTCTCCATGCTTTCCTATCCCCGCATACCTTCGTAGCTTCCGCAAGATTCATACATTGTCTCTGACATGCCCTTTTATTTCTAAACCTCTTTATCTTTCTTTCCTTTATCATACATTCTACTACATTCAGCCTACTTTTACGCGGCCTACCAGGCACGGCCTTACCTCTAACTTCACCCACATATATTTGCTTCGTTATTCATTCTCTCAATGTGATCAAACCAGCGTAATGTACTACTTTTATATCTATCCATCATCGTCTTTTCCTTGTCACACTCCGTCATTATGCACTCATTCTTTATCTTGTCCTTTCTCGTTTTACCACATGCGGGCTCACATTCCATTAATATAAGTAATTTGATGGTAATCTAATTATATTTAGAATTAACATTAGTTCTACATACATAAAGACAAAGTTTACATCGATTGGGGCTTGAACCTTGATGGCGCAGTTGGTTAGCGCGGTACTCTAGCAAAGTACAGGTCATAGGTTGAAATCCTACTCGAGGTAAACTTTTTATTTATGTATTTAATAAAATTATAATAATTTTTAATTACATATTTACCCTTGAACTTATTCGTTCATAACAAAAACTTATAATAATTTAATATGTCAAGTTGCTTTGGTATGTGTGAATCCCTGCGATATTGCAGGCTCACATTCCATTAATATAAGTAATTCGATTGTAATCTAATTATATTTAGAATTAACATAAGTTCTACATACATAAAGACAAAATTTACATCGATTGGGGCTTGAACCTTGATGGCGCAGTTGGTTAGCGCGGTACTCTAGCAAAGTACAAGTCGTAGGTTCAAATCCTACTCGAGGTAAGCTTTTTATTTATGTATTTAATAAAATTAATAATAATTTTTAATTAAATATTTACCTTTGAACTTATTCGTTCATAACAAAAACTTATAATAATATACTAAATTATGTTGCTAATTAAAAATGGCGTTGCCAAATTTTTCATAACTATTATGAAAATTCATTTTCACGGGAATATAACCTCAGCCATAATTCTAATTATTAGTAATACAAACGCTATAATTACATTTTTAGTAAATTATAACTAATTTAGAAGTTATTTCATATTAAATCAATAGTTTTTGAAGCAGGTATTAGGTCAGAACCAGGAATAAAACTGTTTTCGCAACCAGCATGAAGAGTAATACACCTGCAACGAGAGGGCATTACCTACGTAACATTAAAACACATAGAATTCAGTAACTCACCTTTTACCATCGGTTTTAATGCTTCTTATACTTCGTTTATTACTATCTTGCCACGAACGACCAATTGTGCCTTTTTGAAAATCCATGTTTCATCTAGGAAAACAAATTGATGGGAAACATTTACTTTTATTGTCTTGTATTGTTTTAAAAAGTGAATGCTTTTTCTTGCAATGCCTGGTAATTCCATTAACCTTTTCCGTAGCGTGTCTTTTTACCATTGAAAACCGATTTGTTTTAGTAATCGATAAAATGAAATTTTACTTCCTTCAAAAAGTTGTTTATCTTGAACTTTCTCATGGGCGGATGTGAGTTACAAGTACCTCTTAAATTACATTTAGTTAAACGAAATATAACAATGGCAATTTCAATCTTACTATTGGAGTATGTCTCGTAAATAACGTTCCGAATGGAGGTACTATTCAACGAACTTACATCCAAAACTTTCTTACTAGGATCGCGTTTTTTTGGAGGTAATGTAAGAGCAGTATTGCTTTTAACAACTTGCGAAATTTGGGTAACTGTTCCATTACTAAGTTTTACTGCTCTTGCAAGACGCTGAAATAAATCAGTTTTCATTTTATGTAATTAGATTGTTTACCTACCTCTTGCACAGCTGATAAAAGAAGAAAGGGGTCACCATTGTCACGTGATCTACTCGAGTAATACAAGTTCCTTCGCTTTGCTGTGTAGCGGCTTCGGCATTTCTATAATTAAATATAACAACACGAACTGATTTTTTAAATGTGGGAAGAACAGGAAATAAGACTAAATAAGCAATAAAAATGAAAATACGATCGTTTGACCAGACCAACAAAAATAATAGCTATCAAGTGTCAAACGAATCGAAAAAAGGCAGAACTAGAATAAGGTTTTGCCAACTTACTGCAACTAACAGAAACTATTACTTAATACATTTCCTAATAAACAAAACTAGAATTACTTTGGTACGTCATTTTATTCAGGTAATGACGTGCAACCAAGGTTATGTGAAATGTACTATAAAGGGTGTCTATTAATTGTTGAAGCTGACGTCATGTAACAAATTTTGGTTAGGTTGGTACCACTACACTTTATTTCAATCGTAACGATTGACATTAGGGTCCCATAGGGTAATCACCTTTGATGTAATTATAAACATTGTTTGTTAAAATTAAACAGAATACCCCTACTGTTGGAAATGTTTATTGCCAATATTTGCTAATTACAATTATTTAACATAATAAATTTTAAAATTATTGTTATGACAAAAATACAAAAAATGTTGGAAATGATGACCCTGATGCTGTAGACATACATTAATTCTCCGCTTCATGTTTTCAAAACATGCTGAAGTTCTTCCCGTGTAATAGCCTGAATCTCGTCTTCAGCTGCTTCCATTAATTCATCTAAATTAGGCAATCTATTTCTATAAATATTGTCTTTAATCTTTCCAAACAAAAAGTAATCTAGAGTTATGAAAATTACTGATTGTGAATATAACGAAAAATTAATACACGAATGAAGAATGAACGGAAAAATTATAATAAAAGCTAATGAAAAACAAACACGTGCGACTATGGCAAAAAAGATAGAAACCGATTGATTTTACAATATAATTCACAGTGTTGCAAATACTAAGCAAAGCAATTTCCTAGATTTGACATGACGTCATTAATAGACACGTCTTATAATAAAATTTCAATAAAATGATTATTTTGTTTATACGCAAGCACAGCATAACCTTATGATTCCCATATGACCGGCATGTCTCATGAACTTATTTATAGGAGTTTCTTTCATATACCAAAGTACATATATAAGCTTATTTTTAAGTTCCACCGATGCTTCTTGAATGGTGTCTGTAAAGTAGGAAATAAACAATAATTTAATGATTACATCAAAACAAATTTTGTTTTGTTAGAGAACATGGATAGTTTTTAATTTTTATGAGAACAATAGTATGATTATTCCTTAAATTATTAATAATTCCATTTAAGTAGATATCAGAATCAATGTTATCGTTAATAATTTTATTTGTTACTCATTTGTAAATGTCAATTTATCAAGTCAGCTTATTGTCGTCAATCTTAACAAGCTAAATTCTGTTTATCCAACAGAAATAGTTAAGATCCTCCCACTAAAGTTTGGCCAATGTAAGCAGTTTTACACCAACAAAATTAAAACCACAAATTGAATTGTCACTGTCAAGACTAAATTACAAAGCGTCATATTTTTAGTATTGGCACTTGAACACACACCAGAAGTTTCAAATTATTTATTACTTGTAAAAATACTACATAAGAACATGTTAAAGAAGGTGCAAGAGACCGCAAATCATTACAGTAAAGCAAACATAGTTTAAAAATATTTTTTTGGATTAGGTCAAAATATATAATATACCACGTTTAGAATAAGATACGGTTGCAAAACACACTTTACTTTATTCTAAAAAAACAGAGAACACAAAATAGTCAAACTGTATGATATTGAATAAAACAGAATTAGAGAGGTCTGTTCTGTTAGGTACGCCTACTACAACAGTTGAAAGAAATTATGTTCCGGGTTTTAAAAATTCGACCAATAACAAAGTTGCATTTAAATATTGTGAGAATTTTTGGGGAGGAGCTTAACCATTTCTGTTCGGTAAACGGAGTATAGCTACTAGTTAAAAATTTACAGGTTTGAGACGAAAGTTGAACTTATTCGTTCATAACAAAACTTATAATAACGAAAGTTGTTGATTTTTTTACAAGTTAAAGACGACCGTACCTTGTTCACATTGTATTAGCAAATAATAAAAATAAGCACCGTTGTCAAGTAATCATTTTAAAGGTTTTACTGGGTCCAGAATAAGGTTTTACCAACTTACTGTAACTAACAGAAATTATTACGTAATGCATTTCCTAATAAACAAAACTAGAATTACTTTGGTATGTCATTTTATTCAGGTAATGACGTGCAACCAAGGTTATGTGAAATTTATTATAACGGTTGTCTATTAATGGTTGAAGCTGACGTCAGATGACAAATTTTGCTTAGGTTGGTACCACTACACTTCATTTCAGTCGCAACGATTGACATTAGCGTCCCATAGAGTAATCACCTTTGATGTAATTATAAACATTGCTTGTTAAAATTAAACAGAATACACCTACTTTTGGAAATGTTTATTGCCAACATTTGCTAATTACAATTATTTAATATAACAAATTTTAAAATTATTGTTATGACAAAAATACAAAAAATATTGAAAATGATGACCCTGATGCTGTAGACATACATTAATTCTCGGTTTCATGTTTTCAAAAACATGCTGAAGTTCTTCCCGTGTAATAGCCTAAATCTCGTGTTCAGCTGCTTCCATTACTTCATCTAAATTATGCAATCTATTTCTATAAATATTGTGTTTAATCTGTTACGTGCAAACTTCGACTTTGCACACAAACTTACCCTAACTGAAGATACCTTTATAGGACTTGCCGGTAGCTCGGTCACGGTAGAGGAGGAGGGGTCCTACAGTGATGCAGATGGTATCTGTAGCTGAAAGAGAAGAACGCCAGCTAGAATGAGAAATCAGCCATCCCTAGATTAATAGATAATTTGTCACTTTTCTACAAGTAACGAATATGTGAAAGGATCTGAGCACTAGGAAAAATAGTTATAACAGCAAGTCAAAACAAAAGCGATATATTAATTACAAATCATGTCAGTTGCATTTGTATGTACACACATATAATTTAATTTATATTCAAAAAGTAAAAGGAGATAATTCCCTAAATAAATAATTAATTTCAATTGTGTTACACAAATCGTTAACCACAGAAATACATAGAATATTTGTGCTCTTAAATACACAATATAGCAAGCCACCCAAAGAGTCTAATACTAGAATTTAGAAAATGAAATTAAGTTAAATTTACATCCAAAAATGACAAAGTAATATACAGAATTGCAAAGCTAAGTTATGCTAAAACATAGGTTTATAGTCTTTAATAAAATACAGTAAACAGGTAATTTAAGCATTTCCCAAGTTGTAAAGGCACATTGAATAATAGATTATAGTAATAATACAATTGCTATGAATAACTTGCAGTAAACAAAAATATTAGAAATGATCAGGTGGTTAATAAAACCTTTAACTCGAATCTGTTGAGCTGAATGCATCCAGTTACGCAGTTTCTTACAAAACAGTGTTTAATTACATTGATTACCAATAGACATGGTAATTTTTATACTCAGAAATTTTACCCAAAGCAATTTAATGTAAAAGTGCAAAAATGTGTGCAATAACACTTAAAGTTTTATCACAAACATGTACATAGGTCTATACAACTTATAGGATTGGTCACATATTAATCAAAGCATTAAGGTATCCAAAAGACCCTGAATATGAGTGATTTATAACATCTTTTATATCACAGCCTGTCGGAAAGTTACAATTTCAAATATTTCACAAGTGTGGAAGTCAAATCTCTTGCTAACTATGTAATAAGTAACACACTTCATCAGCCAAATGCCAGTATGTCCAACAGTATATTTAGTTGGTGTACGAAAAGTATATATATGGCATACAAAAAGTATATTGTATGGCGTACAAAAAGTACCTCTAAAATTAAATACATACAGCCAAATGAAAGCATGAATATCAATCTTACCTTCAGTGAAGTAAAGAATCAGAAAAGTATTAATGGTAACATTTAGAAATGGATTCAGTCAAGCATGAGTACGAGAACAGCTTATAACTGTCTCGAACAGTTAAATAGTAATTGCTTTCCCCTAAAATAAAAATAAAGCAACCGTTAAAGTAGGTTGTTACATTCTTACCAGCAAATCTAAAGTGTAAAAACAACTTCGTGGTTAGAGAAATTTGTGAGGTTAAGTCTAACCCCTTTAGCTAATTGGTTTAATGATTTTCTTAATGGATTTAGTTCTTCAATCGAACCAGATCGATTGTCTGAAAGTAAAACATGGTAGAAGAACAAAAAAACCAAGCGTGACAAAAGCTCACCTGTTTTCAGTATTTCCTATATATCCGATATAAATCGTTTGTACCCACTAATTATAGTGATTCGGCACAAAATTTAGAAAAATGTTATAAAACAACAACCATCGATGGCTAAATAAAGTCCAGAAATTTACATTTTCTTTTAGGAAACACAAAATGGCTTTTCATTCGTCAAACAACAAACAGGAAGTGAAATTAAAAATCAAATATGCGGATGTCAAACGGGTATATACCAGTGACTCCCAACACATGACATTAAAATATAACTTATAAGTGACCATCAAAAGGTTTACCTAACCACTACAGAAATGTTTTTAATTGTGAAGCGTCATATATTCAAGAAACTACAGAGATAAGTTTAGAGAAATGTCATTATTTTTAGAAAAATAGAAAATTTAAAGAAACACGAGCAATTCATTAATTCTAAAAGATCGCAAAAATTTACCTATTTAATAGTACAGCAAAAGTAACGAATGTAACAAATCTTTTCAAACAAAAAGTAATCTGGAGTTATGAAAATTACTGATTGTGAATATAACGAAAAATTAATAATACACGAATGAAGAATGAACGGAAAAATTATAATAAAAGCTAATGAAAAACAAACACGTACGACTATGGCGAAAAAGATAGAAACCGATTGATTTTACAATATAATTCTCAGTGTTGCAAATACTAAGCAAAGCAATTTCCTAGATTTGACATGACGTCATTAATATACGTCTTATAATAAAATTTCAATAAAATGTTTATTTTGTTTATACGCAAGCACAGCATAACCTTATGATTTCCATATGACCGGCAGGTCTCATGAACTTATTTATAGGAGTTTCTTTCCAAAGTACATATATAAGTTTATTTTTAAGTTCCACCGATGCTTCTTGGATGGTGTCTGTAAAGTAGGAAATAAACAATAATTTAATGATTACATCAAAACAAATTTTGTTTTGTTAGAGAACATGGATAGTTTTTAATTTTTATGAGAACAATAGTATGATTATTCCTTAAATTATTAATAATTCCATTTAAGTAGATATCAGAATCAATGATATCGTTAATAATTTTATTTGTTACTCATTTGTAAATGTCAATTTATCAAGTCAGCTTATTGTCGTCAACCTTTCCGAGATAAAATCTGTTTACCCAACAGAAGTAGTTAAGATCCTCCCACTAAAGTTTGGCCAATGTAAGCAGTTTTACACCAACAAAATTAAAACCACAAATTGAATTGTCAGTGTCAAGACTAAATTGCAAAGCGTCATATTTTTAGTATTGGCACTTTAACACACAGCAGAAGTTTCCAATTATTTATTACTTGTAAAAATACTACGTAAGAATACGTTAAAGAAGGTGCAAGAGACCGCAAATCATTACAGTAAAGCAAACATAGTTTAAAAATATTTGAAGTTTTGGATTAGGTCAAAATATATAATATACTACGTTTAGAATAAGATATGGTTGCAAAATACACTTTACTTTATTCTAAAAAACAGAGAACACAAAATAGTCAAACTGTATGATATTGAATAAAACAGAATTAGAGAGGTCTGTTCTGTTAGGTACGCCTACTACAACAGTTGAAAGAAATTATGTTCCGGGTTTTAAAAATTCGACCAATAACAAAGTTCATTTAAATATTGCGAGAATTTTTGGGGAGGAGCTTAACCATTTCTGTTCGGTAAACGGAGTATAGCTACTAGTTAAAAATTTACAGGTTTGAGACGAAAGTTGAACTTATTCGTTCATAACAAAACTTATAATAACGAAAGTTATTGAGTTTTTTACAAGTTAAAGACGACCGTACCTTGGTCACATTGTATTAGCAAAATAATAAAATAAGCACCGTTGTCAGAGTAATCATTTTAAAGGTTTTACTGGGTCCATCAGGTAACTGGTTCGCCTTCGGCTCGCCAGTAAAACCCTTTTTACCTTGCTAGTAATGTTATATACTATAACTAACAAGTATCTATTCCACTTACTGTTTCTCACAAAGCTACACACATTTTCTGCTAAAAGAAAAATTATTTTTATGTAACTATTAACGTAAATTCTATTATTAATCTTAACTTTACAAAATCTAATCCATAAACGCTTATTTTATTATGAAAATGTAAAAAGTAAACTTTCACCATTATTACACGTATTAAAATACTTATCTTTTTTGGGTTTAGTAGATTCATACCCAACTTAGCTCTGCTGATGTGTACAAGTGAACAGTCGACTGTAAAAAAATTTCTATGATATCAAATGAAGGATCGCACTTTTTAATTTTAGCCACTACCGCATCACTAAATGGCCTAAACAGATTGCCCAATGGATTTTGATCCTTAACAGAAAGCGTGAAATTAGAAACCGTTAACATCAATTTACAAACAAACAAAGCATTGGTCTAAATGTCTAGACCCCAGTGATTTTTGGTGATAAGCGTAATTTTTCTGTCGGTATAATAACCAAAAAACTTGTACAGCGGACCGAGCTGGTAGCGTAGTGGTGACACGACCTGCTTAGCATTCGGGAGGTAATGGGTTCGATTCTCGTTACCGTCTACCTTGTATGAGGTTTTTTCAGGGGGTTTTCCTCATACACATGTAGCGGCATGGTCACTGCGTATATGCACACACATGCGGTTACTTAGGTGAATGCTGGGGTAGTATTTTCCCCATCGGAACCCTAACTCCGTTCCTTCCGATCCTATCCTGACCACACTCATCCTTAATCCCACAATGCATATATAGGTAATGTATGTATGTATGCTGGGAATCCATGATTGTGGCTGAAGGAGCTTGAAAGCTCAGCTAGCCTATTTGAGAATGAAGTACGTGGCCTTTTCCTTTTCCTGTACAGCGTCTGAATTCAAATTTGACTCGAGTGTTTTAAGATCTAAATGTTCAGACTCCAGTGAAATGTCGCGACGATTGGTTCAAAGATTACGGAGTGATAAAAATAACATCAAGAAAATACGTTAATTTTCTGGGCGAACTAAGATAATGTGTAAAACGCGTCAGTCATTAAGAAAGTGTATAGTTTGTTAATTTCAAGAACATATTAAATCGATTTAACAAATTATATTAATATTCCAATGTTTTAGACTACATTTAATGGTGTATTTTTCTATTTATATTTTATACAAATTTATACGTTTCGTTAACTACAGTTATCGTCCTCTGTAAATGATAAAACCTGTAATAATACAAACAATTCCTACAGATATTACCATTTACTAAAGACGATAACTGTTTCTGTCATCGAAACGTATAAACTTATGTAAAATATGAATAACAAAATACACCATTTGGGAAACCCAAAAGCTGAGTATTTTAAACATGATTATCGCCCTTTCAGCTGTGATTTAAACTAGTAGTTTCTGTGACCGATTGTAATAGGGTGAATGGTCATATCCCTAGGGGGTCGAATCTGAAAAAAGGTAAACTCTTTTTTAATTCAGAGAACATTTATATTTAAGCATTCCACAAACGTAAAAAAGTTATAAATTAAATCTAATAAATGTATGACAATATTTTGTTTTACTTTTCATTTACTTGTTTTTTACTGAATGGATTTAAATAATTGAAGGTGGGAAAGCTTTTCGAGTCGATTAACTTAAATCGTTGTTATGATTTCTTATGTAACTTATGCGCCTTCGTGTGTCATCTATGTTACCTAAGGTTACAATATTAACTTTTGTTTTTACTCTAACTTCTATTGAATTTACACGTCTTTTCAATAATTCGACGATATAAGGGTAGCCGCTCCCCACATCTATAGGATTACTAAACTCCTACTTTATTTCTGTAAATGCATCAGCTTTTACCCTTTATGTAATGAACTGCAAAATCCTCTAACTATAATCTAAGTTTAATTAATCTCCACGATGGATCTTTCATACCAAATAAGTACATTAATGGTTTGCGATCTGTAAAAATGTTAAATTTTCTTCTGGTTTAATGTGTCTAATAGGCTAAACATTTGATAACAACTCCTTTTCAATTATTTTAATTAAATTAACAACATTAATACTTTGTCGCCACTTCTTTTTTACTCTACATTTAATTGTGGATATTTCTATCTACAGTTCTTTTTTTTGTTAGTATGCTCATGCTTATGGTTAGTATTTTACTTATTATTAGCTTATTATATATATATATATATATATATATATATATATATATATATATATATATATATATATATATATATATATATATATATATATCATATATATGTGTGTGTATATATCCTGTAGACTGTCCAGGAGTCCTTCTCCTCTTCAGCCCTGGTCAATCCATGCTTGTTGGTGATGTTTTGTGTTATTGTATAGTGAACAATCATGAGGTGTGGTTATTGTTGGTGTAAAAAAAAAGAAAAAAAATATTTAGGTTTATTACTGAAGAATGTGTTAATTGGTTCAGGTGTGCTTGTTGTTTGGTGGGGTGTAGCGTGCTTACTGTGGTTAATCAGATTCGTTGTCCGGTATCATGCTAGGTTGTCATAGACGGGGGGATCCGGAGGACATATGGGATGCTATCTAGGGATTTTTCTATCTCCTCTGGGAGGTCGTCAAGGAGTTGTGAAGGGATCGCGGGGAGATGCTTGAATTTTAATTTAGGTTTTCTTCGTGGGAATTGGGGAAAACGGTAGTTTTGGTATATTTGCGTGTTGTGTTGTGAGGTCACTAGGGTACCTGAAGCGTCTAAAAATTCGGCGTTCACAGGAGGCGATAGAGTAAATGTGATTGGGGTCTATGGGTTATATGGGTGCTGGGGAATCCATAACAGGGCGGATGTATGGTTTGTAGGTGTGTTTTAGGGTTGCAACCTCTGATTCTACCCCGGAGGGCGCCCAGTAGGTTTGCGCGGTTTCTAATCCTATTGAGTGTTCTTTTTACACCGGGGAGCCAATTGAGGGTTCTAGTGAAGAGGATTCCTAGGTAGGTGACTTCATCTTGGAGTGAGTCTTTCTTGGTTTAGGGTGAGGGAAACATTTCTGGAGGCAAGCTTTGGGAACTTGTCTTCGGTGTACTTAGGATGTCGAAGAGGAATTTTTCTCCAACCATCTAAATAAGACATTATAATGTGACAGTACTTCGGCGTCTCCATGGTAACCGTACAAAAAGTAATTTGACTTTGACCAAACATCACAATCGTGTGGCTGAAGTTCATGGGGTGTCATTATTTCGTTAAATACACTTTTGTAGGAACAATTGTGTATCCCCGATGAACTAGCAACGCTCCGATTCTACGCTGACATTTGATGTCAATTGCAGATTTTTGTGGGTTTCACAATTCCACTTCATCAAGAATTGTCACCAGAGTATCGGAAGCAATTGTACGGTTAAGGCCAGAGTTTATTAAGATGTTTTGTGTGCCATTGATTGCACTTTGTAAAAATATAATCGCCCAGAGGTGAAGATACTGAAGTATTTAGTAACAGGAAACCTTATTTTCCATTAATGTTCAAGCGATATTAAATTCTAATTTGGAAATCATGACGAGCTGGCCCGGTTATGCCCATGATTCTGCCATTTTCAATAATAGTAGGTGTAGTGAATTTCTTGTATAAAAATACTAATAAAATATGAAGTAGTTTAGCTGCCATACTGACAGTAATCAGTAGACAAATAATAGTTTAATACATTGCAATTTATGAAACTATTAGTAAATTATTAAGCATGGATAAATATCTATATCCAAAAAGGTTTGAGGGTGATCCATCTTTCACTTCCGATTTGTCAACTCAATTGATGCACTGGAAAAAGATGTTTCAAAACTTCTTAGACGCAACATTTGTAAGTTCTAGCCGTGCGGATACAATTGTTTCAGCTTTTTCTGAAGAAACTAAATTTCAATTTCTAGTAAACCATTTGTCGGCAAACGTTTATAACCACATAAAGGACGTCTACAATACCGCAATTTCAAGACTTGGTACTATCTTCATCAGACCTCCCAATATATGTGCCACACATGGACTAGCTAAAAGAATACAGCAGCATGGAGAAAACATTGACCAATTTCTACAAGCTTTAAAACTGTTGGCGAAGGATTGTTGTTTTAAAGGTACAAGTGCTGTATAAAATGAGAATGATTCCGTTCGAGACGCATTCATATCAGGTTTAACTTCAAACGCCATTCGCCAAAGGTTATTGGAAAATAATGACTTAGACTTAATCGACGCATATAAACAAGCAAGATCTGTAGAAACGGCACAAGTAAATAGCGAAAGTTTTCATTCAGTTCCGAACATAAACGCATTCTCTTCTACTCGCCAAGCCAATTATTATTTCTGCGGTAGCAAGCGCCATGTACGTAAGTACTGTCCAGCCTTTAATACTACTTGCATGTCTTGTGGAAAAAAAAAGTCAATTTGCCAAAGTTTAGAGTGTAAATATACAAACAACCTTATTATCTTTATCACACTTTCTGCAACTCGTATTTACCTTTCTCTTAAAATAAATCGGTTTGAAAAATATTCTTATTGTACATACGGACACACAAATTGTTTTATAAAAAACCATATTAAGAGTTTGGAAAGTTACATGTTTTAAATTCCACAACAATATGTAGTAAGAAATCACCGTTCATGTTTACTTTAGCTAGTTACCGTGTAATTATATAACTCTGTTAAATTTAATAGTCTAAAAATTGATTACCAATATAAATGGTTAACATAATTTCTTTTTAAAAAACACTAAATCATAAATTTTATAACACACATACTGAATTAAAAGAAAAACAATGGGATTATTTTTGTTATAACAGGGCTCTTGATTAAAAACAATTAAAGCACTAAAAATCTCTTTTATTTATCAGAATAGAATGGTTGGGTAACAGGCGTTAAACAATAACCTGATTATCTCATCATTTACTATTAAACATGTACTAAAATAGTTTTTTACAAAATCAAACATAGGTAAATTATGTAGTCTAAAATATAGAAACATTAAGGTATAAAGTCCACACACATCCGAATGATAGTCTTGTAGTATTGTTTTATTGTATACGAAGGATCTGGAATTCTTCTCTAGGAAACGTAAATGATATCCTAGCGGTGCTCGTCCAAAGGAATCAAAATATTCTCCGTTACCATCCTCGTCAATGTAGATAGCGGTCCAATGCTTACCTGGTTTGTTTGCAGGATCCATGTTTACGATAATTGCACACGGTCGAGGTACGTGTCTCGGTAGTTGATTAGAAGCACATACAAGCCGAAACACATTCTTCTTCTGGCTGAGAATCGATTTCAAGCATCTCAACACTTGTACCGCATACATCTTTGGAATTGGTATGCGTCCAGTCTTGCAGTAGTAAGGCGTTTTCCAGTGCACACATAGGCTCAGTGATGTTATGGTTTAAACAGCTATATGATTTTGCTTCCTTTTTCAACTGTTTAATCGACGGGCAACCAGTCTCCTCCAGGTTTACTATTGATTTGTTAAGAAACCTTAAAAACTGTTGTTTTTCACCGCCCTTAACGTGAATTTTGTTAAATGGGCGCAACACTCTCATCAACTCCTCACGGAAATTGTTCTAATGTACATGACCCGACCACCATTTCAGCCAATGATAATTAGCCTCCATAAATTTTATCTGTCGTGACATGGATCCTGATATATAGTACCCTCGAGGTGGTTTTATTAGCATCAGTGATAAACGACCGTGATCTGTAACCACGGCAATTTCTTTCGGTATGAATTCGTTATTAACACTCTTGTACGTCCAAGTATGCGTTCATCTTCTATCGGCTGCTGCTGTATACTGAAGCCTGCAGGTTAGAGCTACTACTTTTAACAGCTAAAATCCACAACGACATTCCGATGTTTATCGAATTCTGCATACACCAAACAGTTAACGGTTACGGTGAGCGCTTCATCAAACCCAACTTCCAGCTGAAGGGAGCCGTTTCTAACTAAATTCCAGTGGGTGCTAGCGTTTGCAGACAAGTCAGGTGTTAGGTCAAAGGCCATTAAACAGTAGCCGTTGGGGTAATAACTTCTCGATATATCGTTACCTTCATTCAAAAAATGGATACCCGTATCAGAGAATAAGGTGTAGTACGCTCTTACGTATAAACAATTAGCTGTAAAGTCTGGTTGTAAGGCCTTCGAAGGAATTTGTTGCCCGTCAATATATAATAACATGTAGTTAATATTGCAGTGATGAAAATTGAACGGATTTGAGGGGTAGTCACCGTTGAAGGCTTTATTTGCTACAAAGCCTACGATGCATCGTTTAGGTAACTGACCTAGGAAAACATTATCCAATGATTTTCGCTGTATGCCTGCAGGTATAGTTAACACTTTTACGTCGGTCCTTGTAACAGGGTATTTTGCGGCTGTTGTTTCTAAAGCTTTAGCGTGCGCAATTAGAATAGTTGGATTGATTCGCATACGTCTCACCAGTAAACTAGCGTCTATTATTCGCGTCTTGTAATTTGAAGCGAGTGCCGCCATTAGGCTAAAGGTATCTCTTGATCGTACAAATTTAGCCTTTAACTCAACACCACTTATGAGAAACTTTTCTTGATTAAACAAATCCGAGTGCACGTTACCTGTTTCCCGGTAGCCGCAAGTGCTTGACGTTTCGAGAAACCGTTATTAGCGTTTCCCAGTATTCATCTGTCCAGCTGTATCATTGTGCCATAAGGTACATCCTAGATGTGAACTCTTGGCCTCCTTTTCATAATTTAGCAGCGTTTCGATATATGAACGGTAGGCGTAGGTGTTGTTTGGTTGTGATACCATCTTCTGATTTAAGTAAACCTCCACCTGTGAGAAAAGCGAATGCATCCAATTGTTTACCGGTGCTACAACATCAGCGTCTGTAAGTGCTGAATCATCATGCTTTAGAACTTTAGCTGTAATGTACAGCATGGTCTGGCTTAAATCTATATAATCGTTTCCATTTACGGGGACTACAAATTCTATTGGGGCGTCATCACTCAGAGCTGATAAGGGGTTGTAAAATATCCATTCACCACTCTCGATACTTGTCTGCGTCGATGTTAAAGCGAACAAATCCAATTCGGACTTGACGCATTCACACGATTGTGCATGTAGAAAAGCCATTATCTTGAAAATATATCGTCGTAAGCAGGCTTCTTCTTAACAACAGCTCTCAGTGGAGACATTATTATCGGCCAGACGTACTCTTATAACCCGATTTTCTCGCCGGCTTTACGCTTAAAGTTTCTACCTGCCTCGTGAAATCTTTCTTGAAACGAATCCTTAATAGGTCGATCCTCTATGACGTCACCAAGAATATTAGCACCCGTTCTAAGAGCTTCTTTACCAATAGCCTTTGCGCCAGACTTAAATAACGGTGTTATACTTCTAAATGTACCACCTAACCAGCTCCCTATTCCATGGCCACGTTGATAGGGCGCACCTCTGTAAATAGTTCCGATACCGTTACCGGCCTGATTCATGTAATATTGCTGATAAGGGCAAACCATTATTGTACTTTCTTAAAGTGTAGCTTCAGGCACGACGTTCCAAACTCAAATGGCATTGCTGCACCCGTATCTGTTTTTATATTAATCTCGATGTTTTCAAATTCCCGTGTCATTACCGGTATGTAGTGTGCAGGCGAAAAAACCACATCTTTATGACCCCCGTAAGCATAGTTTTCTGAAGTAAGATTTATTATACGCATAAGCGGAGATATCACCCACAATTTGTGGTTCAACGATGTCGCAATAAAGAAACATCTGAGTTGGTAATCCTATCCATATACTAGCGGGGTGAGGGGGTATTGGTTCCATGGCTATGTTCTGATACGGTCAATAACCCAATTGTAAGGCTAGACGTTGTGAGAATCCGAATAGCGAGAGCTGAGTTTTTAATTTCGTAGTAACGCGCTTAGTTAGATTATGATATTCGATTGTTAACAGTTTACTTATTAGTCATAAAAAAGAACATCTATTATTTGCTTTAAGAGCAAAATCTACGTCTAATAAGTGGAAAAAGTATAAAATTATGTAAAAACCTAAAATTTACAACGTAACCAAACTTAAATCTAAAATGAAATTAATTTATATTTAAAAATGTTTTAACACTTAAAATGTTATGTTTAAGGTTTGTACTTCTTGTCTTTATTGTTCTCACTAATTATTTGCAATGCATAATGTTATATAGTCTTGCATTGAAAAAGTCTCATCGTCTAACACTCTTTTGAAATTTTTCACTATAAAATGTACGGCACTATAAATGTCTGTATGCCATAATGTTCTAAATGTTTTTCTTATTGTGAATCTTGTATTATAAATTTTTGTCACTAACTCGCTTCCAAAAATATGTGCGAAAAATGTCTATACTGTCCATATTATAACCCTTTTACCAAATTTTTGTATTTCCTGCATTCAAAAACTAAACATACACTATCCCTAACATAATCCTAACTATATAGTCCATGTTTAAACACCTGTAAAGTGTTCACTTGCCAAACTACCCTTGTAAAATTGAATTTTATTGCAATAATTGCAATACTAAAATGACTTTACGAAAATGGTTATATTTAACATTCTTGACAATTTTGTTAGCAGCAAATTGCTTTTTATGATGAAACCAAACTAAGCAAATGATATTCAGACTAATTTATATCAAACAAATTTATTTTAAACACATCGTGAACCAGATTTATATAAAATAGTGTCTTGCACATGTATCGAGCTAGAAATCACCCCTTTTTATGACCCAAATGTCATGTAAGCTGTCCGATACTTCTATTACCTCTTTCTGAACATCTCAATATATATATATATATATATATATATATATCTTCAGCCCTGGTCAATCCATGCTTGTTAGTGATGTTTTGTGTTATTGTTGGTGTAAAAAAAAAGAAAAAAAATATTTAGGTTTATCACTGAAGAATGTGTTAATTGGTTCAGGTGTGCTTGTTGTTTGGTGGGGTGTAGCGTGCTTACTGTGGTTAAACAATTTCGTTGTCCGGTATCATGCTAGGTCGTCATCGAATAGACGGGGGGATGCGGAGGGCATATGGGATGTTATCTAGGGATTCTGCTATCTCCTCTGGGAGGTCGTCAAGGAGTTGTGTAGGATCGCAGATGTTTGAATTTTTTGGTCTTCTTCGTAATTAAAACGGTAGTTGCGGTATATTTGCGTGTTGTGTTGTGAGGTCACTAGGGTACCTGAAGCGTCTAAAAATTCGGCGTTCACAGGAGGCGATAGAGTAAATGTGATTGGGGTCTATGGGTTATATGGGTGCTGGGGAATCCATAACAGGGTGGATGTATGTTTTGTAGGTGTGTTGAAGTGTTTTAGGGTTGCAACCTCTGATTCTACCCCGGAGGGCGACCAGTAGGTTTGCGCGGTTTCTAATCCTATTGAGTGTTCTTTTTACACCGGGGAGCCAATTGAGGGTTCTAGTGAAGAGGATTCCTAGGTAGGTGACTACATCTTGGAGTGAGTCTTTCTTGGTTTAGGGCGAGGGAAACATTTCTGGAGGCAAGCTTTGAGAACTTGTCTTCGGTGTACTTAGGATGTCGGAAGAGGATTTTTTGGGCTTTGTAGCGATTGACGGAGACTCTCCACCGGTTCGCCCAGTTGTAAATGTTCCGTAGGGGTTTGGATATGAGACGGGAGGCCGTTTCGCTATTCCGATTAACCGTACAGTTCAGTCGAATGTCTTTAACGTAATAATTATTCACTCCGTACGTACTCCTAACTTTATATGAAAATGTAAACTTTCACCATTAACACTCATAATAAAATACTTATCTTTTTTGGGATTTTTAATGGTGTATTTAAATTATACAATCTAAACGTTTCGATAACACTTACAGTTATCTTCGTCAGTAGTAATATTTGTAAGAATTGTTAAAGATGTTGTAAACAATTTTGTTAAAGTTGAAAAATTAAAACATAAACATCAGCCTGCTATTAATACAATAGTTTGAGAAACGTAAAAAGCCAACTCTAAAAATTAAATTTCAAATTTTAGTAAAGAATAACTAGAGGTTATTAAAAATTAAATATTGTTAAACTGCCTTAAAGATGACAAACCAGAACACTCTCTACTATACTGTATACTATATACAAATATTTTCGTATAGAAGTTTACATAATTCTTTACAATCACTACTTATCCACTACAGAAGAATCCAAAATACTTCAAAATAATCGAAATGTGTTATTTGTAAAATCAAACTAAATTTGTTTTAAGAATAACTCCATTCTAAAGATTTGTGTAAGCAAATACATTTGTAGTAATTTCTTGAATACGAAAAGAATTCAAAAGAACCACTTATGAAAGAAAACGAAAATATCGTTATAGACCATCAAAAGTTGATAAGACAGGTGTAAAAGCGTACAATAAACAACTTTTTTTAAATCGATATTAAAATCGTCATTAAAATACATTATAATAGACTGTGAAGTGACTCACTATCTATTGATTTTTAAAGAATGAATTTACTTGCGGATGAAAACGTTGTTTGTGTTAAACACTCGTTGCAGAAAAAATATATTTTTCTCCAACCACCTAAATAAGACATTATAATGTGACAGTACTTTGTACCAAAAGTGGCTGACTTCGGGATCCTTCGATGTCTCCATGGTAATCGTACAAAAAGTAATTTGACTTGGACCAAACATCACCATCGTATGGCTGAAGTTCATGGGGTGTCATTATTTCGATAAATACATTTTTATAGAAACAATTGTGTATCGCCGATGAACTAGCAACGCTACGATTCTACGCTGACATTTGATGTCAATTGCAGATTTTTGTGGGTTTCACAATTCCACTTCATCAAGAATTGTCACCAGAGTATCGGAAGCAATTGTACGGTTAAGGCCAGAGTTTATTAAGATGTTTTAGGTGCCATTGATTGCACTTATGTAAAAATATAATCGCCTGGAGGTCAAGATGCTGAAGTATTTAGTAACAGGAAAGGTTATTTTTCTATTAATGTTCAAGCGATATTAAATTCTAATTTGGAAATCATGACGAGCTGGCTCGGTTATACACATGATTCCGCCATTTTCAATAATAGTAGGTGTAGTGAATTTCTTGTATAAATAAAATATCAAGTAGTTTAGCTGCCATACTCACTGTAATCAGTAGAGCAATAATAGTTTAATAGATTGCAATTTATGAAACTATTAGCAAATTATTGAGCATGGATAAATATCTATGTCCAAAAAGGTTTGAGGGTGATCTATCTTTCACTTCCGATTTGTCAACTCAATTGACGCACTGGAAAAAGATGTTTCAAAACTTCTTAGACGCAACATTTGTAAGTTCTAGTCGTGTGGATACAATTGTTCCAGATTTTTCTGAAGAAACTAAATTTCAATTGCTAGTAAACCATATTTGTCGGCAAACGTTTATAACCACATAAAGGACGTCTACAATACCGCAATTTCAAGACTTGATATTATCTTCATCAGACCTCCCAATATATGTCACACATGGACTAGCTAAAACAATACAGCAGCATGGAGAAAACATAGACCAATTTCTACAAGCTTTAAAACTGTTGGCGAAGGATTGTTGTTTTAAAGGTACAAGTGCTGTACAAAATGAGAATGATTCCGTTCGAGACGAATTTATATCAGATTTAACTTCAAACGCCATTCGCCAAAGGTTATTGGAGAATAATGACTTAGCCTTAATCGACGCATATAAACAAGTAAGATCTGGAGCAATGGCACAAGTAAATAGCGAAAATTTTCATTCAGTTACGAACATAAACGCATTCTCTTCTACTCGCAAAGCTAATTATTATTTCTGTGGTAGCAAGCGCCATGTACGTAAGTACTGTCCAGCCTTTAATACTACTTGCATGTCTTGTGGAAAAAAAGGTCATTTTGCCAAAGTTTGTCAAAGCAAGTTTCCCGGAGCCGCAGCAACCTTAGTAACGGAAGATGCAGAAAACAGAAATGATGGACAAACTCTATCGTGCATAATCTCCGCAGCTAATCTGAATAAAACTATGGTTACGGTTTTAATAAGTGGATACAAAACTCGAGCGCTAGTAGATACGGGGAGCACTGCTTCATTTATTGCTTATTAAACTATACAAACTGGAAAAGAAATGGTGTTTTCAAGAAATAACCATGGCTAGTAATCAACACGTATCTCAAGTAGAAGGAATTTGTTCTGTAGATATTGAAATTCAAGGTAACAAATCTTAAGCTCAATTAATCATGCAGAGCAATCCCTGTGCTTATGTTATTCCTGGTCATGACTTGTTCAGAACTCATTCTTTAGTCGAAGAACACTGTGGAGGATCAAAGCCCCCAATTGAGGTATGTGCATTTAATGCTGCTCTTATTGAACCGTAACATTTATTCTCCAATGTAAGTGTAAACTTCAAACCAATAGCTATAAAATCCAGATAATATACAAAAGACGATTTAGAATACATTCAATTAAAAATTATTAGAAATTTTATTAAATACATAAATAAAAGGTTTACTTCGAGTAGGGTTCGAACCTACGGCGTGTACTTTGCTAGAGTACCGCGCTAACCATCTGCGCCATCGAGATTCAAGCCTCAATCGGTGCAACCTTTGTCTTTATGTATGTAGAACCGATGTTAATTCTAAATATAATGAGATTACAATCAAAGTACTTATTTTAATGGAATGTGAGCCTGCAATATCGCAAGGATTCACACACACACACACACGCACGCACGCACGCACCCACACGCACGCACGCACGCACGCCCGCCATCCGCGGTACATTTATATATATATATATATATGTATATGTATATATATATATATATATATATATATATATATATATATATATATATATATATATATATATATATATATATTCGCGCTGTGCTTCACAAGAAATTGAATCAAAGTTACAAGTACAATAGTCCAATAAATAACACGGATATCGAGTAAATGCCAGATCTATAACGATGCAAGTGCAAGTGTGAAATATTTTTTATTTTTTCGCTATTAATTAATCACTAATGGCTCTTACTAAGAAAAACAGGTACGGTTGTAAAATTTTTGGCCGGGTACAATCTACATGATGTAAAATTTCTATTATGCATAAAATTGTTAGTGTTTCAGGTCTGTCTCAGGTCCTTAATCCTACACGACACCCGACAATCCGACGCCACCTTGATGCCGTGAACGTGATATTTTGCGGAACTAAGGAATTTTGATATAAATCGTTGCCTTTCATGAGCTTTTTGCTTTGGCCACACTTGCGAAGAACTATCTATCCTAACAATGAAAGTTTTATTTTATTCTTAATTAGCAAGATGCAAATGCGGGTCCTTTACGGGCCCTTATGGGCTGGAGCCCGTGTTCCGCGGAATACGCGGAACACTGGTAGCTACGGAACTACTCCCATATATATATATATATATATATATATATATATATATATATTTGAATTGATACGTAATTCAAAATCTTCTGTATCTGCAGGTTGTTGCTATAAGAAACATTAGAAGTACGATATTTGTTTACATCCTGGCCTAAGTCAAAAACGGCTTTTTGAAATTGTATGATATTTACCATAGAGATGTATGCCAGTCAGTCGTGTTAGAGCTAAAACGTTCTTGAGAAACATTAATATAATAAAACGGCATCATAAACAAACCCTCACCTGTATGCCAACATTATCTATATCAATACATACTAAATTTGATTCAAATGGTACACCACCTCCTAAAACAAGAAACTTTTAACGGAACAGTAAAATAATGTGCTTAAAACACACCTGTTCTTTCCTTTTCCCTGCGATAGCTTTCCGTAGGACCATTTTTTTATTGTTATAAATTTTTTTAGGGATCTAGTCTTTTGTCTTGGCTACAATCTTTTGTCGAGAATGTCGATGTTCTCCCTGGCTTTATTTTTTTCGTCCATACTTACACCGTCCGTTCTTTTATTTTCAATAATAGTTTTATATTTATGAATAACGTTTAACAGCATCTGTTTTTCCTTATTAGAAAAGTTCAGAGTTCTGTTTGGTCTTTACAGTGTCCTAAAATAAAAATAATCTTATTACAATTATTTTGTTCGCCATTTTATGTATATATTAATTCGTGTTTTCCATTTATTTAACAACGCAATAAAGAATTAATTTAATATAGACAGAAATTCCAAGACGAATAAAAGTGAGTAAGATTAGGTCGCGTAAAATTGCTGATAGTGCTGCGTTGTCATTCCTCAATTCTTAAGGTAGTCTTAACTAAGAACGCTACTAAACGCAACGGTGCAAATTGTTTATGTAAACCTTAAAGTTGAGTATTACTTGGATATTAATTTATTATCGGTGCAAACGAAATTTTTATTGTATTAGCATGATAATGTTACTACCTAATTACGACACGGCGACGCCACTATAGTTATTTGTCACAGATGACAGTTACTAATCAAAGTGTTATTGTAAAGTTTTAGGTCCTTGCATTGAAACTATTGCAACTGATTATTATTAAAATAACTAATGGACAAGTGTATAATTCATAAAAAAAAATAATGTACACATGACAAGTACATACTTAAATCCACCCATGTTACGTAGGATACACAAAAAGTGTATCCTGATTAATGGTTTGTACCTAAACTTTGTAGAATTGCATGATTATATACGTTGGCCTTCTTTTAATGGCGTTAAAAGAGAATCCAAAAAGATTACTCGTGAGTTTTATTTAATTACTGATAAATAAGCGTTGGGCTCCAAATAATTTATTTGTTCGTGAGGACCTCTGAAATGACAATGTAATTCGGAAACTGATTAAAATGGTTCAAGTATTTTCCTTTCAGTAGTTGATAGTCCTTGGGGCGACGTTAACAATAATAAAATGATTCAAAAGTAATTTTTAACCTGCATTATACAATAATACAGTTCATCGATTCAATGTTCACAAATAATTCAATAGGTAGTAATTGAAATAATAATTACGCTCAAAACTCTATTTACGAAATAGGATTGTTATCAGCTCTTTGGGCATTCACAAATAAATCTAAATACACGCCCTATTTAGAAAAGCTGAATAGAGAATGACATATGTGATGAGTGTATTCAATTACCTATTAGAGCAATGATGAAGTAATCATATTGATTATATTTAAAAGTATATTCTTATATTTATCGTATCTTACCTTAATATTCTTTATAAAGCATATGCACTGCAATTATGCCAAATACTAACCATGCCGGATGTATATTAATACTTGATGTCAAATGGACGGTAATATGATGGGCCATTTGATTTAAGAGAACTTGTCCTCTTACCGTAACTAATTTCTCTTTGTTTTTACTTAAGTTGAGTTATGTTTCTAATGCGCCCACAATAATTTGTTGAAAGATTTAAACTCTACAGCAACATAAGTGAGCGACTATTGAGCGAAAATACGAAATAGTTTTCTGGAATGGAGTGCAAATGTTCAGAATTCAATAGGTTAATAAGATAGTTTGTATCTTTGGCTATATTTCACCAACTTTCAACAAACTTTGTTGAAATTTTGTATAACGCTTTGAACTAAAATTGTTCCTACTATTCATTTTCAATATACAACTTAAAGGTTTTTTTGGATACCTATCTTCCGGTCTTTAATTTTCACCATGTTTAAGAAATAACGTTTTTCTACAGAAAATTGTTTGCCATATAGTATGAATAGTTATTGTTTTGTAATAAGTCAAAAGTGTAAAACACATTTTATACGTACATGTAAACTACCTTTGCGATCGGTGAATTAAATTTCTGATTTAACAAAAAAAATTGTATACCGTTTCCTTTTGAAGAATGCTATCACTTGTAAGTGAAACAGACGCGCCGTGCTGACAATTGTTGTTTGTTAAAATACAAATAGTTTTACTCGGTTTCTGAATGAGTGCATATGTTACCGTTATTTGGAGAAATATATTAGTATGCACAATCTATATATATATATATATATATATATATATATATATATATATATATATATATATATATATATATACATACATATACATACAGGAACCGCCATAAAGTTGACATATGAAATTTTATTATTGAAATTTCTGAAAAACTTTATAGGCGGTTCGTTTCTGCAATCTGACAACGAAAAAATCCATTGTGACATTTGTCACGTGAGCATAGATTTGGCGGGAATTTTGAAAAATGTTAACTATAATGCCGAAAAATGGGTCAAATTGACAAGATATCGAAAAATTGTATTAAGAAGATGTATTTAGAACGAAACAAAGACCCCATATACCAATTTTCAACCAAATCAGAAAAAAAAAATACCATTTATACCCCTCTGCTTTTATTACGAAACATAAAATCTTGTTTTATCAGGAAATAGTTTTAATAACATAAATTACATAATTTATGTATCTTAAACTATGAGGTGCACTTTAAAGAGCAATAATTTTCATCCTTATAAACCGAAATATTTTATTTTTCCAAACCCAACTTATTAAATTCAAAAATATCGCTAATTTCCAACGTACTAACCAATATTAAATTTAATAAGGATAAATAATGTGTTGTTCAGTTTTAATTACAAATATTACTTCGTTTACATTTTATTTACCTGTTAAAAATATTAGAACAGTTCATGCGCTTCAATATATAGGGCATGAACACAACCAGTGACGAGGCTAAATCGTATTTTTAAAATTTTCCTCTCACAAATTGCCTATTTTACAAATATTTGATTAATTTTGACCTAAAATTATGTAATTTATTAAAACTATTTCCAGGTAAAACACGATTTTATGATGTTTCGTAATAAAAGCAGAGGGGTATATGGGGTCTTTGTTGCATGCAAAATACATTTTCTTAATACAATTTTTCGATATCTTGTCAATTTGACCCACCACAGTTAACATTTTTCAAAATTCCCGCCAAATCTATTGTCACGTGACAAATGGATTTTTTGGTTGTCAGACATGCAGAAACGAACCAATAAGTTTTCAGAAATTTCAATAATAAAATTTTCCCATTGTCCAACTTTAGTGTTTATATAATATATAATATATATATATATATATAATTATATATATATATATATATATACAGGTGAATCTTATCTAATCCGCCAAAATTTATTAAAGGCATTTGTCTAGATTAACATCTATTCAGAATTCTAAGCAAAAAGTTGCATATGTACATGGGTCCGGAAATGACTTCGTTTCGCGAGATACAGGGTGTGCAAGAGTTGAAAAAAATCGCGTTTTGACTTCAATATACATTTCGGACTGGTTTCGAAACAGATTTTCATAAATTTCGTATAACGGCTGTGTTTTTAGGGATAAAAATTCAAATTTGTGGTCCATTTGGTTGGGATTTTATAGGGTGCAATAAACATTTCCCTTTAAATACAATTTAGTTTGACATGTATGCCATTTGGACTAAAAATGATTCTCCTAATCTGTTCTTCTAAAAATGGATATTTCTCCAGTGATGTCGCTAATTGCACACCTTCCTCTCGTAGAAAAACTGGTTTTATAAATTTCACATCATCGTAGTGCTAACTTTTCGGAGGTGCATAGTTCTGACAGGTTCTACAAATTATGGGCAATTTAACTTGTTCTAAGTAACTTACTTGTTTACGATTATGTACTTATCTGTCTCTTTCCGTTCATTGATAATAAGAATTTTAATAAAAATCCATAATTAAATACGATAGAATGCCTAGACATACAACATGTATACTTTTAATATTAATTTTCTTTTTTAATGTCTTTTCTCGGAAAGGGTTGCTCCTAGCGACTTCACTAAGATATACCTTTTGTAGCAGAAAAGACAGGAGAATCGATTTTTAGTCCAAAATGGCATACAGTGTAGCACAAAAGTTGCAATGATTTAAAGTGGTCGAAATGGTTGCGCTACTAGAAACCACAACTAAATGGACCACAAATTTGAATTTGTCATCCCAAAAACCCCGTATACGAAATTTCATGAAACTATTTCGAAACAGTCGAAAGATATTGAAGAAAACGCAATTTTTTTTTCAACTTTGACACCCTGTATCTCGAAACGAAGCACTTCCGGACCCATGTACATATGAGCTTTTTGCTTAGAATGATGAGTTCTAGTACTTTAATTTTGGGATTAGATAAGATTCATCTATATATACATATATATATATATATATATATATATATATATATATATATATATATATATATATATATATATACACATAAATCTGGTGTCACGATGTTCGTTTACGCTAATCTCGGAAACGCTGAAAACATTTAGATGAAATTTTGTAAAGGTGTATTGTTTGGTCAAACTTAAAAAGGTAGGTTAGTTTTTATCTTGATAAGTGACGGTCAATATTTTTATTGCAAATTTAAAAATTTTTTAGGAAATGGAGGGAGAGGAGAGGAGAGGGAGAAGGAGAGGAGATGGAGAGGAGAAGAGGAGAGAAGAGGAGAGAGAGAGGGAGAGGAGATGCGCGCGCGGACGGGACAGGATGGAGTAAGAGAGGAGAGGAGAGGAAGAGCAAAAATGTGTTTTAAATTTGAGCGCAGTAAAGCGCGCCGTGTGCTGTTAGTAACAAATAAAGATAATAAAGATACAACGCAAACCATCTTGGACGAATTTTTATTAGTGGTTGTGAAATAAAAAGACAGTCTTTCACTCTATAAAAAATGTTTCAGTTTACCATTTGTAATCAAACAACCTTCTACTTTCCTTGCTGTTACAGCTCCTGAAATATTGACCATCTATGATTGAAAATTTCCCACCAGTCACTAGTCAAATTTGCATCTAGAGCTTCCTCTCGTTATAAATAGCAAACTGGTTTCTATAATACTTTTCAGCCAATCGTACTTCCTTAGTGCTAATCTCATACATCTTGCCATCAGTTCCAAAATGGCCCTACAAATGTTTCTGGTGTCAACTTCTACCCCTGTCGACATCCGGAATCCGTATTTTTACAGGATCTGGTATTTTGCATTTTTTTTCCTAGTACGGAAGGCACTTAGGCATTTTCCCTTTTCTTTTTAATAATGCTGATTTGTTCTGAAATTATATTTTTCGGCGAAATATCTTCCATATTGAAGACAGCGTGGTGGATGACGCCATGAGGTCAAAATGGCGTGCATGATAATCAAATTTTGTTATCTTGAAGAAAAGCTTAAGTTGGAGATACGTTTTGTTTTTGTGTGCTTAAATATGGAAAGAGGCGTTGCTTGTAGTTACGTAAGTTACGCGCGCTCATCTGTTCTGGTTGCGCTAGTTCGAGCATACATTACGTTTGCCTTTACATTATTGAACAGAGCTGGAAATTAGCTTACGTTACCTGGTGTTTTTCCTTATCGTATCGTTAAGAAATGAAGTTCTCGACCGCAATTTTATTTTGAGAGTATAGCACCTAAATTAAATGAATTGATATATGAACAAAAATCGGTACGAAAATTCCTTAACACAAGGGAGGGTTTTCCCTATTAGATGTAATAAGTTAATACAAAAATGTAATTACAAGCAGTTGCATACCTTATGCAGGAAGGTCAACCCAAGATACATATATGTTGCACGGTAGACTGAACGGAAATGAACTCAGGTTCGCCTTGAGCATAAAACAAAATTGATGTGGCTAAATATTTATTATAGACGATGAAAATGTCGACTTATCCACCGAAATATTAAAAGAAAAAAGATGCCTAAATATACCCAAGTAATGTAAATATATTTGCAAACAATAGCACAAATTCAAAAACCTCTATTAAGGTAACGATTGGCTAAAAAATGGGACGTTACAACACGTTACAACGTAAATAATATATTTACAATAGATTTTAAAATTAATGTAAACAATTAAATTTAGATTTTAATCGGACGTCACAAATCATTCCACTGGTCACTTGGACGTGTGCGACTAAATGCCTGTTAATAAAACTTTTTGAATTTTATTTTGTACGATATTTAATATTTTCGACTAGGTAAAAATTGGAGGGAAGTTTTTAAAGTCTCCACAGGGTTGTTGATTTATATTTCCTCGATAATTATGACAAGCAAAAATTAATTATCGCCGTTCCATCCGTTTTTGGTAATTATGACTGTAGTACGGAAATAAATCTAAGTAGTATCGCAACTTTACCATAACGTAACACGATCATATTTTATTTTAAATTTTCTTAAAATTTTGTTTTAGTGTCGTGAATATACGCTTCAAGCATATTTCTCAGATCATCAATGTTGGTTGTTTTTAGTTTGTAAAGTTCAGCTCTTTACAGCGCACTAGTGACTCCAAATGTTAAAATAAACTATGCATATGTAATATAAAAGAAAAATTTAAAATCTAATTACTTACACTAAAAACTTACCTAGTATACATTTTTAGCCTTTTGCTTCTTTTATAAATTGTAAGATCTGTTCTTTTTCCAAACCACCGGATTTGTTCAGAGTATATCCTTCATTTCTTCTTTTTAAACAAGCACGTGTTTTAGAATATTCACTAATATTTATTTTTGTTTTGTTTAATTCTGAAAGTACTTTTTAACATATTCTAGTGACACCACAAGATTTATATTTCCTGGATAATTTTGACAAGTACGTTAGAATTGCATTTTCCGAAAAAGAATTAACGCTTTTTGTATTTCGCCATTCTATAAATTGTTGGTGATTACCTCCGTAGTGAGTGAAGTAAATCTCAGTAGTATAGTTACCCCACTTTTGGACCACTTTACAATGTTGTCATTCATATTTTGCGGTGCTGTAAGGTCAAAGGTCATTGACCTCTAGTGGTATCTATCATATTACAATTCTCATAATTCTAAAATAGAACCAATTCCTGAAAACCCCAATGTTCATTGCTCTTTGCATATAGGTTAAAAACGGAGATTATTGTACTTTGGATGTGAATTTCAACGACGGCCAACACTCTACTCAGTGGACGACTTTTACCTAACTGCTACAAGTTAATAGGAAACCGCCACTTATTCTTAGAAAACAATCACTTATTTCTGAGAAACGGATTCCTGTTTTTCAATTGTTATGCGCGGATTCCTTAAAACATTGTATCGGTTTCCTAAAAACCGGTACCCGTTTCGCAAAGGTGATAAAAGTTTTCAAAAAACTGGTACTCGTTTCCCAAAAACAGCTCAAAACAGGTCAAAAACTGGAATCCGTTTCGCAGAAACGAGTTTTTGTTTTCTAGAAACAGGTGACGGTCGTTGAAACGCACATTAATGAAAGCATAGTACTCACTGTTTGTTATATATGAAAAGATTAATGAAATTTGTGGTTTTTAGATTTATAAGACAACCCTAGAAGTTAATAAATTTGGTAACACCACAAAACATGACAACATCGTATGACCTTGATATATGGCAACACTGTAAAATGGTTCAGAAGTCGGGTATCTATACTAGTAAACTCATAATAATTATATTACGTTTCACGCATCGGTATTAAATATTACGCTTTACACATTGAGATCTTTCACGAACACGAGCAGAAAAAAAGTTTTACGAAAGTCAGAGGCGAAATATAGAGAACGGTTCACTCTGAAACAATACATGCCACTGAAGCTCATAAAGCGTGGTATACAGCTGAGGACAAGGTGCTATTCGGAAATGTATATGTTTACGACATAAATGTGTACTGTCAAAGATGATGAAAAGTTTACTAGTACTTTGGGAGAACGTGTTGTAAATAAATTAACGTCAAAGATTTCAAATACACATGATGGTTTTTGTTTGATTCTTCACATCAGTTTATCGAATAGATAACTGTGGGTTTCCTAATGTAGGTGGCACAGTTTCAAGGAAAACTGATTTGGGGAGAATTCCAAGAGGCAATAAAAGTGGAACATTAACTGTGTGATGACAGGACGTGAAAAATTTTATTGCATTGTCTGTCATAAGTATGAAGAAACGTCTGTAACCCGGAAAATAAATGGCGGCAAACGGCCAATATTTCCTATCCTGTGTCAAGTGTTCTACAACCGCTTCAATGGGGGGAGTAGATCGATATAATCTAATGACAATCAAAAGTCCGAGATGTATTGGAAAAAGGTGTATTACAAAGTTATAATGTCGGTGTTGCTGCAAATTAAACCTTTTTAGGGTATGTTATAGAAACCGTAGTTTAAGTCAGATAAAGACTGAACGGCAATGTAGTGTAGGCGATGGTACAAGTAGGGTGTGCTTCGCTGCATTGTAATGTTATTTTTAAATATATACAATAATATACAATTCTATTTACTAATCACAATTACAATAAATAAGTACAGTCCACATTACGTAACAGTCGATTTACAATTCTTATATTCTGTTTAGTGAGATAATTCCTAGAAACAATGAGACATCATTTTGGCTCAATTCTTATCAATACCGGTCCACAAGGACTGGCTACTGTGATAAGTAATGTAATTTACCCATAATTGAGAAGTCCAATCGCAAGGTACAATAGAAAAAAGACAAACGCATAAAATTAGTGCGCAAAATGTGTGAATTCCCATTTGTAGTGATTGCTTTACATCACAGCATGCATAAAAAACATTTGATACTTGTAAAATGTAAACTTTCAGGATTATCACACATAATTAAAATACTTATCTTTTGGTATTTATTATCTTTTATATAAGCTTAAACGCCTGGATAACAATTATTAGCTTCAAAATTAGTTGAGGTGTCAAAATAAATTTATGAAATATGAAAACGCAGATATAATCTTGCAATTAATATAGCGGCTTGATAAATGTAATTAAAAGCCAACTACGGAATCTATTTATATTTTAGAAAAGAATAGCTAGATCATTAATAGATTATATATTATTAAACTCCCAAATGATCATAAATCTGAATATCCCGTAACGGACAAAGACTAGCAATGATAAATGTTATAATCAAAGAAAAATTTAACATTAATCAAGTTGTGATGCAAGTGTAAAGTTGTGAAAAACTTTAATTTGAAATTTCGTAATTGTTAATTGTATCTAATTGGGCTTGTGAAAAAATTTTTTTTGTAATAAATGGAATGATCATATATACGTTTTATAACAAAACTATTTTTAGTTTTTTTTTCGCTCTAATTAAAAAGTTATATTAAATTAAAAACACATCTTTGAACCCAGTACCGGAAACACGCCGATAGTTCCCGAACAAACCAGAGCGTGTGTGATGTCACAATGTTTATTTTTACTTATCATAGCATACAGCTGATACAGTGTTTTGACTTTTAATCGTTAAATCTTGTTATTATCGTCAATATATTGATAAATATATCAAAAATATCAAACCTTAAAAGTTATCGTGCTTCCCTCGTACCATTATGTACGAATACTACAAAAACAACTCCCCAAAAAATGTTTTTAAATGTCAAAATAAATGGTTTCAAGCAGTGCGACGACATAATCCGAAAACAACATCAAATTTTTGTTGTTGTGTAGATCATTTTTATGTAAGTATATAATAATAATGTAGTAATTAATAATTATTTATGTAAACGTATAAATTAAATAAATAAATTTTTTTAAATAAATTCCAGATTCTTAGCTTTTAAAAATCATAGCATCAAAAGAATTTCTATGAATAATTTAAAACGATTAAATAACAAATGTGTACACGGTTATTGAATGGTTTCGGTTTAATTTAGTATTTTATGTTTTAATTACACGCTAGGTTATGTACTATCCGAAATTGAAATTTTAAAAGTATATAATAATGGTGGTTCTTCCGTTGTTATAATGCCATTTAAATAATTCTCATGATTTGATGTTTTTTAGCTGAAACAAGACATGGAGAATTATATTTACTATACTACAATGGGAAGTAGAACAAAAATTAAGTTGATGTAGTACCGCATAAGTTTAGTTGTCAACCTAACCGTTAACTTGATCACATATGACTAAACAAATGTAACTATTATAAATAATTTTTTTGCACTAAATTTCGGATATTCTTAGTCAATTTACATGTAGAAACCGTTGACACTGTACTATTGAGAATTAATTTAACATTCTGACGTCACAACCATGACGACCAAGCGTGGCGCGTTTATAGTCGCGTGATCCTTTTTCAAATTTTATCAATTTTAAATTGTTTATAAGTCAAAAAAAACTCTTTTTAAGAGTTTTTTGCATCGACTATTAATATAATTTATGGTAAAATTTTAATAGATATTTATGTATTAAGGGCATAATCAGAAGATTATGGCTCGTGGGAATGTTAAAAGCCGTCGTCACAGTGGTGTTTATATTCTAAATTGAAAAAGACGTTCAAGTTGAAGGAAGATGTTGATATATCTCGTTTTTCCATGCTCACAGAATTCATGAAGAATAATTCTGTAGGTGATCAAGCTAAAAAGTCCTATGTATTGCAACGGCATCAAATTGAAGAATTCATGTTGAAGGCGCCTGATCATACGTACTTGTTAGTTAAGGTATAACGATTTTAGTTTTTTTTTCAAATTCTCATTATAAAAATTATTGTTTTATAGGTTGTCACAGCCTTTGGTATTTTTGGAGCATGTCGTCGCGAAGAACTGCACGATTTGGCTGTACAGGACGTAACAACTGAGGGATCAGTGCTATTAGTGAAGATCAAAAAAACCAAAACTTATACTTCGAGGCAATTTACAATTGTACCAAGCGATGGATTGGTTGATTACGTCTCTTTGTACCGAAAATATGCAGCATTACGACCGGAACATACTAAAATTGACAGCTTGTTTTTGTCGTATCAGAATGGCAAATGTAGTGCTCAGACTGTTGGGAAAAACATCTTAGGCAAAATGCCGAGGATAATACCAGAGTTCCTCAATCTACCGGATGCCCATAAGTACACAGGGAACTGCTTTCGCAGGAGTGCGGCGACGATCTTTGCAGAAAGCGGCGGTGATACAAGGGCACTGAAGCAGCTTGGTGGATGGCGATCGGATAAAGTAGCCGAATCATATGTAGAGAATTCTCTGCAAAATAAAATTACAATTGCTCAGAACATTACTGGTACAGCAGCTATAAGTATACCACAGAACGGCGAAGGAACTGTCAGCTTTGGTGTTGGCTCTTCTGGAGTTACAATTTCAAATCCATCCAACTGTATTTTCAATTTCTATAAAGAATAAGTTTTATTACTATTATTTTTATTAATAAAGGTTGTATAGTAAGGTTGTTGTTTCAGTAATTCTTTCAACTTACGTGACATATCATGTCATGTGTTTGCTGTCAATCATGCTGCTTAGGAACAATGACATTTCCGTGCCATAAAGACCACATTACGCCCGCATTTGGGGGCATATAAAGAACATTATGGTGGCAAAATAAAATAAAATACATAATTGTAAATGAATTTGTTAGTTAATTTTATAAAAGTACATGAAAAGTTCTAATCGATTTATTTCGAAAACGGTGCGCCGTAGCGACTTCAGACAAGAGTATCAGTCTTTTATAAAAAAATCGAAATTTTTTAAACTTTATGTTAAAATTGCGAAATTTTGAAAAACAAAAAATTTATGAATAACAATGTCCAATGCCCCGCCCAAACGAGCCGCTTTACGTTAAATCGACATAATATCAGCTCTAGAATCTGCAGTTTTCTTTTGTGAAAAGAGTTTGTGGACACTCTGTATAAAAGATAAATAAAAATACACGATTGCAAACCCAAAAGATAAGTATTGTCATTAATTGATACTTGTGTTTAGTTGGGATTATGTGATATATTATCCCATGTATTTTTTTTTAATAGTTTGTAAAATAAAATTTTGGTAGTAGTTCTAGTATGGTTAACCATAAAAATATGTTAAATTCTAAAATAAATAAATAAGTATTGAAAGAGTTGAAATTGCCATGAATCTATTAGTGTAACAGTCATTGTTACGATAATTGGTAGTGGTCGGGTTAACAAGATTTAATTTTCCTGGATACTTACAGTGTTGGTTTACGTTTTGTTCTTGTGCGCGTTTCAATATATAACTGCTCTTTTCATATATTGAATCAAGCTTTCGTGTGCGTATGCATTTTTATGTTTATGCGGGTTTACGCTAATGTTTTTCTTGTAGCAGCGTATTCGCTTGTGTACTCTGTACAATACATTTAATGTATTTATTCGTAACAAATTTGCGTTTGATTGATAATGTAATTAAATTAACAACGTGCATACCAGATTTTAATGTATATATGCGGAAGTTTGCTAACATTTCTAACTTAAAGTATAGTAACACCTTGAAATCGTTTTACAGTTGAAAATATCAAACTTTTAGGTCTAGTAGTCGTCAACTTGAAAGTTTGAAATGTAAAAGCAGTGTAAATAAATAACAGAAAGGTAAAACTTTAAGACTTCTACATGTTTCTCTGCTTGCTTATGTACCAAGTTAAGCGAGGCCTGAATATTCTATGTACTACCATATCTCTTATGTTGCTTAAATCTTTTACTGTTTTCTTCTCTTACACTACTGTTTTCATGATCTTGTAACGAAAGGACCCACTTACAAATGCATACGACGATGTATTAGAATTTGACTCAATTTCATTGAGTAAACGAGCCAAAAAAATTCTGTTTTTCATTTCTAAACTTTTCTCCGTTAATGCTTTTTAGAAAATCAACAGGCTACTACCTACTGCAAATGTATTTTGTAAAAGAAAACGTGTTTGGGTTGAGAATCTGTTAGGACTCGTAAGTTTGCTATTCATTGATACAATATGTTAACATTAAGGTGTTGTATAATGTTCAATTTATCCTTTTATATCAGCAATAAAGCATCCCGTGTTAATCAAGTCTCAGGATCCGCATTACATCAGAGTGGGCAGAGAGAATTTGGTAAAACGAATTAAGACAAAAATTTGATTTACTCATTCATTTACTTTTAACTTCCCACTTGGTAAAGTTTTTCAAATGTGAAAATGCCAGTCTGTTTGAGAAATAGCGCAATCACAAGAAAGATTAATGAATCTGGCGCTTCTAGTAATTGAATCGGAAAGGAAAAAAATGAATTTAGTTTTTAAAATGGGGTCAAGGAACAGAAATTTTTTTGACAGAATAAAATTAGGAAATTTGTAATCTACATTTTTATGTAAATTTAAAACGTTTTCATAGAATATAATTTAAAGTATACAGTCTTTTTGTACCTTACTGCAGTGGAAATTGTCGGGTTCGATGTATAAGACGCAAAATGGTTGAAATTTAAATTCAAGCATCTTATACTTACAATAAAACAATGAATAAGAATACATAATCCGGGAAAAATAGCCTCTAAGCGCCACCACAATCTAAAATTTTTCTGAAATAAATAGTCCTCGGCAAGTTCTTACATTAATCCTACCTGGCTGTGGGATCTTAATCCCAAAACCACAAACGTCAATTCAGTTTTGAACATCTTTAAGTTAATGTTAAAAATAAAATCATCCAAAGCGCACGAAAATTTTGAAGCAGATACTTATTGATTACGCCCTGTATATTCATAAAATCAAAATAGTACCTTATCTGGATACTTTCAAATTTACCCTCATAAACTAATTATTATAACTTCCAATTCTTCAACTTCAACTTCGAAATTCTGAAATAAATAAACATCGCCTAATTTGGAAGAATAATAATTGCTTCCATTTTCCATTAACTTCTATCTTAAAAATTCGAAAACGTAACGATCAGTGCATCTGAATCATCTAACTTCTGTTGAATATTGTTAGTAATCTTTGTCATTAACGCGTATTTAAACAGTTGCAGGTATGAATTGCGTTGATTAAAAATTTACGTAATAAATAAATCGTGTCCCAAAATTGTGATAAAGAGCCACTGAAAATCAAGACTCATACTGCATACTCAATGACTAATAAATGAAATTCAATTTTGTAAGCGGTCTCACTCAAAATAAACAACTTTCAAATCAATGATATAGCCAAAATGTCAAAAGCTTATTCTTTTTAAACTGTGTGCACTTTTACACTCACAAAAGGATAACAATGAATTCTATAACATAACATTATATAATATTATGTAATATCAGTTCTACATACATAAAGACAAAATTTACATCGATTGCGGCTTGAACCTTGATGGCGAGTTGATTAGCGCGGTACTCTAGCAAAGTACAGGTCGTAGGTTCAAACCCTACTCGGGGTAAACTTTTTATTATGTTATTATAAATTAATAATAATTTTTAATTAATATTAGTTCGCTTTAAAACGGTAGATTGAACCATGATTTTAATGAAATCTTACAATAAAACTGTAGGGAGTTTTTTTTTGGGATATATATATATATATATATATATATATATATATATATATTGAGATGATTAGATAAGATTAAGACAGGGATTGGAGAGTTTAAACTGGTAATTTCTTTACAACAAGTTGAGATCAAGTATGATACGTTTACGATGCATTTAATTGATGTAATTTGGTATACGATTGCAAGAAAGTGGATTTGTATTAGTTAAAACAGCCTTAATAAAATTTGTCCAATTTGGGTCAATCATAAAAAGCATTGTGCTATATAAAAACATGTCAGGAAGGTTAAATAAAGTTATTTCTGTAAGTAAGATTAAGTACTTAGTTTTGTTTCATTAAATTACAGTTCCTTAAAAGTATTTTGGAATTTGGATGTTTTACAGGTGTTTAACACATAGTGTAGAGTTATGTTTATATTAGGGACATATTATAAGTAAGATAAAATGCAGGAAAAATGTAAAAATTCGAGAAAGGGTTACAATACGAACATAATTTAATCATTACTCACAATGTAAATGGAAGCGGATGTGCGATAAACAAAGTGGTGCATAATAAACATTAAGAACATTGTACAGAACAATTTTACATAAAGATATTTACATGCAAATACATTTTTATGTTAAATTTTTGAAGAAGTGTTTTAGACAATATGGTTTATTAAAGTGACTTAAATTTAGACAATACAAGCAAGGTGAACATTGAATATGATACAAACAGATTTTATAAGTGATATGGATAACATCTTGATTTGAACGTTTTTAAACGCAAATTATTTGTGTATATAAAATAAAGTTAGGTTATGTTTTAAATTTAAGGTTTTTTTTTTACAAATTTATAGATTTTTAGATTAATATGAGCTGAAAATGATTTGTTAATGTGATTAATAGGAGGTTTTCCTCATTTCCATACAGTAATTTAACTTGTACAAGTCATTTAAACATAAATTTTGTGAAATGGGGTTGACTATACAAATTTACTATGGTAAACAGAATTTTCCTCTAAATTTAAGATTTTGGACATATAATAAATGTTTTCTGATACAAATTTTCGTCCAGATCACAAATATGTAGTTAATTTAAGTGTAGATAGTAAGAATTTTTAGATATAAGCAATTTCAGTTCAGAATTAGTCAATTCGTAGAATATTTAAGAGAGTTATATCAAGTTGGATATCATTTTGTGTAGAATTTAGCACAGATTTCATTTCTGTTTTTAAAATTTAAATCAATAGCTTTATAAAAAAGTTATAGCATAATTTATAGTTTAGTTAAGCTTTCGAATTTATTCTGACCAATCATAGACTTGGTTGCGTTATTTGGATTTCTAAAAAAAAAGAAAAATGTGGTAACTAGCAGAAGGGTATAAAAGGAATTGCTCCTGAGCACAATCTCTCTCTATATTGCTCTCTATAATTTTTCTATTTAATCCAGTTGTTTTGCAAAGTTTAAAAAAGTGCAGTGTTTTTGTGTAACAAGTAAGTTATTTAACCACAATTATTATCGGGAGATTTTAATACAAATTTAACGGAGAGACGAGAAGTTCAGAAACAATTGTTTTTAACCTACATTTGTTAAAATAAAGTTAGGTTACCGATAGTTGTCCATGTTCGTAAAGCTCATTACGAATTAATTTCATAGTTGTTGCGATTAATGTTTGACGATTTTAAAAAAGTTCGTTTGTTTAATTTAATTTGTGTTTTCGTTTTCCAAAATAAAATCGTAATCATTTTTTTTTCCAACTGGTATTCTATTCCTGCTGCGACATTTTAATAATCAATATTCCATTCGGATGCTAAAAAGAAAGTGATAATAATTTAAAATTTCTACAATCTTAAAACATTACTTAAGCCGATAAATTTGAAAAATCTTAATACAATTAAATAATTATCATTATCAATAAATTTTGTGGTTGAGTGAAACTCTTAAGCATATAATAAACACGTTTACCACAACAAAGCAACCATCAATCCGAGGGCAAGTGTGAAATTATTGGACGTATTGCAGCAGCGAACTTGATGGATCAAGAACTTTGATCATCAATTGGAAAGAGCTTACATGAATAATTGGAACCAGCTGTATGAAAACATCCGTTTGCAGATAGGACAATGCACATGTGAGTCACTTTTTAATCATAACCCTGTTAGTTGTATCTTTATTTGTGTCATTTTCTGCACTTATTATTTTTATGTATAGGTGTAAATATTTATGCAATAGTTGTGTTAACATCTGCAAAACAAATAGAAATTTAGTTTTATTTCCAAATTTTAATTTCAATTATCTAATTAAAATTACAATTTTAAGAAGTCATTATTTAGCAAATCTGACAGTTTTATACTTGAGTTCATTGAATTCATAACGCATGCGTTATGGTATAAATTTTGTTAAGGTACATTTAACATATAGGATTTTTAATATAACGTAGAATCCACATAATATAGAATTATACATTTAAAATAATATTTCCCTTCAAATCAGAACTCTATCCCCATTTTGAAATTTGAGATATTTAGGCCATTTCAATATATATATATATATATATATATATATATATATATATATATATGTATATCGGGTGTCCGGTCTCAAACCCCAACTTAGGCATTTAACATTGGAATGAAAGTTTTTGCAGATTCCTGGAGCTCGCCAATTCTACCCACAGAAAATCTAATGGTATCAATCAATAGGTACTAACTACATAAAGATGAAATATTTAGTTTAAAACACTAAATAAGTAATTGGAGTTTTTTAATATGATATGCTTGGATTTCAAATGTGTCAAATAATTATAAAAAGTATTTAGCGTTGATTAATATTGTTGTCCATGTTATTAACTCTAAAATGAATAACTACCGCAATGAAGAAAGAATGGTATGAATCAAAAAATTGAAACTAATTAACACAAAAGACGCAATTATGTAGTTTAAAACTTTAATGCAAAATCTAAAGAAAGACAAAGAAAAATAAAATTACAATACATATTCAAACAAACCCCCGTTTTGAAACAAACAAAACCGCAATCTATTATAAAAACCTTCTAATGTTAGCTAACTGTCTTTCTGTAATTAACCGTCACTCGTTTTCTATTGCCTCCTTCAAAAAATTGATATCTGGGTGGCGCCTTTTATAAATGTTGCTTTGAATGTGGCCCACCAGAAGAAGTCGCAAGGGGCTCAATCAGGAGATCTGGCAGGACAATGTATAGCACCACCTCTACCTATCAAATGATTTGGAAACGAATCATTTAAAAAAGTTTTAAATCTAAACCAAAATTCATTTTTAAGTTAATAATATGGACGACAATATTAAACAACGCTAAATACTTTTTAAAATTTTTTGACACATTTGAAACAAATTGGAAATCAGTGCATATCATATTTAAAAAACGCCAACTACTTATTTAGTATTATAATTATTACTTTTGTATGTGCAATCACTTTACCTTTTAATTGATACCATTGGCTTTTCTGACGGTTGAATTGGCGAACAGAAATCTGCAAAAAGATATATATATATATATATATATATATATATATATATATATATATATATATATATATATATATATATATATATATATATATATATATATATATATACAGTGTTTGTAAATAAGTGTAAAAGATTTTAGTGGTTGCCGAAGTTATTTTGTGAAAAAAATAAAACGTAGATCGAAATATGCTTAGTTTCCGAGATGTAGAGTGTTTAAATTTTAATTTTTGCAAAGCATGTTGCTGTCAATATTTCTAAAAAGTGTTATTATCTAATACAGTAGCATTAGACCAAATAACACAAAACAACAGCAATAAAAATAATTTTAAACAAGCGAAAACCTACAACAGGTGTTCAAACGTGATACAAGAGTCAACTCTTTGCCTCATTGATTACCGTATTCGCTGTAATATTCCTACTGTATTTCTTATTGTCTCGCAATCGGCTGTAATTCGATTCCTAAAGTCTTCAACATTTCCGACGGGATTATAGTAAACTAATGACTTGAGAAAACCCCAAATCTAGAAATTTGAGGGATTGGATACAGGAGATCAAGTTGGCCAATGTTGGATACCTCTCCTATCTAGACAACGATATGATTATACTGTATCTATGTGACGACGTACATTAATGCTAAAATGGGCTGGGGAACCATCGTGCATACACCATAAATTTTGTCTGAGGTGAAGAAGAATTTCTTCAAGAAGTGCAAGTAACTCTTCCTGTAGGAAGTGATGATAAGATTCGCCATTTAATCGTAATGGGAGGAAATATGGACCAACTAAATGAGCATATAAAGTACTCCAAGTCACACGTTTACTGAAAATTGACTCCTTAGTAAACAACATGCAACTTAAAAAAATTAGGAATTTGGGGGATACATTGAGAATACATAGGCAATAAATTGACGCGGTAAGAACCATCGAGGTAGTAGCTGCCTGTACACGTTGAATATGAAACGGATACAATTGCTGCTCTTGTTACGTGCACAAAGGCATCGCTGTGCTAAAAGTAAAAGGGGGCGGGTAACAGCGAGTAAGGATTAGGCCGGAAGCTCGGTCGATCGATTAGGCACTTGGATGCACTGACTTGAGGCTGGCGCAGGAACACTTACAGTAATAAGAGGGCATCACTAGATCTAAATTTATATCGCCCTAAACCAAGAAAGGGGCTACGACACAGTAAGAGGTACGTTACAGTTAAAAAATGGTGGACACAGTCTAGGAAGAGAATAGGCCCGAGCTATTAAATTATCACACCCAAAACACCACAAAGAAAATTTAAATAGAGTAAGGAAAATTTTAGAAAAATATAATTATCCAAAAAACATAATTAACACAACCATCAAACAACGATTTAAAAAATCATACATAATTATATAACCTTGCCGTATGTACCAAAACTTACACAAAAAATAAAACATTGCTTAAGTAAATCTAACAGTAAAAAATAATAATACTATTAAACACCAATGTTATACAAAAATTAAAGACAAAACACACGTAGTATACAAAATAGATTACAACAACTGTAATAAATGCTATATTGGAAATACCAAACAAACTAAACAGACTTAAACAACACAAAACATCAATAAAAAAATTATTGATTAATCCACAACAACCAAAAACTGCACTATCAGAACATGCAATTAAATCAGGACATAACTTTAAATTTGATGATGCACAAGTAGTACTAACAGAATCAAATATTAAAAAAAGACAAGTATATGAAATGATTAAAATTAAACAAACAAAAAATACAGTTAATTACAAAACAGATGTAGAAGGTTTAAATCAAATTTACCATAATTTATTGAATAACCAAAAATAACCTAAAATAAATTTCATAAATGCAACCCATAAAAATTAAGCAAATTGAGAAGGCATAACACAATTATATGTCACTACGTTTTTTATTTAACAAATTGATTGGGAATATAACATATTCTTTTAAAAAATAATAGTAAAAAAAATAATGAAATATGTTTAAAATCTTCCAATGTAAAAGTAAATACAAAAATAAATATAATGGATTTGGAAATTTATGTGAGTAAGTTATTGTAGATTTTAGGCTTCAGAAAGTTAACATATGTTAACGAAACTGTTGCCGCCAAATATTTTTGTCTATGTATGTTGTTTCATGTAATATGTATATGACCAAAGATTCTTTAGTAATTCATTCGATGTCGAAAGGAAAAAAAGAAAGAATCTGCCAAAATAAACAATAATTAGCAAACTAAATCTTCAATTTATTTAAAATTAAAATTCAACAAATATGAGCTAGTACAATAATAATTACAAAATCTACTAGATAATGTATCAACAGAAATTAAAAATACACAATCTGCAATAAAAGATGTTTTATTTTGTTGTTCAAAAACGGTGCGTCTTGCGAAAAAAGAGACCAATGTAATTCAGAATTAATGGCAGATTTCTACAAAAATACCAAAACGGGAAGAAGTCAGTAGCGTACCATTCTTCCTTATTAAAAAAGGTTGTAGCATTCTCGCACGAACGCCACTGGTGCAAGTAGAAATATTCAGATCACACACCAAATGCGCATTAATCCCCCCAAAGCGTTTTGCAAATTTCGAGTCAACATAAAGTCTAAATATCTTTTTTTGAAGTAATTAATAAACTTTATATTTAGAATTGAAATTGTGAGTTTCCAAAGGTTAAGATATTTAGAATTGAGTACTTAATAATAAAAACTGTTGTCATGTTGATTAAATGACACGTGTCCTAAGAAATGTAGATGTGGATATAGAGTTGATTTTCGCGTCCTGTAACGTTCTGATAGCATAAATTAAGATTTATTTTTTAGTGTAAATACCGGTTATTCCTTTTATTTTGGATTATCGTTAATTGTGGTTGAATGAGTTAAATTACGTCTTGGAAAATTATATTTATTTTTAAAATTGTTACTTTGTATTAAACATAGTTAGCAAATTTAAGTCATTGGCGACAGATCTTCGCTGTGCAGGTTGGTAAAATTTACTTTGAAAGACAGAGGTTGAGCGTTATATACGTTGATTTTTATTGTCTCGCAGTTGTAATTCGATTCCAAAGTCTTCAACATTTGACGGATTGTAGTAAACTAATGACTTGAGAAACCCCAAATTTAAAAATTTGAGGGATTTAATACAGGAGAACGAGCTGGCCAAGGTTGCGTACTTCCCCTACCTAGACAACGATATGATTATACTGTATCTAGGTGACGACGTACATTAATGCTAAAATGGACTGGGGAACCATCGTGCATACACCATAAATTTTGTCCGAGGTGAAGAAGAATTTCTTCAAGAAGTGCAGGTAACTCTTCCTGTAGGAAGTGATGATAAGATTCGCCATTTAATCGTAATGGGAGGAAATATGGATCAACTAAATGAGCATAAAGTACTCCAAGTCACACGTTTGCTGAAAATTGACTTGTTAGTAAACAACACGCCACTTAAAAGCATTAGGATTTTGGAGGGTTACATTGAGAATACATAGGCAATAAATTAACGCGGTAAGAAGCATCGAGGTAGTACCGCCTGTACACGTTGAATATGAAACGGATACAATTGCTGCTCTTGTTACGTGCACGAAGGCTTCGGTGTGCTAAAAGTAAAAGGGGCCGCGTAACAGCGAGTAAGGATTAGACCGGAAGTTGTCAGGTTGCGATGACGCACCCTCTATGTAAGATGATATGATGACGTGTATTACGTGTTTTGAGTGCGAATGTATTGAGTTTGAACGAAAAAAACAATTTTTGTGTATATGCATAATGTATGTGGGTGTATGATACGCCACTGGAAATTTAGGAGAAATATCATTCAGTATGTAGATACGTGTATTTGAATATTATAGAGACATTGTGTTAAAATAAATAGATTCCGATGAATGTAAATGTGAAGAGAAATTTGTCGATGGGACGATAATGTTTGCTACTGTGTTGCTACTGTTTTGCTACTGTAAGAAATGGAATGTTGGAAGATAGAGGAGTAATCTTGACCGGAAGATGTGAGTGTATAAGTGTAGAATGTTTTAGAAAATATGTAGAGAAAGATTGGGTATGTTTAATTGTTAATTTCAGAAAGTTCTCGTAATGTGCAATAAGTTTTGAGAATACATGTATGTATATGGGATTTGAGACCTTAGACGGTACTTCTTTTTGCAAATGTTGCGGAAGGAAGACGAGCGCATCTGGGAAATAAACGTTGAAAGTTGTGTAATGGTCCAGAGTGGCTACTGAATGAATGTGATGACGAAAAATGGCTTCTTCATAAAGTAATTGAAAAATGTGTAAGTGAAAACAAACATGGCGATGTATTGTAGTTATGAGCGTGGTTGTACAGAGGGTAGCATATGTCGGGACTAAGAAAGTTTGAATGAATACCATTGGAGAATATAGCAAGGGAGTCGGACATGTTTAAAGATGGATGGCTTAAGGTATAAATACGAAAGTCAGAGATTGATGTTAGCTTTTTGGTTTTTAGCTTTTGGCTTGTGGTGAGAGCTCGGTGAGACGCGCGCGAGGTGATGTGTGAAATTAGAATGGGTTGAGTTGGAGTTGTATTTGTGAATAATATTGAAGGCAGTCATTGTTTAAACAACTGCGTAACCCGAAAGGGGATGAATCGTATAAGACATTCATAAATAAAACAATTATTTAAATTGAGATTGAAGATAAAATCAGTTTGTTTATTTTCAAGAAAGTAAAACGTGCGTAAGCAGATTTATCAAACATAACAGTTGTTACGTTAACGTGTTGATGTGCGGCGCGTGAGCTGTAATGAGCTTTAGTATAAATTATTTATGGAACCACCTTTAAGTGAGCGAAGTATTGGTAGTAAATTGAGCCAATCTCAAGGTAATTTTATGTGACATTAAAAGTTTATTTGTGTTAAAGAAGGACTAAATTGTCCTAAAGGTTGCGAGAAACGTTTTAAGAGGCAACCAAACGTGTACAGATTATTACGTTATTGGAGTAATGACCTCGTATAGTTAGACTATTTGCGATTACAGAAAGGAATAAGTGTTTGTGGAATTGTGAAGTATTTGTTATGTGCAGTCAGGCAATTGAAGGAATACAAATGGACTACAATTAATTGATTTACGGGAAGAAAGAAGAAAGAAAAGCGTAGGATGAATGGACAATTTTAAGTAAGAATTATATTTAGGAACCTTGAAAATTTAGTAAAGCACGATTATCTTTTTGTTTAGTTGTAATTTGCGTAATGTTTAGTTAATTAATTATTGTTGAAGGAAAAAGATAGTCGGTCTCGAGTTATGTTGTATTGGTTGTTTTAGTATTAAGAATTTCTGTAGAAACGCAAATTTGTATTTTCAACCACGCGGTTGTGTATGTAAACATGTGTTTATTATTTGGTGTAGGACAATATATATTTATCGTTAGCTTTTGTTTTGTTGTTTATTTGGCCAGTTATGAGATACATTTGTGACGTTTACTTAATTGGTGACCTACTTTTTTTTTTTTTTTTTTTACAACTTAAATGTAGATTTTGCATATTTTGGTTTCAAGATTAATAAACAACCTGAAAGGTTATATTTGCCAGGTTGATTGTAAAAATTTTCATGTTAGTTTCATTAACGCAGTACACTAATGACGGATCAGCTGTTAATTAAAATTTCATTAAGTATAACTAACAGAGATGAGTTTTGAGAACTTACATATTTACGAATGTCAAATACGATTCAGAAGTATTATAAAAATTAAATTAAATTTAAAAGATATCGTTCATGTTAGGAATATTAAACCTTCAAGGATTATTCTCGTTTGACTGTTTTGGAGCACTTTATCACTATTATATTGGAGTAACAATTATTAAGCCGATGACATTGCTTTCTTTTGGTTAAGAATTTTAAAAATTAATTATCGACCATTGAATGAAGAAATAGTTTATTCATTAATAAGTAGAAATTTAACTTTATGTGTATACGAGGGATACGTAGAAAATATAACTGTTGGTTACGTGAATGCAGTTAAAGTTGAGTGATAAATTTTATTTTGGATGTTTTGGTATACGAGGTGTATTCAAAAAGTTTCTAATAACCTGGGTAGTACTAAATATATTTGAGTTTGAGTTGAATTGTTTGGGACGAGTGTTTGTCTTAGAACCCAAGTGTAATTACGTAATATCATCCTGCTATTAATACAACAGTTTGAGAAACGTAAAAAGCCAACTCTAAAAATTAAATTTCAAATTTTAGTAAAGAATAACTAGAGGTCATTAAAAATTAAATATTGTTAAACTGCCTTAAAGGTGACAAACCAGAACACTCTCTACGACGAAAGCTAACAATGGAATTTGTCAGCCAAAAACACATTTAACAAAATTTAATTGAATTATGATGTAAGTGTAAAGTTGTGAAAAACTTCAATTTGAAAATGATAAAAGCATTCACAAATCCAAACATCACATCAAATAAAATAACCCAGTTAAATCTAACAAAGAGATATCTTTATCAATAATTGGAAGTGTTATTAACAATGAAAAGCACAATATAAAACGTTTTTTGTAATTTTTAACTTTAATTTAATTACAACTACTTATGTTAAATTATAGTGCTGTGGTAATTTAACATATAATTGGTAAAGCATTTACTTCAAGGTCTAGGAAAAACACAGCAAAAAACCTAGACATACCAAAAGCTAAAATTAAAATCAAAATTAAGACGTATCATTATGCTTTTTTTTTAATTATAAGATGCCAAAACCTATTTAAACGGAGATTTTCTTCTTGTCTATTAAAATTATTCGGGTATTTATATATTTCAATAGCTTCACGTTGCAAACGAACATAATAATGAGTTTGTCTTGACAATATTTCCATATTGTCAAATTGAATGTCATGATTTAGATTATTCAGGGCATGGTCAGCCACAGCAGACCTCTCTGGTTGACCTAATCTACAAAATCTCATATATTCTTTGCGGTTTGTATCAAAGCTACGTTTTGTGGTTCCGATGTAGACTTTTCCACATGAACAAGATAACTTATACACTCCAGAAGATGATAAAGGGTTTGACGCATCTTTAGGTGATCTTAAATGTTCTTTAATTTTTCTTGTAGGTTTAAAAATAGTCCTAATGCCATATTTAATTAGGATTTTTCAATTCTATTTGTAACATTAGCTATAAAAGGAAGAAAAGCAGTACCAACGTTAAGAACTGGTTTTTCTTTAAGGTTACGCCTAGAAGGTGTAATAACATTATTAATATCTGTAAGTGAATATCCATTATCTTGTAAGGATTTTCTTAAATATTTATATTCATCCTTCAAAAATTCAGGGTCACAAATTCGTTTTGCTCGATCTACTAAAGATTTAATTACACTAATTTTTTGACGTGGATGGTGGTTGGATAATTTATGAAGGTATCTATCAGTGTGTGTCGGCTTTCTGTAAACCTTAAAAGATAGTGAATTATTATTTTTAGATATTAATATGTCAAGAAATGGTAAACTTCCATGGTAAATTGAATACTAGGATGTATACCATTTATAAAAACCAAAAACTCATGCAGTGCTTCTTCTCTATGTTTCCAAATAATAAATGTGTCATCTACATATCTATACCAAACTGAAGGTTTTTTAGGTGTATTTTGTAACGCTAATGTTTCAAATTTTTCCATATAAAAATTAGCAATAACAGGACTAAGGGGACTACCCATTGCTACACCTTCAATCTGTTCATAAAATTTACTATTCCACTGAAAATAAGTTGTAGTAAGACAGTGCTGAAAAAGAATGGTTATGTCCTTTGGAAAAAGATGATCAATGTATTCAATAGTTTCTGTTAGAGGCACTTTTGTAAAAAGTGAAACAACATCAAAACTAACCATTATATCACCATCTTCAATTTTGAAACTATGCATTTTTTCAACAAAGTCGGCAGAATTTTTAATGTAATGGGGTGTTTTTCCTATATGAGGTTGTAATAAAAATGTAAGATGTTTTGCAAGGCTATATGTAGGAGAACCAATTGCACTAACAATAGGCCTTAAGGGAATATTAGGTTTATGAATTTTTGGTAAACCATATAGTTTTGGTGAAATAGCTTCAGAGTTAGTTAGTTTCTTTTTTATTTCTTCAGGAATAGATGATAATTTAATAAGCTCTTTAGTTTTTAAAAGAAACTTTTCTGGTCCCAACAATTGTTCTATCTTAATGTTATAATCGTTCATATTTAATATAACAGTTGCATTACCTTTATCTGATTTTAATATTATTATACTTTCATTGCGTTTAAAATCTAGTAAAGCACGTCGTTGACGAAATGATAAGTTGCTCTTTGGAGGTTTTGTTTTACGTAATATGTTAACGGTGTTATATCTAACTTCATTAGCAACATCAAAAGGTAATAATTTAATGGAGTTTTCGATGTTGGAAATTATATCTTCAACCCTTGGTGTTATCGCAAAATTCCTTCCTTTAGAAAGCATAATCTGAAACAACATTATCAGAAAGGTTTATAACTGTTTTTTTTATAATCAATAGATGGTCTATTATTTTGTTGTTTGTATAATTTATTAAATTTTCCTTTCTGACGTTGACGTGAGATGTCAAAATTTATTTTCATAGATTTAAACGTTATGGAATCAATTTTATCCCAATCTTCTTTATTCAATATAGATGAAATTTCTAAATGTAAATATAAAAGATTTTTATCGGTGATATCCAATAACTTCCTAGCAATATATGTATTTGATTACGCAGAAGAGCATTTTCAGTTCTTCTGTAAATATTATTGTTATTAAAATTTATTTTAATGTAGATAAACTTTGGGATAATTTTTGGTCTCGGCATCGTAATAAAAAAGTGAGTGACGATAATAATTGTGCTTTACGTTTCCTTAATTTTTCAAATTGTCTGATCGAACGATAAGTTTCCTCCCCATAAAGAACTGAAATATGAAAATGTAAACTTTCACCATTAACACTCATAATAAAATACTTATCTTTTTTGGGATTTTTAATGGTGTATTTAAATTATACAATCTAAACGTTGCGATAACACTTACAGTTATCTTCGTCAGAAATTAAATTAAAATTAAAAATTACAAAAAACGTTTTACATTGTGCTTTTCATTGTTAATAACACTTCCAATTATTGATAAAGATATCTCTTTGTTAGATTTAACTAGGTTATTTTATTTGATGTGATGTTTGAATTTGTGAATGCTTTTATCATTTTCAAATCGAAGTTTTTCACAACTTTACACTTACATCATAACTCGATTAAATTTTGTTAAATGTGTTTTTGGCTGACAAATTCCATTGTTAGCTTTCGTCGTAGAGTGTTCTGGTTTGTCATCTTTAAGGCAGTTTAACAATATTTAATTTTTAATGGCCTCTAGTTATTCTTTACTAAAATTTGAAATTTAATTTTTAGAGTTGGCTTTTTACGTTTCTCAAACTGTTGTACTAATAGCAGGATGATTTTATGTTTTAATTTTTCAACTTTGACAAAATTGTTTACAACATCTTTAACAATTCTTACAAATGTTACTACTGACGAAGATAACTGTAAGTGTTATCGAAACGTTTAGATTGTATAATTTATACACCATTAAAAATCCCAAAAAAGATAAGTATTTTATTATGAGTGTTAATGGTGAAAGTTTTCATTTTCAAACTACTGGTAGTTTAACACAAATCGGTTTTAAGTTTTGCAATGCAATGTTGTAATACTTCCAATCCTTTTCTTAAAATCTATTCAAGATATAAGTAATTGAACCTTTATAAAATCCCACTAATCTAGATAGAAAATTGTATCAATAAATAGTAATAAGTATTGGAACAATCGGTATCGTAAATTTGGATAGCTACAAAATTAGTGAACAGGCCGATAATTCTTGTCAGTACACACTTATTTACTCAATCGTTGTAATAGTACCACACTCACCTTTCTTTATATTGCTATCCCTAAAATAAAAGAAAATCAATGAATCAAAACTTTACCGTATTAAGAACAGAAATGTTATGCACTGTTCGACAACTAGCTTTGACCCTAGAAATTAAAGACAACACATAATTAAAATCAAATAAATCATAAAACCGTGATTTTAGGAAGAGCTCTTCTTAAAACTGGCATATCAATTTTGATTCAACCGAATAGTAATTTAAACCCAACATAAATAACCAAAATATTTCAGCCAAATGTCTACCATTGCGTTTTTCTTAAGTACACAAGAAAATTTAAATTTGATTAACAGTAATGACAAAACAGCAACCCAAGCCTGCTACTACGACTACTATAAGCATAAGAAGAAGCATAAACTAAAACTCTTACAATTACCCAATAAAATTATAAGCAAATATGTATAACCATGGGCTGAAAGCCGAAATAGTTATAAGCAAAAGAAAATTAATAGCTTCCTTATTATGATAACGTTTGTTAAGTGGAGCTTAAATAGTTATAACTAGTAAGTGAGACACATATAACATGCATTAAACATTTAACTCATTAAGTAACTACGAAATTGTCATAAGGATCACCCCATGTAAGTATTTTAGTTCATAAAAGCACAAATATTAAAATATATCGTGGAGCACTCTGTATAACAACCGTTGAATTACGAAAGTGCAAAGTTCAGATCTTAAACAGATGTTAACTTCAAAACAGTAGGTATAAATAGGCAACAATTGTTTCAACACACTGCAATGTTTGTGAACATGGAAAGTTCTTACACATTAAACCACCATAACCTTGAAGGAAAATTAACAACTGTAAATAAACGAGCACCTGTGTTAGTATGAATTGGTCGATTTCCAATAAAATCTTAATTACACATTTATTATTACAAGTACATAACCTCGGTAGATCTAACACCATTCAATGTTCCAACTAAATGTAGTTGCACTCATGATTTAGAAAACAGTGCTATATTTGTGACTAATTTGTTATAGGGACGAGCCACTTTTAAACTACTTCGAAAGTTAACTAAAGCAAGTGTCCATAGAGCGAGAGCTTCGTCATGAATGAATCACAATAAAATAAACTCAGCAGGATGTTGCTTGTATACTGTAATTACAGAGTGTCTTATTAGACCTAAACCTATTTGCTTTTAGTGAGAAGGAGCCGATGTGAAGTAAAAGCCGGAATTTATCTTCGAGCTGGCTATCGAAGACCGTTTCTAAATTATTCCATAATTAGAATGAAGCCCTAACCAGGTATACTTGAAGGATCCGTTGCAGCAGTATCCTGAAGAAACGAAGGACAACAACCCCCAATAGAAAAATTTAGAGAACCAAATGTTTTAGATACGAGTTGAATGCTAAATTGTAAAAGTGTATACAATTGACTCTAAATTGTAAAAGTGTATTTAATTGACCAATTGTTAAAACAAAAGTTGATGACCGTTAACAGAAAATGATTTACTCACCTCCTGGCACGACGCGAACATGTGTAGTTATTAAGACACCTTTTGAATCCGTATTAAAGCGAAACCAATATATGCAGTTAGTACAAATTTTAAATTCTAAATCATAAGAATAAAAAACCAGCGTACCACTATAAAATAATTTCCCACTTGTGCAAATTACAGAAAATTTTTCTCAAGACGTCTGATTTCTTAACAAACCTGTTCATTCCAAAAATGGCGTTTGTAAAATTTCTCGACAGTAACTAACGTAAGGTGTATTTCGATTACCAACAATAAGAAGATCTGAAACTCGAACGAAAACGCAATTAATTTAACACGTTACACTCTTGTGAAGTTGCTTACATTCAATATGTTGGGAATTTTTCGAGTACTTGTTTCAGGTGGCTCCAAAACTATATCGAGAACCTCTTCTTCCAGGTGCACAGTTCGTACTTCTCGAGGGCGCAGACAATCAACAGTTCGTTACATAAATGTACCATTTTCGCGTAAACGTTTGTGAAGGCGAACATATATTGAATGAAGAGGTGTCCTACGTTCTGGATACAACTCACGAAAATTATTCACTTATGGACATTTATTTTGTAGTAAAGTAATAGTGAATCAATTCTAATTTGACATTGAGATGGTTGTATTTTATTTAAAAATGTTGACAGTAACCTACTAGATAATGCATCAACAGAAATTAAAAATACACAATCTGCAATAAAAGATGTTTTATTTTTTTGCTCAAAAACGAAAAAAGAGACCAATGTAATTCAGAATTAATGGCAGATTTCTACAAAAATACCAAAACGGGAATAAGTCAGTAGCGTACCATTCTTCTTTATTAAAAAAGGTTTTAGCATTCTCGCACGAACGCCACTGGCGCAAGTAGAAATATTCAGATCACCCACCAAATGCACATTAATCCCACCAAAGCGTTTTGCAAATTTCGAGTCAACATAAAGTCTAAATATCTTTCTTTGAAGTAATTAATAAACTTTATATTTAGAATTGAAATTGTGAGTTTCCAAAGGTTAAGATATTTAGAATTGAGTACTTAAAAATAAAAACTGTTGTCATGTTGATTAAATGACACGTGTCCTGAGAAATGTAGATGTGGATATAGAGTTGATTTTCGCTTCCTGGGACGTTCTGATAGCATAAATTAAGATTTATTTTTTAGTGTAAATAGTGGTTATTCCTTTTATTTAGGATTATCGTTAATTGTGGTTGAATGAGTTAAATTACATCTTGGAAAATTATATTTATTATTAAGATTGTTACTTTGTATTAAACATAGTTCGCAAATTTAAGTCATTGGCGACAGATCTTCGCTGTGCAGGTTGGTAAAATTTACTTTGAAAGACAGAGGTTGAGCCATATATACGTTGATTTAGGGTCGATTATCCAAACGTTTTAGGTGACGAAAAATATCAGGTTACATTGATAACACGCTCGAAGCGTCTTGGGAATACTTAATTTTCTCGCTGTCGGTTTCCGAAAATTCATATTCGTTTTTAGTGCGCTTAAAATTTTGAAGTAAGGAGCATGATTGGTTAATTGACGTGGGATTCATGATGGCGAGAACTAAAAGAGGTCATAGCTGCCGAAGAGTACAGTTGAGCGTGTCCGAAGTGGTGAATTGCGTATCATTGCCGATGTTTCGTTTGGAAAGGTTTCCTATTAACCCTTAGGGAGATATGTGAGGAATATTCAACCACCCCGGTAACAACAGTGCGGAGTATAGTTTGTGCGTGCTGACATTGTTTCGGATCCTTAGAAAGGGATTAGTGTTAGAAAAATAGTGCTACATTTGTCTTTGTTTAAAATCGCGTTTTGCGGAGATAAAGATCAAATTCATGAACTATACATTATTTTAGGAATCTGAACTTGCAAGCGACGAACCCGATCATTGTTTATGCACTTGAAATTGAATGTTTTTTTGGAACTGCTGTATTAACACACTGACTGTGCATAATGTTTTCGTGTAATTTTATAGTAATGTATGGATACTGTTTATTAATCTGGGTATTATTATTTTCGATTCAATGTGTAAAATTTTTGTGACTCCGGCCTTTTTACTGCTGCATTATTAATGTTTATTTATATTTGTTACCGAATAGTTAATTAATTAATTTTATGAGGATTTTAAATTTTTGCAATTTTAAAAGAGACGACGTTGGATTACTTTTCAATGTTTCAATACAAAATTGAACATAATAATTTGAGAAAGATTCCTTAAGCAATTCGTTGTTTTATTTGTTTGATATAATTTCATTTAGTGGTGCACTCTAAATTATAACGGAACGTAAATAAAGTAAATAAGATCGTTAAGCAATCAGTTGTTTTCTTTGTAGCACGTCATTATTTTGCAAGCACGTGCAAACATTATTTTAAAGGTTTATAGGACTCACCGTACCTGCGGTGATTCACGGATCTACCTGGATTTGTGATATAAAGGTAAGCGAATTCTTTGGTTGTATGGGATAGCTGTTATCCTTACGCGTTTAGGTACTATGACCCCAGATTGACATTTTAAACACGCTGACACCCTATCGATTTATGAGAAACCCCTATTGTGTCTCACGTATGATAAGCACACAAAAATTAGTAACACGTATACTTATAAGCACTGAGCCACCGCCAGCCCTTCTTTTATCGGTTATTCCCGTTTTAGTGCAATTATCGACCGTAACAAGATCCCGTTCAAGTGAACAGGGCTTCTACGGGCCGTAAGTTCGAATCACGCATAGTAATTATTGAAAGAACCATGGCCTGTAAGTAATCAGGTCGTCCTCTTATTCAATGGCAGCAGGTTGAGGGAGGCCATGGGCTCATGCTGGTGAGACTTTCGTGTAACTTGACCATGAAGACTGACACAGTTGCAGGGTAAATTTGTGCAGTCTAGCATTGTTGTGCATTTATGGTGATCTAGGCATTTGTTAGATGGAAAATTGTTGGCTAAATCGTCTAATTGGAATTTCCTGGGTACAAGCCCCGGCGCAAGCGAAGTTTACTTTAATATTATATATATATATATATATATATATATATATATATATATATATATATATATATATGTATATATTAATTACCAATTAGTGACAGTAACTGGGATATAAGTCGACTTGGGCTGATTTATTGATAGAGGCAACTCTCTTTTTTAAATACCAATATCTCGCAGATTTATTTTCTGCTTTATCAAGGTTCTAAAAGTTTTACAATGCGTCAATATAATAAATTAATCTCTTACTAAACTTACATTAAATTGAGATCCGGGTAATGAAAACACAAACAGCTAATAAAAACGCCATACATTTATATTTAAATACTAAAAGTTACTGAGAAGGTGTTACATTTACATAAACAATCACATGTATATCTCAAAAAGAATAACACCAAACTAAATTTGTAACATATAGACGTTCAACGTTCTTGTGATAAAAATAACAGACAACATTAATGGCTATTGATAATACCTAATAACAATATCTACGTACAATACAAAATTTGCAATATACAGGGTAAGTTATAAAGAATCTGACTAAATTATACATAGCGAGGTAATAAGAAGATATAAATGTTGCTGAAAGTCTTGTTATCACTTTTAGCATTGATGATGTTGCCCACCTTAGTCTTTATGTAACACATCTTAAGGAAAGATCGTCTTTTGTGGTTGTTATCTTTGGCAATTACTGTGGTATCTTCATATGTCATTACGTGGTCTAATTTAGTTATGTGAGTAACTAGCGCGCAAGCTTGAGGTTTACCTCTACAATCGCTACGGTGCTTCGTTAACCGATTGGATAGTTTTTGTGATGTTTGCCCTATATAGATATGTCCACAAGTCTCACACGAAATACTGTAGACCACATCATGGTTGTGAAGAACGCTACTCTGCCTTTCAAATTAGTGAAGAAGAGAGATGGGCCTGTGTCTATATTATACTTGGCAATTTTCACAGGGAGTTTCTTAGTGATATTAATAATACGCTTAGTAAGTCCTTCTATGTACAGAAGTTTTTTGTATGGTAACTTTTCTGTTACCTCTTCTTGTTGATTAACGTGGGACGACAGATTCTTTTGATGCGTTCTTTCATTCCTAATACCAGATTGATTGTGTGATTCAATGCGTGGTGTGAATTGTAATTAATATACCGGCCTGAACTTGTTGGTTTCTGGTACCAGTCGAGGATAATTTTATTATTAGGAGTTCTAATAACTTTGGTATCAAGAAACGGCACTCCAAAATCTTTTTCTTCTTCGATGGTGAACTTGATATGGTTGCTATAGGTGTTGAAAACGTGGAGCATTTCATCCGTTTTGTGTGTAGGAATGCTGCAAATAATATCGTCGACATACTGGTAAATAAAAGGAATGTCAAAACTTAATGATTGGCAACAGGTGGTTAGGAGATCATTCATGACGATGTCAGCCAGTATGGGACTGAGACTGGAACCCATCGGCGTGCCAAAGATTTGCAGGTAGAATTGGTTATTGAAACAGCAATACGTGGTGTCAAACACAAACTTAACGGCATTCATGAAAAGATCTTTAGTAAAATTAATTGATTAGTAAAAATTGTAAAAACTTCCGTACATAGAAGGACTTACTAAGCGTATTATTAATATCACTAAGGAACTCCCTGTGAAAATTTCCAAGTATAATATGGACACAAGTCAATCTCTCTTCTTCACTAATTTGAAACACAGAGTACCGTTTCTTCACAACCATGATGTGTTCTATAGTATTCCGTGTGAGACTTGTGGACAAATCTATGTAGGACAAACGCCACAAAAACTATCCAACCGCTTAACGCAGCACCGTAGCGATTGTAGAGTTAAACCTCAAGCTTGCGCGCTAGCTACTCACGTAACTAAATTAGACCACATAATGACATGTGAAGATATCAGAGTAATTGCCAAAGATAACAACCATAATAGACGATGTTTCCTTGAGATGTGTTAAATAAGGACTAACATGGGCAACATTATCAATGCTAAAAGTGATATCAAGAGTTTGAGCAACATTTATACCTTCTTATTATCTCGCTATGTATAATTTAGTCAGATTCTTTATAACTTACCCTGTATATTGTAAATTTTGTATTGCACGTAGATATTGTTATTACTTTATTAGGTATTATCCAATAGCCATTAATCTTGTTTGTTATTTTTATCGCAAGAACGTTGAACGTCTATATGTTACAAATTTAGTGTGGTGTTAATCTTTTTGAGATAGACATGTGATTGTTTATGTAAATGTAACACCTTCTCAGTAACTTTTAGTATTTAAATGTAAACAGTACGGCGTTTGTGTTTGCATTATTCAGATCTCAATTTATTGTAAGTTTAGTAAGAGATTAATTTATTATATGGACGCATTGTAAAACTTTTAGAACCTTAATAAAGCAGAAAATAAATCTGCGAAATATTGGTATTTAAAAAAGATAGTTGTCTCATCAATAGATCAGCACAGTCCACCTACATCCCAGTTACTGTCACTAATTGTATATATATATATATATATATATATATATATATATATATATATATACTGTGGTGGAGCTTGACGTGTGATTTGCTTTTAGGTTTACATATTTTATAGTCACGTATAATGTAAACATAATGAGCTTTATGAGATTTCTATCTTATCCAGGACCGAATTTTAAAATTTAAAAATTTCAATCCCTTTTCTAATAAAAATGATATCTTGAAATGAAGGGATTACATAGTAGACATACACAGCTACTAAACTGATATATTGGATTATTTTTAGCGCTTCCGGTTTTGCCGAAAATAATAAAAAAAATATTATTTTAATTTTTTTATAATATTTTACATCAAAGTTTCAAAAACAATAAAAAAATAATTTTGTAGGTAAGTATATCTTATTATATTGCAAGTTATACGGAGTTAGGTATTGCTGCGGGAACAGTTAGTTTCCTTATATGAGAAAGTGTTGTGCCGAAGTCCATTGGCCAGATTTATTTGAGTTTAGTATACTTATCGCAAAAGTGCTACTCTTTTTAATACAATTTACGTAATTTCCCAACACTACTAGTTTTTTTCCTTGTTGGTCTGTATTTGGTGTTTAACATGCAGTTTGTGGTGATATTAAAACTAATATATTTTGTCCATTCTGTCAGGGCCTCGGCTTCGAAAGCGCTATATACCAATTGTTGTGTGTTAAATTCAATTTTAACCAATTAGCGCATGTTGGTTTTAGAGATTTATCGGTGGTGATAGGAGAATACTTACCAACTGTAGTGACTGTTATATAGTTGTGGTCATTAAGATAGGACTTTCCACCTCACCCACCCCACCCCCATATTCAGGGTACAATGTTTCAAAGTTTTCAATACGTCTATTGTTAATTGTTTAATTGTTTCTCCTTAACGGCCCCCCGACGTAACGTAACAAAGGGGAAGTCTCCAATTTTCTAATAGGCCATGTATATAAAACGTTAACGCTGTATTAGCAGGCACACCTTTTCGTCCAAGATGGCCAAGATCTTCAAATCCTTCTGCAACATCTTCTTTTGTATTAAAATGTACCTCTTTCTTGAGAGAAATTTCATCTATTAATAAGACGCACAATTTTTCATGCTCCTTCATTACGCTTGCTTTTGCTTTTAATTTTACCGTTAAAGTTGATTTGATACCTGGTTTAATGTAAACAACAGACATCCAATCCTGAATCGTTCGAATTGACGGTAGGGTAAACTGTAACTTGTCTCTCATGAATTTATAAAGCGCAGGTGATTTGTAATGCAAGGATAACGCTAATTGTTTTTCTTGTTTTGTCCATTTTGATTTTTTTTATGAAAAATTTGCATTTTAATAAATGTGTTAACAAAAGAGGTTTTGTTTTTTAACAAATTGTTTAAAATATTTGCGGATATAAGCTTGGATTTCTTTTTCAAACGATTAACTCTGTAACTTTTTGCTCTTAGCTTTTTTTAAATGTCAATTTTAACAGAAAGAAATTCATTTTGCTTTAAAAATGATGTTTTTGGAGATGGCATATTAAAAACTCGCTCGCTCACGACAGAACCAGGAGAACTTGCTATGGAAGAGATTCTTGAAATTCTCGTGCTTAATGGAGAGGACAATTGTTTTGAACGATTTCTTTCGTATGTTGTAATAGGCCGCGTTAAAACAAATTCTTCTGATGATCTACTTTCAACCTCTGAATATTAAAAAAAATAATATTAACTTTAATATTAAAATAACAGAAAAATTTAAACAAACCAGATATTGTGTCCATCTGACGAGATCTTTTCTCTTTGGAACATAGTGAATCATTTGTAATGTCGGGATTGTTTTCTAAAAAATGCATTTATACATTTACGGTTTATTATGATAATTAATAAGCTTACCATCCATGTCAGAAAAAAGTCTTTTGCGAATGTCTTTATTGTTGGCTTGACTGTCTGCTAAAATTTAGAAAATAGTAAAGAAATTTATGTTGTTAACTCATAAATTTACAATTATTTTTACAGAGAAAAGGTAAAATATAGCATATATGACAAAAAAACCTAATATAGTACCGCCAGGGAGAGGTGTTTCATGGCGGACCCGAGAATGGGGAAATAATTATTACTGTGAAATGCATCTGTTTGCCTTTATCTTGAGATCTTACATCAGCAATAGCGCGGCGAATTGTCTCTAATATTCGCCCCCAATAAATTGCCAAAAATTATATTTCCTAATTGCGCTTCTTTCGGCCCAACCGTAGGGTCTATTGAATGTTCAAACTATTTCAGTATAAATGGCATATATACTCGTAAATCACGGGCATTTATACAAAATTACCATGTAGTTTTATTTCAATTTTAAGTTCAAACCCCAATAGATAACATTTAACTTTGAAAATAAATAAATGAATAAGCAAACTAGTAATAAACTTACCTTGATAAAATTTTATAGGCACGGCATTCTTTCGTAAAATTTTCCGCTTTTGTTGAATGATTATATTATCGGAAATAAAATGCTTTTCACACAGGACTTTATTACCTTATACTCTGAATTATCCATTAGGTACATCATTTACTATTTCTAAATTTTGCTTCCACTCACTTAAAATGTCTTCATTTTTGTTGGAAATTTGAAAAACTTAAATGCTTGTCCTTTTTCGCATTTTCTATCGCAATATAAATAGCAACGTCTATATGTTAATTTAGTTGGTGTTAAGGCGCGTTATTGAGATAGACATGTGATTGTTGACTTGTAACACCTTCTCAGTAACTTTTAGTATTTAAATGTAAACAGTACGGCGTTTGTGTTGCATTATTCAGATGCGTCATATTGTAAGTTTAGTAAGAGATTAATTATATGCGAAGCTTGTAACTTGTAGAACCGTTAATAAGAGCAGAAAATGACTGAGAATATCCTGGTATTTAAAAAGATAGTCATCAATGCTGCGAGCTCAGTCCACCTATCATCGCCAGATGTCTAATATATATATATATATATATATATATATATATATATATATATATATACTGCCTTGCCCTTGGAGTCTGTAATTTGTTTTCAGGTTAACGATATTATAGTCACGTATAATGCTAAACATAATGAGCTTATATTGAGATTTCTATCTTATCCAGCGACTTCGAATTTTGAAAATAATAAAAATTTCAATCTATTTCTAATAAAATGATATCTTGAAATGAAGGGTATTATAGACATACAACAGTTTCTAAACTGATATATTGGATTATTTTAAAGCTTAAGGTTCATTGCTGATCCAAATATGTAAAAATGTATTTTGATTTGTTAAATTTTACATCAAGGGTTTAATAACAGATAAAATAATTTTGTAGGTAAGTATATCTTATTATATTGCAAGTTATACGGAGTTAGGTATTGCTGGAAACAGTTAGTTTCTTATACGAGAAAGTGCTGTGCCGAAGTCCATTGGCCAGATTTATTTGAGTTTAGTATACTTATCGTAAAAGTGCTACTCTTTTAATACAATTTACGTAATTTCCCAACACTACTAGTTTTTTTCCTTGTTGGTCTGTATTTGGTGTTTAACATGCAGTTTGTGGTGATATTAAAACTAATATATTTTGTCCATTCTGTCAGGGCCTCGGCTTCGAAAGCGCTATATACCAATTGTTGTGTGTTAAATTCAATTTTAACCAATTAGCGCATGTTGGTTTTAGAGATTTATCGGTGGTAATAGGAGAAATACTTACCAACTGTAGTGACTGTTATATAGTTGTGGTCATTAAGATAGGACTTTCCACCCCTCACCCAACATATTTCCTTGTAAAGCTTAACTTGAACCCAAGATTCACCGTTAACAGTCTGGAATACGACTGCTGAAGGGTTTGTTTGCGATCATAAGATTATGGCTGCTTATTACGCTTAATAAAGTTTTAAAAATTATGATTAATTTCATTAAATACATAAATAAAAAGTTTACCTCGAGTAGAATTTGAACCTACGACCTGTACTTTGCTAGAGTACCGCGCTATCCAACTACGCTATCGAAGTACAAGCTCAAATCGATGCAAATTTTGTCTTTATGTATGTAGAACTGATGTAAATTCTAAATTTAATGTAATAACAATCAAAAATCCTACTCGAGATAATCTTTTTATTTATGTATTTAATAAAAATAATAATAATTTTGAATTACATATTTACCTTTGTACTTATTCGTTCATAACAAAAACTAATAAATTAATAAAATTTTGTCTCTAGCGGTTGCTGCGTCTCTATCCCAAGTTAGATGCTTTGCGTTGAGGTCACCGGCAATAATAATTGCTTTTAAAAGTATAGATTAGGTGCTTAGCTTAGCTATGTTGTCACCTGGTGTGGAAATTCTAAGTACAGTGGCCGGCGTGTAAGAAGACGAGCCCGCCTATGCGCGAAAGACGACTTTATGATGTTGTTCAAATTCCCGCGTTCGTTTACCTCAGAGGCGTCACATGGTGCATAATGTATATTTTAATGGTATATTAAAAGCAATTCAAAGAACCATATTTTATGTAAATACGCAATTTATTATAATTAAAAGCTATACTGGATGTAATACTATAATTAAATTAATAAAATCAATGTGTTATTACATTACACATAATTGATACCTGTTACTAAAATAATATTGTCCGGAGATCTCAGTATAATTGTACCATTATTTTTTGCGGACGATTCCTTCGCTTCCTTTATGATTCGTTCTATTGTTGTGACTGGTACTTTTGTTGCATTTGAAGTTTTTTCCTTGATTCTCCGTAAGGTTTCGGTTTCTTCTTCTTGTGTTAAAAAGTATTGAAACACGTTATGCACTATTTCTCGCGTTTGACCGTTTAAGATTTTTCCAGACTTAGACATTTTTTAAAACCGACTAGAAATCAGTAAATGTTGACACCGTATAATCAATTTTCAAAAACTAATATGCATATGTACCAAGAATCCGGATATTTATATATCAAACCTCTAATTGCTGTCATTATGTTAACTGATTATAAATTTATTATTTAATAATATGTTTTTCCCCTCTAATCGTCTTTAAGACAATTTTCTAATGGGTACCTAATGCTTTCATTATTTCATTTTTATTAGTGTATTTTAAAAATACATTCAAAATTACCTATTAGACAAATGGGAGAGATGCCTACATACTTTCAGGGATAGATGCCTATTATGCAAACATGAAAAACCAAATGTTAAAAAAACGCGTCACCAATGGAAATATTGGAATTATTCATCTTCATACGCATTCTTCCAATATACATATAATTAAACATACAAATGTGATACGCCACTGCTTAGTATTTTTATTATAATCGGCAACCGCCGTAGTTCTTCGCGATGCGCCGGCTCCTCGTCTTTTTACACGCCGGCCACTGTAACGTACGTTAGATAATTTTCTTTCTTTCCGTTTTATTGAATTTCGGTGTTAAAAAAAGGTTAATAGATTTAAAGTGTTTTGTTTCCAAGTGTTAATATATTGAGGATTGAAATTGTTCAATAGTTTTCTCCGATGATTAAGATATTTAGAATGGGGTATTTAGAATTAAAAATTTTCCGCTTTTGTTGAATGATTATATTATCGGAAATAAAATGCTTTTCACACAGGACTTTATTACCTAACTCTGAATTATCCATTAGGTACACATTTATATTTCTACAATTTTGCTTCCACTCACTTAAAATGTCTTCATTTTTTGTTGGAAATTTGAAAAAACTTAAATGCTTGTCCTTTTTCGCATTTTCTTTGCAATATAAATAGCAACAATGATTTGTTTTAAGGCGCGTTATTGCTGCACTCATTTTGACTTGCTCCTCTCTAAAGGAATTAGCGGGCGATGTAACAATGCGTATATGCATACAACGTTATAAGCGAAGCTTCTCTTGTAACGTTCTAGACGTGACTGAGAATTCCTGGAGCAAATGCAGCAAGCTGCGAGCTCAGCTCCTATCCGCCAGAGCAAATTTTATGCACAAAACGCCTTGCCCTTTCGCGAGTCTGTAAGTTTTCAGTCAACGATAATAGACATACATAGCTACTAAACTGTTATATTGAATTATTTTTAGCGCTTCCGGTTTTGCCGAAAATAATAAAAAAATTATTATTTTAATTTATTTTTTAATATTATACATCAAAGTTTCAAAAACAATTCGAAAATATTTTAAAGTTAATTTCTCATTCTATCCAAATATGTAAAAATGTACAGTGATTTGTAAAGTATAGGGTGAATAAGAAAAAATAATTTTGTAGGTAAGTATATCTTACTATATTGCAAGTTATACGGAGTTAGGTATTGCTGCGGAAACAGTTAGTTTCCTTATACGAGAAAGTGCTGTGCCGAAGTCCATCGGCCACATTTATTTGAGTTTAGTACACTTATCGTAAAAGTGCTACTCTTTTTAATACAATTTACGTAATTTCCCAACACTACTAGTTTTTTTCCTTGTTGGTCTGTATTTGGTGTATAACATGCAGTTTGTGGTGATATTAAAACTAATATATTATGTCCATTCTGTCAGGACTTCGGCTTCGAAAGCGCTATATACCAATTGTTGTGGGTTAAATTCAATTTTAATTAGCGCATGTTGGTTTTAGAGATTTATCGGTGGTAATAGGAAAATACTTACCACCTGTAGTGACTGCTATATAGTTGTGGTCATTATGATAGGACTTCCCCCCTCCCCCCATATGTCCTTGTAAAGCTTAACTTGAACCCAAGATTCACCGTTAACAGCCTGGAATACGACTGCTGAAGGGTTTGTTTGCGATCGTATTATTATGGCCGCTTATTACGCTTAATAAAGTTTTAAAAATTATTATTAATTTTATTAAATACATAAGTGAAAAGTTTACTTCGAGTAGGATTTGGACCTACGACCTGTACTTTGCTAGAGTACCGCGCTAACCAACGACGCAAATTTTGTCTTTATGTATGTAGAACTGATGTAAATTCTAAATTTAATGTGATAACAATACAAAATCCTACTCGAGATAGTCTTTTTATTTATGTATTTAATAAAATTAATAATAATTTTTAATTACATATTTACCTTTGTACTTATTCGTTCATAACAAAAACTTATAATAAATTAATAAAATTTTGTCTCTAGCGGTTGCCGCATCTCTATCCCAAGTTAGATGCTTTGCATTGAGGTCACCGGCAATAATAATTGCTTTTAAAAGAATAGATTAGGTGCTTAGCTTAGCTACGTTTTCACCTGGTGTGGAAATTCTAAGTAACGTACGTTAGATAATTTTCTTTCTTTCCGTTTTATCGAGTTTCGGTGTTAAAAAAAGGTTAATATATTTAAAGTGTTTTTTTTTCCAAGTGTTAATATATTGAGGATTGAAATTGTTTGAAAGTTTTCTTCGATGGTTAAGATATTTAGAATGAGGTATTTAGAATTAAAAGCGAAAATAAGTTGTGGGATTATCAGTTCTGGGTATTAACGTATATCTTGCATTTCTTCAGTTTGAAGAATCACAGGTGACGCTCGGGTGGATGACGTGATTTTGAGAGGAAAGGGGAGATTTGTTTTTTCTATTCAGTCCTGATTAAGATGTAGAAGTACTAAGTTGGTTTATGCGGTTTTCGCCGAGCACGCGCGAAATGCTGAAAGAGAAGGAAGTTGACCTTTTTACGCCCTTACCGGAGGGTTACCGTTGGAAATCTTTTCCGTTGCCCTTTTGGGGATATTTGTGAAACTTCACCCCGAATTATTTTACCGTTTATTGTTGTCAGTGGTGACATTATTGCGATCCTTAATTCTTTTGGATTTTATAGCATTTTGTTTACGGATTATTGGTAAAAAGGTTTATGTTTGTTACGTTCGCGCGTACACAGTAAGTGCTCATCGAATGGAAGGACTCGCTGTAAATAGTTAACGCTTTAATATGTTTTATGTAAATAAAAATTAAAGAACGCATTAAAAAAAGTTATATTTGTGTATATATTTACGTTAATCCAGTTGAAAAGTGGTCGTAGCAGATGGTTTTTGGTTTAAAGATTTGTCGTTAATAAAGTTGGTGTAAATATAAATTTCAGAATTTACAACAATCTCATACCGAGACGCTGTTTGTTTATTTCCATTCTTATTTCTATGTCAATATATACATAGTGTTTATAAATTGAGTATTATTTCTTTAAGTGTAAGTACTTTTTGGAATCTTATTCTTTTCTCACAACGTTCGTATTATTACGTTTATCCTAATTTAAAAGTTTAGGTATTTTGGATTGTATTGAAATTTTTGAGATATTTTGTTGGCATTCAAGTTATCGAATTTCATTTATTTGCGGAAATTAATGAATTACACAATTTTATAGAGACGACCTGTGAATATTTCTCAATATGTTATTACAGCAGTAACGTAATAATTTGAGAGAGAATCGTTAATAAACATTTTGGTTATTTTGAGTTGGTTGATATAATTTCATTTGAAGATAAGTTTAGTTAAATAACATAACGTAATTATCAAGTAAATTGGTAGTTGACCGAACAGCTGGCTTATTTGCAACCCAGTGTTTGTTTTGCGTGTATTCGCAATTTTGAAGTGATTTTTCTTAGGAATCAGCTTGCTGATTGTTGTCACTGTTCCACCTAGATTTTCGATAAAGGTTAGTAAGTAAGCTGTGTACTTTTCGCATTAGGAATTACGACCCCATATTTACGGTTATTCAATTTTAAGGCTTTAGTCAGTTAATTTGTGTTTTCCCTCACATTTACTACAAGTTGGCATTTTTTCAGTGCTACTCGTTTGGGTACGGTCGTACCCGTTGAATTTATGAGACCTGATGACGTGTAAGTGATTCTGTATTCGAATTCTAACCAGGTCTTAGTTTAGGTAGTCTTAGTTTATCGCTAATTTATATTTCGGGAATTAATTTTTTTTACCAGTCTATCTACATTTACGTTTACAGATGTCGTCGATATAGCCTGCTTCGTCACCGGTAATTATGATTCTGGGGTGTGAGATACCTAGCACTTTAGTCTAGTATTTCTCGGTATTACCTCGGTTGAATCCTGAGCGTCCTTAAGCTGAATCTGCATATTATGGTTAGGTTTCTGGCTTTTGGGTGTTTCTTTGTTGCGTCGGCGTATGAGAGATTCCGTATGTACTATTGAAGTCGTATGTTTGCGGATCGTGGTGTTAGTAGCTAGGGGAGTACTTTATTGTTACCCTGCGACGGCTGCTTGGTGCACTGTTGAAGGTATTTTACAGCTAAGCTTCCGATGCATTTGGTTGCCTTCGTAGCACAATAGTGGTGAACACTAATAGAATCTTGTTTAACGATCTCTACTGCCTCTGTCCATCGCCTGATTGCCTCTCGTAAAGCTGATTAGGGTTAATTCCTTCGGAACGCTTTGTGTTTTGCGGATAATCTTTTCGCCGGAAAATGCGACTTTGTCCTGTTTTTTAACTACAGGATCAGCTAAGGGTTTTGCACGTCAAGATTGCTGCGGAGACCGCCCAATAGACATTAATACTGTATATATTTTCAGCCATACACCGCCTGAGAAGTAAAGACCTTGTCATCAATGTCGACACTCATTATAAATACTTAAAATTAAACGGCCTAGAATATTACTATCTTAAAATAATTTAAAACTAGGTGTTCTGTCGTTCGTCGTATCGTTCTGTCTCAAGATAAAATTTAGTGTAGCAGCACACACTATAATGCTGGGAGGAGGATCAACTAGAAGGGAGCATACCGCCGCCCTTGGCAGACAGGGCTCCAACCTGGAGACAATGATAATTCTAATTAAATCTACGCCATCGAAAACATAAGACTCAATCTTTTAACTCAATGGAAATGTCCATTTATATCATAATTAAAATATTTATCTTTTAGGTATTAAAAGTATTTTGTATTTGGGTGCCGAGATCTCGACACAAACGGAAATGTTAGGTATCTCTATACGCATCAACTACTAATGGTTATTAGCACTACCCGTCACTACAATTTTGACCTACACTTTTAGTGAGGGATCTTTAGCGTGTCAAACATCGTATTGCCACGGGACCTACCGTTGTACTTTCTATCTGAGAAGTAGGAGTGCTTTAATTTTTTTGCGTTCTAGAAAAACGGCTACCTCGGCCAGGTTTGAATCCGCGCTACTCGGGTGAAAGGCAAGCACTATAACGATTCCACCACTTAGCCAGCTTATTTATCTTTTATATTAATTTGTACGTTTCGATAAGAATTACAGTTGTTGGCCTCGGTAAGTGGTAGTATATTTAGGAATTACTTGAGATGTCAAAATAAATATATGAAATAAATAAAATAAATTTATTTTCATATCTCAACTATTTACTGAGGGCGATAACTGTAAATCTTATCGAAACGTATAAATGTATGTAAAAGAAAAATAAAAAATTAACGATTTTATTACCCAAAAGATAAGTATTTAATTATGTGTGATAATCGTGAAAGTTTACATTTTCATAGTCCATTTATATCGATTTCATTTATTTGTATTGATTTACATTATCTTTTATACGCGATGGAAAATTAAACTTTTAAATGCTTAATTATAGTCTTACTACTATCCTTTACAATTTATGCTAAATGCCGTTATAATTTAATCGTTAGGTACTGCCTCCATTTTTAAATGTGTTGTTATATAAATGACGTCACGTTTCTTTTAACCATGTATGAATAAAAATTTTTTTTTTGTGTGTGTTTAAGGCGTCTACTGCTGTGGTTTTGTGCCTTTGTTCTGTTTTTAGTTGCTATATTCTGTTAAATAGTCTCGTTTCTTTCAAGAACTGTAGTACTTTCTTTGTGTTTTCTAGGTTATCAATTACTATGTCTTCCATTCGGTTGCTAAGTTGCAAACGTTTTCTGTTTTCTATATACAGTGGGCAGTCGATAAATATGTGTTGTAGTGTTATATTTTTGTTACAGGTTCTACATATCTCTTGTGGTGATTGTCCAAGTACGTGTAAGTGAGTAATGTTCGTGTGTCCAATTCGGAGTCTTGTCATAATCACTTCTTCTTTCTATTTAAGTTAAAGCGATTATGCCAGGCAGTTAGTCGTGCCCTCTGTTGATTTAATGCAACATTTTGTTCTCTCCAAGTGTCGTGCCATTGTACCTCAATTTTCTTTTTTAAAAATATCTTTAAGTCATGTGGTGTGACGCTCAGTTCGTCTATTGTAGGGAGCTTGGCGGCTTGTTTTGCTGCTTTATCTGCACATGCGTTTCCATGTATGTCTACATGTCCAGGTACCCACATCAGGTATATGTTTTTCATTTCATTAGTTTCTAAGCAGTGTAGTTGGCCTCTGATCATGTTTAATAAGGTGTTATTTTCGTTGGTTTGACTTTGGATCGCTAGTAATGAACCTAATGAGTCACTACAAATGATGCAGTCTTTATATTCTTGAAGTCGGCATAGAAGTAGGGATTGCCAGATGGCGTATAGTTCTAGGGTTTGTACACTGCTTATTTGATTATGTGACCAACTGTGGCATTGTCTGTCAAAGAATATTGCGCTCCCAGCTCCAATTCTTGTTTTGGCGGCATCTGTGTATATGCTTTTAGCTTGTGTGTGTGTGTTTGCATTATTTGTCTGGCTCGTGTTCGGAATTGTTCTGATGGGGTTGTTTCTTTTTTCATTTTTGTTTGATGTAGAATAAATTTTGTTTTTAGGTTGGTCCAGGGAGGTATTTCGGGCTCCGTGTAGCTGAACACTGGAGGTATTTCAATTTGTAGATCGGAGATTAGTTCAAATCCTTTGATAATTGTAGGTCTGCTTACGGTTGGTTGTTTTTGAAATTCGGCAATAGTTTCTTTGTTATTTAATATTTGGTGGTTCAGGTTTTTAGGCGTTGAAATTATTTTGGTAATATAGTTACATAATTGTATTTGTCGTCTAGCGCTTAATGGTGGAATGCCCGCGTCTTCAAAGATTGACAGTAGCGGACTAGTACGAAAAGCACCAATTGCCATCCCTAACCCCTTGAGCATGAATACGGTCAAGTTGACGCAAAGGTGTTACTCTTGCGGATGAGTAAACGATACTACCGTAATCTATTATAGATAAGACACATGCTTTATACAATTGTATTAATACCTGCCTATCTGAGCCCCAGTTTATACTGCTCATACATCTTATTAAGTTTAATCTACGTTTGCATTTGGTCATAATATGCTTGAGATGTTCTTTGAAATACAGTTTAAAATCTTTTTCTTAATGCTCATTCACATAATCTTAAGACCAATAGTATAATAGTTATTAATGATACTAGTTCGATATGAACGTCATAATGAAACGCGTGTAAAGTTAAACCACGAGGCGTTAGCCGAGTGGTTTATTTACACAAGTTTCATTATGAAGTTCATATCGAACGTGTATCATTCATAATTTAATCTACGCCAGTCCAAATAGATTTTCTATGCATAGATTCGATTTGTTTACAATATCAGAAACGTTTTTGTAAATAAAAATTATTAAGTGCCCATATTGGTCGATGTTATAGTAACCGCGCTTGTTGATTGTTGCAATTTTTATTTTGACAACGTCATTATTTGCGTTCACTTTTGTGCTTTACATGAGTTTCACGCACTGATGGACTGAATTTAACAAATTGTACAGACTTTATAATTAATGTTTACAATAAATAAAAGTTGGTAAAGTTTTTATAATAAAATAAAAGTTGTAACTAACTTTCTTTTTGCCTGTTTTTTATTTTAAAATTTGCGTGTTATTATGAGTTCATAATGGCACTGGGTGCTATTATGAAAGCCATAATGACACCCAAATGAAGATAATAAATATGTCATAATGACACTGGCGTAGATTAACGTTATCTAATATATCCCAAATTGACGTTAAATGCCTTATTTATTATAATCTTACAGATAGTTACAGATTCGATGAAAGGCGAGATTTATGGGGTGCCTCCAAATAAGAAAGCAACCTTTACATATCTATACCAAACTGAAGGTTTTGATTTTTTGCAGGTTTGAAAACAGTTGTAATACTGGGGTTAATTAATATTTTTCCAATGTTATCCCTAACGTTATTTATGAAAGGAAGAAAAGCTTTAGCCACATTAAGCCGTTATTGTTCTTTACGGGTACGCCTTTCAGGTTTAATTATGTTATTTATGTCTGTAAGATAATAGCCATTAACTAATCTTTTGACGTGGATGATGATACGTCTCGCTATGCGTGGTGTCCCGTAAATCTTAAAGACAGAAACTGTCGTAATTTCCATATGTGACTAAAAAAATTTAAATAGGGTTAATCCCAACATATTTAAATTATTTAGTTGTTTTGACACGAACCAAACCATATGGTTATATAAATTAAAATAAATTTGCTCTACACTTCTCATGTCTATTTATTCAAAAGAAATTATTTCTTTTACAACTCAAGATATTCAGCTTCCTTTCTCATAATAACCTGAAGCTTAGAGTACCATTTAAAAGATCTCCAAATTCTCCATGTCTCTAAACAACAAACGTATTATCAACGTATCTGTACCAAACCAAAGGCTTTTTAGGTGCGTTTTGTAGAGCCAATATTTCAAACCTTTTCGTGTAAGAATCAGCAGCTACTGGACTAAGAAGGCTTCTCAGGTTAGGTATTTTTTCAATGCAATGTTCAGAAGTCTTGATATCCAAGTGTTCTTTCTATATGAAGTTATAGATATTACAAAAGTTGGATTTATGCGTTTAAACATTGTTTGACTTATATGGTATGAAATTTGCACGTATCAGTACTAAATGTGTAGTTATGTGATTGTGGTCGAATTATTCATAAGGCTTTAGCCATTCACGGACTCTAAACAAATGTATGCATACTGCCAAGGGGTACACTGATCTAAATCGTCAAGCACAATCCAAAGTAACTCGTGTTCGGGCAAAAGTTTCTGCGTGCGTACTATGCCCCCCAATAGCTTTAACCCCCTCTTTCTCACAGCAAACTAACATCGAAACACTCAGAATGAAATATTTTATAATTTCGAATTTCTTGATTTTTTTTCTAAAAAAAGATTTTTGGGGTTCATTTGTCACGCCCCCGATATTTTTTTTGTTATTATGTCCAAATAAAAAAAATGGTGCAAAACTCACTAGAAGAATCATATGAAAATAAAGATAAAAGAAATATTCCACAAACAAATAATAACGGAACTTATTTTAAATTCTATGTTTGAGATCAAAGATAAGAAAATATAATCTACAGTGAATGCCAAGGTAGGAAATCTCTAACATGTTAATGCAATAGAAGAACCGAATAAGATACCAGGAATAAGGAGGCAAAGTTAAAATATCGGATGTGGAACGACCTTTCAGCCTACAAAGTGAACTTAAAAGCATTGAAATAATTTTAATAACTACATTCATAACGAAAACAGGCAACATTGTAAAAACAAAAACAATAATTTCAGTCTGTTGGACGTTTTTAACTTCATGCCAGATAGACGTTAATCGACATTTAGATGCTAACTTGAAAACAAATTCCAAAGCCACTTCTATAAAAATATTGATAATACAGTTTTAAGCATTTACAATCTTATTGAATATCATTTTTAGACTTATTTGGGTTTGTATTAGGAAACTTTATAAAGGTAAGGTATGTAAAATTAAGCTTTCTTCAAAAAATATGACTTCACATTTTCCCGAAATATGCAAGAGAAATGAAATAAACAAAAAAAGAAACAAAATTGACTAATTTTTCAACAACATACTTATTTATTATCGCTTTAATCTGTAGTACGATATAAAGGATAGTTTTCTTTTACTTTTGTAAAACATATGTAACATTCAAGGATGTGTAAAATCAGAACGTGAATGAATTTGAACTGAACAATATTAATAAAGCTTTTAGCTTTAGACATTTCGCTTTCCCTTAATGTGTGAGAATTATGATTTTTTTTAAATTTAAACAGGTTCTGATTGTTATATATATGCGACAACAAATTACTTCCACCTGTATTGATTTACAGTATTTCTCGGAATATTGTAGTGAAACACAGACCATTACTGTTATACAAGCTTAATAAAATATCAGATGTATTCAGCACAGCGTTGTTCAAAAAACAAAGTTAAAAACGTTTTCATTTTATTGCGTTAAAAGCAATCCGGTGTGGCTCTGAGAATTGAATTCTACTGGGTATTAAACAATTTGCTCAGTTAAATGGAACTAGTAACCATTCTGAACAGGAAATTATGCAAACCCCAAGTTGCGATTTGATAAATATTTAATATATTTTTAATAATTTTACATTTTTCTTTACATTAAAAGTAATGCATTTGTAGTATTCATAAGATTCCAGACTTGCAAGTTGCAAAAAGTTATCCTTTCTGAATTAATACCTTCTGGTCACTTGGAATTCTTAATTAACATAACGTAACCTCATAAATTAAACCATTACAGAATTATGCAACAAATTGGAAGTGTGAGATAACTGTTCCGTGCCCGTAAATCACCGTAGGTGAATTAGGTTTCTATTCAATACTAAAATTTTGAAAATTGGAAAATAATAATGTACGAAAATTATTACAAATTCCATATTTTTAGTTCGGTGCAGGTCACTATAATTCCTTACCTACAAACTATAACGTGGCGCTAATTAAAATCAGTGTCTAAACAAGCGACGTATGTTTTGCTATAACTAAAATTTGATTTTATGGAATGATAATTATACCAAATTATACCATTTAAATGACAAATGGCTTTCTATAGATTTTGCTAAATTTTTGATATGTTGTACATCGTACATCGTAACGTTCTAATCAAAGACTACCATAGGCAGCAAATCTAAAAATGGACAGTTTTTACGCAATAATAAAAACATTAGAATGTATTTAATCACTTGCAAACCTAAAATCTGATGAAACGAAGTGGCCGTCTAGTGGTAGGTACGTTGTACTATCTAAACTAGATGGATAAGGTAAGTGTTGCATCATGAGGGACAGGTAAGACAAAAAATGAAACTACTCAAATTAAAATCAACGAGCGTTGCGCAACGGTGGTTCAGACCGTTAATATACAATTGTGGGAAAGAACCACAAATAAAACCCACTCTATTCACAAATAAGCAATTGCACAAGTACATTAATAAATCAAATAACACAAAAAAAAACAATTAATGGGTTAAATAAATAACAAAACACCACTAAATCAGGCCAAAGTGCTACAAAATTATAACATTAAGAGAAAATGAATAAAAAGCAGTTTAGTTTGTTACGTGCAAACTTCAACGTTGTACCCAAAACTTACCCCAACAGAGGAGATACCTTTATAGGACTTTCCGGTAGCTCGGTCACGGTAGAGGTGGAGGGGTTCTACAGTGATGCAGATGGTATATGTAAGATGAAAGAGAAGAGGGCGCCAGCTAGAACGATAAATCAGCCAGCCCTAGATAAATAGATGATTTGCCACTTTTCTAGCCAAGCAACGAATATATGAAAGGTTCTGAGCACTAGGAAAAGTAGTTGTAAAGCAGAAAGTCCCCAAAACAAAAGCGGTATATTAATTACAAATAATGGCAGTATATAGTATGGATTTGTATGTACACATATATCTAATTTAATTTATATTCCCCAAAAAGTAAAAGGGAGATAATTTCTTAAATAAATAATTAATTCAATTGTGTTACTCAAATCGTTAACCACAGAGATAATACACAAAATATTTGTGCTCTTAAGTACACAATATAGCAAGCCACCCAAAGAGTCTAATACTAGAATTTGGATAATGAAATCAAGTTAAATTTACATCCAAAAATGGCAAAGTAATATACAGAATTTCAAAGCTAAGTTATGCTAAAACATAGGTTTATAGTCTTTAATAAAATACAGTAAACAGGTAATTTAAGCATTCCCCAAGTTGTAAAGGCACATTGAATAAAAGATTATAGTAATAATACAATTGCTATGAATAACTTGCTGTAAACAAAAATAACAGATATGATCAGCTGGTTTATAAAACCTTTAACTAGAATCTGTTGAGCTGAGTGCATCCAGTTACACGGTTTCTTACAAAACAGTGTTTAAATACATAGGTTACCAATAGGCATGGTAGTTTTTATACTCAAAAATTTACCCAAAGCAATTTCATGTAAAAGCGCAAAAATTTGTGCAATAACAAAAGTTTTCTCACAAACATGTACATAGGTCTATACAACTTATAGGATTGGTCACAGATTAATCAAAGCATTAAGGTATCCAAAGACCCTGAATATGAGTGATTTATAACTTATCTTTCATATCCCATCCAATTTCAAATATTTCACAGGTGTTCCACCCTTGGAAGTCAAATCTCTTGCTAATTATGTAATAAGTAACACACTTCATCAGCCAAATGCCAGTATGTACAACTATGTACGAATTATATACAAATGTACTACAGCGTACCTATATCCATATTTACATAGCATACAAGTATATTTAGATGGTGTACGAAAAGTATATTATATGGCATACAAAAAGTACCTCTAAAATTAAATACATACAGCCAAATGAAAGCATGAATATCAATCTTACCTTCAATGAGGTAGAGAATCAGAAAAGTATTAATGGTAACGTTCAGAAATGTATTCAGTCAAGTACGAGTACGAGAACAGCTTATAACTGTCTCGAACATCTAAATAGTAATTGCTTTCCCCTAAAATAAAAATAAAGCTAGCAACCGTTAAAGTAGGTTGTTACATTCTTACCAGCGAATCTAAAGTGTAAAAACAACTTCGTGGTTACGGAGAAATTTATGAGGTTAAGTCTAACCCCTTTAGCTAATTGCTTTAATGATTTTCTTAATGGATTTAGTTCTTAAATCGAACCAGATCGCTTGTCTGAATGTAAAACGTGGTAGAAGAACAAGAAACCAAGCGTGACAAAAGCTTACCTGCTTCCAGTATTTCCTATATATATCCGATATAAATCGTTTGTACCCACCAATTATAGCGATTCGGCACAAAATTTAGAAAAATGTTATAAAACCGATAACCATCGATGGGCTAAATAAAGTCCAGCAATTTACATTCTTCTTTCAGGAAACAACAAAATGGCTTTTCTTTCGTCAAGCACAGACAGGAAGGAAGTGAAAATAAAAGTCAAATATCCGGACGTCAAACTGATATATACCAGTGATTCCCAACACATGAAGTTGAAATATAACTTATAAGTGACCATCAAAAGTTTACCTAACCACTATAGAAAGGTTTGTAATTGTGAAGCGTAATATATTTAAGAAGCTACAGAGATAAGCTTAGAGAAATGTCATTATTTTTAGAAAAATAGAAAGTTCAAAGAAATACGAGTAATCCATAAATTTTAATAGATCGCAAAAATTTACTTAATTGTACAGCAAAAGTAACGAATGTAACAAGTTTCACAGAAACACAATAATAAAAATAAACACATGTAGTCACAGGTACAATTGAGTCATAAATAATCAAAACACCATACATGTAGCCCTTTAAAAACCATAATGCTGGTCTTTAAGTAAATAAGCACATAAAAGAATAAAGCAAATTACGGTACATATAAATACAACAACAGTAAAATTGCACAGGTGATAATAAGTTAAGACAAGGACAAAAGAAAACAGACGAGGAATTTAAACGTAGCCAATTGTGTAGTTACCACTTAAGCACAGATTACATAAATCAAATACCACGTATCGAAAACCTTGTCGATTTGTATCGTATTGCTGGAGCGATAATAAACAAGTTTCACCATCGCGTTCTTATGTTAGGCGCTAACAGATTTGGCTCAGTAATTACTATAAAAAGCAAGCCAGGTTAATATTATACAAGCCCGGGTGGAAGTAGAAAATCTTCGTAGGCGGAACGCTCATTGGGTTCAAACAAATGAGCATGATTTATGTGACTTCCATCATCTCACTTTGAATTATCTTCGAAAGCTCATTGTAGGGGTATACCAAGTTAATCTGGCCCCACCTTAAATTCAAGATAAGTTGCAACGAGATGAAGAAGAATTCCATATAGATTCTCTTAATAATGAACCTGGTTTTGTAAGAATTACACATTTTTCTGGCTTTCGCAATGCGATAAAACATCAATTGTGGATTACTTACAACCCCACCGAAAATCAAGAAGCCAATGATAACATTATCATGTGTATCAGGTGAATCTAATTCTTGGTTACTACCATACGTGCAAATCAGGTGCAAGAACTCTTGGAATATGTGCGCACATTGCTATCCAAACGTTGTTGGGTAAAATATTGGACGCAGCTAATAGAGTTCAACAACATTATCCAAACGTTGCAAATAATGACAATGCGATTGTGACTTATGTTGTTTGGGGTTAATAAATAACTTCGTTAAACCCTTGTACATCACATTTAAAAATAGCACTTTCATATTCACAACTTTGGCTAGCTGTAGCGCAAAAACTGTCCATTTTTCGACTTTCTGCTATAGTAGCCATTGATTAGAATCTACAACATATCAAAAATTTAGCCAAATCCACAGAAAGCCATTTGCCATTTAAGTGGTGCGGGGTCCTTTCTGAAACGTATGTAAACTATCTTGACTTATAATCAAAGTTGTTTTGTTACTTTCTTTTCAAGGTTTAATTAGTAGTGAGCATAGTATACTTGTACTCCTAAAAATGACAACGTGCGCAGTCAAAGTTTGTCTTAATTAACTGTGAATTTGCTCGAGAGATTTCAACTCCATATAGTTTACATGGTAGTCTTATTCATAATTGTAAGTATTAGGCATAACATTAAATTATTGATTTTAACAATCAATATTTATTTGTTATCGCAAAATCATTCTAGAAAGTGTATCTAACCAATAAGAGCCAGTAATGTAGTCACAACGTAATCTTACAAATTTATTGGAATGCGCTTATATTGCTGTTAGCTTTTCTGTTAATGGTTAATGCTGCTTCTAGTAATTGTCGATGTTGAGGATGTAAAGCAAATGGTAGGAATATAAATAGTTTCTAATAATTATTAGTTATTGCGAAGTACATTTCAAAATATGCTTTATACAAGTACATTACGATTAGGGTCATGGCCTATGTGATCGCAGTCTCTGATCATTCTTCTTCGGATGTATATTTTAAAATCTGCTTTGTATCTGTTGGATGTCAGAAGTGAGGATAAAAACTAGATGATAGAGCAAAGAAGGTGTATGGTAGGGAAATGATGATAGAGCGGCGAGCATTTAAGATAGAGGACGTATGATAGATCATAGAGCATAGGTAACAACGGAATTTTGATAGAGATAAATTAATGAACATGGATAGAAAAATACGAAATACGGAAGATGGAGAGTGAATGATAGATGATAGAAGAAACAAGGCAGAGGATGAATGATAGGTGATAGAGCCTAAATAAAGATAGACGATGGAAGATGGTAGAACATAGATGATGGAGTGTAGACGATCGGGTGTAGATTGATTATAGATTATAGAGCATGAAAGATAGAAGGAGGATGATAGGGCAGTGTTGAAAGAGGATGGAGGTATACGATGAAGCATTGAGGATAGAGGATGGATGACAGCGTATAGATGATGAAAGAGAGATAATAGGGCATAGATAATAGAGGGTAGATAATAGAAGATAGATGCTAAAGTATAGATGATGCAGTACTGAAGATGGATGATAGCTAATAGGGCATAGATGATAGGGGATAAAAAATAGACAATAGAGTATAGGTGATAAAAGGTAGATGTTAGAACATAGAGGATGCACAATAGTCCATCAACGAAAGAAGGTAAGTGGCAGAGGATAGAGGATGCTTTATCATCTATCATCTATGCTCTGTCATCTATCATCCATCCTCTTATCATCTATCTTCTGTCATATATACTCTATCACCTATGATCTGTCATTTATGCTCTATCTTCCGGCCTTTATCCTGCATCCTCTGTGCGCTATTCTCAATCCTCTATCCTACACTCTCTTTACTCTATCATCTATCTTCTATCCTCTTTTCTACCATCTAACAGATAAAAAGCAGATTTTAAAATATGCTATAATACGTATGCGTTTTAATATACCTAAGCATCCGATGTATATAATAGCATTTCTAAGTTCATAGCGACTATAACCGACTCCTATGTATTGCATGTACTTTCTAGAATTATTCTACAATAACAGATATGTGTTTATTATTATAGTCGACACATTATTTATTATGCGTAATACGTATTGTGTTTTAGTACACCTAAGCTTCCGGTATTTGCAAATTCATCTTCAAGATAAATAAAGATTGTAAGAATTTTTTAAGCTCGCATAATATTCTCTGAAATGAGCACGTACTGGTTTTCATTTCAGATGCCCGACCACTCAATATTTCAAGGAATTATTTCATGACATGGTAATAGTTATACTGGAAAAGCGCCAATCTAGTCTAGGTTTTTTCGGAGATAAATATTTTAAGTTTAAATTAGAGAAATACATTTTTGGTAAGAAATATTTTGGTCATGGCAATTCTATCCAGAATCGAGGGAATGCAAAAATTATCAGAGGTTGCTAGAGCGAATTTCTCTATTTACCTTGATTCGAAAGTGAATTGCTCATGTGAGTGAGATTAAAAATGCATTTATCCTAATTTAAAAAATCACCACAAATATATTTTAGAAAGAGAGGTACGAAAAAGAAAGAAAATGTTTGGTAGATTAGTGCAAAGACAAAAATGTTAAGCGGTATACTGAAAACGTGTTACTCGCTTACTTGACGGAAAAATCAGAAAGACGTAACAGTTCCACATTGTGGTCAATGTACACTATGCTAAGAAGTACATTGATTTTACAAAATAACGTAACTATTGCCAAATTCGTTAAGTTGCAGTCGTTTTTAAAACATAAATCTGTAGGATTCAAATCGATGAAATCACGAGTTTTAACAAGAGAGCAAATAACTACATTTTTGGAGGAGGCACCTGATGAACATTATTTAATGATGAAAGTAAGTAGGAAGTTATTAAATTCGTAGGGAATACCTATCAAGTATATTTTAGGTCGCATTAATATTAGGAGTAGCAGAGCCTGCCGTAGGGATGAGCTAACCAAAATGATGGTGAACGTTATTGATAAACAAGATACAATTTTACTCGTAACGACTCCTGATTCTAAAACACATCTTCGTAGAACATTTTGCGTTACCGAAGGTCCTGAAAATTGGATAACTATTTATAAAAAGTATATAATTTTTCGCCCTAATAACGTTGAAACTAACAGATTATGACTAAATTATAAAATGGGAAAATTCACAAAACAACCAGTAGTTGTAAATAAGATTGGGACAATTCCAAAAAGTATTGCACATGGCCTCAAATTACCTAATTCTGCTGAGTTCACACCACATTGTTTTCGCTGTACCTCTGCAACATTGCTTACAAATGCTGGTACAGACCTATTAAGTCTTAAACGTCACGGGGGCTGGAAATCTGCAATGGTAACAGAGGGTTTATGTAGACGATTCGGTTCAAAGTAATGTTGAAGTGTCCAAAAAAATAGTTGTTTCAAATTCTTCTACATTGAGCGTAGCATTTAATTCATTTACTAAATCTGTAATTCCAGGTGTTATAAATAATTGTTCGGGATGTACAATTAATGTTCATATTAATAAATAATAATCTGCTAACTATTAAAATACACATGTCTAATTGGAGTGCGGAAAATGAATGCGTAATAGTATATTACATAACGTGCTACAAAAGTGGTAGATACCGCACAAACGGGAATTTTCACACGAGGGCGTCAGCGCAAGTGTGAGAATCACGCGAGTACAGGATAGACACTTTCGTGCGAGCTTGTAACGTACAAAAATTCATTTGCGCATAATTCTGTTAATTGTTATAAAATTATCTATTTTAACTTCTTCTCGATATGTACTAAACGTACAATTCCTACATTCAGTGTTGAAAAACGCTGCAGTAGTTTACATGTCTTCAGTTGTGTAATTTAACAAAAATCCTGTTAATGTTAATAATTTTTACCAAAAGTAAATAGTTATGACATCTGTCGGCATGTAGCCAAACTCTGTACTATGCAATGGTTGTAAACACCAATACTTTAAGTTATTTACGAAATTCTCGTAAAAGGGCGAGGTTTAATGTATCCAATAACCAATAGGAAAATCGTTTATTGAACATACATTGAATAGATCACAAATTCAATTTTGATAACAAAAATTTTCACTTTCTTGTCCGCCATGTTGGGGACGCTACGAAAATTTTGGGATTTCTTTTACACTTTCTAATATACGAAATGGTTTCGGATTCTGGTAAAAGATTTCAAACAATAGGAATTCCTACCAAATTTTCTATTTCTATGGATCGCAAACTTTGCGGATTTTAAACAAAATTTAATAGTGTCCAATAAGGGGTAAGAATTACAGTTTTTCTCAGTTGGTACTAATTTAAAATCTTCCTTCTTAGGGAACGGAACCCATACAATCTACAAGTATAAAATTTTAGATTCGAAATTAACAGGCTCGTTTTTACATTTATCGCACGTCTTACAACATAGTGGTAAGCTCGTAAACTTCTCTTATCTTCGTGCTCACCTACCCTTACTTTTTTTTAGCGATTAGATTAGACTATCTATCGATTTGGAGATTTAGAAGGAAAAATTACTCTTCTTACGTACCTATCTTTTCCTTTTTAGTAAATTAGAAACCGAAAAATAAAAGTAACAGGAAACCTTATTAATCGTCACATATTTTGAGACTGGCTTCTCGGATAGTACCATAAATTGGGTTACATGTAACAATTTAGAAGATGAAAAATAGGCGGAATACGAAATACGGAAAATGGAGGGTGAATGATAGATGATAGAAGAAACAGGGCAGAGGATAAATGATAGGTGATAGAGCCTAAATAAAGATAGACGATGGAAGATGGCAGAACATAGATGATGGAGTGTAGACGATCGAGTGTAGATTAATTATAGATTATAGAGCATGAAAGATAGAAGGAGGATGATAGGGCAGTGTTGAAAGAGGATGGAGGTATACGATGAAGCATTGAGGATAGAGGATGGATGACAGCGTATAGGTGATGAAAGAGAGATAATAGGGCATAGATGATAGAGGGTAGATAATAGAAGATAGATGCTAAAGTATAGATGATGCAGTACTGAAGATGGATGATAGCTAATAGGGCATAGATGATAGGGGATAGAAGATAGACAATAGAGTATAGGTGATAAAAGGTAGATGTTAGAACATAGAGGATGCACAATAGTCCATCAACGAAAGAAGGTAAGTGGCAGAGGATGAGGATGCTTTATCATCTATCATCTATGTCCATCTATCATCCATCCTCTATCATCTATCTTCTGTCATATATACTCTATCACCTATGATCTGTCATTTATGCTCTATCTTCCGGCCTTTATCCTGCATCCTCTGTGCGCTATTCTCAATCCTCTATCCTACACTCTCTTTACTCTATCATCTATCTTCTATCCTCTTTTCTACCATCTAACAGATAAAAAGCAGATTTTAAAATATGCTATAATACGTATGCGTTTTAATATACCTAAGCATCCGATGTATATAATAGCATTTCTAAGTTCATAGCGACTATAACCGACTCCTATGTATTGCATGTACCTTCTAGAATTATTCTACAATAACAGATATGTGTTTATTATTATAGTCGACAGATTATTTATTATGCGTAATACGTATTGTGTTTTAGTACACCTAAGCTTCCGGTATTTGCAAATTCATCTTCAAGATAAATAAAGATTGTAAGAATTTTTTAAGCTCCCATAATATTCTCTGAAATGAGCACGTATTGGTTTTCATTTCAGATGCCCGACCACTCAATATTTCAAGGAATTATTTCATGACATGGTAATAGTTATACTGGAAAAGCGCCAATCTAGTCTAGGTTTTTTCGGAGATAAATATTTTAAGTTTAAATTAGAGAAATACATTTTTGGTAAGAAATATTTTGGTCATGGCAATTCTGTTCAGAATCGAGGGAATGCAAAAATTATCAGAGGTTGCTCGAGCGAATTTCTCTATTTACCTTGATTCGAAAGTGAATTGCTCATGTGAGTGATATTAAAAATGCATTTATCCTAATTTAAAAAATCACCACAAATATATTTTAGAAAGAGAGGTACGAAAAAGAAAGAAAATGTTTGGTAGATTAGTGCAAAGACAAAAATGTTGAGCAGTACACTGAAAATGTGTTACTCGCTTACTTGACGGAAAAATCAGAAAGACGTTAGAGTTCCACACTGTGGTCAATGTACACTATGCTAAGAAGTACATTGATTTTACAAAATAACGTAAATATTGCCAAATTCGTTAAGTTGCAGTCGTTTTTAAAACATAAATCTGTAGGATTCAAATCGAAGAAATCACGAGTTTTAACAAGAGAGCAAATAACTACATTTTTGGAGGAGGCACCTGATGAACATTATTTAATGACGAAAGTAAGTAGGAAGTTATTAAATTCGTAGGGAATACCTATCAAGTATATTTTAGGTCGCATTAATATTAGGAGTAGCAGAGCCTGCCGTAGGGATGAGCTAACTATTTATAAAAAGTATATACGAGTAATTTTTCGCCCTAATAACGTTGAAACTAACAGATTATGACTAAATTATAAAATGGAAAAATACACAAAACAACCAGTAGTTGTAAATAAGATTGGGACAATTCCAAAAAGTATTGCACATGGCCTCAAATTACCTAATTCTGCTAAGTTCACACGACATTGTTTTCGCCGTACCTCTGCAACATTGTTTACAAATGCTGGTACAGACCTATTAAGTCACGGGGGCTGGAAATCTGCAATGGTAACAGAGGATCTATGTAGACGATTCGGTTCGAAGTAAGGTTGAAGTGTTCAAAAAAATAATTTTTTAGGTGTTTCAAATTCTTCTACATTGAGCGTAGCATTTATTTCATTTACTAAATCTGTAATTCCAGGTGTTATAAATAATTATTCGGGATGTACAATTAATATTCATATTAATAAATAATAATCTGTTTACTATTAAAATACACATGTCTAATTGGAGTGCGGAAAATGAATGTATGTTACATAACGTGCTACGAAAGTGGTAGATACCGCACAAACGGGAATTTTCACACGAGGGCGTCAGCTTAAGTGTGAGAATCCCGCGAGTGCAGGATAGACACTTTCGTGCGAGCTTAATCCACATTCTTTTTTCTACGACCATGAAAAGACAGCCCCCTTAATGTTTTGTTGATCACAAATTAAAGAATTACAAAATATACTTAATATTTAAAGTTTCTTATTAAGAAATAATAATCATGTCCTATCAAATAATGCAGTTCGTAATTATTATGATACGAATTTAAATACGAATACCTGAATATTGAAAATTGTTAAATCATGAAGGTCGCATAATTTTAAATTGTTATGGTAATGCAATCAGCTTGCTCATATTATTTATGTTTATAGCAGTAAGTGTGGCGACTTTGATTGCGACCGAACTTCCTGTCAGGCCGATGACAACCGGTATTTTTGCTACGGTAACTTATAGAAAAACCATGCGAAAGTAAAAGGCACAAGTGCTTTTTACTTTCGTATTGGTTACATTGAGAAAGTAAACCGCACTAGTGTGCGAAAGTATTTTTACTGTATGGTTAATTGTGCGATATAATCACTTTCGTACATGGTGGTAGAAAAAGTATTTTCCGCACTCCTTGTAACAAAATGCGTAGGTTAAAGTTTACGACAGAAAACGTGTCTGTCAACATTTAAGCAGAAAAAATATATTTCGTGCATAGTTCCTTTGCTTCAATAATACCGGCTAGGGATACATTCGAGCTTGTTGCTTGAGAAAATTTGCACTTTCGCAGTCGTGCAAATTGTCGTCGCAACAAGCGCTCGTGAATTTCGTTTTGAGGTTGGTACAACTGTCCTCGACATCTGTCTGAAATCTCACGTCAAAATATTCATTAGTGTTTGAGCTACGATTGGTTGTACACATCAAAAAAGTGCATTCGGCGATTTTAACAATGTCTGAAATTGTTGAGCAAAGAATTTGCATTAAATTTTGTTTGCAGAATGACGTTGTCGATTCCTTGATAATGATAAAGCTCACGTGAATAAAATCAAGGATTTGGTTCTCAATAACCATTGATTAACTTCTATAGACCTTGCTGATATGTCAGACATCTCGAAAAGTTCGGCCAATACCATTGTAAAAGATGTTTTGGGCCTCAAACAACCTAAAACACTCAATTTGTTCCAAAAAGAGCGTCGTGTTAGCATCTCTGAAACAGTGCTTTCTAACTATCAGGAAGTAATTAAACGCACCATAACTGGAGCTGAGACTTGGATTTATGCATACTACCCGGATACAACCAACAAATCAAGCGAATATCGTGCGAAATGTGAGGCAAGACCAAAAAAACGTTCCAAAATCGATCGAAAATCAAGATCATGTTGACTGTTTTCTTCGATTATCGTGGTCTTGTGCATTATGAGTTCCTTCCGCCGCGTCAAACTGTTAACAAGGAATATTATTTGAGTGTCATGCGTCGTTTGCGTGAAGCTATTCACAAAAGATGCCAGATTTATAGAAAGACAACGCCTGGTTTTTGCACCACGATAAACCATCTCACATTGCATTGTTTCTTCGTGCTTTTTTCATCAAAAACTCCACCCATATCGTTCCACAACCACCGTATTGTCCTGATTTGGCACCGTGTGACTTCTGGCTATCCGATAAACTAAAAAGGCCACTCAGGGGACACCGTTTCGAGTCGATTGGAGACATCCAACGTGAATTGCTACGTGTTCTGAAGGGTGTGCGGTCAATTTACCGAAAGCAATTTATCGAATAGCAATTGAACGAATGCAATTTATCGAAAAACAATTTACCCAAAAAGCAATTTATCGAATAACAATTGACCGAATGGTAAATTTATCGAAAAAAATGCAATTGGTATCCTTTGTGAATGTTTTGAAGTTAACGAAAAATTATAGGAAGGAATGCACATTTTACAATAATTAAAAAGCTATTATTGTGAATCTCCGCATGGCTTGTCGCTAATGGGGACCCGTCGCTAATGAGGTGGTTCATTATGGGTGCATAAACTAAACATTCTTGGTGGAATAATTGTATTTTAATCTTGGAAAACTCGAAAGTTCTAAGATTAATTGCTAATCTATAATCGTTATTCGCTGACTTATTATTGTTATGGGTATATATTATTACACCTTACGAATATTATTTACTGGCAATTGTTACTTTGAGTGACGCGCAACAAACATATTAAAAATGCCGTTAGTGTTTATAAATATTGAAAAGGGGAAGAAAACATTAGACGTGGATGGTCAATTATATTAACAAGATCGAAAAGTTGATACCACAATTTACTGGAGATGTGAAAATTACAAAAAAAAAAAACAAAATGTGGTGGACGTGTTATCACAGTGGAAGATCAAGTGACTAAAAACAGTGATAATCATAATCATGCTACCGATGCAGCACATGTAGAGGCAAGCAAAGTTATGGATAACATCCGTGACAGTGCTACAAATACTCAAGACGCACCTTACTATATTGTGTCTAATGCTAGTGCAACAGTTACTCAAGCGGGTGTAGCCAAAAGCAGAATGCTGCTCCAACTTTACCTACTCAACGTAGTGCAATTATTTTTCCTGAAGAATTTACCAATACCAAACGTGGGGACCCGTTTCTTTTATTTGATTCCGGTCCCGCAGAAGATCGAATGTTAACATTTATTACGAGACGAAATCTTCAACTCCTAGCACAGTCGGATCATTGGTTTGCCGACGGTACTTTTAAAACTGTACCACATCTTTTTTGCCAATTGTTTACCATTCATTGATTACAGCAAAATCATGCTATACCATTGATCTATGCGCTACTACCAGACAAAAGGGAAGAAACATACCACCGATTATTACGGGAGGTGAACCATTATGACGGATTTTGAACCTGCCATGATCAATGCAATGGTGAGTGCATTCCCCCAATCGATGCATCGTGGTTGTTTTTTCCATTTTTGCCAATGCGTTTATCGCCAAATCCAATCACATGGTCTGAAAGCAAGATACGAAACAGATGCAGATTTTGCTTTGAAAGTAAGATTACTTTCTGCCATAGCATTTGTTCCAACGCAATATGTGGTCGGAGCTTTTGAAATGTTGTGCGATGATGATATTCTGCCACCAGAGTTACAACCAATCGTGGATTACTTCGAAGATGCGTGGGTAGGACGTCCACAGCGACGCCACCGTCGCCGGGAGCCTCGATTTTCACATACTTTATGGAATTGCTTTGATGCGGCAGTTCAAGGTTTGCCAAGAACCAATAATTCAGTAGAAGGTTGGCGTCGAGGTTTTGAACAACAAATTTGTGCAGATCATCCGAATATCTGCAAATTTGTTAAAGCAATCCAGTGGGAACAAGGGCTTCACGAATTGAGAATCGAACAATATGTAACCGGACAAGAAGCAAGTAGTACTCGTAAAAAGTACAGAGATTGTGCTCAGAGAATCAAATAAGTTGCTGAAAACTTTGACGCCAATAACATGCTTGACTATCTGCGTGTCGTCGCACATAATACTGCTTATTAAAATAGATTCCATACTGGTATAAGAGAAACAATTAATGTACAATAAAAAGTAAATAATGCCTCAAAAACGTTTAGGTAATTTAGTAACCAATATTTCAGCATAACACAATTAAGGCTTTTGTTATAATTATTGGATTTGTCTATTTAGTTAATTGAGAAGTACTATTGAATTTAAATAAATTTAAATAAATGTTTTTACATCATTGGGCAATTTATTAAATATATCAAGTGTATAAAATGTTGTTTGATTTTTGCCTTTACTAGTATTTACACATTTGCATATTTTCACATTGTCGTGTATAGTGATTGTGTACAGTATCGTCGTTTTTAATAATACATATATTCATCATTTATGTAATTTATTTAGTAAATTGTATGTGAGAATGCAGTGTCTTTTTCAAAACATTCACAAAGGATACCAATTGCATTTTTTTCGATAAATTTACCATTCGGTCAATTGTTATTCGATAAATTGCTTTTTCGATAAATTGCATTCGGTCAATTGTCATTCGATAAATTGCATTGTGTCCGGAGGGGATTAGTTTGAAGGTGAAGGATTGGATTTGGAAGGGTAAATAAAGATTTTTTGAAATAAAATGCAATGTCTCCTTATTTTTTGGACTGAATTGTACATACGTTCAGCTGCTTGTATGCACGTACTCTTTAAATAAAAGCTTCCACCGTATATTTTCTTTATCCTATTTAATATTAAACGTTACCTTTTACTTTGGCAATTTGTGAGTGTTTAGAATTACAACACAGCTAATATGACAGCCGTGGTTTTTCCACCTACTAGTAAATAAATGCAGCTAACTATTTTATGGATTATTCAAATTGTGTCACGAGTACCGTTCTAACTTTATTCACATAGAAGGCAAGATTAGTCTAAAACTTAAGCACTTTTTGAGTACGACTAAATATAGTTCACGTGAAAAGCCGTAACTCCTTTCTTATTGTACCTATTTGTGCCGAACCTTGTAACTAATGCATGTTTCTTAAGTTTTTATAACATTGCATTTAAAATAGACCAAGACTCATTGTTCACGAAGCTATAGCGCGGCACAATTACTACAGTTTCCATTTAGGTAACAACAGATTATTTTTATTGTTTCTTCCCTGGGCAATACAATTATAACAGATTATCAGTAATTACAGGCCATTAGTTCGTTTTTTGTAAATCATAAAACCAGTGCTTTTAGAGATAGCATCCATTTGCATTGACTATTAAAAACAAAACCTGTAAATGCAGGAAGTGCAATTGTAGCGTTTTACATTGCACTCTTAAAAAGGATTTACGAGTTATTTTTCTAAATAGGTAATATATACGACTACGATTACAAATATATTCCATTTAAAGAATATTTCACTCAAATCTGTGAGATCGTGTAGATTACTTATTCTTATTTTTAAGAGAAATCATCTGCCCCGAAGTTATATACTTCCTTGTGACATTTTTAGGTGATTATCATCACACTTTCAAATGGAATAATTTGAAATTAATATTGACGTTTATTTTTTTAATATTGTACTTATGTATGATTTCGGGGTTTACATATTTTCAGTGTTCTACTCCTATCGGAGTAAAAAGTTTACTCACATCACTTTAAACGTTTATAAAGAAGAAAAATATAGCACCAATTTTATCAAACAGATTTTATCTGAATCATCATTTATTCATGTGTAAGTAAACTTCATTTAATCATTTTGTTGACTTGGTTGAATTACTGTAGCGAATATGTTTAAGAAAACCCATCTTTTCACTTCAATTTGAGAAACATCAATCTAGAATTAATTAATTAAAAAGTGTGTACTGAAATGCAGTAATTTTTAAGTATGTAACACAGGACACGTTTGATAAGAAGTTATTGCAGGAACAAAATCGTTTGGTATCATCTTTCCGTATAAGTTACGAATGCTATTCTTCAATTTGTACAATAATCGACAGTTCAAATCTATCTAAGACTCACCTTACTTGTCGTTTAACCTTTTGAGTTTAGGTGATGGAAAGGGAAATGGCCAGGTATTTCATTCCTTCCCCAAGGGGGAGGGCGGGCTGCTCGAGCTTTCCGAGCTCCTTCAGCCACAATCATGGATTCCCAGCATACATACATACATTACGTATATATGTATGGTGGGATTAAGGATGATGTGGTCAGGATAGAGTCGGAACGAACGGAGGGTTCTCAGGGGGAAAATACTACCCCAGCATTCGCCTAAGTAGCCGCACATGGTGTGCATATACGCAGTGACCATGCCGCTACATGTGTATTAGGAAAAAATCTCATACAAGGTAGACGGTAACGGGAATCTAACCAATTACCTCCCGAATGCTAAGAAGATCGTGTCACCACTGCTCTACCAGCTCGGTATAGTTAAGGTGATTTCACAAAGAAACTTGTGCCATTTAAGTACATGATGATTATATATTATATTAGGATCGATTAATTTTAGATATGATTATACTTAAATGCAAAAAATTCTGTAAATTCATAATGCTTTATTATTTCAATCAGGGGCGATGCAATAGGCAATAAGAAAATTATGCAAATGTCATCAAGAGATTTTAAAGATAATCTTGTTACGAAAATATATATATATATATATATATATATATATATATATATATATATATATTGAGATGAGTGGAATTAGGGTAATGTAGAAGGGATAGGATTATAAAGAGTTCATATTTGACATAGCATTTATAATAATAGAATTTTAAAGAAGTTTTATGCATATTTGTATATGAAAGTGGTGTACGATTATGTACATATTGATTAAATACAAGTGCATAAGACTTTATGGAACTTGCAGTGTGTCATATTAGTTATAAAAGCAATTAAGTATAGCAGATTCATACTGAAGTATCAACAATCTACATAGAAAAGTTGTACGGTTAAGTTCGTAATAAATAAATATAATTAATTTCACATACAGAACAGTATAATTCAAGCTTATAGGCACATTGCAGATATTGATTATATGGAGTATTCTAATTATAATACAGGGTGGCCCACCTATCTGATCTCGGAATATAGCCTCTAAATCAATAGAGATTTATAAAAAAATTCCAACGATATGTTATTGGAGACTAAGAGAGCTACTTTTTAAAATTATTTTTGTGTACAGGGTGCTCCATAATTACGTGGCAAAAAAATTTCTACATTTTTTAAACGGAACACCCTGTATATTTTTTCATTTTTGGAAACTGTTTTTTGTAAGCTTTACTTAGTCATAAGATGCAGCGTTGCCAAGTTATTCACGTTTTAGTAAAATTTACGGGAAAATCATATTGGTAAAAAGAATATCAGTGTTTTTTTTTGTTTTTATAATCAGAATGACAAAAATAACCAGTCTAGTAGACAAAATGTTAACTTAAACTTTTATAAGTATTAAATTTATAAAAAATAGACAGGGTTTCCAGAACAGATAATCCAAATGCGTCATTTTTAAATAGCTAAAACTTAATTTTTTCAAATAGAACACCCTGTATATAAATACATGATATGAAAGCTTATTTAATAAGCTTTCTAGTGATATAATTATAAAATAATTGTGGTAACTAGTATTACTTATTAATAGGTAAAAACCTAAAAATAAAAAAATATGTCGATAGTCATTCGTAACAATGAATAAATATGTAAGTACCTACATCTAATATTTAATAAACATAAAACCAAAATAAACAAACTAATTGATCTTGAAAAAATAATTATTTCAGTATGTGTTCGAAAAGTCGCCCATTTTGTTCGATGCATTTTAGTACCCGATTCCTTATCGAATCGAACTTGTGTCAGCATATTTGGTGAAATGGAGTTAAATGCTTCTCTTATTCTCACTTTTATATCTTCTCTTAGTCGCTGGTTGGTTGTACACTTTGCTTTTAACATATCCCCACAGAAAAAAATCACAGGGAGTTAGGTCCGGTGATCTGGCAGGCCAATGTACCGGTCCTCCTCTACCTATCCATCGATGTTGGAACTATTCGCACAACTACTGACGAACAGGTAACACATAATGCACCGAAGCACCGTCGTGTTGGTGCCACATATTATTTAAGACATGTTGTGGTACATTTTACAAACATTGCCTTAAATAATTTTTAAGGAAATCTAGAAACACAGCACCAGTTAATATCCTGTTAAAAGGTAGGGACCGATAACATAATGTCGATAATACCACCCCAGACGTTTATTGACCATTTCTCGTGGGAAGTGGTTTTAAACAAATGAAGATTTTCATCTGCATAATAATGAAAATTATGACAATTTACCGTCCCATTTTTATGAAAAGTACATTCATCGACTACAGCTGTTAAAACAGTAATTTCATTGTCTTCTGTTAACACAGAAGCTGATCTTCTATGTGTACTATATTTTATAGAACCGGTAGTATTGAATCTCGCTGCTACTTTTTTAAAACATGCGCCAGTGGGATGTCTTCTATGCGGATATCGTTGAGCGTACACTCTGCTTTCTAAAAAACAGTTTTTCTGACATTCTCCCAAAAGGTAAATCATTTCAATTAGTTCTTCACTAGAATAATTCATTTTAAACTTTTCCAAATATTCTTTAAATAACAATAATTTTGTAATAGCTTCAGAAAAAACTATTGACAATTGTTGTTCATTCTGAAAACTGTCAAGATTGTTTTGTTTTCAGTGATTACTTTGCGTTTCCTATTATACCATTACTTTATACATAATTTAGTCAGGCACCTATGTATTTTATAATTAAAGTAGTACCTAGTCATGAAAGCAGGGCTACTAATACTACAATTGGGTATTTTTCAGAGTAAAGTGCTAATTCTGTAAACCAGTGGTTTACAAATGTTTGTTTATTTTTAAATTTCTCTTGAAATGAATAAGAAATCGAAAACAAAACGACAGGTTTTTACGTATTAATAAGTAATACTAGTTACCACAATTAGAAAGCTTATCAAATAAGCTTTCATATCATGTATTTATATACAAGGTGTTCTATTTGAAAAAATTAAGTTTTAGCTGTTTGAAAATGACGCATTTGGATGATCTGTTCTGGACACCCTGTATATTTTTTATAAACTTAATACTTATAAAAGTTTTCGTTAACATTTTGTCACTAGACTGGTAATTTTTGTCGTTCCGATGATAACAACAGAAAATCACTGATATTCTTTTTACCAATACGATTTTCTCGTAAATTTTACTAAACCGTGAATAACTTGACAACTTGGCATCCGATGACTATGAACGAGGTATCATTGTAAAGCTTATAAAAGACAGTTTCCAAAAATGTAAGAATATACAGGGTGTTCCGTTTAAAAAAATGTCGAAATTTTTTGTCACGTATTTATGGAGCACAAAAATAATTTTAAAAAGAAATAAATCTCTTAGTCTCCAATAACATACCGTTGGAATTTTTTATAAATATCTATTGATTTAGGACCTATATTCCGAGACCAGATAGGTGGGCCACCCTGTATAAAGAACATGTATAAACATCAATTCAAAGCATACAAAATTGCGAATGTAAGAAAGGTTATGATACGGAGACATGTATTGGAATCTCACAGAAGGCGTAATTTAAAAGTGTGAAACAATTAGAAGTATATTAGAAACACATATAAGGTCATGATCTACATGCGTGCACAGTGGAATTAATATAATAAATACAATTTAAGCAAAAAAAAAACTTATAAACTAAGATAGTTTCATAAAAAGTGCAAAGTGACAAAATTTGTGATTATAAATACAGATAAAGGTGTAAAATTGATAGAGACTCATATATTAACATGATTTTCATGCATATAAAGTGATATGAACGTTTGAAAACGCAATTATGCTTAAAATTATAAAAGTTAGGTTAAACTAAAAAAATGAGAAATTTTACAAATTTAAAGTTCAAATGGCACAAACAGAGCCAAAATAAAATATAAGCTTATATAATAATAGGTTTCCCCTTGTTCCCCAAGAGAAATTAACAGTAAATATGTAATTTTAATACAAAATTATAAAAGTTAAGTTAGGTACTTAAATTAGATATTTTGAGATAGTATTTCTCTAAAAACGAACAGAATCAAGTGAAATAAATGTCTTTTTATGTAGTTTTGAACGCAGGATATGAATATGTCCTTGTTTCACCTGAAAATTGTAACATAAGTTAGAAATTAGTATTTCAAGTTGGGAATTTTTCAAAATGCAAAATAATCAAATGAAATATATCAAAAGAGATGTCTATAGAAACAAAATTTAGGCAGGAGTTCAAAAATGCAAAAATAATTGAAATCCGAGTTGGATTAAGAACATTATGACCAAAAATAGGTTTTTTAACAAGTTTCAGTTTTGTTTTGGCCAATAAGGGACCTTTATTTCATGTGTACAGGGTGTCCTATTTTCGATGTAATTGGGGGGTTTTAGGTATTTCCCAAAATAGATAGAGTAAAATCATGGTCGGGACCCTTGGACCGATTTTTGAAACAAATTTAATAATCTGAAGAACATTTCAATATCTCGACTCGTTTGGGAAATATAGGGTGTTTTTCGTTTTATGCCGTTTTCTTTAAAATCCCGTAACTTTTTTGTTTGTGAATATTTAAAATTTTGGTAAAAACATCTTTTGTACCTTTTTTTATGTGCAATTTAGTGGCGTACTCGATTTTTTTCTAACTTAATTCGTTTCCGAGTTACAGAGCAAAGTTGCATTTTTTTAAATGGTAACCATAGTTGGCTATGACTCCATTAATTAGAGATTTCTTTTAGCTTCCTGAAAATATATAGTTTCATGTATTTATCTCGGTAAATAAGAAAATTATAAACGATTTTTGAAAAACACCTCTTGTTCAAATCACTTATGTATAGTATAGTTTCATATATTCAAAAGGAAGTATATTACTATGCGCAGAACTTATTTTAAAACTAGATAAAAATGTCCTCATAGTATTTTATGCCATATTAAAAACTTATTGATTTAAAAAAAAATAACAACATTTTTATTTTATAACAGTTTTTTCACATCGGCGCGAAATACACTCAATTGCCTTGATGAAATGAATAGATGTATGCCTTAAATCTTCAAACGCTGCCCTGGTTGAATTGACCAATTGTTCGTATGTTTCGTGGCGAGTATGATATATTTTATTTTTTAAAAATCCCCACAAAAAGAAATCCAGTATTGAAAGATCTGGAGATCTTGCTGGCCACTGAATAGGTCCGTTATTGCCAATCCATTGATTGTTAAAGTTTCGGTTTAAGTAATCTCGGACTAAAACAGTATTATGACTAGGCGCACCATCTTGTTGAAAATAAACATTTACACTCTGCGCTAATGGAATTTCATCTAGCAGTTGTGGAAGACAAATGTTTAATATTTCCATATACCTCTCGCCGTTAAGGTTGCCGTTAAAAATGTGGTAAACAAATCTACCCCCAAAAATAAAGCATGATACATTAAAACCAAATCTACCTTGATTTTGGCGTGCTAATGTTACAAAATTGTTATTTTTTGACCAATATCGATTGTTGTTGCGATTAAAACTTCCTGCACTCGTAATATGACTCTCATCAGACTAAATGATATTGCGCCCAAAATTCCTATTTTGTCTAATCTGTTCTAAATACCAATCACAAAAAATAATTCGCCGTTCCAAGTCACCATCATTAAGGTGCTGAATTACTCTGTTTTTGTACGGAGTATAATTATATTTTTTTAAGATTTTTTGTACTCTTGATTTAGATACGCCAACTTCTGTTTCTATTTGTCGGCAGGAGGTATTAGGATTTTCTTCAACTCTTGCTAAAACAGTTATTTCGTCGTCTTGTTGGTTCATTTTTGCATAACTTTTGATCCTAGGCTTCTCAAAAGATCCATAAGTTAATAGATGTTCTTTTAATCTGGCGAATATATTCTTGTTGGGATGTCTTCGTTCAGGGAATCTTCAATAAAGTAGCTTTATTATTTTGCGTTTTTATAAATACTAGCATTATTAAAGTATTAAACGCACAACCTACCTATTAAACTATGCCTCTGCAGCTTGGTCTGCATTAAAATTACACTGATAGTATATGCCAATCATATCTAACTTTTAAAAATTTTCATACTTCGTATTATTGACAGCCATCACAAAAAAGTTATTAACTTAACGACGTGTATCTATGCATATCTGAAATGGCGAAAGACAAACATTAATTTAATAAACAATAATTCTAATGTAAATGAAATTAAAATCATACTTACAAATTGGCAAATATTGTGGATATTTGACATGGAACTGAGCACTTATAAAACGATTTCAAGGCGCAGCGCATGCGTACACAATGCTTTCACCATAGAAGTTTGTTAAACAAGAAATTTATTTAAATTTAATACAAATTTTTTTTAATTTAATTTTCAATCATGCATATGCAATTTGTAAATAAAAATGTTAGATGCGAACTAATAAAGACTCCTATCCCCTTTGAGAGAGTCTCATACTGAGTTAAAGCTAATTAAATTGATTTAATAATCAGATTTATTTTTTTTATTTAATGTTAATTATACACAGCATAGCCAGTTCAAATTAACGCAGCAACGTGTATATATATATATATATATATATATATATATATATATATATATATATATATATAATTGCAAATATTTTCATAGGTAATTACATAGTATGTGTAATCTTTTAATATTTCTGTACTCTCTGGACCAACCGTCGTGAAACATTAGGAGGTATACAAACTTTTGCTTTTATACCTATTGCATCTCATACAAAACCAATCCCCTAATGCTGCAGATTGTTATTTTAATTGAATTGAAGTATATTCAGACAGGTTCGTTTTCATATGCATGTAACTATAATAACGTAATATACAATAATACACATATGTCCGCTACTCGTTAGCTTTTTTTTTAATAATTATGGTTCTGAACAGGCTACGTTCAGCCTACCCTGCGAAAACACTCAGGAATACTATGAGGATAGATAGGTGGATATTGACCTTCAATTTTTTCATATGAAGTGCGAGGAAAACAGGAACTAGGGAATTTAGAAACATAGTAGAAGTATGTGGATTTCGCCGGTTTGGTATAGTAGAAAAAGTGTACCCCCGCGTCAATGCCAAATTCTTTTCTAAGTATTGCAACTTATATTAATACGGTAATGGTACAATATGAACAATATACACTTCAGTTTTAAGATTTTGTATAAATATCCCTAGACTTTTCCGATGTGTGCGTATAACATAACATAAGTTTAAAGGCGAAGGTGTGCTCCAACACATTATCAATTGGCGATTGTTACCGTTTTGTATAAATTGTTGACAATTTCCTTTGTTAAAAAGAAAACTTGTATTTCTTTAGGTGTTAGTCAGGTTTTACATCGGCTTTAGTGAGCGGCTAATGGTTTACACGTTTGTAGACATGGATGTCAATAATAGAATATAAGGTAATAAATCATACTAATTGTTAGTACTACTTAAACAAGGAGATTAGCTGCAGTGAAATAAGGGTTTTATGTGAATTGCTACTAAGTAGTGGCCACATTGTGGGAATTTTTACTTAAATTAAACAAAATTATGTTACATTATTAGAGAACTTCTGCATAGTGTACAAACGCATCTTTTTTTGTGCACGAAAACTATAAGTCAAAGTATTGTTGATTTATTTTAGTATTGTTTAGTTTTCGACGGTTTTAGACGTTTTTAGCGTTTTTTTAACCATCTAGACAATTTTCAACATGATGTGCTTGAGCGTGCGTACGTGCGTGGATGTGGATATGGGCGAGCGTGCGTATGCGTATGCGTGTACGAGTAAGTATAAGAGTCGGTTTGCGCGTGCATGCGTGTGTGGGTACGTGTTTGAGCGCGCGGGGGTGTGCTGTAAAAATAGTAGGTACACAATGCCTTATTTTCAAAATTATGCACATTGTTAGAATAGAAATGGGTGGGTACGTGGATGCGTGGGTGCGTGCGTGCGTGAGTGCACGCGTGCGAGAGCGCGTGTGAAGGTGCGGGTGCGCGCCGTGGGCGCGGGCGCGTGGGCGGGATTGGGTGGTTTGGAGGGAGGGGCGTGTGTGCGTGCGTGTGTGCACTAAAGCTAAAAAGTTGTTTGAAGAACGAAAAAACAATAAACTAGCTATATATCCTTTGGGAAGTCGTAAATATTAGTCTTTAGCGAAAGCAATCAGTAAAAACTTTGGCACATCTTCATAAGAGGGATCCCTCCAACTACTGACATAACTTTTTGACATTGGTACAGTGTTACGAGAAAGTGCTATTTCTTTATTATTGCACCCTGTATTTTATTTTAAAAAAAGAAAATACACTTTATGTTCTTTCATTTTTATTAAGCACTCCCTATAGCTAAAATCGTTAACTTCTGAGATATTTTCAATTTAATAACATAGAGATTTTTTTAAAAATTTCTATTATAACAAGTTAGCCGTAAACAAATAAAAGTGTGACAAATTATTATAAAAAATTAAAAAAACATGGGTTATTAAGATAAATTCTTATAAAATTAATTAATTTCATGTTAAATGAAAACCGAAAACATATCAATACAGCATTGCAGTCGATCTTCAAATTCTCGACTGACATTTCTTAACACTTCTACATTAATACTCTGGAATGCTTCTCGTATTCTATTCTTCATATCATCTTGTGTGATTGAAGGTATTCGATACACACGGTTTTTCACATAACCCTGCTTGAAGAAGTCTTAACTCTGGTGAACGAGCTGGCCATGCAATGGGTCCTCTTCCCACCCATCTTCCAGAAAAATGGGTATTAAGGTGATTATGAATTACTCTAGTGTGATGTACCGGAGCTCCATCGTGTAACAGCCACACTCTTTGACGAATGTTAAGAGGAACGTTTGCCAACAGTAATGGTAAACGATTTTCCAAAAAGTCCAAATAAACCTGACCATTAACTGTCACATCGAAAAAATCGATCCAATTACGTGATCTCCAACTATACCACCCCAAACATTCAAAGACCACCTAGTTTGACTATAAGTTGCTATAAGATGGGGATTACTTGTCGAATAATAATGGAAATTGTGTTTATTCACAGTTCCACTTTTATGAAACGTGGCTTCGTCTCCAAAGAGGACGAAATCAAAGAAATCCGCCTGATTGTGGACTTGTTGTTGAGCCCATTCACAAAAAGCAGCCCTTCTGGAATCGTCATCTTCCAGTAACTCTTGATGCAACTGGATATGATATGGATGCATCTTATTTTTACGCAGTATTCTTCGGACGGACCTGTCACTAATGTCATGCTGACGCGAGATTTCACGTGTACTAACATGTGGATTGTGCGTAACTTCAAGCATCATGTTAAATTCATTTTCCTCGTTAAGTACAGGTTTTGTCCTTGCCGTTTTTCATAAACTACTGAACCCCTATGATTAAAACTATTTACTAACCTTTCCAACGTTATTTTTTCGGGTTGCTTTCGTGCGAGATATCTCTCTCTATAAAGTCTTTGTGCTAATAAACAATTTTTCATACATTCTCCCAGTACCCATATCATGTCTGTTAATTCCTCAACAGGAAAGTTCATTTCAAATAGTATTTAAGTGTTTACAAATTAATCAACACTACACAATCTCAAAGAAGATTGTTAAATGACAAGCTACTAATTATTACTGAATAATATCTATCTGTCATTTGTTGGCGGCTAACTTGTTATAATAGAAATTGTCAAAAAAATCTCATTCTGTTATTAAACTGAGAATATAATTCACATGTCACATGGTACATTTTTGATTACTTTCATTGGTTAAAATACAACAAAATCGCAGAATAGGCTATCAAATCGGTGATAATTTTATCACCGCATGTTGACTGTCACTATTTTAATGAATAAAATAGTTTACTGTCAAAGTGACAAAAAGTTCCAAAGAAACAAATAATTGTATTGATTATGTTGCAACTGTAATATTTACTATCAAAGTGACAGATCGTTTAAAATTGCAAACTTTAAAAAATATATTTTCTATTAACGTTCATTATATTCTCTTACCAAATATAACACGTGCTATGATTTTCTATTAACGTTCATTATATACTCTTACCAAACATAACACGTGTTATGATTAATAATCTATGATACCATTCGTTACAACCTGTAGAAAATTGAACGAGTGCGAAGCACGAGTTCAATTTTCTTCGGTTTTAATTCGAGCTATCACCGATGGTAATCATAACACTAGTTATATTATCCCCAAAAATATCTCAGAAATTAACGATTTTAGCTATAGGGAGTACTTAATAAAAATGAAAGAACATAAAGTGTATTTTCACTTTTTAAAATAAAATACAGGGCGATTCATTTGAAAAAATTGACAAAATCATGTGTTCGAGATTTGGCTCGCTCTATATTCAATTGGTGCAATAATAAAGAAATAGCACTTTCTCGTAACACTGTACCAATGTGAAAAAGTTATACCGGGTAAAAATTATTGTTAGGTTGTTCTGTCTAGGATATACAGGACTTTGAAATGAGAATGATTTTCGTGTACAATTGACCATAACTTTTGAAATACCCTGTATAACGTAATAAAACCCTATATTGGAAGTATGGGGGAGATGAGCTTAATCTAAATTTGAAACAATATATAGGGTGCCCTATTAAAAAAAAGTATGTTTCGTTTACCCTGGTAATATGTAACACCTTGTAAATACGAAAATAATTTTATAATGTGAAGTTTGAAGTTGCCCATAATTTTTGTAAATAACTTTTTTTGATATCTCCTTTAATAACGGATATATCGTACTTCGACGCACTAATGCCGCATCCTGTATATATATATATATATATATATATATATATATATATATAGTTTAGTTTATTTATGATTAACTGTTACATATGTATAATACTACATTTACAGACGTCAATATAAAAGTAATACAAGCACAAAATCCGATCTGATGCAACTAATCTATACTTAGGTTACTATTATAAAATTCTGTCAATTGTAAAAGCATTTTTCAATAAAAATGCTTTTAATTTACATTTGAGTTTATTTGCAGGAAGTTTTCTAAGATTTAGCGGAATACAGTTAAATATGTTAGTAGCGACATATATAAAGCTACTATGTGTTTTAGATAAACGATAAAAGTTCAAATTGAGATCATTCTTTTGTCGGGTAAAATGATCGTGAACATCCGACCTAACACATTGTTCACCAAATTCTTTAGAATAGATTGCACAATTAAGAATAAACATGCATGGAAATGTCAAAATTTGCAATTTCTTAAAAGTATCCTTGCACTCATCTCGATAACCAAGCCCACCTATAATTCGTATTGACTTACGTTGAAGTTGAAATATTCTTTTGGCAGATGCCGAGTTGCCAAATAATATTGCAATAATTCAAATGAGAGTGAATCAATGCAAAATAAACAGTTCTCAATATAGCTTCTGAAACATTGTCAACTAAACGACGCAGAATAAAAATATTCATGTTTAATTTACTGGCCAAATTATTTACATGTTCAACAAAATTTAATTTTGGATTAATAAGTGTGCCCAGAAATTTAACATAATTCAGATTGTCAAAGGTAATATTTTTTAGTGACATAACCATTCTAACCGTTTTAACTTTATTTAGACGTAACTGATTAACTGCACACCATTTATCTACTGAAGCCATTGTTTCCTCAGAATCATTTAGCACTACTGCTTCATCACACCCATTGACAAACACAGTTGCATCATCCGCATATAAAATACAGTTACTTATATTTTTAAGGTTTAGTGGAAAATCATTAATAAAAATCAAGAACAGAAGGGGTCCCAAGATTGAACCTTGAGGAACGCCCTTTTCAAGTGGCAATTGTGAAGATAGAACATCATTCACAGATACCACCTGAATCCTGTTACTTAAGTAAGACCTTACTAAATTTATACTCAGCTGATCGAAACCATAAGCTTCCAATTTCCTCAATAAAATAGCGTGTGACACACAATCAAATGCGCGGGACATGTCTAGAAATATTGCTAGAGAGTGTTCACCCCTTTCGAAACAATTCAAAGTATGCTTAACAAAACTACCAACCGCGTTAAAGGTGCCTTTATTCTTTTGAAACCGAACTGGTTTTGTAAAAATGTTTTGGTTTTCAAAATAACTGGATATTTGATTATAAAGTGCACGCTCAAAAATTTTTAAAAATTGGAAGTATTGATATCAGTCGATAGTTTTCACAATTATTCCTATCTCCCTTCTTATACAAAGGCAATACCAGTGCTTTTTTTAATAAATCAGGGAATTCTCCACTTACAAAAGATAAATTTATTAATTTTGTTAGCGGTTCGACAAACAGGCTAACGTTTCGTTTTATAACTTTGCTGCAAACATTATAAACATCTCTGGTTTGACTACTAGATAGTGTGCAAATAATTTGCCTAATTTCCGCTTGGGAAACAGGTTTAAAGGAAAACTCATACCCAAGACGTACATTTACAGTAAAATGTCGATCCTCGGTCGGGACATTAGTAGAATTCCCTACAAAGTGTTTATTTAGTACATTAACATCAATTTTAGTGTCATTGTTTTTATCTAGTTGAGTTACCATTCTGTGAATTAACTATTTTCCACATAGCTTTGGCTGGATTAGGAGAGTTAAGGATAATTTGATCATTAGCAGCATTTGGCTTCCCTAATGGCATTCTTATATCGAATACGTAAACTATTTCTAAGCACAAGGAGTTCGTTGGTTTTATGTTTTTGTAAAAACTCGCTGATAAACTGCAATTGACTTCTTAAGTTTTTTAGGTAGGGATTAAACCATTTGATATTATTGTCACACTTGCGTGTTATAAATTTCCTTTGAGGAAATGCAATCACGAAAGCATCCATAAAGTTATTGAAAAAAATTTCAAATTTAGTGTTAAATTTAAGATTAGTTGAACTTAGGTAATTAAAGCAGCATTTACTAAATATATTGTAGAATGATAAACTGCCTTTTTCTGTAATAGGCCTTACAAGTTTTTCAACCAACTTCGTATCAATTTTAGAACAAGATTTCCCTGATACAGTTAATAATTGACCAAAATGATCCGACATATTAGTATCATAGATATTACAGTTAAACGAATCACGACCAAAGTTTATAAAAATATTGTCAAGGCAAGCATTTTTTCTGGTAGAAGAATGAACTGTTTGAAAAAACCCATAAGAAATGAGAAGTTCACGTAATTGTAGAGTATACTTTTCAGTGGTATTAAATTTTACGTTAAAGTCTCCAGATATAATGACTTTCTTATAATGTTTAAGCATATTTAGCAGATTATTAATAATTTCAAGGAAAACATTAAAATCTCCATTTGGAGAACGATAAATGAACAATTACAACTATACTGGATTCAGTACAGATTAGAGCTGATATTTCACAATTAATCTCAACAGATAGTTTATTCACGCAAGGCAGCGCTTTAAAAGATAAACCAGACCTAACTAAAATTAGTACTCCACCATGTATGGTGTTTTGTCGCGAAAAATATGATCCCAAAAAAAAGTTATTCAGTTTGAGACCACCACTTAGTTCGGAACTTGTTAACCAATGTTCACTAATACATATTACATCTAAACAATGTGAAATTAAATAAGTTTCTAGTTCGGATATTCTAGAGCGAAAGCACTGTATATTTATATGAAATACAGAAAATGTATCAATCACTCTGATGGATTCAGAGGTTTCGGGCGTAACACTAAAAAATGATTTATGACGACACCTAGTGACCAATTTTTTGGATCTCTAGCAGATTCCAATTCTCTTGATACTACCGATACTTTAAAAGACGAATACTCTTCAGGGTATTTCGATAGTTTCAGTACAGTCAACTGACAATCGATATACATGTAAGTGAACATACTTTTCAGCTGCTTTTAACGTAGTATTTTCACACGATCCAACCGTACCTGATTTATTTTTATTATTTTGTTTTTTTACTTTATTATTATTATATATATATATATATATATATATATATATATATATATATATATATATATATATATATATATATATATATATATATAAACTCTTAAAGTATTCTTGAATGTTGTTCTACAGCAAGTTAGCTGTATTTACAAAAATTAAAAGTACAGAGTATCCCTAACAACATCGATATAGCCAACGTCTACAGGACAACTGGTGCAAACTTACCTGAAATACCAAACGATTTATCAACCACGGGCATAACAATCAATTAGGGCTCTCCGAAATTTAAACGCCCCCCTTCGTCGGGCTTTAAACATTGCATGGTGCCATAATCTCTTAGTTATGCCCTTTAATTTGTGCTAATCAAAATGAACATTTTTCTGTCTCCTTTTTTAAAGTTATTTTTATTGATTTACATAAAATAAACTTATCTGTAAAACGTTATCTTCATACTAGATGTTAGAATTAGAACAATTCTTTACATTCTTTGCAATAAGAATTATGTAAATGTTTCAATTTATGGACATTGTTTTATTTAACATTTTTAATTTTTATTAGTAAAAAATATTTCTAGATTTAAATAACGTGATATTGCAGACTCACATTCCATTAATATGAGTAATTTGACTGTAATCTCATTATATGTTATTTAGAATTTACATCAGGTCGTAGGTTCAAATCCTACTGGCACTAAACTTTTTATTTATGTATTTAATAAAATTAATAATAATTTTTAATTTCTAGATTTCTTTGTCAAATTAAAACTTATTTACTCATTAACTTTGCCTCGTCAAAAACTACCGTACCAAACTTTTAATAAGCTGATTTTGTAGAAATTAACTCGAAATTAACGGGGAAACAAGTTTTGTTGTCCATTCAGGTCTTTCAAAAGTAAATTTAAAGTTTAAATGGTTGTAATTCGGTTATTTGTTGTCCAAGCCCAAGAAAAACTCATTAAGTCTATGCAGAAATTAACGGGATTTATTTAATCGTCTTTTATTTTATAGTTATTTATAGTATATAGTAGGCGCTAAAGAAAACATGATAAAAAATGAGTCAGCCGACACCAAAAGCTTTCTCACCTTAGATAATACGAAAGAGTCTAGAAATTATATTTAAATTGAAAATTTAAATATGAAAACTGTGTGATTTTATTTTTGACATAAAGAGGTTTGAAGCTTTGAAATTAATTGAAGTTTAAAGGAAATGTAGTTTTTACCTTTATATTACTAATAGTGAAGATTTTGGTTGAAGTGTTACCCGTAAAACGTAATTTGCAGAAAAAAATGTGGCAACATTATTATTGTTTAGTAACATAATTTAGTATCTCCTAACAATTTCAAAGGTCACTGGTATCATAAACGTGTTAAAAATCGAAAATTCGTGAAAATGTACAGCTACGCTATCGCAGTAAACATCATTCTCTTCGTAGTGAAGGCTACACATGTAAAACAAACGCCGTAATGATATAAAGCAGACATGCCTGGACAGTATTGTAATGTCGGTGTCAATATAAACGTTTATTAAATTAAAAAATATTTTCTATGCACCAGATTTGAAGCAGAGACGTCGTTTTATTACGAACCTTAAGCCAGTCACAGTAGAATTTACTTCACGGTAGCTGTTTAAGATCACTTTCGCTTACGGAAAGTTTCACGTTGCAGTATACACCTTTTTACGTATTATTTATATTACACCGTAATTTCTACTTATCTTCATCACGTTTTACTCGGGTTCAAACTATTATGCAAATAAAAATCTAATCAATGCCTATTTAGTTTTAAACTTGCGTATTAATTTACTGAAATTTATTTATTTGTTAAACAGAATAAATCCGTAAAAGATCTTCTACACGTGAGGAGGGCCGTTCGCATTACCTCTAAGGCGACGAACACTCCCATATCCCTTATCCGCACCATAACCTCTTCCCAAACCACCCTAGAGTACCTCCTCGCACGCGGTGTCGTCATGTTCGGGCGAGACTACAGTTGCGAACCCTTTCTCATCCCTCAACCTCTCCCCAAGTATTGTTCCACCTGCACGCAGGTGGGGAATACCCCTGAGGAGTATCCTACCCGTGCTATCCATTGCCCAACTGTGGCGAAAGTCAGATACTCCTTCTGCAAATCCTCCGCTAACCCAAGGTGTAACAACTGCGGGGAAGCTCACCCTTCCTATTCCTTCAAGTGCCGGAAGCGGCGGGAACCTCCCAGTTCTCCGTCGAAGATGGCATCCCTTGAACCTATCCTATCTTCCGAAGAGTCCGACTCGGCAGACATAGCCCACCTTAAACCCTCTCCCGACACCGAATCAAAGACTTCCTACAAGTCCTCACACACTCTTTCATTCAGATGTTCCCCGATCGGCGAGATGGGGTTGTCCGTACCCTAGATTCTCTATCCCGAAACTTCTTCCAACGGAGTATCAACATCTTCGTATCCGGTACGCGGATGAAGGTCGCTGTAATCCGCCAACCCAATCCTTAAATCCCTCCAAATGGATATCCTAGCAGGGCCCGTTAATGCATGGGGAGTTCGTCGGGAACGCCCCTTACTTAAACACTTTTTACACACACAATATACACATGCTTTCCATAACAGAAACAAAACTCACACCCAGATGCACACTTAATTTCAACGCATACAACACCTATGTAAACAATAGCCAACACGGAACCGCCCTCTTAATTAAAAATTGCTTCCTATCCACTCTTCAACTTCCTGCGCACCTACGGCATCTCGAATGCGTTGCCGCGACGGTGCCCTTTCCCACTCCTATAGTATTTATTTCATACTACAACCCGCCCGGCCACAACGCCCTATCCGACGACCTTTTACTCTACGCCTCCAGTCTCCCTAATGCAGTTATCCTAGGTGATTTCAACGCCCGCCACATCCAGTTCGGTGACACCGCAAGTGATGGCAATGGTAACAGGCTATCATTCGATCTGTTGCAGTTGCCGCTGTTAGAAATCGCAGACACACAGCCAACATACTTCGAACATTTATGTGCCTCGATAGTAGATCATATAGTTTCCATACCCATAGCTCAGTATTTCGATCGTGAGTGCTTTCTAGGCACCACGATCACATCGGATCGCATACCACTTCTGGTCAAAATTTCATTTTGTCCAGCTTCCCTACACTTCCTCAATACACAGCCATTAAAGATTTTTTCAAAATCAGACTGGAATGTGTGCTCCGAACACATCTCCAACAACCTTTCTACACCCAATCTTCAAACGATCCGAGATCTCGAGAGAGCCATTAGAGACATGACTTCCGTAATTACGGAAGCGGTCGTATCTCTGTACCATTAAAAAACATCGACATTTCCCGCAAACCGCTCCCACAGCACATTGTGAATTGGATCAAATGGTCAATTCTTGCAATCCAGGGATCCGGCTCTCAAGACCGAATACAATAGCCTTAACGCCTTAATCAGGCGAGAAGCAAACAAACACGCCGAAGACTCCTGGGCCAAACATTTCGATAGAGTGACCAGAAGAAAAGTTAACCCTAAATCCCACCTAATCGTCCTTCTGAGCAACCTAATCTCCTCCGACCAAGGAAAGGCCGATTTCTTCGGTCCCCAGATGGTCCCCAATTCGATAACCGGTTCAAGGCAGTCCTTGAAGAATTCCGCAACCTTAACCTTCCTGAAATCCAACTCGATAACAAGGATCACCCCCCATGACCAGGTCCAGACATATTCCAAAAAAGGAAAAAATTCTGCCCCAGGTTATGACGGCCTAAATCGCAAAATCCTCCGTCATATACATATACTCTCCAACATATACAACCAATGCCTAATCCTATCCCATTTCCCGACGGACTGGAAATCAGCCTCCACCGTCATAATACCGAAACCCCACGCCGACCTAACCTCACCCTCATCCTATAGAACAATCTCCCTCCTGAGTTTTCCTCGAAAGATGCTTTGAGCAGATTCTAGCCTGGCGACTCAGGGTCCACCTAGAATTCAACGACCTTCTTCCTAATAGCCAATTCGACTTCCTTCCGAACCGAACGTGGCACGATCCCTTGTTGAAGCTGCTTACAGAGACCACCAGAGCATTAAATTACAAGCAATGAAATCTGGTTGTGTTTCTGGACATTAAGCAAGCATTTGACAGGGTCTGACACGCCTGTCTCCTGAACAAGATCCTAAACATTCCCGACCCTTTCTCCAAACTCCTACTCGTACCTAACCAATCGGTCAGTTCGGGTAAAAGTAGGGAAAACCGTCTCCGATCCTTTTCAACCTACAGCAGGTGTACTGCAAGGTTTTGCTTTAGCCCCTATCCTTTACACCATCTTTGCATCAGATATTCTCGAAGTTGCACAACCCGGAGTAGTCGTTGCGCAGTTTGCGGACGACACCGCCTTCTGGACGGTTAAATAGAACAGCGAAACAGCCTCCCATCTTATATCGAAACCCCTACGGAACGTTTCCAACTGGGCGAACCGGTGGACAGTCTCGTTAAACCCCTCCAAACCCAAACAATCCTCTTCCAACATCCTAACTACACCGAAAATAGGTTTCCAAAGCTTGCCTCAGAAATGTTACCCTCGCCCTAAACCAAGCTGAAATCACCTACCTAGGAATCCTCTGCACTAGAACCTCAATTGGCTCCCAGATGTAAAAAGAACACTCAATAGGATTAGAAACCGCGCAAACCTACTGGGCGCCATCCGGAGTAGAATCAAAGGTTGCCACCCTAAAACACTTCAACACACCTACAAAACATACATCCGCCATGTTATGGATTTACGAGCACCCATATACACCAATATAAACCCCAATCACCTCCTGTGAATGCCGAATTTTTAGACGCATACACAGGTTACCCCTCAGGTACCCTAGTGACCTCACAACACAACACGTAAACAGACCACCAATCACACACAGGATCCAAACACTTCAGAAAAACTTCGCGCATAAAAGAATTTTCGGCGATACTATCCCAACCAAAGAAATCCACTCCCTACAACTACCGCTTTCCCCTATTCCCATGAAGAAAACCTAAGTTAAAATTCAAGCAAACCCCGCGATCCTTACACAACTCCTTGACAACCTCCTCGAGGAGATAGAAGAATCCCTAGATAACATCCCATATGCCCCCCGCATCCCCCCGTCTATTCGATGACGACCCGGACAACGAATCGAATTAACCACACTAAACGCCCCACTAAACAACACGCACACTTAAACCAATTAACACATTATTCAATATTCAAATAAACCTAAACCTTTTTTTTTCTTTTTTTGCACCAAAAATAACCACACCTCATGATTGTAACTATGCAATAACACAAAACATCGCAATTCCAACAAGAATGGATTGACCAGGGCTGAACAGTCTACTCCATGGATACATATATATATATATATATATATATATATATATATATATATATAATAAGATAATTGTTGCGCCCTTTCCCCCCTCTTATGCGCGTTTTACGGTGTAGTGGATTGCATTACTCAGTGCGGAGTAAACCAGCTAAGGGTTAAGACACGCATGGTTATTGCATCGTTTTATTAGTTTAAGGTGCATTAAAATGTTCTGTTTCTCAAATTAAAAATTGTAAAATCAAACCTTGTTTTTTTGTATACATCAAGAGACAATATACAACATGGTCCTTCACAGCCGGATCAAGTAAGTGATCGAAATCAGCCATTAATTGTGAAAAATATCAGCGCCATATCCGGTATCTTCGCCGACGTGCCGATTGCGGTCGGAGAGGCGAGAGCGGGAACCATCAACAGCATACACATTCTGTAGGCGATATATTGCGTAAGATCCTTCACTTTATTATTTTATTCCTTTATCGATGCCCTCGGTTATTTTGGGGCATGGATTGATGCGTATTATGTCTGTGTAGCGATGTGTATCATGTCTGTGTAGCGATGTGTATCGTTGTTATATGCGCGTATTTATATTTACATACCTTGGTGCTTTTATTATTTCTTTAATAAAGTAATTGCTGTTCTTACAATTTTGTAAGACAGTTGGTCTTTTGTGGTGCTTGACATATTGTCATATGCCCTCCAATTGATGGTTTATCTAATACCTGTATACGCTAAGGTGTGTATTGGTTTATTTAACATCAAAATTCATTATTTTACACAAACTTAAATTACTAACTTTAGCACTGTGTCTGAGGTTTTAATCATTGTTTACAACATTGCGTTTGTAATTACAATAAATAAAATTGTAGCATTTAGCATTGCGTCTGGCTATTATTTATTAAATATTTTAAGTAGCACTGCGTCTCTTAAGATTTAAACACAATTTTTCCATTTATTTATGGTTGTTCTCTATATTTAAACCAAAACATACTTTTTAGTAAAGTTAGCGATTTGTTTGGGAATTTAGCAGCACTGGGTATTGATTTCATATTGGTTGCGTATTACTGTGGGTTTACAAATCGCCCATCGAACCTTTATTATTTGCAATATTTTCATCTAAATTAAGGTACAATGACTGATCAAGGACAAGATCTAACGTCGCTAATTGCACGGAGAGGGCAATTAAAGGGACACCTTACCAGGTTTGCTACCTTTTTGACTAATTTGGAGGCTAGTTCTAGTATTACCGCCGTTTCTACGCGATTAGAACGAATTGAAAATATTTGGTCAGAATTCGATAAGGTGCAATCTACTATTGAAATCTTAGATAATACAGACGATCAGGTGGCACAACGTGACCTCTTTGAAAATTCTTATTTTGACCTAATAACTCGCGGAAGGGATATTATTAATAATACAAATAGTAATAACAATGCATCAGTCGTCCAAACAAATAACACTAATACTTCTATGGCAGAAGGCAATGTCAAATTGCCGTCCATAAATTTACCTCACTTTTCGGGAAAGTACGAAGACTGGGTATCCTTTTCAGAGACATTTAACGTTCTTATACACGACAATACAACTTTATCAAATGTACAAAAATTTGTATACCTCAAATCCGTACTTCATGGCACAGTGCGGACATTTTACAATCATTACCGGTTACCGGTAATAATTATCCCATTGCGTGGAATTTGTTGCGAGAGCGCTTCGAAAATGAGCGTCTCATATGTTTTACTCACATTAAGGCATTTTTCGAGTTGCCAACAGTTTCAAAGGATTGTGCATTTTCTTTTCGCAAATTAGTGGATGAGTATTTTAAAAATATTAGAGCTCTTAAAAATCTTGGGGAACCAACTGATAGTTGGGGAAGCCTATTAATATATTTAATTTCAACAAAATTAGATCTAGATTCTAAAAGGAATGGGAAGAAAATCAGTTAAAATCAAAACTAAACTTACCATTGACGAATTTAATAAGTTTTTAAGGGATAGGTGCGACTTGTTGAATCTTTACATAGTAATAAATCCTTCGATAAAAGGACATATCAAAATAAATATTATGCGAAAAATCTGAAGATAAATCTTGTTCCTTAGTGAATTCTAGTTCTTGGTACTCCCAAGTGCATGTTTTGCAAAGAATCTCATTACGTCTATGTTTGTGAAAGCTTCTTGAAATTGCCTACTAAATCTAGGTATGCCGAAATAAAGAAACTTAAGGCTTGTTAATTGTTTGCGCATAGGTCATAATGCTTCCGAATGTAGGGTAACAGATTCGTGCAGAAAGTGTCGTAAAAGGCATAATACCTTACTTCATTTTGAAGAACAATCTCGAAATATTGATTTTACTTCAAATGATACTACATTACAACACGAATTCGAAGTATCCATGATAAATTGTGCTCGTGCTAAAGAAATAGCTAGTGTTTTGTTATTCACTGCAGTTCTATACATATTTGATTCAAAAAATAATCCTATAAGGTGTCGTGCACTTTTGGATACTGGTAGTATGTCAAATCTAATATCAGCAAAATTTTGTAAAAAACTAGGGTTGCCAATAGAAAATACTAATATCAAGGTTGTTGGCGTTAATAAACAATCAATTATTATTATTATAAGTTTTTGTTATGAACGAATAAGTTCAAGGTAAATATGTAATTAAAAATTATTATTAATTTTATTAAATACATAAATAAAAAGTTTACCTCGAGTAGGATTCGAACCTACGACCTGTACTTTGCTAGAGTACCGCGCTACCAACTGCGCCACCAAGGTTCAAGCCCCAATCGATGCAAATTTTGTCTTTATGTATGTAGAACTGATGTAAATTCTAAATATAATGAGATTACAGTCAAATTACTTATATTAATGGAATGTGAGCCTGCAATATCGCAAGGATTCACACATACCAAAGCAACTTGACTAATAATAATAATAATAATTTTTAATCAATTATTATTTCCAAAAAATTAACAACAAAAATAAAGTCATTACATAATAATTACAATCAAGTTCTTTCATTTCTTGTGTTGGATGAAATTACTGATAAGATCCCTCTGGTATCTTTTAATAAAGCAACGCTAAACATACCAGATAATATTACCCTCGCAGACCCTGAGTTTAATAGGTCAAGAGATATTGATATTATTTTAAGTGTTAGCATTTGTTTTGATCTTTTTTGCGTTGGACACATTAAATCAAATATACAAGGTCCTATTTTTCAAAAAACAAAGTTGGGCTGGATTATTGCTGGGCCTGTTTCTTATCCAGCACCAGATCCTACTAAGTCACTCTCGAATTTGGCAGTCAAACAACAAAATCCTGTCTTAGATTCATTGGAAAGGTTCTGGACAATAGAAAATGTTAATAGTTTAAACTCTAAATTTACGGTCCAAGAACAAGAATGCGAAACTCACTTTCTAAACCATTTTTCGAGAACTGAGTCAGGTCGTTTTATGGTGTCCTTACCGCTAAAGGACTCCGTGGATAAGCTTGGAGATTCTCGAAACATAGCAATAAAAAGATTTTACTCACTAGAAAAGAGGTTTTCAAATAATTTAGAATTAAAAAATAAATATTCAGAGTTTATCAAGGAATATGTTCAACTTGGTCACATGACAAAAATCACTGATTTAAATGAAATTCAAAGGGAAAACGGTGTATATTACCTTCCCCATCATGGCGTGCTTAAGGAGTCTAGCTTCACGACTAAGTTAAGGGTCGTTTTTAATGGGTCCGAAAAAACTTCTACCGGCATATCGTTAAATAATATTTTACTCTCGGGTCCTACCATTCAAGATAGCCTTTTTGATATTTTATTAAGATTCCGAACCCATAATTTTGTCATTATCGCAGATGCAGAAAAAATGTATCGCCAGGTGTTAGTTGAGGATTCCCAGCGTGACCTTCAAAGAATAGTTTGGAGGAAAAATTCTTGCGACGAGCTTGAACATTACCGTTTAAACACTTTAACGTATGGGACTACTCCCGCTTCATACTTGGCTATTCGAGTACTATTTCAATTGGCGGAGATAAATAAGGAAATATTTCCTATCGCAAGTAGTGTAATCACAAAGGACTTTTACGTTGACGATCTCATTAGCGGAGCTGATTCCATTGAAAATACATTAAAACTAAACAAGATATAAGTTCAATTTTGAGCGGTGGAGGCTTTACTCTGCGTAAATGGGTCTCTAATGATCTGAAAATACTTGGGAATTGTGGCAATCATTCTGACGTTGCTCAATATATTATTACCGATGACTATTGTGTGAAAACCATAGGTATGCTTTGGAATGCAAAATCAGATATGTTTCATTTTACTGTAGGTATTAAAGGTACTGAGCCAAGGGTAACTAAACGGGTTATTTTGTCTACCATTTCCCAGATTTTCGATCCTCTGGGTCTGGTAGGGCCTGCAATAGTCAAAGCAAAAATTATGCTTCAAAAATTATGGCAACTAGGTCTTGGATAGGATGAAGCTGTACCTACTAGTTTGTACACTGAGTTTACGCGATTTAGAGAACAAATATCAAATCTCTCAAAAATTATCCTTACAAGACAAATTCTTTTACCTAATGCGACTAAGTTACAGTTTCATGGGTTTTGCGACGCCTCGCAAGTCGCTTATGGTTGTTGTATCTACGTAGTTGCTACCGATAGTCTGGGAAATTCCACCTCTCGACTAATTTGTGCTAAGTCACGTGTGGCACCATTAAAGGTAATATCTTTGCCACGGTTGGAGTTGTGTGGAGCTTTGCTACTCGCGGAATTAGCATCAAAGGCCATTCATGCTTTAAACATTAACATCAACCATGTATCTTTATGGTGTGACTCCACCATCACCTTAGCGTGGATTTCTACTGAACCCGCAAATCTGAATACTTTTGTAGCAAATAGAGTCGCGGAAATTCAAAGGATGACCAATAAATGGCCTTGGAAACACGTTAAATCTTGTGATAATCCAGCGGACATTATTTCGTGTGGTATTGACTCAAACCAATTGCTGGAGAGTGACCTATGGTGGTCAGGGCCTTCTTGGCTAAAATATAATTTACAACATTGGCCAGAAACTAAGTTTACCACGCCAAGTGACATACCAGAAATGCGTAAGGTAAAAAAGGAATTCTCTTATGTTTCTGTTTCAAATATTGACGTATTTTCTAAATTCTCGTCTCTTTATAAATTACAGCGTGTCATTGCATATTGCATGAGATTCAAACAAAACTGCACAAACCCCAAAACTTGTCGTATTACGGGCAGTTTAACATTACCAGAATTAAATGAAGCAACGAATGCTCTTATCAAATTAGTCCAATCATCGACATTTGAACACGAATTAAAATTATTAAAATCTAAAAAGCCATTATTTATGAAAAGTAAACTCCTACCTTTAAATCCATTTTTAGATTCCAAAGGCATAATCCGTGTAGGTGGCAGATTGACTAAAGCCAACATTGACGTTAATCACAAATTTCCAATTGTCCTTCCTTATGACCATGCGTTTACAAAGCTTTGCGTTTTATATGAACAGTTGCAGCATATGCATGCGGGGCCTACCCTAACATTAGCTGCTGTACGTCGAAAATATTGGCCTCTAAAGGGTAAGGCTCTGGTAAGAAAAATAACTCGTTCTTGCGTAAATTGTTTTAAGGCCAAGCCGATTTCGTATGACCCATTAATGGGTAATTTGCCGCTAGAACGCATTGAGCCTTGTCGTACATTCACGAATACCGCTATAGATTTTGCCGGACCATTTATGGTCAAGGATGGTAAATTAAGAAACAGGAATCTGGTAAGGTGTTACCTGTGTGTCTTTGTTTGTCTATGGTCAAAGGCCGTGCACTTTGAGTTGGTTGGAGACTTGACCTCGGAATCTTTTATTAATGCATTAAAAAGATTTGTATCGCGGAGGGGGATTTGTGAGGCCATATGGTCAGACAATGGCACTAATTTTGTGGGTGCAAACAAGATATTTCGTGCCACACTTAAATTTGTATCTGATAATCCTAGTGTTGCTGGATTCTTAAATCAAAATTAAATCGCGTGGCATTTTGCCCCAGCGCGATCTCCACATTTTGGTGGTATATGGAGGCGGCGGTTAAAAGTGCCAAGCACCATCTATCGCGCATTATTGGTAATACTACTCACTTATGAGCACTTGTATACCGTGGTTGCACAGGCAGAAGCCGTATTAAATTCTAGATCTCTCACCCCAATGTCAGATAATCCTTCTGACCTATCTCCTTAACCCCGGACACTTCCTTATTGAGACGCCTTAACGGCAGTGCCGCAAGAAGATGTGTCAAATTGCCTGTAAATCGTCTGTCCAAATATCACCACCTACAACAAATGGTTCAGCATTTTTGGACCAGATGGGTGCAGGAATACCTGTCTCAACTGCAAACTCGCATTAAATGGACAAAAATGAAGCCCCAAGGCTGAAGGAAGGAACGTTAGTTGTTTTAAAACAAGAAAACACTGCTCCACTAAAATGGCCACTGGGAAGGATCGTCAACTCCATCCTGGACAAGACAACATAGTTCGTGTTGTGAGTGTTAAGACTGCAGACGGCATTTTTAAACGGGCTATCCAACGAGTGTGCATCCTACCTATAGACATGAACCAACTTTAATATTTTGTTGAAGGCACAGCCTTCAAGTGTATGTTGCGCCCTTTCCCCCCTCTTATGCGCGTTTTACGGTGTAGTGGATTGCATTACTCAGTGCGGAGTAAACCAGCTAAGGGTTAAGACACGCATGGTTATTGCATCGTTTTATTAGTTTAAGGTGCATTAAAATGTTCTGTTTCTCAAATTAAAAATTGTAAAATCAAACCTTGTTTTTTTGTATACATCAAGAGACAATATACAACAATAATAATAAGTAAAATACTAACTAACTAATACTAACAAAAAAATACCGCACTGAATGCTAGTGTGTCTGGCCCTTTCTGCGACAACTTGTTACTCGTGCGCCGATCCGACTGCCGCGTTTGTCAGAATATTAATCTTTTGCCGTCGTGCATCTTTTGTCGAGATACCTCGATAGCACCGCCTGAGAAGCATCTCTATATCACCGAGCTACTGGTTGATGTACTCTGAGGTTAAAAGCACGTAAGTTTTATTGCACAATATTACACGATACGCAGAAAGGACGGTGGTACGCCGGGCTCAGACGCCCGTAGTCATCTTTCACTTACTCCGTTGGGAATAAAGGTCGTCACCTTGATTTTACCAACTTACGGAGTGCCCCTTTATACAGCACACAACGGGTTAGTCACAGATTCTTATAAATCAAACATATATTACACAAACTAACACAAATACGCCTAACACGAGACAAATCAAGTAATAAAAACAAGCAGCGCCGCAACCTGGAGATAACATCAATACCAGACGCCATTTAGAGCTTTAGGGAAAGCGTTGCGCCTCCTCGTCCGTTAGTTACATAGTTAATGGCATTAAACAAGTCCGATAAGAAGACCGTACCTGTACCACGAGTTAGTTCCCGCACCTGAAAACAACAAACTAATTCGGTTCCGAAGGTTTGAATACCTTACCAGCATCATTATCAATCACGAGCGCTGTACGTATTAATTATTTCATTTTAATACGGAGGATAATCGCGTGAGTAATAAACATTATTACATTATAACATTATTTCATTCCAAACAATTGAAATAATTGTTTACTTCCGGTACCGGAGTGGTAAAATCTCGTGGAAATAGTTACTTTCCTTTTAAACAATTATCATAAATCTCAGTGAATAGAAAAGTTTACATATTAATGCAGAAAACATGTTCCTGTCGTACAATTTAAATTATTTAACATCCAATATTAAATTTATTATTCCCTAATAATTAGAGTAAATACTTCCATAATTAATTAACCAGAACCCAGTACGCTTGTTTGTTTATTTAAACCATCATAAACAGTAACAGTTACATTTTTATATCGTACAAATATAAAAATTCATTTAATAGAAATTCCAGGTAAAGGCAGGCATTGATTCTATCTGAAAGCCAACTCACATATGAGAATAGTCACGCGCACCAACGTTACTTTAAAGTATTGATTTTTGACTGACCTCACAGACGCAAGCGCGAACGTTGCCCGTATCTCAAATTCGTTTTACCGTTATACTTTTAAGCGAATTTCCAGATAGCTCCTGTTCACAGGACCGACTTTAAGAATTTTTAAATAATTTTAAAAAGGTTAGCTTTGTTAGTATTTTTGTTATAACACGAGTGCCTAATAGACATATAAGGGTAGCATTAATTCCTGTTCCCAGTAAGCGGACAACGAAGTTCAGGATGACCCCGAGGACCTTCAGGCATCACCAGGGAAATTTGGTTATTTACTTATTGTGCATATTCTTTATTTTTTTATGTTGTTTTAACTTGGTCTTAGGATCTTGCCAGTATTTACTATAAAACCATCAATATTTATGCATACTGGTAAAATAATGGAAATATCTCGGAAAATACTAAAAATTGGGATAGGGAATCCTATATTAGTTTGAAAGAGTATTAAATTTCCCTTCTCATAAAGAAATAAAATACAGGGTGTTCCATTTAAAATAACAAAGTAATAGCACCAAATACTTGGAGAAAATCAAAGTTGCAGTTAGGAACACCCTGCATATTATTTTACTATTGTAATTATTCTGATAGACAGTCCAAGAAGTGTAGAATCGAAATCTAAAAGCAAATTAATTAAAAATTTCTGTTAGTTGTAATTAAATTTTTCAATTACTCTACATTTTTAGAAACAATTGAATAACTCGAAAACTATCAAACTTAGATATAGGGTTACTTGAATAAATACATATTATTTTTAAAGTAGGATTCAAAAAGTAATAAAATACAGGGTGATCCATTTAAAAAAACATAACTTTGATATGTAACTTTTTTTTGAGTAACCCTGTATATTCCACACTAATTTTAATTTGTAGACCAAATAGACCTACATACTTGTGTCAAACGATTTTTTGATATCGTTTACCGTTTTACCGCTAGGTTTCGTCCCGTTGAGCGTGACTAACCCTGTAGTACAAGTTTAATAAAATTGTAATACAAGATTTAGTTGGCAGTAGATACAAAAACAACACAAGTCGTGATTTTGATAGGAAACAAATTCATAATCATTCCAGTTTGTTGTTGATTGTAAATGTTCCAATAATTTCTCCAATTTTGTTATTATCGCGAGTACCATTACTTATTATTTAATTGTTGTTGTTACTTTAACTGCTATTAAATATGGATTTCTCTTTTAATGAGTAGACCCACATGATCTTAGTTATTGCATTCTGTCAAAGAAACTGTCGCACAAGTGCCCGCGTATATCAAAAGAGGTATCCGAACCGGAGAATTCCGAATCATAAAACTTTTGTCCGAATCAAGAGGCGTCTTCGAGAAACAGGGAAGTTGGAACCAGTCAGAATTAACGCTGGAAGACCCCGAGTTCGAAGACCTAATGCGGAACAAGCTGTTCTTGAAATAATCAATGACAATCCTGAGACCAGTGCCAGATCTGTGCAACCACAAACAGGAATTCCAAAAAGCACTGTGAATGGGATCTGCAGAGAACAATTAATTCATCCATTTCATATACAGCCAGTTCAAGAGTTATTACCACCTGACCACGGATCACCTTTAAATTTTTCACAAATTGTTCGTGAGCGCAGAATATTTGATAACAGATTTCACACTAACATCTTGTTTACTGATGAGTATTGTTTTACACGTCGTGGCATGACGAACCTACACAATGAGCATATTTATGCTGATTAAAACCCTCGTGCTTTTAAAGCTAGACACTATCAAAGAGAATTTAAAATTAATATTTGGATTGGAGTTATCGGCAGTTTTTTGGTTGGGCCGATCCGATTGCCGGATCGTCTAAATGGTGCCAATTACCTTCGCTTCCTTCAAGAAATTTTGCAAGATTTCTTAGAACGACTTGCCCCTTAATCTTCATGCAAACATGTCCTTCATGCACGACAGTGCACCACCTCATTTTGCACATGCAGTAAGGGAATATCTAAACGAAAAATTTCCTGGTAGATGGTTTGGTAGGGGACAAGAAGCACATATTCAATGGTCTCCGCGGTCCCCAGATTTAAATCCGTGCGACTTCTTTATCTGGGGAGCGTTAAAAACAAAAGTGTACGAGGTTCAAATTAATACTTCCGAACAGCTGTGGAACAGAATCCAAAATGCCGTAAAAGCACTACGAGAAAACGACGATGTCTTAAGAAGGGCGCATTTCATTTTTTTACGTCGAATTGACCTTTTTATTGAAGATTTATTATAAAAAAAAAAACGTTTTGCCTTTGATTCCACTGCCAACAAAATTTTGTATTACACTTTTATTAAACTTGTACTAGGAATATCTGTTAGCAGTATTTAATAAAACATTTTTTTCCTTCGAAACTATGCGGAATGCGAAATTATTACAAAATGAAGATAATTAATCAGTCTTCTCGCTAAAAAAAATTGAGAACCGTATTACCACCCCTAAGAAAGTTCTGATAAAAACATCAGGGGATGAGGGCGGTTTTAACACTACTACAATTTCTATTGGGTTTCTTTGATTACCGAAAGGAGAGTAATCCTCTAAAATGTACTTTTGTCAAATTTCATTCAATTTATTTCACTCGTTTCTGAACAGCGTACAAAAATGTGTTTTTTATGTAAACTTTGAACTCTTCTCACGAGCAAACGCCTACATTTTATTTCCTCAAAAGATTGAATTTGTTATACCCTTTCATTTTTATGAAGTATTCCCTATACCTAAATTCAGTCTGACAAATCTTTATTGTACTAACGCAGAAATAACCGATATGATATCAGTTCATGGTTATTGCCAAGGAAATGGTCGGGAATCGGTCAGAGTATACCAAGAAAGATTTCCAAATAGACGCGTTCCAAACCATCAAACATTTCTGGCTGTTGAAAGGCGTTTTCGAGCAACCGGTAGTTTATTATTAGAACAGCAGACGTTGTGATAGAAATTTTAGAACGAGTCTGAGCACCATACACATTGGTTTGGAACTTGGCGTATCTAAGGGTATGGTTAACAGAACTTTAAAAGAATAGTAAACATTTTACGGTTAGATGCAGATATTATGGATAGGGTGCAGTTGAATTTTCTCCGTAGAATTAGTCTTTGTGTACAGGGTGGCCAACTAAGAATGCGAGGTACTGTATCTGGGAAACTATCCATCGTAGAGGCTTGCGCAAAAAAAAAGTTATTACTAAAACGGCCAATACAAATGACCGCTAGGGGGCGTAACTGCAATCTTAAATCTACAAGAGTGATGTTTCTGTGAATTCTGCTATATTAACCTAATAAAAAAATAACTGATCTTTGAAGTCGAGGATAATCTGAACTTTTTTTGTTTGGCACTTTTTGACGTATCTATAAAAATAAAATGGTGGGGGGTATTCAAAGGTTTCCTTAAATCACCCCTCGTATCTTCGAAACGGCTAATCCAATTTTCACAAACTTGGGAGCGTTGAAAAGAGTTTTTCTTGGGCTACAAATGTTAAAATAATTGAAGTTTTGTTAGTTTCACATGTCGTCGCTGGAGGGCTTTGTTCGACCTTCCGACAGAAACGGTTCATTTTCGCAAAAAAATTAAATGCATTGTTATGACTTTTTTTCATGAACAAGTAGCTAAATGATGCCTAAACAAGCTCGCGAAAACCGCATCTGATACCTTGTTCTTAACCTAAAATATCGGCCAAAGAAAACTTTATACGATAATCCCTTAAATTTTTATTTTTTTTAAACTATGTTTTTCTGGAATTGTTTCTATTATGTAAGTTGTGGCCCTAAAAACGACCGATTTCAAGGAGGAAGGTTTTTAATGCCCCCGTAAATGCTCGAAATGTTGGCCATCACTCTGTGCATTGCTGAGGCTTCTTATGGGTAGACAAAGTACTGCTTCAATTTCGGCTCTGAATAGGTTACCTAGAAATTGCGATTTTACATGTTTGGAAATTTATTCACCAGAATAAAATCACCTTTTTTGAAATTCCTACGGGCAAGTAAGCAATGCTAAAAGTTATACTAAAGGGCTATTTTTTGTTTGTTTAAATGCATATTCACTATGGATATATAAGAAAAATACAATTAATAGAAGCAGGCAATGGAAACAGATACCTAAACAAAACATACATATTCCTCAAATTGTCCATAGTTGTCAATACTTTCGCGTTACTTTGAGCAATTTTTGTGCTTTCAAAGTGCGTTTTACGAATAATGAAGCTGTTGATATGTTGCGGTTTATTTTGAATGTCTTCAGAATGACGCAGCAGCTAAAAGAGTTTACGCGGCTCGATATCCAAATCGGCGTTCTTGCGATGTAAGAGTTTTTCTCCGATTAGTGGCGAGTTTACGAGCCAGTGGTAGTTTTCGGCCTACGTTTCAACGTGAAAGAATTGGAAGAACACAAGGAAATATTAACCGTGTACTGGGCTATATAGAAGGAAATCCTCATGTTAGCACAAGAGCATTATTCACTAAGTTGGGCATATCACGGACATAGGTAAGTTCTAATGGCCATCAAAATATGTAGCTATTCGTTTAAGCTTTTTTTAATTACTTTAAGAATGCACCCATAGCATGTCATTTTGCATCAGGCCTTGAAAGAGGAAGATTTTGATCGAAGGTTAGACTATTTCCATTGGATGTTAGGCATGATACGCGAAAATAGAGAATTTTTATGTCAAATTCTTTGGACCGATGAAGCCACCTTCAGTAGTGACGGGAGAGTCAATCTGCACAATATGCATTATTGGTCTGCAGAAAATCCCCATTGGTTACGTGAAGTTCAGCGCCAAGGACGTTGGAGTTTAAATGTATGGTATGGCATGCTGGGAGGCAGAATTATTGGGCCATATTTTTTCGAGGAACCCCCAAATGGTAATGTATTTCTTGACTTTTGGCCAATCAATTACCGTTGTTGTTGGAAGGTGTGCCTCTGGAAACAACGCAAAAATTGTTTTTGCAGTTGGATGGTTGCCCAGCACATTTTGCTATTAATGTGCGATAGCATATTAATGCAGTATTTCAAAAGCGGTGGATTGGAAGAGGAAGTCTGGTTCCATGGCCTCCGCGATCGCCAGACTTGACTTGCCTCGATTTTTGTTTATGGGGGCGCTTAAATGACATCGTGTTTCGGACTCATTCTACTACTAGAGAAGATAACCGGATTCGTAACGCAATACGTAACATACCGAGAGCCGAAATTGAAGCTGCAGTTTTGTCTAGTCATGAGAGGGTTCAGTAATGCATAGAGCGTGATGGTCAGCATTTCGAGCATTTACGGGGGCATTAAAAACCTTCCTCCTTTAAATCGGTAACGATATGGAGATGCGGTTTTCGCGAGTTTGTTTAGGCATCATTTAGCTACTTGTTCATGAAAAAAAGTCATACCAATGCATTTAATTTTTTTGCGAAAATTAACCGTTTCTGTCGGAATGTCGAACAAAGCCCTCTAGCGGCGACATGTGAAACTAACAAAACTTCAATTATTTTAACATTTGTAGCCCAAGAAAATCTCTTTTCAACGCGCCCAAGTTTGTTAAAATCGGATTAGCCGTTTCGAAGATACGGGGGTGATTTAAGGAAACGTTTGAATACCCCCCACCACTTTATTTTTATAGATACGTCAAAAAGTGCCAAACAAAAAAAGTTCAGATTATCCTCGACTTGAAAGATCAGTTATTTTTTTATTAGGTCAATATAGCAGAATTCACAGAAACATCACATTTTTAGATTCAAGATTGTAGTTACGCCCCCTAGCGGCCATTTTAGAAACATGAAAATATTTTCCAGGTTTTTGTATTGGCCGTTTTAGTAATAACTTTTTTCCGAAAGCCTCTGCGATGGATAGTTTCCCAGATACAATGCCTCGCATACTTACTTGGCAACCCCGTACATAAAAACGGGGGTCACTTTCAACATTTATTTAGAGTTTAGTTGAACAATTTATAATTTAATAAAAGTTTGCTGTTTTGGTCGTTAGTTGTTGACTTTGTATACTATTCCTCTTGTTCTTTGCCAGTTCATTCTTATATTGTTATGTTGTGTAGAATTCTGTTATTGTTGCACGGTTGGTGCTTAAACACCCTCCAATCTTTTGAACCAGTCCTAACCCTGGATAAAGTGTGAAGGAGGGGTGTGATTAATTTTAGTACCCAATGAATCCTTTAAATTCAGTTATTACAAGGTATACCTTTTTTGACGAAAACATCAGGGAATAAGAATTTCTGACTATAAATTTGATATACCGAGCCAGAAAATAGTTATCGAGCTTTAAATGTAGACAAAGGGTTGATGGTGGCGCACTCTGGAAAATACATAAAAACTATGATTAAATCTGAATTTCTCATCTTAGAAAACCTTGGGGAATTCGGGAATGCAATAAAAAAGTGGTCTTAATACACTTAGAAATATATTACTAGAAAATTCTTTTCCTAGATATTTACTTAATAAACTTATTTTCAATCTCAACGTAATAATTCTAAAAAAGCTGTTTTAATAAATAAAATTTTAGTCCTCATGACAATAATAGTATGTTGTATGGTTCATTACCTTACATACCTCTTCTTACTTCTCAGATATTAAAAGTGCTCAAGGTACTCAATGCCGAGATAGCCACAAGTAACATTAAAACTTTAAGTAACTTATACATCAATCTCCCTTGACAACTTTAGAAAATTCAAATGTAGTTTTTTCTATCCCATGTAAGAATTGTTTTAACGTGTACATAGGGCAAACATCTCGAAATTCATGAGGGAGAATCTCATAAAAGTGACTACAAAAGCAAAATTACTTCATGTAGCTCAGCTGAGCATGTTATCCAACAAAACTATGACATGAATTTTAATGAAGTTACTATATTAAAGAAAATAATTTAACTAAACGTGTTTTTCGTGAAATGGTCTGCATTAATGAAAACAGCCATGTAATTACATCTTATCTTATGATTAATCAAATTTCTACTAATAATTAATAAAAATTTATCTCTAAAAGGTGGTAAGCTTTTACTTAACATTGTCCATTTTTCTAGTAATTTTTGTTAATGTTATTTTCCCTTTTATTTTTTTGATCTCATCACATATCACAGTGTTGTTAATGTTTTTAATATGTAACCAACTATGTATATTATGTCACATTTGATTTTACTATTTTACTATTGACACACTGTCAATTCCTTTTAGGTTCTTCATAATTCCTATTGTTAGTTTTGTTTTTAACCTTATTATTTAACTGACGTTAGGTATGTTCCTAGTATTATTTAATTTATAAATACCTTTAATTATATTTGTCTTGTCTTGATAAAGAAATAAAAGCATTTCGAAAGCTTGACACATTAATAAAGGTTTTTATTTACATCGTTTACATAATTGTGGGGTAGATCAAAACAGTAATATATCTCAAAAGTAACTTTGAAATTAGTTAGAGTTATTGTTTAACAGCATCATATAGTATACCCTAACAAAGTCGAGATTACCGGTGTCGAAAACGTAATAAAAACCAAAAATTCGTAAAAGCTCACTACTATGCTGTCACAGAAAGTATGTCATTTTCTTCGTAGTGAAAAATGAAGCCACCGGCCTAGCCATGATTGGAAATATTTTAAGAACATGTCCAAGAGACCAAAATAAGCTCATATGTTCTACTTCGATTTTTGTTTGTTTCAGAGGTACTTTGATTAATTGTAATGTAAAGACAAGAAATATTTATTACAAAACTAAAAAAAGAAAACAAATAAAAAGATAATCAAGTTCACTTTGATAACCTTGTTCCAAATGACAATTTGAAACACATAGTAGGCAAGTGTTTTTAAAACTTGCAGTTCTGCTAATTTTATAAGATTGTCAAAATGACTCATAAATTTAGTGATAAAGGATATGCAGATATGTTTGTTTATGGTTTCTGCAATGGTAAAACTGTTCATGCAGTAGAGGAGTATCGACGTCGTTTTCTACATTAAAGAGTTCCTAAGAGGCACGCGTTTCAAACTGTTTTTAGACGTGCTGGCGAAACTCGGATGTTTCCAAGTGCAAATATTGTTTCTCAAAGACTGCACGGGCTCGGGTTGGGATTTGAAGAAGATATTCTGGTTGTTGTACATGATTATGCAGAGATCAGTACAAGGCGTATTGCATTCCAATTTCAAATTTCACAAACAATGGTTTGGAGAGCACTAAAACAACACGGTTTGCAGACTTTTCGTGTGCAATAAGTACAAAATCTCCAAGAGGGCAATTTTCCTTTAAGACTACAATTTTATCAATGGATTGCTTAAATGCATTTTACTTACCGACGAAGCTCAGTTTACTCGAGATGGAATTAACATTTGCCACAATAATAATAATCGATAGTCGGAGGAAAATCCCCATGCTACGCAATAACTCAATTTTCAACGTCGGTTTAGTATTAACGTATGGTACGACGTTCTATATGATCAGTAGTTCGGTCCTTTCGGATTGGCTAGGCACCTTACTAGAAATGGTCATTTACACTTTTTAGAATATCGTTTAGAGGAAACATTGGACGAAGTTCCTTTGAGTATCTGACCACGTATTACCTTCCAAAATGATGGAGCGCCTCTTCATTTTTCAAATAAAAAAATTTTCTGAAAACCATTTCGTCCATCGCTGGATTGGCAGAGGCGGCCCGTATCCTTGGCCACCGAGATCGCCGGATCTCTCTTCTAGATTTTTGTCTTTGGGGTTGGATGAAGTCGTTGGTTTATGCTACAGAAGTGGACACAAGGGATGCGTTACTAGATGGGATGCTTAATGCTGCAGGTTCATTAGAGCGAACCATCGTTGGCTACAATTTGTTACTAGATCAGTTTATAAACGCGCAAATAAGTGTATCGAAGTGGGATGTGATGTTTTCGTAAATCTGTTATGAATTAATGATATTATTTGTTTTCTTTTTAGTTTCGTAATAAATATTTCTCCAGTTCTTAAATTACAAGTAATCAAAGTATTTCGAAAAAATAAAAATTTGAATATATGAGCTTATTTTGGCCTCCTGGACATCTTAAAATATTTCCATTTCCTCCTGAATCACCCTATGTGTGTGTGTGTGTGTGTGTGTGTGTGCGCGTGTGCGCGTGTGCGCGCGTGCGCGCGTGAGCGCGTGTGCGCGTGTGCGCGTGTCGCGTGTGCGCGTGCGCGTGCGCGGTGCGCGCGTGCGCGCGTGCGCGTCGTGCGCGTGCGCGTGCGGTGCGCGTGTCGCGTGCGCGCGTGTGCGCGCGTGCGCGTGCGTGCGTGCGTGCGTGCGTGCGTGCGTGCGTGCGTGCGTGCGTGCGTGCGTGGTGTGTAATATGCAGGGTGTTCCATTTAAAAAATTGTATGTTTGTGTTACCACGTAGTTATGAATCACCCTGTAGATATCGGCATATTTTCCAAATAACGAACATATCGTTGCCTACAATTTTTGTAAATAACTTTTTTTGGTGTACTCTGTCATAACGGAGTAATCGACCAATCCTGCACTAAATACTCACCCTGTATATATTTTTTATAAAAGTACCTACTTGTTTGAAAATGAACATCTATCCCGTTAATTATGTTTAATGCATTAGCAAATATATTTTCAAAAAACTTTAAGGTGTTCAAGAGTAAAGTGGACCTATTTTATTAACTACAAAAAAATTTAATTAAGAAAGGTAGTTTATACTTGTAATTATACCCATTTATAGTTACGCCATCTCGGTGAGAAAAAACGTATGGCGCATATATTGTTGCCAATCAATATTAGGTATGAAAATTTACTATCGCGTTCAGAAATTAATAGTCTGTTATGTATTTTTATACGTTCTGAAATTAACAAATGATAATTTAGCAGTATATTATATTTTTTACATACGTCTATACAGTCTCAATCTCAAAAAATAAAAATAATCCTGTAATATTTATTTAGGTATTTATTAACAAACTTATACAAACTTAAAAAAACACACCATACAGTTTTGCCAAGTTATTGTAATTGTAGCAATATGATTGAATACTTAAATGACGATCATAAAATAAAATATGCTAGAACAAAAAAAGCTTTTTTTTTATTGACAGTGACGGATACTTCACATAACCAGGTATATAAAAAATAAATAATCATCGACACCAATTTTTCCTAAAAATGTTTGGAATATACTAAACAAAGATAAACAAAAATGACGTCATTACAAATGAGTATAAAATCCGAGTATAAATTAACCTAATAAACTCAAATTTATAATGGTAGCGTAGTGGTGACACAACCTGCTTAGCATTCGGGAGGTAATGGGTTCGTTTCCCGTTACCGTCTACCTTGTGTGAGGTTTTCAGGGGGTTTTATTCATACACACGTAGCGGCATGGTCACTGCGTATATGCACACCATGTGCGGCTACTTGGGCGAATGCTGGGGTAGTATTTTCCCCCTCACAACCCTAACTCCGTTCCTTCCGATACTATCCTGACCGTATCCATCCTTAATCCCACCATGCATATATACGTAATGTATGCATGTATGCTGGGAATCCGTGATTGTGGCTGAAGGAGCTCAGAAAGCTCGAGCAGCCCGCCCTCCTTGGGGAGGGAATGAAATACATGGCCTTCTCTTTTTTCTTTTTTTTTCAAATTTATAGAATCAGATATTAAAATTAAAATTTAAAAATAACCCCGCAACTGTCATTGCAAGGTATACCCCTAATATTTACTTCACATTGAATATACGATATGAGAGATGCAAAAGTAATGCGCGGTGGTTGCATCGAGAGTGTGTTTAGGGTAAAAGTGGGTCTCGAGTAGGAAAGAAAACGTAGTGTGAACATCCAGCGTAGATAAACTGGTAGATAATGGTGCGAGAATGAAACATAAAGATGCAGAAAGTAAAGAGTTGAATGCGAATGAAGTAGTGTGGAACGAAAAATAAAAGACAATGACGTTGAAAGTGCATAGATAAGCTTGAAAGGTTGTGTTGTCAATTGTGCCGTACAGATATGTGGAGAGTGGGTAAACAGAAAAAATGTGCTTAGTGGAATGAATAGGTAAAAATGACAGTAGGTAAGAAAAAAGATGTGTACATGGCAATAGCTGCAGAAATTGAGACTGAGAGAAAGAGATTGTGTGAGACTTACAGATTAAGAAACAAAGATGCGAAGAAGGCAGTGACAATAAGTAAAGAGGAAGTGATGGCTGTGGAAGGAGAGAAAATGCTGAATAATTTTGAGGGTAACAACAAAATCTTCTGAAAATGGGCCAAACATACAAAACGTGGCCCAAAACAAAACACTGCAGGAGTGATGAAGAGTAACGAAATAGTATAGGACGATTATGAAGAGGGGAAATGCTGGCAAGAATGTCTCGGAAAACTACATCAGTGAGGAGAATAAGACTGAAGCGTAAATAAGGAGAATGTATAGAGAAAACGGTTGAAACACAGTTAAGGAGCAGGCGTGGATGAAATCACTAGTGATAAAATAAGGAGGTGCAAAGCTTATACGAAGATTGTGTGAATTATTCAGTGTATGCCTTAAGTGTCGAAAAGTGCCGAGTGAGTGGAAGAACTCGATCATTGTACCACTGTATAAAGGTACAGAGGAATAAGTCTGCTCAGTGTACCTGGTAAAATATTTAGAAGAGTACTGATTGATGAAGTACGTGAAACTTCCCAAACTAAGATTTGAGATGTAGATGGAGACTTCATGTCAGGGAAAGGATGTGTTGATCAGATGGTTGCTATCCAGCAGGTGATCAAGAACTGTTTACACCATTTTGTATCCGATATATTGGAAATCTTTACTGAGGAACAAATTTTGATGGGAAAACTATATACAGATTTATGATTTTATTCGACGCTTTATTTAACCCGATATTTTAAAGCAATTATTTATGGCCCATGTGGAAGTAAAGTTATAGGACGTTTTATATATATTATGTGTTTTACTAGCAGTTCATTTTTTATTTTGATCGGTAGCCATCAAAATTTACACTTTTTTTTTAAATGGTACCCGAACTTTTTTGTCATTTTGAAACAAGCATATTTTTCTCTATTCAGCCACATTTTGCAATTTTTGGAAAAAAATAAGCGAGAAAATAGTATATTAAGTATCTAGAACTTTAAGGGCGTTGACCGGTGGACGGCAATGCCGGAGACTGGTACATCCTTTAACGTCAGTGAGGCTTGTACTGTTTTTTGCACGATCGCATTAAATACAATAGAAATAAATTAATTTCTACTAAATACCTAAACGAAAAGTCAAAAGTGACGTTTATATTTCGCGGCAAGTTCAACTTGTCAAATATCATTTAATAGCGTTTAGTTCAGACGTCGGTAAGTAAAACAAATCGGTAAGTATTTACTTACCGAGATGTTGGGCTTATTAACCGGTAAACATATCCTACCATCTCGGAAACGAATATTGTAAATAAACAAAAATACTTGATCGTGCAACAAAAATGTATTGCGACTCTGTCGTTCCTTCAAATCAAGATGCTATGGGAAAAGTCATGGAGTTAAAAACATTACTTTTCGTAAAGAATGACAATTAAATCTATACAAACGAACAATAAATAATTATTGTTGGTTTAAAGCAAAGTTTTGTTCAACATTCTTGCAAATTATTGATTTTGAAGATATGGCACATTTGAGTGAGAGACAACGTATCAAAATATTAGCGATTAGGTATACAGATATAGGAAGAGGACTCAAAGCGAAGTGTGTAATGCATTCAACGGATTTATCCAGATACTCCTGTTTCTCAAATGTCCCAAATAAGTAAAAAAAATCAAGAAACTGGTAGCGGTGAAGGCGTGAAAAGAACTGGTAAACCAAAATCGGCAATAAGTGCGGAAAGAGCTATAGTTTTGTTGGCTATTGAAGACATAAGTTTCAACGGGAGAGTAGTAGAAAATTTAGAAACTAGCCATGGTTCCGTGCTTAGAATTTTAAAAAAAGAAACAGTTCATTCTTACAAGCTTAAATTAATACATGATTTGAATGAAGATGATTTTGATAGACGGATGGATTTCTGTGAGCAAATGATGGAACGATGTAATGCAAATGAGAATTTTTCTTTAAATATTGCATTGTCTTTTATGCTAAACGGCACATCAAATGGTCATAATTGTTGGTATTAGGTGGAAACGAACCCACACTAGGTGCAAAAAGCACACTAACACACACAATATCCGCAAAAAGTAAATGTGCGGACAGCCATTATAATAGAGTATATTATAGGACCATTTTTCTTGATGAAACTTTTACCACTGATCAATATCTTCAACTGCTTCAAACTCATGTCATCATGCGATTATCGCATTATTTCCGGGTGAAAATGAAGGTATAGGCAATAGAATTTTATTCCAACACGATGGAGCTTCTCCACATTTTGCGGTGCATTAGAGAGTACTTAAATCATGTTTTTCGAAACAAGTGGATGGGCGGAAGAGGATCTACTGAGTGGCCTGCCAGATCTTAGAATTTGACGCCGTTAGATTTTTGTCCTGTGGGGTTATGTGAAAAATAATGTGTTCAAACGATGACTACGGAACTTGGAGGACTTAAAGGTGCTGCCGAAATGCGCAGAGTACCTGTAGAAATGTTACACAGAGTTACTACAGTAGTATTTAAATGTTGATTAAGTCATTTAAGTCATTGCTTGACTGTTAACGGAGCTCAGATTGAACATTTGTTCAAACCTACCTTTGTTACTCTTTAAAGATTTAATTTTTTCCAAGTTTTAGTGTTGTGAAATGAATTAATTCAGTTGTGATTGAGTCGTAATAAATATTTGTTTTCCGCTTATTATTTTTTTTTCAAAAAATTGCAAAATTTTCTTACTGAACGTCATATATCGTTGTTCTTGCAGTATGTGGGTGAACATTGTCGTGCATTAAAACAAATTAGTTACCGATAAATGGAACAAAAATACCAACGTGTTCTTCTAAAACTTGATGGATGTATCTTTCGGCAGTTAGAGTTCCTCTGTCAACAAAAACAAGTTCTGTTAGAGCGTGAAAGGAAATACCGCCCCATACTATAATGGATCCCCCTCCAATGCTAACCCTTTGGCTAAAATTGTATTGCGCAAATCTCTCACCTTGTCGTCTCCATACCTTTTCCCGTCCGTCAGGAGATCTCAGGCAAAATCTTGACTCATCTGAAAACAGAACTTTTCTCCATTCTTGCAGATTCCAGTTTGTTCTTTCGAAAAGAGAAGTCTATTTAGTGGATTTTCTCTGAGAAGTTCAGGTCCAGTTGCCAGTCTTCTGGCATGTAAATTGGCTTCATTCAGTCTTCTCCTTACTGTTATTTCATTGATGTCCACCAGGCGAACTCTTTGAAGTTCATTTCTTATTTCTACTGCGCTAGTATACCGATCTCTTAAAACTGAAACTCTAATAAAGCGATCATCAAGGGCAGATGTAGCACGTTTTTTTCCAGATCCATTTTTTCTGTCATAACTTCCACTCACAAAACCTTGCCACGGCTCTTGTCACGCTAGTTTTTGTAATACCTAACATTTCCGCCACTTCTCTATAGGAATAACCAACACCATGAAGAGCAACAGCCTTAACTGAATCTTCAGGCGACAAGGGCATCGTAAAATAAAAAATAACTTGGAAATTGAAATAACGAAACGTTATAAATGTCAGATAAATTTGTTTGACAAATACACAACAGTATAGATTTCTACGGAAACCAAAACATTCCAACGAAATCGGAATGTTTCCAGTCATTGTTGCAAAAAATTGTTTTTTTTTTCAAAAATGTGTATCCCTTGAACTAAGACAGATATTAAGTTGAATAAAAAAGTAAAATGTTAAAAATAGATCAGATTTTGCAGAAAAGTATAATACTGTAGAATTTCGATTGCGAAATTGCTCTACAGGATGTTACAAACCATACCTTTTTTGTTTCCCTGTATATTTCGCCGTGTAAATTATAAGTTCAAAATCGAATAAAATTAATTAAAACCAACACATTTATGTACATTAAAAAAAATCTTGAAAATCGGCCAACGGAGGGAAAAGTGTTGATAAATTCAACATAATAAAAATTATGGTTGTTCTGGATTTAAAGTCGGTGAGTGTATATTAATTTTTAATTTTGCGGCAGTGTTGCACTGTTTACTTCGTTTGCTAAAAATAATTTTAAATTACTGTTAATTATCTCATGTTTATTGTCTAATGAAAAATAAGGACGGATTATGCATTATTTTCGCCCCTTGACAGTATAACAGGCAATTTTAAAGAAACTTATTTGTTTGTTTCTTGTTGTTAAAATATTTTTTTTATTTTTGTTCTCTCTTTGGAAATAATTACAAATTAACTGCAAGAAACCTAAACTTTACGAGCAAACGTGAAACAATGAAAATTCTATGATAAATAATAAATTGTTCCTTCAAGCAATTAATATTAAGGCTTACTAACTGCACAACAATGTTTCGCTTGTGTCTGTGATTAAATTTGCGTATTACTCTATAGTTTATGTAAGTGCATTGTTTAGTAAAGAGAAAAAGTTGATCAATAACATTTTAAACATTTCAAACTAAATACAAAAACAATATGTCAATTACAGAAATATTTGTAACTAAATGCCAGGTATATCGCTCAAGTTACTTTCATTAAACTTTCCCTTCCATTAAGTTTTAGAAAGGCAAATACATTACTTCTTTACCAAACAAAATTCTTGTGAGAGTCAAAATTATTGGTCTTAAAATACAAACTAATCGATAACAAGTAACAAGCTAATTAAACTTTTTCTATTAAAGTTATCTAAAGTGTTAACGAGTATCTTCGAGAAAGAAAAATCGACTAAGGAAAGCTCATTTTTATATTGATACTCCAACCGTAATGAAAACAGAAAGGAATTTTTATACTCTTTTTAATATCCAGCTTAGGCGAAAAATCAATTAATGTTCAGCACGTATTTTAAAACGAAACATAATGTAACAAGGAAATGCGCGTTTTCTTTAAAGTACATACGTAAGCATTGCCGTATTTTACACTTAGCTTAAAATACATTCATCTACTACACTCAATCATTCGTTAAATTTCTGAAAGAATAAGTTTACACTGAATATGTCAAAGTGACATACCGTCAGAGTGCTCAAAGTAATATAAATCCAGAATAAAGAACTACATCAGTCTTTGCTATATAATTTATGATGGAACGTTTTAATTAAACCTTGGATAAAGCTTAAATTATATGCGTATGTATTATAATTAAAATAAATATGAAATTTATGGTTTCATGAAAAGCACGCGTAAATAAAGGTATTTTGATTTATATAACTGATTAATTAATGTGTTAACATGTTTAGAAAAAAAATTATGTAGAGGAACCGTTAAAGGACCCCGCACTTTTTAAGTATAAATCCGGTCACGTTCAAAATCAATGAAATTTTGGTATCTTATACATCCTGACATAGTGAACAAAAGGTCTCATGGGCAGAACTACTGAAAACCCCAAATAAGTTCAATTTTGACCTCTTAAAGTATAAAGGATATTATCACACATCTCAGGGCCCCTCAAAGAAAGTGGAGTATAAAAAAACAAGCAAAGTGTTGACATAAAGTATTCAATTACAAAAGTTGTAAATAAGAAGATAATGCGCATTTTTAATATATTTTTGATTATACAGGGTGATCCAAAAATAAATGACAAATCAAATATTTTTATTGAACACAGTACCAACATATTTTTTATATAAACTTTAAGTTTGATTTATGGATGGGAAGTTTTCTAGATTTATTAATGACCAATTTTCTTAAATGCATACCTAACTCGAACATTTTTGCATTTTATACTTTACTTTCCATAGAAAATATCCGTGGCCGGCGTGAATATGTCGACATGTCTGAAAACATGTTTTTTTAGGGCACTGATTTTAATTTTTGACAATTACAAAAATACGTACAAAATTACAAAAAAAAAATTGAATTACATAATATTCAATTACAAAAGTTATAAATAAGAAGATAATACGCATTTTTAATATATTTTTGATTATACAGGGTGATCCAAAAATAATGACATACCAAACAGTACCTACATATTTTTTATATACCAAACCTGAGGTTAATTAATTTATGTAATGAGATTTTCTAGATTTAATGACTAAAAACCAGTTTTCTTATTGTATATTATTATCATGATTGGCATAAGAAACACAATTTCTAATTAGAATGAAAAACAAAACGAGAAACAATATGTTTGAAAATATTTAAATAATTAACCGAAAGTAAATAAAATTTGGATATACTACAAAATGATTTTTGAGATGAATGTTTAGTATGTACAAAACGAATTGGAAACTGTTTCAGTTTTAAAAACACTGATAAATAATATGTGGCATCTAGTCAGTACCACTTTTGGAACCAATATACCAACCAAGTCCAAGGCACAAGGGACTTTATAATGCTAAGGAATAAGATAAGTTTTGGATAAGAACATAGTTCATTGGTCTTGTACATCAATAATTAGATCATGGTCATCTGGTTCGTTTCTTTGAACTGCATCTAGAATGTAGTTTAACATGGCTCGACTGGGATATTTAATTCTTTGCTGGTGCCTGGCATAACCACGAAACCATAACACACTAGCTATGTGAACACAACATCCTGTGGTTCTGGCACCTGATTTGCAGGTGCAGTAATAACCAGATATTATTTCATTATTGTTGTGCATTTCATTTTCGTTAATATTATCCACAATTGATAGTTCACGGTATTGCGGAATCGGGAATTTATCCTAATTCTAAGAAATCCTGGTTCTTCTCTATTCTCGCCTAACTGAAATACGTAGCTGTTGTCATGATCTAATTTATCCTGAATATAAGATGGAGCCAACTTTATTTGGTATACACCTAGAGTTAGTTGCTTTAAATAATTGAGATCAAACCTAGGAAATGTTGGAATATCATTTTCATTTAGCAACATCCACACAGCATTCTGCGAATTAGATTTTCTGCTTCAAACCTCGCCTGTACAACATTTACCTCGTCCACTTTTGTTTTTAATTGCCGAGCTAGTTCAACTGTTTTTCCTTCCATAAAAATAAGGTTATGATACCGATTTAATGATGCACCAGCAATAAGATAGTATTCTCGGAGATGGAGAACGTGAGGGCTTGGAATAATTCCATTGAGAAACTTAAAAATAGACTTTATATGACCTTTGCGCGCTTCAACGATCCATCTTTGCCATTTCAGTTGAAAGTTGGCGTGCCCCACGTTCAAGAATTGGGGGAGTTTGACATACAAATCCGTTATCATTTAAAAATGGTATTACGTCTCTATACCCACAATCAATGATGAATATGTCACCTTCTTCAAACCAGTTATTAATGTTATTTAAGTCTTTCTCAAATTCATTTCTCAGAATTGCAGCGTCATTGTTCCGAGCATTTGCAAAGTATGGCCCATGAATATCCAGGATGTACCAACAACAAGGACTGGTTTGACTAAATGCCGACCTTTATGTACAGAATAAGATTGTCTTAGACATTTATAGTTTCCAGATTTTTCAATAAATGCGTACGTTCCATCTACGACGACAATCGCTTTCCGAACATTAATATTATCATTATAGAGTTCATTTGCAAACTCTGTAATATGTCTTTAGCGAAACTGTTCACGATTTATACTCTGTAAACCAATATTTTGTGGAATAAACGGTAACATTAATGATCTTCGTACAACATTTATAGCCAAACTTACAGATTGTCTGCTAGAATAACTAAAAATTACTTTTAACAGTTCACCTGATAGTCCTTGATGAAGTTTGCACAATAGGTGGTAGGCATGTATACTCCATGCCAGCCGGGGAGGTACCACCACCCTTACCATGGGCTCCTTAATATTGGGTCTCCGATTTTCTGAGCTCGGTAAGGGCTGCCGGTTACCTTGTCCATCATCCTTAATCTATTCTCATCCTTATTCTTCCTTCTCGCCCTCACTGTCTTCCTATCGGATTAAAAGTCCCAAATTAAAAAATAAGATGGCTGTGGTTTCTAGGGTTATAAATTCCGGACGTAAAATCCTGCCCCACTCGGATGTCCGGGAGGGCAGGGCCCAAGCGACCTCGGTCATCGAAAGTATCAACTTTCTGATTCACTACTGCAACATCCGCGGTATCAGGTCTAATCTTAATGCTATTCACCAACATCTTGAACAATTACAACCTGATATATTGTTTCTATCTGAAACACAAGTCTCCTTTGAAAGCTCCGAGTCACCCGACTTGCAATTTCCTCAATACCATCTTCACTCTAACTTTCGATATAAAGGAGGCGTATGTGCGTACATCAAGGACAGAATTGCTTGCAAGAGGGTTTCTTCCTTAGAAAATAAAAATTTTGACGTGATTTGGTTTAAACATTCTGGTCCTAATTTTGTGAAATTCTACTGTTGCATTTATAGGTCTCCTAATGACAGCAACTTTCAAGACTTCTTCGATTACCTTAGTATGAAAGTTGACTATCTCCTGTCTCAGTTTCCATCTTGCGATATCTCATTTGTAGGCGATTTCAATGTTCATAACTCTAATTGGCTTCAATTTTCATCTACTACAAATCCTGCTGGTCATAGTGCAGAAACATTTGCTATTTCATGTGATCTCACACAAATGATTTCTGAACCCACAAGAATCCCTGATAACCCTAACCATACTCACATCTTCTAGATCTCTTTCTTACATCAAACCCTCTTGTTTATAAAACTTCCGTTCTTTCGCCTTTAGGTCTTTCCGACCATTGTCTAATAAAAATCATTTCTACTGTACCTAATTCCACTGTTGTTCGCAAAACCGATAGAACCTTGTGGTGTTTTAAGTCAGCTCGATGGAGTGATTTACGGATTTCTTTGCAACCTTTCCATGGCGTGAATATTGTTTTAAGTCGTCCTCTTCTTCGGACATCGCTCTTTCAGTATCTGAAGTCATCCTCATGGGAATGGAGTTATACATTCCGAAAAACAGTACCGTGTAGGTCATTCACGTTCCCAACCCTGGTTCAATAAGGCTTGTTCTGATGCAATATCTTTAAAAATAAATGTTACATTAAATGGAAATCTAATAAATCGGTTGACAGTCATGTAGAATACGTTGGTGCTAGAAATATCTGCAAAAGTGTCATCACTAAAACTAAAAAGTTGTTCGAACAACGAAAATGCAATGAACTAGCTACATCTCCTTTAGGCAGTCGTAAATTTTGGTCTTTAGCAAAAGCCATTAGTAAAAACTTTCGAACATCTTCATTTCCTGACATCTATTGACGGATCGGTAGTTGCTGATTCTGTAGACAAAGCCAACGTTTTTGTGGATTTGTTTGCATCAAACTCGTGTCTCAATGATTCTGGAAAAGATGTGCCCCTAGTCAACTCTTCTTCATACGTTATGAAACCAATTCATTTTCGGTACAAGCTCTTGGAATCGATCATCAGTAGGCTTGATCTCAATAAGGCGACTGGCCCAGACGGTATCCCAGCTATTGTCTTAAAGAAATGTTCCCCGAACTAGTACCAGTCCTATCTAAGCTCTATACGATCTCTATATCTTCTGGGAATTCCTTCATCATGGAAGTTAGCAAATGTTCAACCTATTCCCAAAAAGGTGATAAGACCGATCCTCAAATTACAGACCAATTGCCATCACTTCCATTTTGTCTAAAATCATGGAAAAAGCCATCAATCAGCAACTGCTCACGTTCCTTGAAACTAACAAACTCCTTAGTGACCACCAATATGGGTTTAGGCAAAGTCGTTCAACAGGCGATCTTCTTTCATATGTGACCCAAGTTTGGAACAATACAGTAGAGCAGTCCGGTGAAACAGTTGTAGTCGCTTTAGATATCTCAAAGGCATTTGACCAAGTTTGGCATAAGTGTTTACTTGCCAAACTCACCTCGTTTGGGTTAAATGATACGCTCATCAACTGGGTTTCTAGTTTCCTTGATAAAAGACGAATACGTGTCGTAGTTGATGGCTTTTTTCAAAAGAAGTTAGCATTAACGCGGGCGTACCACAGGGATCCGTTATAGCGCCTACACTTTTTCTGCTGTACATAAACGACCTTATTTCTTCAACAACTAACCCCATCCATTGCTTTGCTGACGATAGCACTCTTCACTGTAGTTCATCTCAGTCTACTCATAGTGATAATCCACCTTCTATGTCAAATCAAGAAATTAAAGCTGAAATGGCAAATTCAATCAGCAAAGACATTCAACGTATTCTCGAATGGGAAGCAATAATCTAGTTAAATTTAATGCTAACAAAACTCAGTGTTGCCTTGTGTCCGCCAAAAAAGATCGATCATTTCCTGTTGTAAGTATGAATGGCTCAGTTCTTAAGTTTTCAGATTCTATTACTCTGTTGGGTATGACTGTATCTTCAAATCTCTCATGGGTTGACCATCTTCTGTCAGCTACCAAAACAGCTGCTCGTAAGATAGGCTTTTTGTACAGATCTAAGCAGTACTTTACCTCTCGACAACTCCTTCTGCTGTATAAGGCCCAAATTCGGCCTCATCTGGAATATAATTCTCACCTTTGGGTTAGTGCTGCCCAATACGCTCTCGATATCGTTGATCGTATTCAAAAGAGAGCGATTAGGCTTATAAATGACCCGTCCTTAACTTCTCACATACAGTCCCTTGAGCATAGAAGGATGGTTTTAGTTCTTTCGTTATTACAACGACTATTGTGCTGGTGACTTACATTCTTTGATACCATCTCCGGCTATCTTTGCGAGAAACACTCGGTTCGCTCATTCACATCATCAGTATGCAGTACAAATCTCCACTTGTCGTACCAAACGGGCGCAATCCACATTTTTCTACACGGCTTCTAAACTCTGGAATGATCTCCCTAGTTCCTGTTTTCCTCTCACTTATGATATGAGAAAATTTAAGGTAGCTGTTCATAGGCATCTATTGGCAATTCATTATCCCTCTATCCATCCTCCTAAGTGTTCCTGAGTGCTTTAGCACGATAGGCCTTATTTAGCCTGTTCAGGTCCACAATCAATAAAAAAAAAAATTTTTCTTTTAATACACCTAACAATATTAGTATCATGAACTGGATCACAGTAGCCGAATAGTTCTTCAAATTGTGGTTTTGTTAAAGACGTTACAACCTTGAAATCTTCATCTGAAAATGAGTCTACATTTAAAAAATTGAATTCAAATCCTGATGATTTCTTGCGCATTGCTTGTAAAAAATTTTCCATTTCACGTCCGTTTATCTTTAAATATTTATTAATAGATTGTAAACCCCCATACAAAACTTTTAATAAAAATCCATCGTTATTTATATGTTGTTCACATAATCTTACAGATTCAGGAATGTAAATATTGATATCAATAAATATTTGTACTCTTCCTTTATAGAAAGACAGCCTAATTGTTCTGGTATATCATCACAAATCTTGCAACAGCTATTGCGAGTCTGTTTCAAAACATTAAGTCGTAGACACTCAAGATCTTCTGCCAAGCGCTAATATTTCCTCGAATTAAATTATCACAGTTTAGACAAATACGCGTATTAATATTTACAGGAGTGTATGGAAGATTTAATTCTTCCCTATATCGCATAGCAAACTCAATCGTTTCTTCATTGTCGAAATTACCTTGTAAACGTTTCATTCCTCGACGAACACAGAGGCAATAAATATACATTTGACACTTCACAATAGAGATTCAAAACTGACAGATCCAATTAAATGTTCAATTGTTTTGATATTGATGCTTCGATATAAACGGTCATGGGTGTCTATGATTCAATCCTTGTGCACAACTGATGGCAAACTTGAACTGATCGTAGATAATGTTAGAAAAAATACACAAAGAAGTTCAATATTATTTTTGTTTTTCTTAATATTTATTTTCAAAGCAATGGTTATTTATGAATATTGCAATAAATAAGTGAACATCTTAAGAAATCACTTCAGTAACATTAGGTAAAAATCCTAAACTAACAAAAAAGTCATGAGACTTTTTTACACTTAACTGTCAAAAATTAAAATCAGTGCCCTAAAAAACTCTGTTTTTAGACATAGAAAGTAAAGTATAAAATGTAAAAATGTTCGAGTTAGGTATGCACTTACTACTAACTGGTCATAAAAAATTTAGAAGACCTCCTCACATAAATTAAACATAAAGTTTATGTAAAAAATATGTAGGTATTGTGTTCTTTAAAAATATTTGATTTGTCATTTATTTTTGGATCACCCTGTATAATCAAAAATATATTAAAAATGCGTATTATCTTCTTATTTACAACTTTTGTGATTGAATATTTCATATCACCGCTTTGCTTGTTTTTTTATACCGCACTTTCTTTAACGGGCCCTGAGATGTGTGGCAATGTCCTTTATACTTTAAGAGGTGAAAACTGGCCTTATTTGGGGTTTTCAGTAGTTCTTCCCATGAGAAATTTTGTTTGTTCGTAAGATACCAACATTTCATTGATTTTGACGGGGTCCGGATTTGCAGTTAAAAAGTGCTGGGTCCTTCGCTTACTATTCCACATATACATTTGTAGGTATAGAAGGTTATGCAATCGATTTTGTTTTCACCATCACTGAATCGACTTATTAAGCAGCTTACACACTGGTGCGATTAGCACGGTGTGACGTGCATTTTTCTTGCTACTCGCATCGTGCGAGTAGCAAGCCCGTGACAGGAGGTTGCACACTGAGCTAGTTGCAAAAACAAAACAACAAATGTTTTCTCTAGTTGAAGACAAGATGTCGTCAAGTGAAGACGAAGTGGTTAGAAGAAGAAGAAAAAAACTTAAGGAAAAGATACATAGACCGTCGTCGTTGGTGGATACATACCTATTGGGCTTCGAATGCATCCAGGTCAAGACACTTTATATTGGCAAAACAGCTGGAAGAACATGATGAAAAAATTTAAAACTTATACAGAATGAAAAAGGAAACTTTCAAGAAACTATGTACTATGATGAGATACTACTGTGTCCTTAAACACACAAACTTCCGTAATACCATATGCTTGTGAGAAAGAATAACACTATTTATAAGGTAAGTTGGACACAATTAATTTTTTTAATCTAGGCTAAATGTGCATGGATTATTCTATAATCAAAATCCAGTTTTTCCACCAGGTAAAAGATAAAGTCAAATAAAAAAGGACACCTGTATAAGTTTTTTGTTTGTTGTCTTTGTTTTTATGTTTTAAGGACTTCTTGTACAATTGCGTTAGTAAAATCCTACTATAAAGTTATGCCACCCTTATTCTGCCAGAGTGAATTACTTTACTGTATTAAAAAATATATACAAACTGTAGTAATTAGTTTAGTGTTATTGTAATTATTTTTATTGAACTCAGAAGTTGAAGTTCAAAGTAAATGGGAAAATTAGTGATGCAATTGACAAAGTACACCAAATTTTTTGAGCAGAGTGCAGTATAATTATTAAGTCATTCAAATGAACCTTTTAATTTACAAAACACATGGTGTTTTATTTCATAGAGTTATAATTAGCAATAATAATCACAAATGTAATTGAACGGATAAACAAAAAGTCTTTTACTCCACGTACACACGTTTTCTTGTTTACATATTGTGGTAAATACTCCCATGTGAATGGCGAACCAAACTGCATTCGGAACATATCTTCTTTGCTTTGTTCTTGTTGATTTTCTCCTGAAGGTCGTCGAATGGAATAGAGCCTGGTTGTTGTGCCGAGGCAAAGAACCTGCTGTCAAGTCTAGATGTTGTTGGAATGGAGTTGTCAGAACTGAGTAAAACGCTATTGCTTGACATGGATGTAGATGGCCTTGAATTGTCAGCAGAAGAAACACAAACGTTGTCATCGCTCAACTAATCGATTACCTCAATTATCTTGAAGTCAGGGTTGCTCTCACTTTGTTTATCCATAGTATTTTTTTTTAAACGACGAACATGGAGTAGATGGAGCTAGAGCTATAGCCGAAGCTGTCGAGGGTGTATTTTGATATTGATAAGGTTGATTGGTGATATCTTTTTGGTCAATTGAATCTTCACCTTCATTGTTCCGATTATTTACATGGTTGCATGTGGTGACGCAACAAGATTTCCTGAATGGGTTTTTGATTTAGTATATAGCAGCAATAACTAATGCATCCCGTAGGTAAAAAGGTTTATTGGTACCCCTTCCAGTTGTATTCTTAGACTTCAAGTATTTGGTGAATCCACCCTTGATATTTTTCCAAAGAAGCATACAGTCGGCCGAATCTAAAAATAAAAATTAATAAACAGTTTTTCAAAATCTGGAGCTGCAAGCAAGTAAAAGCAAAAACTTTCTACCAAAAGATGGATTATAATTTATTTTAAAATTTGTTTCTAGGGAATTATCATAAATAAAACAGGTTTAAGATAGAATTATAACATTTTTGTATGTACGTGTACGTGTTAGGGTCGATTCGGTGTGCACGTATTAATAGTTCATTTTAAAGATTTCCTTAAAATTTAATAATAACCACACGTGGGAATCCTTTTTTTAGGTACTTGTCAACTGGAATGACGTTTTCTTCCTTGGCCCTTGAACTTACTGCAATTTGTATCTAGAATATGCTTGTAGACGAGTACATGTCTTCGCCGACAAAGAAAGATTGGTGACAGATTTTACAGGTTGTGGAACATGCCGATTTGTATTGGGTGCATTGATGTCAAACATATCCGCATTAAGTGTCCAGCAGTTTCAGGATCAACATTATTTAATAACCACGAGTACTTTTCAATAGTATTGATGAGATGTGTGGACGCTGACGGGTTATTCACGTGGATAAGTGTCGGAGACTACGGAAGAAACAGTGATGGGCGAGTGTTAAATGCTAGCGGGTTTCTCCAAGCTTTGGACAACAATGATTTAAATATCCCGACACCTACACCTTTGCCAAATACTACTGATCCACCATTTCCTGGAGATCAAGCGTTCCCACTTAGAGATGATTTGTTTGGGCCTTATGCAAAAAAGGAAGAAAATGATAAGAAAAGAGTTTTTAACTACCGTCTGTCGAGGGCAAGAAAAAGCGTGGAGTGCTGCTTTGGAATGTTGGCAAAAAAATTTAGACTTTTGCTTATCCAAATTGAGTGCAATCTAGAAAAGACGACTCAAATTGTCAAGGAAGCTTGCATATTGCACAATTTTATCAAGATACATGATGGAAGAACTGCTTCACCTAAGTACTAAAATGAAATAGCTGATGCCTACAACCAGATGACTTCAATTCAACCAGCCCGCCCAGAAGGACAGAAGTCTAATCCAATGATGTGGCGTGAAGTTTTCTGTGATTATGTCACCCGATCATAAAATGCTTTGCCTTATCATAATGTATACAATGAATAGATTTAGTTAGATTTTCTCGTATAAAATTTAGAAACTGACTATATTCTATGGAATTCATGTGAAAATGTACCTTTTCTTACTCATGTTTCAAATTATGTAAAATACAACATACATACTTCTAATTTAATTTTTATTAAAATCGTCAATTTAATTGTTTTCCACAATGTCTACAATTTTGGAGATAAGTATGCCAACTCTAATATGTTTCTTACTTAAACAGTCCATTTTTAAATTATGTGTAGTCATAATTAATTAAAAATAACAACGCAATAAACCAAAAATAAAATTATTATATTAAACAGTTATAATAAATTCTCTGCTTTTCAAAAACAGCCTAGTAATCGTTTAGGTCACTGTTTAACAATAGTGACTAAAGTGTACATGGAAAAATTTAAGTTCGGCTTATCATGCAAGATTTGTTCCTGAACTTACCTGTCCCTTGAACTCTGATCGCAACTTCCTTCCACGGTTTCTCTTGTTCGTTTCGGTTGCTGTATGTTTTCAAGTTGTAATTGTACAACGCAGGAAATTCTTCAACAACTTGCACAAATTCAATACTAAACTGATCGTCGTCAGGTAGAGGCATTATGAACAAAAAATACAAGCGCGCTACACTCACTGGCCTGCGCATGAACAGGAGCTGCAGGAGCCTTGTGCGACTAGAAAACACCGCCAGGCGGCTTCGCGTGGCATAGCGCCAGCTGTACGTGCACGTCGCATGCTGCTAGCTGCATCAGTGTGTAAGCTCCCATAAGGTTGTATGGATTGGTTTTCTAGTGGCATGCCAGTTACAAGAAAAATTCACGTCGCACCGTGCTAGTCGCACCAGTGTGTAAGTTTTGGCCGTTTCGCCAAGATCGGCCATCATGTCTGGATGTCTGTGTGTATGTTTGTGTAGATGTATGTGAGTATCTACGATAACTCCAGAACGAAAATACCTACGTACTTAAAATTATATATTTAATCTTGTTTTCATTTGGTTTAAAGCTGATTAGAATTAAGGAGAAATCCGGCGGCGGAGAGGGGTGGTGGTTTAGGGGCAGTTTTTGGTTTTTATCAAATATTTCTAAAACAGCTGCATATTTCAAAGATATAAAAGTACCTAGATATAGACCTTAAACATATCGATTAATTATGTTCTATGCAATTTTTTGATATTTAGCGGCAAAAAAATTCCTGAAGTAGCATTAAAGTGTTAGTTCAAATTTTTTAATTATCTGAATAACGATTCATTTTCTAAGAAAAAGTGTAGACGTATTTTTTAAAGAAAATTTAATTTTATATAAAATGTCTTTGTAAAGTTTTTTAATGTAAAACGAAGTAAATGTAAAATTAAATAAATATAATTGGAAATGCTGAAGCTGTATTATCGATATTTTTAGAGAAGCGGGCGGGTTTGGAATTTTGAATGAAATGAAACCCATATGGATTCCAATAATGCGCGAAGAGCTTAAGCGCAATACACCTGCGCAAGAAGTTACTGCGCAACATGCGCAATAAACTTCTGCGCAACCACGAAAAAGTTATATATATATATATATATATATATATATATATATATATATATATATATTGGATTACTCCGTGGCTCAGTGGCAAATGTGTCAGACTAGTAAGTGAAAGGTACCAGGTTCGAATCTAAGAGTAGTCAAGTGCGAAAACAGTCCTTCTCAGGACTAAGCCTGATGACAGAAGCAGAGTCCGCTTCCGAAACGTCGCGCTCAAAAAGCATAAATTGTGGAAATAGGCCGATCAACTCCACTAATAGGAAACCACAGTTACAAAACGCTTATAATACAGAACTTTATCATTTATTGATCTCTAAGTTTAGAATTTTTGTTATTTATACAACACCCACAACGTACATCGTTAGTACTATTCCCAAGATTCATGGAGCAGATCTTTTGTGTACATATCATAATTAGGTGCTTGTATTCATAAATCACTGTATTAGAGATTTTTGTCGAAAATGGCGCACAGCATTAACGATATTCACTAAATATAAAAATACATTTTTTGTAAATTTCTGAACATGTAACGTTAATATGTTAAATATTCAATACATAACTAAAATACTTTTGGTTAGGCAACCCATGTTACTGTATATTACCTCATTTAGTTTCAAATGCAAAATATTGTTAAAATATAATATTTTTGCGACCAGCAAATATCCTGGTTTCAAGTTTTATTAACTAATGATTGGTAATAGCTTAATTTTTTTATATATTGGACTACTTTAGAAAAAATGAAAATCCTAAAAATACTTACTAATTAATTACTAAAAATAATGGTTATATTCAACACTTTGATGACAAATTTTTTTTAATTATTTCAGGTCATAGTTTAATTCATATTACACTTAGTTACACGATATTTGCGATATTTCTTCGTAATACTATGATAGTTTATGTAACAACTGCAAAAAGTGAGTTTTTTGCACGCGACGCGCGTTTATCTAACGAGCCTTTAGGCCGAGTTGGACAACACGTCGAGTACAATGCAGAGAAAAAACGGGTTTTACTAAGCTGAGGTGCGCTTCGGATAAATTCGGAATTTGACGATCATGCAAAATAAATTCTGACTAAAAACATTAGTTGTATTAAACGCCGTATGAAAAGTGCAAACATTTTTCAGTTGGAAAGTGTATTGACATTCGAACAAAGTTGGTTTCTGCGCAACCATTCTTTAGTCTTGAAACGATATCTAAAGAAAATACTTTATATTAATGTAATATTGAATTATGAGTGATTATCACTATTAGCGTGATTTGCTGAATATTAATTTTAAAGATCAATTGTCAGTATACTGATTTCTGGTGGGGTGTTAAAAAGTAACTTCATCGTTACTGTCATTCTTATTTTCAATATTTCTCATTTTAAGCTATAAAGTTATTTTTACACTTGAACTTCTTTTTCATTTACCTAAATTGCCAAACCAGAATAATTTTTAATGAGTAGAGAAGAAACATGTTTGTTATCTGTATCCGACTTTCGGGAAAAAAATAAAATACAGCGATATTGTGCGTATGAGACAACCTTTGTGCACTCAATCGTAATAAAACGTAATTTTCTTTGAAAAATTTAAATCAAGTGAAAAATGTATCCACTATGTAAACTTTGTAGATGTCATTAAAAATTATTATTAATTTTATTAAATACATAAATAAAAAGTTTACCTCGAGTAGGATTTGAACCTACGACCTGTATTTTGCTAGAGTACCGCGCTAACCAACTGCGCCATCAAGGTTCAAGCCCCAATCGATGTAAATTTTGTCTTTATGTATGTAGAACTTATTCGTTCATAATAAAAACCTATAATAATTTGTAGATGTCAATTCAAAACGTTATTAATGCGTAAATTACCTTCTATGTCTCACGACATTAAAGGTGAAATGGCAAATTCAATCAACAAAAACATTCAGTATATTTAATGCTAATAAAACTCAATGTTGCCTTGTTTCCGCTAAAAAGATCGATCATTTCCTGTTTTAAGTATGAATGGCTCAGATCTTAGGTTTTCAGACTCTATTACTCTATTGGGTATGACTGTATCTTCAAATCTATCATGAGTTGAGCATCTTCTGTTAGCTACCAAAACAGTTGATCGTAAAATAGACTTTTTGTACAGATATAAGCAGTACTTTTCCTCCCGACAAGTCTTTCTGCTGTATAAGGCCCTCATCTAGAATATAATTCTCACTTTTGGGTTGGTGCTCTCCAATACCCTCTCGATATCGTTGATCGTATTCAAAAGAGAGCGATTAGGCTCGAGCTACGTTTGATAGGAATACTCGGTTCGCTCATTCACATCATCAGTATGCAGTACAAATCTCTGTTTTCCGCTCTTGGCAGTTCAATGTCCCTCTATCCATCCTCCCAAGTGTTCCTGAGTACTTTAGCACAATAGGCCAAATTTAGCCTGTTCAGGTCTACATATGATTAAAAAAACTATATGATTTGAAAAATTATCCGAACTCTCACAATTTAATCTATAAATATGTTTAAATGTATTATTAACGATGACAAAATAAAACAATTTAATTTACCAAGGAAATAGTTACATATTATCGTAATAATTATAATACTGTATAAATAATTTTTAATTCTTTCAATTAGCAGCCGTGGGCCACGCTCTACTGATAATCCCGATAATTACTCGCTATAGTAGTTGTATTGCAGCGATATGATTTTTTTTTAGTCTCGCTACCAAGGTAACCGTTACTAATGACCCATTGATCACAATTAATGGAATTTTCTAATTTATACCCTCTCTGACTTTAGTCAGACCATTAGTCCTTCAAGTTGTATATTTTCAATTTTATCTGTAATTATTAATTAAACTGTTATTTAAGTAATTATTTTTTGTGTACGTAGTAAATTTTTTTACCAATCTCGCGATAGGAAATAATCTTAACATATTTATCTAATTAAAATATCAATAATGAATTTTATTTTTTATTAAAACCAATATACCGTATGGTTATTGATTTTCGCACTACTGATTGCATGCCGAGGTGAGCCGTTTTAAAATTAAACCTAGTAACATGAATTAAAAAATTATGATATTTTAAGTATCAAGAGGTTGTATTTGTTATTAGTGAATTCTTCCACCAAGCAAGGATTATAGTCTCAAGTTATTGAACTTAGTACAGCTTCCACCAATAAAAGAAAATGATAAGAAGTGACAACTGCAACTTGGAAAAGTTACTCAACCTCAATCTTTGTGGTATAAAATTAAAATAGAATTGCAAAATCTAATATAACACTATTATCTGAAACAATATTTTATGTGGTAATAATATGTACTAGACATACGTATGTCCCATTTGATAATTGTATACAATACTATGTAAATGCAATTACATAACACGTATTATTTAAATTTTATAAATCCATCTAGAAAAATTTCAAAAGTATTTTAGTCAATTAACGACAACACAAGTCATTTTGTGTATTACTATACAAGGCAAACTTTTTCTTCTGCTAAGAAACGCATCCGTTTTTGTACATATTTATTGCACTAATGGCATGCATTATAAATAATGTGTGTTCAGTAAGCCTTTCAGCCCGGGATGGTTTGCTTTGATAAGATAAGATAAAGATAAGTAACATTTTGTGATTTGACTTTTGACCTATGTCAATAATATGACATTAGTTAGTATAGATGGAGGAGACGACGTAACAAGAGCGGAAGAGGTTTTACGTCTACCATTTTAGTATGACAAATTCCGTCAAGTTGTCAGTAAACGCCAGTCGTTCATGAAATCTGTTTTATTTATAAAAGTGCATTGCATTTTAACAAATGAATGTGTACATTAGCAAGTAAACAATTCAGTATGTAATTAAAAATTATTAATTTTATTAAATACATAAATAAAAAAAAAGTTTACCTCGAGTAGTATGTGTTTAGCACACAAAATTCTCAATATTTATTATTTTGGCCAGATTTCTCTATATAACCCTACCACATTCAAAGAAAATATACAAAATCAATAGACAAATGACCATATATATTAACTGGTAGCGCTATATTTTTTATTCTTTAAAAATTAAAAATTATAGTGTTTGTGTTGCCAATTTTCAAAATGGTCAAGCGAATTCGTGCATCAACAATTTCGCGTCGGTATCAATTAATAACTACCTCTTCACTTACTCAATATTTCTTTAGTATTACGTACTCCCCTGACACGGGTTAATACAATTTATCCAATAAGAATATAGTAAACGCATATCGTGATTTTCTTAAAGTTTTCCCTGATTGTATCCTACACATTAATTAACTATAAATCTATGAATAACTTTTTAAATCCAATATGAAACTTTGATCAGATAATTCGTCTAAGACTTTTTTAATACATATGAACTATCTCTTTTAATCAATCAAAATCGACTATAAAATCAATTTAGTTGATGTTCTAAAATCCGCCGTAACAAGCAGTGTACCTCTTGACCAAATTTAATTTAATTTATTTCCCTAATAAATTTTATCAATTTTGGTAATATTATATTTGACAAGTGCTACCTCTATATTCATAAATATTTTAACTAATATTATATCAAGGTTTTGGCAGTGGCGGTTCGTTATCTTTTACAATTTACAAATTGTAATTTAAAATTGTTATTGATGTAAATACTAATTTAGGCTTCGTTTAAAGTTATTTAACGGTTTTAGACGTTAAATTATGAACTTCTTTTAAGCTTAATATATGGTTCATGTTATATTTACATAAAATGTTTTAACCCATGCGCAATTTATTTTCAATCCCTACCAGTGACGTAGCTTAAGTCTTAATTTATACATTTTTGATATGAGATATGTGTGTCTATATATATATATATATATATATATATATATATATATATATATATATATATATACGAATAATAATTATATACTAATTAATTGCACATTACACTTTTGATAATAAATACTGTACACTGAACAAAATAAACATAAAACTTCCTCTTGTTCAAGTAAACTTAATATTCAATAAAAAATAAAATACTTGTGGTTCTCTAATTCAAAATAAAACTAAAAGGTGCAATTCAAAAAATTGTATTACTTCAGGGTGATGTGGAAAGTCCATTTTTTCATATATTATGTTAAACCATATTGTGGGTGTGTATAACCTAATAAAGTGCTGACCACAATTCTTGTTCGTGGCCTCTATCATAATGATGGATACGGAGATAAATATATACGTATTTAAATTGAAATATACTTAGTTATTTATCACATTTATACACATTGCGTCGATGATTCTTTGCATATTTTAGTGCAAAAAGTGATCAAAAAGGTATAAGTAGTCTGTATCTTGAAAAAATGTCAAGTAAAATAGCAATTTATTTAATTTTCTAAGTATAGACCGGCCGTGTGTGTATGACTACAAATTAAAGTAGCCCCTTTTTCATTGTTAAATAACTTTTTTATTTCTTGTCAAAAAATCAATTCTGACGTTTACCAAACAGATGTTTTGTCAAGCTTGCTGTCAGAAATAGAGGATATGGCCTCAAATTATACCTTTCGGCATGATAGCGCACCTGCGCATACTTTAAGAAGCATGAAAAGTTGTCTTCTAGAAAATTGTGCAGACTTCATTGAACCGCCACCAAACAGCCCCGATCTAAACCCGGTTGATCACACAACGCATTCATAAGGCAGTGGCGTATGAAGGTGGACACATTCATGCCGGGTTTTTGTAAATATTTAAATTTTAAAGTTGATTTACCGTTTGTTGTTGTGTTTCCTATTAAGTTCCTTCGGTTTTACTTTTTCATGCTAAATAAATACTTTTTCATTATTATTCTTAAATAGTGCAACGAGCCGAAAGACGTTAACTTACCTAAACCTAAATATGTTTGGTCCACTTGGTAATATTTTGGTTTTGAAATTAGACATAGGTTAAGAAACGTTTTTTGCATACCCTGGCCTAAAAATCATTAAAATGGGCCAAGAAATGAAAAAGTTATTTAATATTAAAAAAGGGGTACTTTACTTTGGCCCACAGACTTCCCAAGTTAATTTACCATGCTCATCCTACAATAAATTTTCTTCGGGAACCGAATGTTGCAGGTCAGGCGATGCTTCTTCAGCCTGGTGCGCGCATGTATGAGCTCCGCCTAGTTTGACTGTACTAATTCAATGGATAATTATACCCTTTCATACAAAGCCACCCCGGACTGAAAGCCTTTTTGAACACATATTTTATTTAAGTAATTTGTCTAATGCTTCTTTTTTGTTCTAGGTGAGTTTTAATATTGTCCACTATTAAGAGTTCTATCAGGTGAGTACAGTTATAGGAACCAATTAATATTGCAGTTCTTACATATTGTAACAAGATGCAATACGTCAATCAACAACCAGTGAAATATTATATATAAGATAAGACGTTTTATCCAATGTTATTTTTTGAAATTCTTACTCCTCATTTATAGTTCGAAGTGGTTTTAATAAAAAAATACTTATCTCCATATCTTCTGTTTTGTGTACAAATTAGTCTTGAAATAGTAAAAATCAAAACTTGTTTCGTGAAGTGCATGATTTATTTACTTTTTGCTACGTCAATTGGAAACTCGCACATTTTTTTTTGCTTGGAAACAGGATACCATGAATATTGCGCCTTAAAATTCAGTCGTTTGTAGTTAATATTTAAAGTTATCAACTGTAAAGGAACGTTTCAAATGAGTCCATACGCGTGGCAAACTGTCTGACATCATAAGGTATTATTTACATATTCAGTCTGCGACAGAAGTTTGCGCCTAGTAGTACTGAGCACTCTTGAAGATTGCGTGTATGTAATTTCGCACAGAATCCTATGCAAAACGTAAATCAAACAATTTCAGTTTTATTTTTATATTTACCTTATCTATGTAAATATCTCATTTTTCTAAATAATTGAGTACATTAACATGATCATACAAATAAATTTCCTCCATAGTGAATAGATGGTGTTGTAGTGATCTGGAGTGTAGAGATGCTCAACACCTTGTCCACAATGTTTAATGAATAATATTTAACAAATGGTTAACAAACTGTGATGACGTGTTTCGACAAAATTGTCATCTACGGACCTTAAACTATTGTACAAATTAATATCGTGTATAGACAACTTATAAATACCTACATATTATAAAATATAGTTGGTGTGCCAGTATAATAATGTGGTATAAATTATAAAAAGTAATAAGAGTTAAATAAATGTTCTACGAACACAAATCGTTAAACTAACTGGAGATATTAACCATTCACCACAAATAATGCCTTTGTCCCAGCCGGAAGATTCAATATTTTGATTTGCTTAATTACCTCAAATTCTGCTCGCTTATTTTCACTTAACCTAAATAATAAATGCAATGTACATTAATAAAAATGATCTCGGACGCCAAGTTATTTTTAATAATGGTCGGAAAAACTAAACTGAGTTTTATACTAAAAATTTATCAAAATGTAAAACAATAAAAAATATACAACTATGTTTATTAAATATATAATGTGAAAGGGTAAAATAAAATATGTCTTAAAAACTACTTGTAAAAACCTTAAGTTACTAAAAAAATCATTAAAAATTAAATACCTGTTACTAAATATACAAAATCTTCTTGAGAATCCCTGGTATTATAAAAAATAATGCGGAAATGCAAACTAAGATGACGTAATCCTTGTGTAATGTTGCGCAATTTATTGCAATAACAATGCTTTTATGTTATCAGCCACACCCAAACTGGAATTATCCTTATAAATTTCCTTCTTAATGAATTGGAATAATCCAATATTTATTGCATTTTTTGAAATTTTCAATGCAAAAATTGCAATCATAAAATGAAATCGTACGCAACAGTAAAATTAAATGCGTATTTAAAATGTAAAAATAAAAGTAACAGTAAAAAACTGAACTAAAATAAAAGTGCCTGAAAAGAGCAAATGTTTTAATTTTTAGTATAACGAGTTAAAAAATATCTTACCATCAAATTAATGGCACTTTTCACTAAAATTTAGGGAAAACCCAAAAAATGCTTCCTGCACTCACAGCAGTCATAAGGAAGTAAGCAAAATGGATGCTTTCAAAGTTCGATGATGTACTCGTGCGCGAAAGGATTTTCGCAAAGAATTAAGTCACGATGACGTAATGCGCAAATAAAATGATCAGAAAAATAGTTTGAAGTGGGAATATAAACCATTAAGAAATATATACCCTTAAGAAGATATGCAAATTAAGTTGCCTACCTCATACCTATATTTCAATAATTAAAAACTTTTTTCTTATATTTACAACTGAACGAATGAAAGACCTTAAATTAAGGTATATTTAATACAACTCAAAAAGGGTTGGTCAATATGTCTATAAAATTTAATTTAATGATAAATACAAAATTATGGAATGTTATAGCCAAATATCAAAATGCTTAAAAAGCTCTGTATTATTTATATCTTTGTTGTCTCTGTCTCTATTTTTTCTTCTTACTTCCTTTCTTGTCGGAGCAGTAGGCAAATAACTGTCCGGTAGTGGGACAATACCGTTAGTAGGGAATGCTACATTGTCCGTGGGCACGATTTGGCTAGTAACCGGTCTGCCTGCTATATAATTACTAAAAAGAACAATACAGTTGCCTCGGATCGACCTGGACCTGTCCAAGGAATGAATGGCGAGTTGGTACGTGGAATGTTAGAGGTATGGATGGTGAAGAATTTAAATTTAAGAATTTAAGGAATGTAATGAATGAAAGGCAGCTTGATATTCTGTGTGTATTGGAAAGCGCAAAAGAAAACAATGTTGTCAGAACTTGAGAGCATGGCGCTAAAAGAGTTGGAGTGACAGTGACTGAAAGAGCGACAAGATGTGTGGTGTGATACAGTACGACTTGGTATCACCCCGGGTAATGTGGGTTAGAATGAAAGTGATATTTCCGATCATTATTCTTATTGCATGCTATGCACCGGTGAATGAAGAAAGAGACCACTAGTATGAGAATTTCCCGGAATTATGTACAGAACCTGTTGAACGTATGTAAGCCAAATGAAAGAATGGCGATGTTGGGAGATATGATTGGATTGGTGGGTGTACAGAGAGAAAATACCGAGTAACATACCTACCCTTGCTTCATAAAATTATTTATGGTTCAATCAATTTATTTATATTGATATAAATGCATCTGAATGCTATCCTAATTCATACAAAGTATGCTTTTAACATATTCATTGAACTATTTTTACTACAGGAAACTCCATATTACATAACTAGAAATAAAACTAACACTGTTTCTAAATTTGTACTATATTGTTTAAAATGACAATTGTTTCGATAACCATGAGTCTTCCTCAGATTGAGTATCTCGACCAAATATATTTTTAATCAAACAAGATTGTAATGATAAAGTTTCACGATTATCACTCATAATTAGAGCACTTTTAAGTTTTATATAAATTTAAACTTTTCAATATTTTCATATTTCATAACGTTACTTTAACATCTAAAACAATCTTAATTATATTACCATTTACTGAGGACGATATATGCACCATTTCATTAAACCCAAAAAGAAGTAAATCTTTGTTCGACAAAACTTTTTTATACTTTATTCTTTGTTGAGTATATAATTTTTTAATTAATTACACTTTTCATATATTGTAAATTAAACATACTACTCATTCCTACAACAAATGTCAATTTATTTCGATTAATAAATTAATTACATAGAAGTTATTGTTGCATAAATATGTCGTATCTTATCATAGCTATCACATCACATTTTTCCTTTTTGATTAATGTGTTTTAATACTAATTTCTTATTTCTTACTTTCATGTATATTACTTTAATTTGAATGTATCCACAATTTGTTGAAATATATCAAATATTTCAAAAATTGAAGCTGGTTATCCTTAAAGGTCCGAATGACATTTTGAGGGTCAACCACTTACATTAATTTACTTATCAGACTGTACTTGCAGAAAATATTATTTTGGTAGCATTGCATGTCAATCAGACATTTTATTTTACAATAGTTGAATACTTCCCAATATGTAATTTGACAACATTTCAACTTTCATAGCATTTTTAATTTTGTAAATATTATTTTGGTATGTCAAAAAGACCGTAAATGAAAATGTAATTTGGCAACAGATAAAATTCTTAATGGCAATTGTTAAAGTCCAATATTGAGATTCATAATGTTACCTATTAAAATGTTTTAATTGGTACACTCATAAATATAATTTTGGTGACATTGCAATTCAAAAAGTTGAATACTTCCAAAAAGTTTTATTTGGCAACATTTAAAGTTATGAATGACTATTGTCAAAATTAAACATTTAGGTTAATAATGTTACCTTCTCGAATGTCTAAGTTGGTACTTACATAATTATTATTTTGGTAGCATTGCATGTTTGAATACTTCCAAAAATGTAATTTGGCAACATTTAAAATTCTGAATGACAATTGTTAAAGTCAAACATTTAGGTTAATAATGTTGCCTACTTAAATGTATAAGTTGGTATTTACATTAATATTATTTTGGTAACATTGCACGTGAATGATTCCAAAAATATAGTTTGGCAACATTTAAATTTTTGATTGACAATGGGTAAAGTCAGACACTGATGTTAAGAATGTTACTTATTAAGATAATAAAATACTTATCTTTTTTGGGTTTTTTAGTGATGTATTTTAAATTATACAATCTAAACGTTTCGATAACACGTACAGTTATCTTCGTCAGTAGTAATATTATCTATTAAAACTGTTTTATTATGTGTAACAATGGTGAAAGTTTACATTTTCATACTTACCAAGATGTTTAAGTTGGCACTTACATTAATATCATTTTGGTAACATTGCACGTCAAAAAGTTGAATGCTTCCAAAAATATAGTTTGTCAACTTAAAATGATAATTAGTGAAGACAGACATTGAGGTTAAAAATGTTACTTATTAAAATGTTTAAGTTCATACTGTCGTAAATGTTAGTTTGGTAGCATTAAACGTCAAAATGAGAGTACTTATTAGATTACCATTACTTAAAAATTATAAAATTACACACTTTCCGCATGTAAATTTCTTTTTTTGCAATTTTCATATTTTTTTCAATATTACACATTAACTACATTACAATCAAGTATATAATGAAAATAAAAACGACGATTTATTCATTTTAATTATATTTTTTTACATCTGTACCATTTTAAACACAATATATCTCATTAGCGATAAAATAAATTAACCACAATCAAATTACGTTCAGATGTATTCTAAAACGTGTTGTGGCATGATTTTAAATGCGTAGCATTTACATGTCCACGGAACGACGAATTATCCTAACTAAAAAAAGAATAATTTTTAAACAAATGAAAATCTTTTTAAGGAAAATTTTACCTTTAAGTAAATATCGTAAACGGTTATCGGGGTGTGTTGTGACCATAGCGTGGAGCAAAGCTCCATGCTAGTTAATTACCAAAAATTAACAAAATAATTTTTGAAAACCTCATATTGAAACGAATACAAATGTAGATATAATACTTTTTAGACTTCCAAATCTGATGTTTATATCTCGCAAAAGTTATACAGTGTATTCTCTAATGTGGTGTATAATTTCCTTTCATCAGTTTGCTATAACTTTGTTAAGTTAAATAGAGCATCCTGTATTTGATTTGCAATTGTGAATTATACTTAATAAAATAAGCCAACTTGGATAAAGATTCCCTGTTGCCACTAGCCCATAGCCGTTTTTGAGACAATTTTTTTAATTCTAATTTATTGAAACAAACAGATGCAATATTTTTAAGATTTCTATATGTTATACCTACAGAACGGTTTCTGCTTAAGTTTATGATTTCCTTTCACGTACTATTAAACTTTATATTATTCAAACAAACACACATTCAACAGATACTCAAAATTAAACTTACAAACAATAACTTGTGATATTTGTATCTTATAAATATTATACTAGGTGTTTTCTACAGTAATTTATAGTTTTCTTTTATAAATTTGGTATGACTTTGTTAGACTTAATTACATATTTTTTTCAATTTTTAATTTGAATTAAAACACTTTAGTACAAGCTCCTTATACCTAAATGATTTGGTTTTTGAGACAATACAATTTATTTGAACCTTTTTGTTTTCTTTTATCAAATTTTATTGAAACAAACATGTTTGAAATGAACTTTTATTCTAATTTCGATATGATACCACTACAAGGATGATGTGATTTGACGTCACGACCAACAGCTGAATTTCCGATATCCCTACAACCCACGAGCCCGTTAATCTTATTCGTTTTGGCAGTTGCGTAATAAAACTTGACGTCATATTACCCGGAAAATCCGTCATAGAGCTATTACTCAATAAGGTAAGATAAAACTCCATTTTTATATATCTCTCAACTACGAAGCTAACACCCAGCTGTTAAATTTGTCACTGTATCCACGCCACTTAACCAGGTATTGTTTATTTCGCCCACGGCCCTTCTCTGCTAGAATCTTATCGACTTTGAATAGAGTATCTTTATCAACCGTAACAACTTGCAATTCTTCTTCGTAAAAGGTGCCCTCAACAGGATCGTTATTAAGATCGATTATTCTATAAACTGGTGGTCTTCTTTTTATCACCGCACTAATCGTAAAAACCTCCTCGCTCCAATTCGTTTCATATCCCTTCTCAAAGGTGTACTTACTTCTGGCGATTCTGACATGCTCACCGACTTTATATTTAGGATGGCGTACTGGACCTAAACCTCTCGCGTACAGGTTATTCCACACTTCCAAAATGTTTCTATCTTTACAGCCGCGGGGGCCATCTTTATACTTGAATGAGGGCTATTGTTGTAGGCAGTCACAAGTCTTTCGAGTACATCAATATATCTGTAGGAATTTTTGAAAGTGAAATAACGCCACATCTTTGTTTTCAATGTTTTATTAAATCTTTCAACTACAGATGCTTTTACATCAGGGTTATTTGTTACATAGAAATTGATATTTTGTTTCTTGAAAAAGTTTTGTACGCTGCTCGCCACAAACTCTTTGCCTTTATCCGTCTGTAGATTTGCTGGGGTATTGTCGCAATCCTTAAGAATATCAGCGAATGCTTCAATTACAGCTAAGGCTGTCTTCGTTTTAAGTGCTCTCGCCCATGCCCTCTTGCTAAATACATCAATTACCGTTAGTATGTAGTTGTATCCGCTATTGTGTTTACTTAAAGTCCGCATATCACAAAGATCCGCCTGCCACAATTCGTAAAGGTTACTCACAATATATTTATTTCGTGGAAACTTTTTTTTGACTGGTTTATGTACCGTATAAGCTTCCTGTGTCTGTAGCCAGTTTTTTACTTCACCATATCTACCCTTTACAGCATTAGTTAAAGGTGGTATACCAGCGAACCCTGCTGGGTGGGAGGGGTCATAGTATACAGCATCCATGTTATGGCCGCCACGAATCCCAATCTAGTGAAAGTCCTCTTCTTCTTTGAGAGATTCTTCTCGGTGTTTCCCGCGTTTCACTATCAGCATCGTAATTCTCACCTATAGTTGTGAGGGTCCGTTCCACACTGGGTGATACAGAAACATCATACCATTGCGTATCTCCGATAAACGCTCGTGGTATATTTATTTCTTTAATGTACGTCGCAAACTGACGCCAACCGCGCGGGTTTGTGGTTTTTCGTTTTCTTAACGTCTCGTGAACCAGATCGATAATGTTGGAATGTGGTATGATCTCGCCTTTTATTGTGACAGTACCCCTTTTATCCCAAAAAACATCGCTGTTCGTATTCAGTATATGTAACAAATTCGCGCCTTTTCTCTTATACGAAGGCGGAAGCGTTGATACTATCTCGTCGTCTGTCAGACCTTTGCGTTGCGGTAAATCTCTAATATCATCAGCCTCAGCGTCACCGCTTATTGTTATACTGGTGGGCTGACGTAACTGATTGGAAAAGTGTAGATACCTTTGAAGAACTTGATTGTACTGCTGCCATTTGTCATGGTCGGTCATTTTAGTTTTTAAAACTTTATCCATATCGTTACCCAGCTGCGTTAAAATGTTGTTTTGTGTAACATCCGGTGCCTGTAAGCGCTGTATAAAGTCCATCGGTAGAATAATCATCTTCTTCAGAGTGTGGTCCATGGTTATTGAAACATATTACCCAGAATTCCGCCGAGTAATGGTCCTAACAGGAGTGGTAGAAATGCACCACCTTTCTGTACAAGAAACTGTTTCTTCTTTTTTATAGATTCGCCTCTGTGCCAAGCGTCTTAAAGTGTGCTTATGTTGAGAGAGTCGCTGCTTCTGATCAGCTGACAGAGGTACACGACCTTTTAAAATGTTATGTGCACACTCGCAAATACACTCTACCTGTTTACTATCCAAACATTTCAATAAAGCGTCTCGTTGACTTTTACTTAATCTGGCTAATGCATGTATGTTCTCGCTTAAAACGTCAACCATCATATATGATGTAATCTTTATGACTGTGAGCCTTAAACCCTTTTTTCGCTATATATACCTGGCAGATACCTCGAGGTCCGAATATGTTTATTCTATAACGTAGCACATCCGGTGTATTCTGTTTTAAATCGAACAATAAATACCCGTGTGGGCTTGAAGTAGCATCTTGGTATGCGGATTCTAAAAATTTTGGATTGTCAGGCGAAATCTGTCTTGCTAAATGCTGTATCCGTGCTCTGTCACGTGGATTCTTAAACAAAATTATGTAATGTGCGTTGAGAGAAATATCCCGCTGTCCACGTCCTTGATGAAATATGTTCTATGTTTGTAAAAATATCAGCCACAGAGCCGTTAGTTTCGCGCATTAGATCGTCAATTATTATTAAGACAGGTTTTTCCCCGTCAAACTGTTCCATATCAGGTAAACCCTTTTGAAACTCCACAGAGAGATCTTTGAATAAAGGCTGCCACTCACTGTAAAACCAGATAATTTTTTCAAATGCTTTATCGCAAGCGGTTTCGATATTTTTTAGAAAATCAACGATAAAATACGATTTCCCACATCCCGATGGACCCGCAACTATCGCCGAAAAGGGATGCTTAAACTGACCTTCCATCTTGAATCGCTAAACGATAATTAAGGCTGAAGATAATTACCAGAAAAACAACCCTACCCCTAGACCAGCCCTAAGACTTATCCCTAGACCAGCCCCCAGCCCCTAATAAAACATATTACAAATTACATTGTAATTATGAGTTGTTGAAAAATCGTATTAAAATGTAAAATAAAATAAACGCAATATTCATTTCTTTTATGTTTACTATCACTGTAAAACTGGTTAATTGAATAGTTAATTACACGTTTAAAGCAGTTTAATTTAAAACTATGTATAAATAAAATGTTCACATAGATAGAAGATCTCAATCTGTAAAGTGAGAATTAAAAAGAAATCTAATAATTTAATAACAACAATTATGCTATCTCCTTTGATAAAAATTCAATACGGAATCCTACTAAATTTTAATAATAAATACATATTAAAATAGTCGCCAAACAGTACATTCACATTGTATGACACAACAGGGTAATTAACTGATTATGCAAATACCATTAACTGTTTTATTGTCATTATAGAATTTAATAGTGTATTTTAAAATCAAAACGTATACGTTACCTTTACCTTGATTAGTTTCTTTTAATATCAGAAAAATATAAAATATACCCTACATGCGTCATAAAATAGGAGGGTGAACATGCACTTCCTATACGTAAGTGAGTAAAAATATAAGGACTGAAAGTACACGCCCTATACGTAAGCGAGTAAAAATAATTAAAGATCATCATCTTATATTAATAAAAATAATTAATAAAAATAATTAAAGATCATCATCTTCTTATAAACTATCAGATTAAGAATCTCCCTAGGATAGTTAATTAACAAAAATAATTAAAGATCATCTTATATTAATAAAAATAATTAAAAGATCACCATCTCAAAATAAGGGTAAAAAATACAGTCTCTCACGTAAGCGAGTAAAAATAAGGGTGGAAAATCCGGTCACCCACGTGGGCATATAACAAAAAAATGGCCGCGCAAGTGCCCTACACTCTGGGGCATTTGTGACGTAAAAAGTGAAAGTTCAAGTGCCTCACTTCTACTTATAGCTCCAAATCGAAGGCTGGGCATCAGCTCTTTTGTATAGGGCTGATTGGTTGCTACTTGGGGTTTGATACTGACGAATAGATAGAAAAAGTTTTATAACTTTACAATTATAAATATTTACACGCATTCTACGCTAAGATAATAACAACATAAAATATAAACTCTGAACAAAACAAAAAAGAAATTCCGATTACGAATTTATTTCTTTATTATCACTGAGGAGGTTTGTGAGTGTTCTTGTATTGAATCCTTTTATACGGAAACTATTTATTCTTTTACATGGGTTACATGAGTCGTTCGGTACTGCCTTAGTTAGAAAATAGTGGTGGTGGTTAATGTTACTGGGCGAATCTCTTATCTCGGGACGGTTGAATAAGGAATTTAAACCTTCAGGAACGATTAGTTTACTAGAATATGTGTATTTTTATATAGGCGGACAGGAATAGGTGGCTACAGAATTTATTGATTTATTATCAATGGGGAGGAGGTTTGTGAGTGTTCTTGTATTGCATGCTTTTATACGCAAACGATTTATTCTTTTACAGGGGATATGCGTCGTTCGGTACTGCCTTAGTTAGAACATAGTGGTGGTGGTTAATGTTACCGGGTGAATCCCTTATCTCGGGACGGTTGTATGAGGTATTTAAACCTTCAGGAACGATTAGTTTACTGGAATACGTATATTTTTATACAGGCCGGTTGGATATGCTAAAGGTTTGATGTAGTATGGTATTAATCAATGTTTGATACATGAATATTCCTTTAATCTTGTCTTTATCGAGAAGTGCAATTCAGGGAGGGCTCAGATTCAGAAAAGAAAAATATTACAATACAGGTTAAGTGAGAAAATTTTATACTCATTTTTGTTTACGTAATTTCTACCGAATGGGTTTCGTTGATTGATTTCCTTCTGACAACACTCTGCACTGAGTTTCCTAGGACGGTGCATAATTGTGTTTTGTGTGTAAATTTGTAGGTAGGTACTAGTAGACCTAGGCAATCAGTTCCGTTGCGCTTGCTAGTGGACGCTATGGGGCCGATAGAATTCAGGCAGAAAGGTTGTCGATCCTACGGTGTAAGTAGACAAAGACACCGGGAAATTATCTCCCTTCGTTACGTACTCTACAGGTGTTTGTGTAGGTGTTGTAAAAACTTGAGCGACAGCCGGTCACGGTGTACAGGACAATTTAAGAACGAATACGAATAAACAGTTGTAGGTAGCCGACCGCGAAAATTTTATTATTGCAACAAACACTTTTTAAATTGAAATTGTTACGGCGATAGGAAAGTTAATTAATGGGATTTAACATATTTTATTAAATATTAAGTCGACCATGGTTTTCGGGATATTTAATTTTTTAACTAATATTTGGCTAAGGGTTGAAAAACATCTGTTTGAGGTTTGACTAGCAGGTGTACGCTTAAAAGCTGCTCTACTGAAGGGGTGTAACGAATTATTGGAAATTCTTATCCGCATATTGATATAAAAATGTCACTAGTTAGTAATTACGCGGTACATGCTGCAATCAAAGACGTATTCGTTTGGTACGTTGAAACTTGAGACCTAAATGTAGCGCTTGTTACGGACAAATGTATAGTTTTAAAATTAATATGCCTTTCAGTAATTAATATGAAACTGTTCCAGCATAATAATTTTTTTGTTTTTTTTTATTACTTTTGAAAAATGTGGGTTAATTGCGGGAGTAAAGGTAGTTAGTTTGAAATCGGGGGACAAAAGAGTGACAGTTAGTGTGTCCACGGAGCCAGACCGAGTTGGTTAATTCGAGTTCATTGTAAACAGTTGCCTTTAAAATATTTCTTGCGGGTACATTTTCTTTTGAATTAGCCAACGCTAATTTGTCTTTTCTTTAGGGTGTTAGTTTAATGTGGTTTTCAAATATTAATCTATAAATAACAGTCTCAGCAAATAATTCTACAAGCCTATATAACGTATTAAAAATCGAGCATTGCCTTGCAAAGGTATCTCATTCGCACTCGAGCTCATTAAGCTGAAATATGCTAAAATAAAAGACAGTACTGGGCTCCCTCACTCTTGTATTTGTGTGAATTAGAATTGTTGTTTGTTGTTTATATTTATATTTGTGTACAGGTGGGCCTGGAGAACGGTACAGGATAACCCTTGGTTACTAATTGTAATGGGCAATTGCCAAATGGTTACATACTCCCGGTTCCAGATGACCATTAAACACCTCGAATTTTGTTTTTATTGTTTTTATGTGTAACCTGAGAAAGAGGCGCTGTATTTTTCTAACGCACTCAACCATATATATATATATATATATATATATATATATATATATATATATATATATATATATATATCGATCACCATGGTATGTTCTATTTACAACTTACCCTTGTAAGACTTTGTGTTAATGAGTTTTTTTGTCAGTTTGTTAAGTAGAATTGTCTGCCTGCGAACTAATTTCTCTTTATATGTAGTTTGTTGTTATATATTTAACCCTTTCATTGTTTTTTTTGTTATTTGATTTATTAATGTACTTGTACAATTATTATTTATGAATAAAGTGGGTTTTATTGCTGGTTCTTTCCTACAATAGTACATTAACGGGCTGAACCACCATTGCGCAAAGCTCATTAATTTTAATTTGAGTAGTTTCATTATTTACCTGCCCCACCTGATGCAACACTTAACCCCGTCCAGCCTACTCAGTAAAATAGCACAACGTACCTATCACTAGACGGCCACTTCGTTTGATCAGAATTGAGGTTTGAGAGTAATTAAATATCAGACTTGTAAATAAATTCTAATTTTTATGCCAGGAAAGTCAAAGTAAGCCAAGCAATTCCTTTGAGTAATAATAAATAACATTATTGTCAGTACAGTCAAGATAAATCACTTATCGATTGTTTTGTTCTTGAATTTGCAATCTTGCAAATAAGTTCAAATTAGACTTTTCAAGATAGGGTACCTGGGGAACGCTACAGAGCACTTCTTACGGGTACATAGAAATCTGCATAAGGTGAGGACTGCTTCTGGTAGTGGCGTTATTTTAAAGATTAATATAATATTTCATTATCTGAGTTTAGCACCTTTCTGGAAAATATCAGATTTTGTCATCTTTTGCAATTAGTGATTTGTACCTAAACAAACTTTAAATATATCATTTCAAGATTGAAGTGGAGAACCCTAACAGTTATTTTTTGCGATCGGTATGCTCTAAAACATACATGATATTCCAATTGAATTAACAAGGTTATACTAGCCTTAACATGGTGATGGAAATCAGAAAACATTGTGTAGGACCATTTGGAAGAAGCCAACGTACAATTTGGGAGTCTTGAAAATAAAAAATAAAGACAAAATTTACATCGATTGGGGCCTGAACCTTGATGGCGCAGTTGGTTAGCGCGGTACTCTAGTAAAGTACAGGTCGTAGGTTCAAATCCTACTCGAGGTAAACTTTTTATTTATGTATTTAATAAAATTAATAATAATTTTTAAAATAGTACATTTGCTTAAGTAATTATCTGTTTGCTATATTAAAATTTAAAAAATTCAAAAAAATTGTGTTGTGTTAAAATCGGCTACACTTGGATATAGAGAACCTTTCACACAGTTGACTTATTTTTTAGACATTTAAAATTGTATTAAAATACAGGGAGTTCCATGTAAGTAAGCAAAACAAAGTAAAGGAAATTATGGATTACAGCACTAACGCCCTGAGTAACTTTTGTAAGATATATCTTCAGAAGTCTAACATAATTATATCTAAATTTGTATAATTGCATAATTTGTTTAACGTGCGTTCGTTTCAATAATATGAAGTTTTAAGAAAAAAATTCACGTTTTACGTGAAATTGAAAATAGCTTTAAGATACAGGGGGTTCTTTACAAAAAAAAAACGTTAATATACCACATAAATTTTCAATAGTCTGTATATTTCAAAATAATTGTAATAGTCTATATCAATCCACATATACCTACAAAACCGATTTCCGAACAAAATGATCCTTTAGTATGTACACTGTGTGTGACCCACCCTTCATAATTACATCAAATTTCGTCTCTTTATATTATTTGAAGAGGTCAGTAAGCTTTTGAAGTATGCTTAAACCTGATAACGTCATATAAACTGTACCATGAAATTAGATTAAGTCAATTCATTTACACCAAAAGTAAAATAGAATTTTTTATAAAAGTAAAAGTCGCAATTTTTTTGCTACAAACAAAAACAGTTCAATGAAAGATATGCACCCGTATATATCTAATCTAAAGTAATCTAGTTATATCTCGAGCTGGTAAAAAAATGTGAAACAACGGTTGCATAATTATGCAACCGTAATATGTTCATATTGAAAATTGTAAAGACAACAACAATAATCTATGCAGATGAACATTTAAACCTTCATGTCAGATAGAGATCAATAGACATATAGATGTGAATTCTCAATCAGCCCGCTTCTATAAAAATATCAATTATACAGTTTAAGTTTTCAATCCTATTTAATAAATTTTTATACTTATTTGAACTTCGTGTTAAGCAACTTTATAAAGAACATTTTGAAAAATTTCATTATTTTTAAAAAATGTGTTTACACATTTTCCTATAATAAAATTATTCTGATATTGGCAAAAATTAACCTAAAACTTAACTTTTTCCACTAAATTAAGCGTCGCCGTATCAAAAAACTGCACGCACGGACGTATGAATACACGCACGCACACATATGCGTGGACACACGCGCACACGCACACGCACGCACTAACGCACACACATTTTGGACATTTTCAAAAACCCTTTTTTTGGACTCGGGAAATCTTCAATTTCGACTTTTTTGGACGATTGCAGTGACCCACCCAAACAGTTGACAAAATTAAATGAACATCAATTATTTAAGTTAAATTTCATTTCAGATCTGTTTATCAACGTTGAATTCCTTTTAACTTTGTCTTAACGTTTTCAATACTCTCCATGATTCATGTGTACTTATTCCACTTATGTTGGTCTGTGTTCTTCACCAGTTATATTTCTTATATTTTTTATTATTTCTTTTTTGTGCACTGAATTATCTTCTTCATTCTTAGTACCAAGCCACTTTTTCTTTAAGTTATTCCGATTATACAATCAGTTAAAACAAGATCATTTATTAAAAATGAGCTTCATTATGCTTTTGGACACAGTAACAAGTGCATTGAAGTAGTAGGAGACTATTTGAATAAATAGAACAATAATCATGAGTATATTTTCGTTCTATGGTTATTTGATCCCACTTTGTTGGGCTGCGTATTTAACAAAATCTTTAAGTAGAAGAAATATAATTTTTTTAACATTGAATCATCAAATTGCAAACGGTAAATAAACAACAAATTGTAATTTGGTGGGAGAGTTATTTCTATGTAGACAGTTGGAAGGTTTTACAATAAATGGGTTTATATTGTAACGTGTGACTTAATTTGACGTGAATTTTTTTTAATATTAGTATATTTGCATATCATATGTAGAATTTTAAAGAAATATTAGCTTTCCGTGTATACTATTTTAAAATTCGTTTCGAGAATTAAATTGTTTTTTTCCTGTAAAGAATTCAAGAAACAATATTAAGTGTTTTTCGACTTGTATTTTGTTATCGTGATGATTTCATAAATCTCGCAACGCATTATGGGGTTCTGAGTACTGTTTAGTCTATGGGTTCATTTATGGATATAGTTTGCAGGTTGTATGGAACATTTTTATCAGTAATGGAAAACGATGACGTGATCTTTGGGGGTTCTTGATTCTTTTGGTTAGATTATTGGATTCTTTGTGATGTAGACAGTGTGCGTATTTACCTATACTGCATCCGGTGTAATCTTGAAGATATCGTAAAGGAGTTAACCTTATACTGCTTGTGGCTTATATTTTCACCCCGGAGAAATTTTGTCTTCGTCGATTTATCTTGACATTGGCGTGCCCGTCGAGTCGGGGAAGTGTTTATGTTAGTACTTCCCGATCGGGTGGATAAGTTCACGCTTGTAGCGGATTTTAATAATTATAGATATACTGCACTTTGGTATTTTTTGTGTATTCTTGGAACTCCTCGCGGAACTGTGATTAATCATTACGTTGTACCACCAGTGGATATAAAATTGCCCATATATTTTGTGTATATAACAAAGAATTTCGTGTAAATAAGTTACTGATTTGTGTGCATGGAATTAGGTTTACAGTGGAGTAGGTTAAATATTTCGCTATTCCTTTGCGATTGTGAATTAAAAGAATTGGATAATTTACCTGACGATACTAGTTTTCGTCCACTACACTAGTTCGTGTTTGAAGAAGGAACTGAAGGTTCAACTGGTATTTTTTGATCAATTAACGAGAATCGCTGTAAGCTAGGAGGAAAAGTTAGAATGAAAATCGTTGCAAATTTAAGGTAATTACTCTTCTGTCTCTTTTTTGTGATTTCAATAAAAGTTGTTATAACTGTATTTAGGTAAGCAGTTGAACACTCTTTTTGTTGCATAGTACCGTATAAACCCCCTTTAGTCTAGCAGATATAGTTAACCAAGCGTATTCACACCGTCTTTTGTAATCTTCACGCTATTGTGTCTTGTTTTTCCTTAATTCTTCTTTTTATTGTACACTGATATTTACATTTTAAAACTTGTTGAATTTATGCTTTCTACTAATATGATGATAATTGGTATAATTAGAATTAATGTTTAAGATTATTTAATTTTGGAACTTTGAACTTGCAAGATTTCAACCAAATATTTTCATTGATTATTGTAATTTTAAATAAGAAAGATTGCGTGTCACTACCTTTCGGAACCGAATTTATTTGTTTGTGACTAAAATAATTATACATATTGAATATTATTATTTTTTTATTTCATTATCGCATGTGATGTGATGTGATTTTCACATCACTCTCATTATTTACGGTTCACATAAATTAGGGGACAACATGTTATAGACCAAATACTCACTAGAGTATCCAGCCCGTAAAGGCAATTTGTGCCACGGCATAGCACGGTGGCGTGGGTGTGGTTCTTACTGAATTTTGTAAATGGGAACTCGTCACAACTCCAAAAAACGTCAAAATCTTTAGTTTTTACACCAAGTTCACCTAATCTTCAATAAAATCTTAAGCTTATATATATATATATATATATATATATATATATATATCACACATGGCTAAATCGACAAGATCGAAAATTTTATAATCGGGGTTATAATTCCTAAATTCGAAAAATAATACACAACGATAAACAATCAGCTTACCTTTACACCGGACCATTTAACGACCGTTGATCAGCTGGTCGGATATCAAACTTAAACTACGTTATCATTACGTCAAACCATAATCAATCTCATATCTACATAATTTACCTTTATTTAATTAGTTAAAAAAACTTCAATAACTCATTAAAATTACACACAAAACTAAATAAACGATAAATGGTTATTATCGCTGTAAATAAAAATGTTTGACTCAAGTTTCATTAAATAAATTTAATTACTAAAAATTGTAAATATGAATCAAAAGGATATAACCTTTTTTAACTTATTACTTTACGTCAAAAAAATTACAGCACAGAGAACGAATCACAATAGATTCATATCGGTCAATAAAACAGTTATCATCATTAACAATGGTATATTATTACGTTTAGATATTAAATTTTGGTGCAATTACAAAAACACGAAATCTAAATCTAAAATAATATCAAATTCGGTCGACGTGGTGCTTGGTCAGTTACCATATGTTATAAACAAATACCTTTCATTAAATACAAGGGAAATAATACAAAGTATCGGTAATATAAACTTTCAGTACACAAAATTTACACAAATAAAAATTCAGGGTATAAACAATAAATTGTGAGGATAGATACGCCTGTTTCTAAATTTCCTGAAGGGCCTTAATACGATAGATTACATAAAGCAAGCGTGTGCATCCTTTCACATAAACACAAAAAAATAACAACAGAATAAAAAAAATGTAAAAGTTTACCTTTAATTAGCATCACGTTACAAACCTAGATTACATTCCATCCTCTCGGTTATAATCTAATAGGGCATAAAACTGCATCCCAGATTCGGTTTGATCGAAACTGGCTCCTTGAATTTCTACGGTAACGCTCTTCAGGTAATCTCTCACAGACGGCAACTTCCCATTCATAGTTACAAAAAATGACTTCTGAATTACGACAGTTAATATCAAACCAGGTTAACTAATTCTTCATTTGGTCTAACGTAAATGCACTATTTACAAAGCGTTACTTGACTTAATTTACTCATCCAAAACTTATTATTAAAATTCGGTATATTTATTTAAACGGTATCTTCTTGTTGACGATATATACAAAGTTATGTACAGCAAAACCTAGTCTACCACAGGCTGTTTACAGCAGCACGAAGAAACATAAAGGTTCGGGCACACAATACTCCGCCATAAACAATATAAAAAAATCGCAAAAGAGACAAAAACGCCTTAATTCAGGAAGCACTTGGAAAAACTATCCTGACCTCAGGAACGATGTGTAGGTCGAGTAGACTACGATAAGCCAAACAAAGTTCTCCGGCCTCGTGAACCACCAACAAAACTGCACAACTGCACTCAAAAATTCAAAAATTCTTCAGTTACACCGTATTCAATTCTAAAAACAACCAATCATAAAACACATTTATTTATATATGTTCATTTCCAAAATTCATACCTCGGATTTTTCGAAATGTGAATATTTTTAAAAAATCCCTGAATTACTCTTCTCGCAAACGAATGGACCAATTAAAAAAAACAAACATTATTTAGGTCAAACAAATATTGCCTTCTCCTATAATGATAATTTTTAATTAAAAAAATTGGTAAGCTGTACTGCAAGTGTTGGCACCTTTCCTAGAAATATAATACGAAAAACAACTTGGAATTTTATATCTCAATAACAAATTACGTTTTTAATTTTAAACCTTGGGAAAACTTGTATGTTATTTACGATCCTTAAATTAATTTTAACAAAGGAATCCTTTTCAACTAAATATTACAAATTCTAATCCGAAATACAATATAAAGCTTTTTATAAACGACAATAGCTAAAGAATGTCAGTTTAATTTAAAAAAATCGTAATGTACTCCTTCCACCTACGAGAATTTCTAAAACTTAAAATAACGAAAATGCTTATTTACACAAGAACTATTCTCTGATTGTAACACCTGTGACTGAAACGTAATGAATTCTTGAACTACCATTATGTGACAACAAATAAAATAAATCCTATACGTTTTACTGAATTGAAATTCCAAATTTTAACTTATAATTTAAAAAAACTCTAGCATCCTCAAATAGCAACAACAAAACATTAGATCTTTTGACCTTTAAAATCAAAGTTTCGAAAAATGAGACGAAAAAATTATCTATAGTGACTTGCCTAAAACTTTCACACCCGGTGACAAAGAATAGCTTTGATTATTTTCTTATTGTTATTCGTTCGTTTTCAAATTCTACGGCCTTGCAGTGACGACGAATTTTTATTACTTGTTTATGATTTTGATAAAAGCTTTGCACCTTTATTATTTAATAAGGGTTTTTCGCTATTTTTTTATGTTGCAAATAGAATTTCATTGACAAAATTAATATAATGTAAAATTAAAGCAACTAAGATTGAGGACCTTTACAGTTGGTTTTACAGCACCTTATTTTGTTGTCACTGTGTGCGTTTATGTTGGAAGCTTTTGTAGATAGCACCAGTCCAGTCGCATCATTGCTGATTCATCTGGCGAGTGCTACGATAGGTAAGCAAGTTTTTGGTTGTTTTTGAACGTTGCTGTAGAGCACCAGCGTTCATTAGTGTCCTAATTAATATTCTATTTTTTATTTTAAGTAAATTGACTTTCCGTGATTTAATTTATGTTATTATATTCACCCTACATGCAAAACACCACCGTACCCCCCCACTGAAATATCACTCACCTCTTTAATTGCCATACTAGATTTTACTGGAGTTTGCACCCGTAACAATATAATTGTCTCAAGTACGAAGATTATTGCAACACACTAGCTTATACAGTACTTGTATTTCACCTTAATTAAAAACAAATTTAAAATTCTCAGGAAATTTGTAATACATAAATAACATTGTTACTGTTTTCGTCAAGAAAATAATGTGTCAAATATTTGATCGACGTATTTCTTTGTGTTGAATCTGATTGGAATTTTTATTTTTTATATTATTTCTCTACCAATGTATACTTTGTTACGTTTTGATGTATACAACAAAATTGCTTCGTTCTTAACAACAATCTTGCGAATAGGGAGGCACAAAATTGTAATTCTCTAGTTTAAAACACACATTTTACAAAGGCTAGACGCACGAGTACTGCTAATAATACAATCTACCCTATTGAAGCAATTTTCTGTTCAGCTCATTTATCGCTCTACAGCGTCGCTTTTATTTTACGTTCAATTGGTTCTACAATTCACTTAGCAATATACATAATGCAAAATATCTATTGCACCTACTACTTACTTTGTTACACTTTTTAAATATTGTTTTGCGATAAGTGGTTTGTTCAATATTTTTAATGTGCGTTTTCTGACTTTCAAACTAGTATCGATTGACCATTAAATTTTTCTCCTGTAGAATGTGAATAATTCAAAGACCAAAATAAATTGTTACTTTAACCCGAATGTTTTTCCATTCAGAATATGGATTTCGTGAAAATCATGGAATGCGTATTATAACAAGTTTATATGCAATGAAAGAATATAAAAATAAATGGATATACCTATTTGAATATAAAATAGAGCTTTTAATATTCAATTTGGAAAATGTGGTCTTTCAATATGTTACTAAAACAGATTTATAAAAAAAATTATCTTCTAAAATGAATAGGTTAAAAAAATATACACTTTAAATTTCCTATCAAACGAATAGGAGGGTTTCTAATTTTATTTTTAGAATAGCGTATAATTTGCATCAAGGATAATCAAAATCTTCTTCGGGGATTTTATAAAAGTATCCTTTTCATGCATGACTTGTTCGCCAATATCTATCTTTCATTAACTTTCCTCTCATCTTCCCATTTCCTTGTATAGCCCAGTTTCTCCATACAAATAAAATGTACTCAAGGCTCAATTGCACTTTCTCATCCACAGAAATTGTTAAATCAAGAAAGTCACATTATTTTCTCTATATTTTAATACAGAGTGTCCCAAATAAGAGTGATAGATTTTAAATGTAAATGCACAGCTTATTAATTGCTCTAAAGAAATGGGGTTTTCACTAATTGAATTCGTTTACCCGATAGTTTTTTTTAAGTTTGGTCAACTTTTATCCCATCAATACAGGGTATTTTACTAACGTTGGTCAAATTAAAACGAAACAATATTTATTATTTTAAATGGAACGCCCTGTATATTTCGATGGCATTCAAAAAAAAGGATTCTTCTTCTGTTCAAAAATGTATAGTTTCATATCTTTTGTTTTCTTAACAACAAAGATATCTGAGCTTTCAGGTAACACTGCAGTTTTCCATTATTAAAACATAATTTGATCCATAGGTAGTTAAATAAGTCTTTTTCCGACAATTTGCCAATTCATAAAAACAGGTCATTTAATGTACTAAGTCGGTTTAAAAATGATTTACTCAGAGACTGAAAAAGCTTAAAGAGTATTAATTTACGCAGAAACTAAATCTACTACTCGAACAAGGAGGATATTTAGGAGAAAATTTGGTAAAAACCCCTCTTCTGTGAAGAGTATTAAAAAGTGACATTTAAAATTTTTCGATTGCATAGCACTCCTAAAAAAACCAAGAAATAGAATTTCAGTTATAAAGGTTGCTGGAATTTTAGAAATTTCCAAACGTGACGTTCAAATGTGTTTAAATATTTTTAAACTAACTTCATCTAAAATTCAGACCTACCAAAAATTGTACAAAAATCGACTAATGGTATGGGAAACTTTACTATGTTTATTTAGGAATGAACCTAATACGTTGTTAATTAAATCTGATGAAGCAACGTTTCACATTAGCGGAATGTGTAACAAACATAATTGCAGAATATGGGGCTCTGAAAAACCCACTTCTTTTAATGAAGTTGAACGCGATAGTCCAAAAGTTAATGTTGGTGTGCGTTGTCCCAGACAAAATCTATGGCCCTTTTTCCTTTACGGAATCAACTGTGACAGGTACAGAGTACACGGATATGTTGGAACAGTTTTTTTATCCACAGTTGCTACAAGATGGAATTAGAGACATCGTTTACTTTCAACAAGACGGCGCACTACCTTATTATTCATTAGTGGCACGATATTCATTAAATAATTTTTTTGATGAAAAATCCGAGGTACAAATTTTGGAAATGAACACCTTATATATATATATATATATATATATATATATATATATATATATATAGCAAAATTTAGTACATGTGCACCGTAGAGTAGATAAGCGTTGGTAGCTTGAAAAGCTTTCCACGCAGTTTCTATGTGAAAGCAAAAATATGACGTAATTTCTCTCGATCATTTACGGAAAGAGGATATCGTTTTGAGCGCGGTTAGAATTTAAATAAATGTGTTTTATGATTTGTTGTTGTATTTAGAATTGAATATGGTGTAACTGAAGAATTTTTGAATTTTTGTGTGCAGTTGTGCAATTTTGTTGGTGGTTCACGAGGCCGGAGAACTTTGTGTGGCTTATCGTAGTCTACTCGACCTACTCATCGTTCCTGAGGTCAGGATAGTTTTTCCAAGTGCTTCCTGAATTAAGGCGTTTTTGTCTCTCAGATTACACGGATATTTTGGAACAGTTTTTTTATCCACAGTTGCTACAAGATGGAATTAGAGACATCGTTTACTTTCAACAAGACGGCGCACTACCTTATTATTCATTAGTGGCACGATATTCATTAAATCATTTTTTTAATCCAAAGTGGATAGGTCGAGCTGGACCGATTCAGTAATCACCGCGGTCTCTTAAGTTAACTGTCCCAGATTTTTCACTGGGGATATGTGAAGGATAAGTGCTACGATCCTAAGCCTAACAACGTAGAAGAACTAAAAATAACATTAGGAACGAATAACATTAGGAACGTTATACGCCAGACATTCTACAAAAATCGTTTAAAAATTTAAAAATTCGCTCGCGTTTGTATATTGAAGAATAGAGTAGGTACATACAGCATTTATTGTAACTTTTACATCCTTCATTCAATAATTGCTTTATTATTTGTATTAAATTGTTGTTATGTTGTGTTACTGAATAAATTCTTTGTCAGATTTGTTAATTTTATTTAATATCAGTTTTTACCTAAAGAAAACTGCAGTGTCACGTGACAACTAGAATATCTTTGTTGTTAAGAAAACAAAAGATATGTAACTATACATTTTTGAACAGAAGATTGTCACGTTGTCGTGATGTTGTCAAATATTTGCCGTTAACTCCCAAATTAAAAATTATTCTCTAGGACTGTACTTCTGAAATGTAGTACACGTTCATGCAATTGAACTGGATAACGCATAAGTTTTTGGGAAGCTTTCTGATTGTAACGTTTTTGGAAGGTATTCGAAATTTTTACAAATGGTAACCTCAATTAGAATCATAATTCTGAAAATGAAATATGTTTTGGTTTGTTTACCACGTTTAGATGGAAGTTTAAAATTGAGATGTGATTGACGTATTGGTACCGATAGTTAGTTATTTGTAAATAATAGTCGTTCTCGTTATTTTAAATTTTGGTGAATTTTGTTAAATGAATTTGAAATTGCATCACTTAAAAAATTATTATCATCTTTTGTGAACTTTAATTGTAGCCGTCAAACTGTCGCCTTTTCTTTTCGATAAAATCTTTGGTCTTTAAACAAAGAGTTTGGGTTTTATATACGTTATTTTAAGGTTCATTATCGTAGAGTTTTGTTATCATAGACATATCACGTTATACGAGGCACCTTTGGGAATGCAGTTTAAGTAGGTGACGTAATCTTTTCCGATTTTTTCCGAAATGCTATTAAATTGATTAAAACGAGATTTATGGGGATTAAATTGAAAATGGCGAGATCTGAATGATGTTGAGGTTAGTCGATCCCAAGATTTAGTGGAAGGCTCAACGCCCCCTGTGTTGTCGTATCGTAGTGTTTCGTTTTGTTAAAAGTGACACTTTTCGGTCATAGAAGTAATTGGTTTTAGTGTATTTTGATGTGCTGAACCTTTGTTCTGTTGATCTGTTTTAACGCATTTTGGGTTATGCGGATTAATTTTGACGAGTTCCTGTTGAATACGTAGTTACTAACTTGCTGTATACAGAGTGTCCCGTAAAGAATGGGACATAGTTTAGAAGTAGTTCCCTTGTGTTAAAATAACCCAAGACCAACTTACCTTAGTCAAATTCTGCTTCCTTAAAAAGTTATGACCTTTCAAAGATGCACTTTTTGTTTCACTTTTTTTCGATAGCTGTTGCATTTTTCAAGACATCTTGTGTAAACTTGGTACAGGGGAGTTTTTAGGGTAGACAAATATCTATTTACTTTCAACATAAAGAATAGAGGGCGCAAATAACACCATTTGCGTAACATTTAATACCAATTTAATCTAGTAGGTATCCATCACAAAATTGTAATTCTGATATGACTTCTCATAAAATATCTTTGGTGTGTTTTTTACGTTGTTTTGTTTGTTGTTAGTTCTTTGAGTATTTCATTGTTTAATTATTAGGTCTCCATCTTAAGAATGCCGCGACATAATTTGTTCTCACATAGTAATATGGCGGCAATTTACGCTCAACAAAATTTCAGTCAACGTGCTATGGCTAGAAGTTACGGAAGTATTTTTCCAAATCGTAGACAACCAAACAGAAAATTATTTTCAAGGTTGTTTTCAAGACTGCGAGAAACAGGTAGCTTTCGTCCTCTCCAGCACTATGGACGACCTATAGTGCGTGCCCCAGAACACCGAACTGGTAGCGTAGTGGTGACAAGACCTGCCTAGTATTCGAGAGGTAATGGGTTCGATTCCCGTTGCCGTTTACCTTGTACGAGGTTTTTTCAGGAGTTTTTCTCATACACATGTAGCGGCATGGTCAGTGCGTATATGCACACCATTGGCGGCTACTTAGGCGAATACTGGGATAGTATTTTCCCCCTCAAAAGCCTAACTCCGTTCCTTCCGATCCTATTTTGACCACACCCATCCTTAATCCCACCATGCATATCTACGTAATGTATGCTGGGAATCTATTATTGCGGCTGAAGGAGCTTGGAAACCTCAAACAACGTGACCTTTCCTTTTTTCCGACGTAAAGTAATAAGTTGAAAGATTAGATATTTCGATTCACGTTTAGGATTTCTAGTGTCTGAATTATTTCTGAGAAATTTCGAGTTAAGCAATTTTACAGCGACAACAACCATTTATCGTTCACTTTGATTGAAATTAGAGAAGTTTTGAAAATAACCTTTTGAAGTTTCATTAAGCTTTAACGTAGTGACTAATGACAATTTCTCGATTTGAGAGTCTGCTATTTTGATTTTGGTAGTAGGTCATTTTAAAAGAGATCCTATATTATAAAGGAAAGTAATAATGAAGTAAGTCGGCCGTTGACCGATTAGCTGTTTGTTTCTCGCATACGATAGTTTTGCGAGTAGTCGAAATTTTTTATAGGAATCAACGTACCGATGCCGTAATACCTGGGTTCGACAAAAGGTAAGCAGTTTGTTATTTGTTTGGGAATGAGTTGCGCATTTTTTCCCGAATTTAGGAATTATAACCCCGATTTTATCGTTACGAGACTTTAGGATTTTATAGCTATTTGATCGTGTCGATTTAGTTTCATTGTGACGGATTTTCCGGTGTTGAAATTGAGTAATTAATTACCGTTTTGATCAGTTATTTTGGTTTTATTATCGTAATCTTGCGCCTTTCACAGGAAGCTTAATATTTTGTTGAAGTTTGGGTGAACTATGCGTAAATATTTTTTGGCGTAGAATTTTCAGGGGGTTTCCTATTAGGCCATTATTAAGGTCTAGTTTATGACGTTTTCCTGCTATAAATAACAGGTTGCGCCTTTTTGACCTTTTATCCCCATTTTGACGTTTTTAGAGTTGTGACGAGTGTCCTTTTGCAGCATTAAGTAAGAACCCCGCCTACGCCACTGAGCTATGCCGTGCGCACCAAATTGCCTTTACGGACTGATGCTCTAATAAGTATTTGGCCTGTAACAAGTTGAATCCCTCTTTGAATGTCATCGAAATATACAGGGCGTTCCATTTAAAATAATAAATATCTTTCGTTTTAATTTGACCAACATTAGTAAAACACCCTGTATTGATAGGGTAAATTTGAATAAACTTTAAAACAAACTGTTGGGTAAACGAGTTCAATTAGTGAAAACCCCATCTCTTTAGAGAAATTATAAACTTGGCATTTACGTTTAAAAGCTCTTATTTGGGACACCGTGTATTTAGATCTAAAAGCAGTAGAACAAAGTAAAAATCTTAAACGTCAAATTATTTAAATTTGTCTTCTGACTTAGTTCGAGAAACTTTAACTTTTTAATCGTTGTAACTCAAGAATTAGCATATGAAAACGCAAAAAGGAAATCTTTTTACTTGTTGATGTAATATTAACACTTAATCCTTAAAAAGTTCTAAAATTTTTAATCTCATTTATTTTGTATAACATCAAAGAAGAGCTTAGCTTATAAGTCACTTATTTTTGTCGTCTGTTGAAAAATGTTGTCATGTGAAAATATATTAGGGTTTTCGTACCAGTATGAAATGCTTTTTTGCCCAGCTACGGTCTTGATTTATGTGCCTGTATGTAACACTTTGTCTATAAATCTGGATTTTTTGCGGCATAGATATTGAAAGGAAAAAATTTAATACTGATGTACGTTCTTTATTGTACTAATTAGTACATTTTTTAGCTTTTAATATTTAGGGTTATTTGTTCACTTCTATGTAATAAATCAATCCTATATTACAGTTTTGCAGCGTACAATTTTCTGTTATTTTATTTATTTTGATATTTCGTTTAATTTAATGCGTATTCCATTCTTTACTTTTTTAAACATATGTTATTTAATATTTTTCAGGTTTAATGTATTTCATAATTTATATTATAATTACATATTATTTGCATGAGTATCCAATTTATTCTCTTCAAGTTGCTAAGAATCTAATGAATTCTAACGATGAAAATAATGTTTAAACAAGTATTAGATAACAAATAGAATTGATAAAATTCCTTACTATATTAAATTATGTGTTAAGTTGGGTATGACTCATTTTCAACATTGTACGAAGTAATATTAAGGCGACGTAAAGCCGCGTTTACACCGGAGTTAATAGCACGTGTTATTAACAAATGCTATTAACATTTACAAAAGAACCTTGTAAATTGCTACTAACATGTGCTTATAACACGAAAATTCCTTGCTAATAGCAAGATTTTTGTTATCCGCAAAGTAGCGGTAAAGATCAAAGAATGTTACTAGCATTCGCTAATAGCACATGTTACAAAACCGAATGGCGCTGCAACATTGCTAATAGCACGATTTCCTTCCTTCACCCTACTCCTAAGGTCAGTCCAGTTCAGGCTGTCAGACCGACCACGTGCGAACAGCGTTCATTGTGCTTATGTTATTGTTTTTGAAGTGATAACTTGTTAATATGGAAAATGTGTGCGAGATTGAATGGTCAAGGGACCAAGTGCTGAAATTAATTGAACTTTATCGTGAACACCACGTGTTGTGGGATCCCACATGCCGGGATTTTAAAGACAAAAACCTGAAAAATAACGCGTAGGTAGAGATAAGCAATGCAATCAAGGTGACAAAAACCGAAGTGCAATCGAAGATGAGAATACTTATCGGACAGTTCCAGCGACAATCCAAGAAACCAAGAAGCGGTTCCGCAGCTGATTCCAAGAAGTGGTTTGCCTTTGATGCCCTATTGTTTATGAAGGACTCCCAGGCGCACACAAGAAACAGGACTAGTTTAGTAGTAGGCCACTTTAAAAGAGATCCTATATTATAAAGGAAAGTAATAGTGAAGTAAGTCGGTCGGTCGTTGACCGATTATCTGTTTGTTTCTCGCATACGATAGTTTTGCGAGTAGTCGCAATTTTTTATAGGAATCAAATTACCGATGCCGTAATATCTGGGTTCGACAAAAGGTAAGCAGTTTGTTATTTGTTTGGGAATGAGTTACGCATTTTTTTCCGAATTTAGGAATTATAACCCCGATTTTTTCTTTTATTAGACTTCAGGATTTTATAGCTATTTGATCGTGTCGATTTAGTTTCGTTGTGACGGATTTTTCGGTTGAGATTGAATAATTAATTACCGTTTTGATCAGTTATTTTGGTTTTATTATCGTAATCTTGCGCCTTTCACAGGAAGCTTAATATTTTGTTGAAGTTTGAGTGAACTATGCGTAAATATTTTTTGGCGTAGAATTTTCAGGGGGAGAGTTTTATTTTGAGTGAACACGATGGTTTTCTATTAGGTCATTATTAAGACCTAGTTTATGACGTTTTCCTACTATAAATAACAGGTTGCGCCTTTTTGACCTTTTTTTCCCCATTTTGACGTTTTTGGAGTTGTGACGAGTGTCCTTTTGCAGCATTAAGTAAGGACCCCGCCCACGCCACTGAGCTATGCCGTCCGCACCAAATTGCCTTTACGGACTGATGCTCTAATAAGTATTTGGCCTGTAACAAGTTGAATCCCTCTTTTGAATGTCATCGAAATATACAAGGCGTTCCATTTAAAATAATAAATATCTTTCGTTTTAATTTGACCAACATTAGTAAAACACCCTGTATTGATAGGATAAAATTTGAACAAACTTTAAAACAAACTGTTGGGTAAACAAGTTCAATTAGTGAAAACCCCATCTCTTTAGAGAAATTATAAACTTTGCATTTACGTTTAAAAACTCTTATTTGGGACACCGTGTATTTAGATCTAAAAGCAGTAGAACAAAGTAAAAATCTTAAACGTCAAATTATTTAAATTTGTTTTCTGACTTAGTTCGAGAAACTTTAAGTTTTTAATCGTTGTAACTCAAGAATTAGCATATGAAAACGCAAAAAGGAAATCTTTTTACTTGTTGATGTAATATTAACACTGTTAATCCTTAAAAAGTTCTAAAATTTTTAATCTCATTTATTTTGTATAACATCAAAGAAGAGCTTAGCTTATAAGTCACTTATTTTTGTCGTCTGTTGAAAAATGTTGTCATGTGAAAATATATTAGGGTTTTCGTACCAGTATGAAATGCTTTTTTGCCCAGCTACGGTCTTGATTTATGTGCCTGTATGTAACACTTTGTCTATAAATCTGGATTTTTTGCGGCATAGATATTGAAAGGAAAAAATTTAATACTGATGTACGTTCTTTATTGTACTAATTAGTACATTTTTTAGCTTTTAATATTTAGGGTTATTTGTTCACTTCTATGTAATAAATCAATCCTATATTACAGTTTTACAGCGTACAATTTTCTGTTATTTTATTTATTTTGATATTTCGTTTAATTTAATGCGTATTCCATTCTTTACTTTTTTAAACATACGTTATTTAATATTTTTTCAGGTTTAATGTATTTCATAATTTATATTATAATTACATATTATTTGCATGAGTATCCAATTTATTCTCTTCAAGTTGCTAAGAATCTAATGAATTCTAACGATGAAAATAATGTTTAAACAAGTACTAGATAACAAATAGAATTGATAAAATTCCTTACTATATTAAATTGTGTTAAGTTGGGTATAACTCATTTTCAACATTGTACGAAGTAATATTAAGGCGACGTAAGTCGCAAATAAATCTGCTAGTTACTATTGCTGGTCGATATTAGTATCGATAGATGTCTTAAACTTTTCCAATGTGTTTATGTAAGCATTGATGCTCAATCAACGGTGAAAGTAACAAAAGAAACCAAAAAATTTTAACAATTGACCGACTAACTGATGTAAATTATCATTAACACCAATAGTGTCCTTGCTAATGTACGCATTTAATGATTTTTTATAGGTCACGCAAGGGCGTAGCCAGCATAAAATTTTAAGGGAGGCTCAAACATGTTTGGACGCATCTCACTAACTTAACGAAATATGGTTTAACAAAAGCCAATTTATTTGAGATTAAGAAGCCTGTATTACAACAAGAATATGCAAATAACTAAAGAACTATAATTTCTTCCTTAAGTCATTAAGCGGAATTCAGAGCGTCAGTCCAGTCACACTCATTCGTTGCTTATACTTCTAGACCTTACCTAAACTGTATTCGAAACATTAAGCGAATGAGTGACTAAATTGTGTCTTACTAGTGAGTGAAAGTTGAGAGATTTTAGACCAGTTGGACCACCTCACCTTGTCCCTAATATGGAAATATTTGGTTAGTTGCATTGAATGTAGGTCAAGTTTTTGTTGACCAAGTAGCTGATATATTTCATGATTAGTAATTTGTAGTCTTTGTGTATATCACGTGTATGTAATATGATGAGGGAGTCCCACATGCATTCGGGATTATTTAACATTGTTTGTAGTAAGGTGATAGTTCTGAACATAATTATACGTTTAGTAGAGTAAGTAATTCAATCAAGGTGTATTCACATATTGATAGTTTGTGAAAGTTTAGTAGGGTGTAGCTATTTTTGTTTTGTGTTTATTGTAATACATATATGGATAACGATTCCAGACGAGTTTATTCGTTATGTTGAGAAGATCCATATTTGAAGGGTTCCTAGGTGATCAACAAGAAAGCAGAGTAAATTTGTCTAATACATGTGCCCTATTGTATTATGGAAGGACTCCCAGGCGCACACAAGAAACAGGACTAGTTCAGCAACCAAACACCACTGCTACTGAGGTTATTACAAACGAGGTAATTATTTTTATTAATAGATAGGTATTGCGTTTCTACATTTTAGGGCGCTGCTTTAACTGATGAATGTCACCAATAAGGTTACCTCACTAATTTTATATTTTTATTTTATTAGATTCTTTGACCTTTTGAGAAATTATTTAAAAATTTTGATCGTGGAAACGCTTATTTCGCTGTAGGCCCTAATTTTAACATTTCTGCTTCGATTTTAACGTTTTTTTTTTTTTCCATGTTTTTTAGCTCGATGGCAGAGTTTAATAGTATGTTAACACATTGTGGTTCTGCTATGCGGGTTTCTAAAATAGGTAAAAAATCTACAAAATTAAGTACAGTAATATCGAAAGTTTGTGAGGTAACCCTATAGTAACATTTGCCCTTTAAACAAACTGGCTTATAAAAAAATGTATGTTATTTATTTTTAATGTAGTATTAGAAAATGTATCGATTTTTTCAGGTGTACTTAGTAATAAAGCGAGTCATGTACGGTATACAAAACTGTATTATTTTTCGTACGTCTAAATGAAAACATTTCTGTTTGTTGACATAAAGATGATGCAATTAAGGTTACAGATCAACATTACACATTGTGCTTTGGAGTTTTACCACGAACATCCAACACTCTTGCTTCCTGAGCAGCTCAGTACTTTTTCTGCCACGGAACCGAACCCTCAGGAGTGTTGACGAAAGCACATATTTCGTCCCTCACTTCTTTTGCTACAGCTGATGATTTCCTAGGGATCCTCTTTAAACGTAGTAGTGTTTCTGTAGGCATGCCCTTAACACGCCACTGGCCAGGGACTAACGTAGCAGTGGTGGTGTCTTCATAGTCAAAGGTTCCTGATGGAGTGTATGATGCACTTGATGAGTTGCTTCTGCGTAGGAAGTTATGTAGATGCGCACATGACAATACTACTTTTTGGGCCTTCTCTGGTTCAAGTAGTAGAGGCCTCCGTAGCACTCTGAATACTACGGAAATAATGCCGAATACATTTTCGACCATTCTTCTGTGGCAATGACGGTAGTTGTAAATACGCTTACAACTCCTCTTTAGCCCAGGGTATGTTTTCATAACATTCATCATCAGTGGAAAGCATCATCCGCCACGATAAGTATGGGACAGGATAGGTTCTCCCAGGTTGGTTGCAGATTTAGTTCGGACTTTTCCAATAATTCTTTAGGGCACTGTGAAAAATACTCCACCGTCCGATAGTCGTCCTTGGCACCCAACGGACACGTACGTAAAGAATAATTTGCATCAACAAGAGCTAGTAACACAATACTGAAGTTACCCTTATAGTTGAAGAAATCACTTCCAGAGTTGATTGGTGCTTGCAACAAAACATGCTTCCCATCCATCGCACCTACACAATGTGGAAAGTTCCATTGACGATAGTACTCCTTTTCATGGTGCAACCTCTTGTGTAGATGGGACCTTCAAAAAATATTATTAAATGAAAATATATTCAAATGTTTTATGTTTATATGGCCCTTTGAAGTTTCTTTTTTATTTCAAAATTTTAAAAAACGGTTTTTAGGAAGAAAATATGGAAGAACCCAATGACGTACAAGAAAAGAATGCCGATGTCCCAACTCAAGCCGTGATTGCCTATCTCCACTTCCAAACCCCTGCTATAAACGGAAAAAGAACCCCATGGCCGAGGGCTTACGCAGTTATGAAGAATCTGAGCAACAATTTGAAAAAGAAGGATGACTGTGATGTTTGGAGAAATGTAGCTTGCCAGTTAAGGAAATAAAAACGTTCGCTCTCAAATGATCGCCAAACACCGAATAAACGAAATTTTGTTTGAAATGGAATGGCGCAGTTCGGCGAAGCTGTACCAAACTGCTTCGTCCAGCTCTAGCAGATCTTCCGGGACCCTTTCTCCGGCGGTACAGTACGATAGTAATCATTCATATCCTTGTGTGCTCAAGCCCTAGTCCTCATACTAGACCTAATTCAGCCGGAGGTTCAGAATTCCAAATTCAATTGCCACTGCCATAAGCGTTCTGGATGATATATTGCAAATTGGTGAAAGTAACGAAAACACCACATTAACTTCGTTGTAATGAGCTGTTTCATAAACAACATTAAGATTTTTGTAAATTTCGAAATCAACCAATTAACTATATTTTTTTCATATTGTTGATTATTTTTTCTAGGGTATATTAAGTTACATTATCTAATATTTGCTTAATTCCTAACTATTTTTTCATAAAATAGAATTTTACAAAATAAAACCTTTTATTTACGTATAAAGCCTTTTATATGTACTTACCGTTATATTTTCCTTGAGTAAATCAATCAATGCGTCGTATACTTCGGGAACAATCAATGAAATACTAGATCTTGAAACTTTGAATAGGTAACCTAAACTGGAATAGGAGTCTCCTGTAGCTAAAAAACGCAATGAGATCTTTCCTTGACTAGGATCGATTTTCTATAATTTGTATCCTTTTTGGCAATTTTATGTCCCACCATTTGTATTAAATATTACAACTCGTCATCCGTAGAAAGTTTTTAACACTTCCGTCTTCTCCTCGGTCTTATCTGCTTTGCCAACACTACGCACGCTGCAGCAGCAAGTACCACATCCTCAACACTTGACATTGTCACACAAACTGGCAAAGCAAGGCAAATTGGAGGGAAACTAGTCACGTGTCTGTGTCATAATGTTATTAGCATAAGCTACAGCATCAAATTGCCAAATTAGTTTTTGCTATTAACTATTTTGTTAGTAACTTTTGCTATAAGCACAAAAGTTAATAACATTTACTAATAACATTTGGTGTAAACGCGGCTTAAGTCGCAAATAAATCTGCTATAATGAAAGTCACACTGAGGATGCAGTGTGGAGTCTTATGGAGAACACCGTTGCCAGTTGAATTCTGAGTGTTTTTCAACTAAAATTTTCCGATTTTTCAAAAATAAGGGCAGTTTACTCTTACGTATCGTTGCAAAAATAAAATTTTTCTCTTAAGTTGCTAATTTCAGATTCTAACGATGAAAATAATGTTTAAACAAGTACCTAGATAACAAATAGGAATTGATAAAATTCCTTACTATATTAAATTGTGTACATTGCTATACTCATTTTCAACATTGTCGAAGTAATTAAGCGACGTAAGTGCAAATAAATCTTAGTTACTATTGCTGGTCGATATTAGTATCGATAGATGTCACTGCTTAAACTTTTCCAATTGTGTTTTTTTATGTGAAAGCATTGATCCTCAATCAACGGTGAAAGTAACAAAAGTAATACCAAACAAAATTTTAACAATGACCGATAACTGATATAAATTATCATTAACACCATAGTGTTGTTATAATGTACGAATTTAATGATTTTTCTATAGGTCACCAGGGCCGTAGCCAGCATAAAATTTTAAGGGAGGCTCAAACATTTTTTGGGGACGCTCTCACTAACTTAACGAAATATGGATTTAAACAAAAAAGCAAGTACAATTTATTTGAGATTAAAGAAAGCCACCGTATTACACACAAGAATATACAAGAAATAACTAAAAGAACTATAATTTTCTGTTTTTTAAGTCATTAAGGGCGGAATTCAGAGCGTCTAATACTCACTCACACTCATTCGTTGCTTATACTTCCCTAACCTTACTAAACTGTATTCAAAACAATTAAGCGCAATGAGTGACTAAATTGTTCTAACTAGTGAGTGAAAGTTGAGAGATTTTAGCCAGTTTGGACCACCCTCACCTTTCCCTAATTCGAAATATTTGGTTATGTTGCATGAATGTAGGTGTGTTTGTTGACAGTAGCTTATTATATTTTCATGATTAGTAATTTGTAGTTTTGTTTTTACTGTATATAATATGAGTGTAGGAGGTAGTTAATAGCATTCATATTATTTAACATTGTTTTGTAGTAAGGTGATAGTTCTAACATAATTATAGTTTAGTAGAGGTAGTAATTCGTGTAGGTGTATTCACATATTGATAGTTTTGTGAAAGTTTAGTAGGGTGTAGCTATTTTTGTTTTGTGTTTATTGTAATATCAAATTATGGATAACGATTTTGACGAGTTTATTCGTTATGTTGAGGAAGATCATATTTGGTGTGCCTAGGTGACACAATGAAAAAAGCAGAGTAAATTTCTGTCTAATACATGTGTTTATGTGAATTATATGGATAATGAAAATCGCTAGAACGGTATTCTAATACGGAACTAATGCAGAGTACGTTTTTCAAGGCATACCATCATGGACATTATTTTGCCCTCGGTATATCTTATGGGTGAAAATATCAACAACCGTGGAGTCCCAGTACCACCGATTTTAAATCTATTGTGAACTTCGGTTTTTGCAACTGGAAGCTATCAAGTAAATAAACATTGTTGAATATGTGATTACTAATATTCTATTCTTCTAGAGTTTGTGTGATCTTAGTGAGTCAGTCATCAATGTCTCGAATCATTAATGAAGTTAGTGAGCAATTATCAAGACATCTGGTACAATAGGTGTTTTTTCCTATCAACAGTGTTGATTTTCAAAATATGAAAACAATTTTTTTTGGAATTGCGGAGTAATTGGCTGCATCGATGGAACCCACATTCCAATAAAAAACCCTGGTGGTCCAAATGCTGAAGTGTATCGAAACCGCAAGGGATGGATGTCGTTAAACGTTCAAGTGGTTGCTGGGTCCCGTTCCGAGATTCTAGATATAGTAATTCGTTGGCCAGGTTCTGCACACGACAGCAGGATTTTATTGGAGTCGGCAACACTTCCACAGGCAAATCTGAATCATCTGAAATAAAATTGTAAAGAATACATAATTGTACATTTATTTTAAATATTATTTCAATAACAATAAAACCATTTTATTTTACCTTTGCACCATCTGCATTTAATGGCACAGATGAGATGTCCTCTCGTTATTACTTGCATGTGTTCTCTGTTTCAGGGACACACCTTATGATGGTGTCACTGTCGATTACATCTTTTAATTCTGTCTACTGAACTGAAGATGTCGTCACCACAGCATCTTCGTCATCGGGGAGGTTTATGGGCCCACCTGTTGCCATTCGATTTATTTTCAGTAACCAACCCTTCTTTCTGCGGGTCTTCACATTTTCCCAGCATTTCCTGAGTTGGTCTGGTGTTCTCTAAAATGTTTAATTGTCAATAAATTATGATCTATTAGAAATTGAAGCTCATTACAATGCTCCCTTGCATTTACATTTCAAGATCTTTTCATCCGAAACTTTCTAAAAAAAAAAAAAAAAAAAAAAAATAAAAATAAAAAAGAAAAAAAAGTTTTATTTGTTATAGTTTTATTTTTTCAACAACAATTTTTGCCGGTGGAAAAATTCCAAGTGGCAGTTACAAATAAAATCTTTAATTATATTTTAGTAATAACGTTTTTTTCTTGTCAAAATCTTAAATTAAAAACTAAATTTTTTGGTCTATTTAAAAATTTAAATTTTTTAGTTTATATTGTTCTAACGACAGAGATTTTCTTGAGTCGGCAACATTCCAGGCAAATCTGAATCATCTGAATAAAATTTAAGAGTTTTTACAACTAAAATTTTCCGATTTTTTCAAAAATAAGGGCAGTTTACTCTTACGTATCGTTCAAAAATAAAAAGTTTTCATTTGTGTCCAACTTTTTGGCGGCACTGTATAATAATTTCAGAGCCGACCCTGTCACAGCCATCGGACAACCGGCAACACAATGTGCCGGCCTCCCATTACAAATACATTGCCTATACCCCGCCACACTGCATTCTCGGTGTGACTTGCACTATAGTTACTATTGCTGGTCGATATTAGTATCGATAGATGTCACTGCTTAAACTTTTCCAATTGTGCTTTTTTATGTGAAAGTAACAAAACAACAAAATTTTAACAGTGACCGATAACTGATATAAATTATCATTAACACCATAGTGTTGTTATAATGTACGAATTTAAATGATTTTTCTATAGGTCACCAGGGCCGTAGCCAGCATAAAATTTTAAGGGAGGCTCAAACATTTTTTGGGGACGCTCTCACTAACTTAACGAAATATGGATTTAAACAAAAAAGCAAGTACAATTTATTAGAAATTAAAGAAAGCCACCGTATTACACACAAGAATATACAAGAAATAACTAAAAGAACTGTAATTTTCTGTTTTTTAAGTCATTAAATCTTCTCATCAATATTTCTATGTTAATATTTGCAGTGTATTTATCCACAAATGCCAAGTGAACCAAATTAGCTTGTCGTTGATGTTTCATGGACATCCTCCGGGGTCTATTACTACGGGTGAGTACAGAAAATGCAAATTCGCATATAGCTGTACTGCAACCAAAGGTTGAACAGGCTGCCAAGGCTTTATAAGTATCCTCGAAGGCAGCGCGTTGCTCGAAAACTTGTGTAAAAAAGTCCGTAGATTCCTTTTTGATACAATAATTCTTAACGACATTAATTTCGCTTTGAGAAGGGATTCCCAAATCATTCAAAGTATCGGTTTCTTCGATATTTAGTTTCTCCATATTTATTATTGCTACACATAGGTCTGTATTATCCGAAAATCGTAATTCCATTTCTGACATCAAAATATTTATAGTATCGTGAAATACAGCCTTCAAAATTTGTTGAGGGTCGCAGTCGATCTTCGATCTTTCGCCTATTTTGTGGGTGACCACAAATCCATGCAAAGAACTACTTAAAGTTTTTTGTCGTTTGGGCTTACCTTGCTGAATTTCAGTGTCATTTTGTACTGTAAAAAAAGTACTGACTTTCTTAAAAATTTCACTCCTGCATTTTCTTAATGGTTGTTACAGTTGCTTCAATTACTGTAACTGCATCTTTCAGGCTTGATTCCCTTGACTGAAGAATCTTTTCTGCCGGTTCCAAAACTTCTAATATTTCTTTCATAAGGCATAAACAGAAACGGAATTCAGTTTTTTTAATTGTTATCCAGGCCAGTTGCTTCTGAAATACACACATCACAAAAGTCTAGGGATATGTTTTTTTAAATATATTTCAATGAATTTTGTTAACAAATACCGATGTCGTTGATCAAGTATGTTAGTGCTAGTCTTTCGATTAGCGATAGCAATTGTTTAAAAAACAAACAAACAAATGCAAATGCTTTATTGTTAATTCAACTGAAAGTGAAGCAATTCCAGTGTTGTTAGGGAATCGTTTAATCATTATTTGCAGTTAATTTAAGTTTATTTTGGGGTGATTTAAGTTTTATTGGCGCTGTTATTATGGAAGATAATCAACAACGACGACATTTAAATTTAGCTGAAATGAACAGAGCTGTAGGTATGCTCGAAGCTGGTCGAAGGCAAGTGGATGTTGCAGCAACTTTAAACACCTCTCAAAGTGTTATTAGCAGATTATGGCGTAGATATAGAACATCCGCAGATCCTAGTGAACAACATCCATGTCGTGGACGCGTTACTACCGCAGTTCAAGATGACTACTTAACATTGGAAGCTAGACGACGTCCAACAACTACGGCTAAACAATTGACTTCACTGTTTCGGACCACTCATAATGTAACTGTATGTTCTCAAACAATCAGAAATCGATTGCATGAAGCTGATCTCCATGCCCGACGTCCAATAAGAGCTCCACCAATTCGGCATGGTAATCGAGCACGCAGAGTAGAATGGGCTGCAGAGCATATTCTGTGGACAGAGGACCAGTGGTCTAGAGTTTTGTTCACAGATGAATCTCGGTTTGGAATACATCCTGACAGTCGAAGACTTAGAGTGTGGAGACGACCTGGTAACTTAGAAAGGCTCAGATGTGTTCAGGAGGTCCATTCTTACAAAGGAGGTACCGTAATGATGTGGGGTGGTATCTGCATTGGCGGAAAAAACAGATCACGTTTTTCTAGAAAGATTTTTAAATGCCGATGGGTATTTGAATAGGGTACTGCGGCCTATAGTGCTTCCATTCGCAGGTGCTATTGGACCTGAGTTCATGCTGATGCATGATAATGCCACCCCACACGTTGCAGGTGCTGTTACCGAGTGGCTGGTAAACGAAAACATTTGTGTTTTACCATGGCCTGCCCAGTCCCCAGACTTAAACGTTATTGAACACGTGTGGGACATGTTGGGAAGAAGCATTGAAAGTGAATTGGACGAAATTCATACTCAGATCCAGCTTCGTGATGCCCTTGTAAGACAGTGGCAACAGTTACCACAAGATGCAATAGATAATTTAATTTTATCAATGCCTAGAAGATGCAGAGCCGTTTTAAATCAAAGAGGAGGCAATACTTTATTAAATTTAATTAATGTATATTTTAAGTGATGACACTTCAATTTCTTGTGATTACATAAAATCAACTTTTTGCTAATAAACTTCATTAAAGCTTTTTGAGACTGTTTTCTTTTGTTTTTTTAACAATTTTAATTTAGAATATTTTAAAAGCATTGTGCTAATTTACTATATGCAAACCACTTCAAAAAAACCAAAATACTTGATAGTTTTTTATTAAAAAAAATATATCCCTAGACTTTTGTGATGTGTGTATATTCTCCGTTTAACTTTCTGATAATTTAATAATTTTAGAATAGCTGTTGAATATAATTTTCGTTACATGTAAGTGTCTGCTCCAACGTTGCTCCAATAACCGGGAAAGTGATTCTCCTTCATATAAGCTGTCAATTGTCCCGCATTCATTTTGGCTTTCTGGTGACAGATATGTGGCGTTTCGTGTCATATTCTTCGGAATATAAGCTAATTTTGCATCTTTTTTTAATGTATACAAAGTCAAGAATAATCTTTTTTCTTGTTCTTCTTCAAGTTTGTATTTACCACGAAATGCCAATTCATTTATTGCGACAAACTGAATAATTTCAACAATAGATTTTAAATAATACCGGTTTTTTCCAGAACATCTTCATTCACTAAAGTGTTTATTTCTTTTCCAATTTGTTGGCGTCGATTCTTTTCTTTACACATACACATAGCTTTCTTGTGCGCATCCGAAGGATAAATGTTTCAGAAAACCCTCATTCGGCTTTAATGCGTATTTCCAATTATCAACACCGAAAATGTAAAGATGTTCTCTTTTGGTGGATATGGACAAAACTGCCTACATGGATAACAAAATGCAGTATCTTTGAGTTTAGAGTATTTAATCAGTTAAAACGTTTAAACCAATCAGATTGAAAACTCCGATTATGCTTATTTTTTGGATAACTAGACAACAGTGGTTGAATTATAGGCTCACCGTTTTTAGAAACATCTTCGGGCTGAGACTTTGGGTGATAATCAATTAAATTGGAGCTTGCCGTTGACGAACATGGCTGTGATCAGCAGACAAATTAACATCTCTTACTCCAGCACTCACCTCGCCTGATTCCCCAGTTTTATAAGAAATTTATTCATTACACTTTTACTTTAAAAAATTGCTACTACAATTATTTACAATTTAACTAGCGAAAGCGAATGTCCGCAAATAGCTTCACGTACAACCTTTTGATTTATGATTTTAAACTCAAAGATAGCGCTTATTTGAACGATCGTCTGATTCAGAATATTTTCACGTTATATATTACCGTTTATTTAACAGAATACATATCACACTTAATACTAAATATAATAATAAATGTGTATTGTGTTGTATTGGTGGTGCGCTGCTCAGGAATCTTCTTCCTCTTCAGCGCGTGGATTGCGAAGTTTTTGGGTTGTGGATTGCCTGTTGACAGTATTGTGCTTTGCATTGTTGGTCGTTCGTAAAAAAAAAAGATGAGTTGTGGAGATGTGGTGATGTTGGAGTATGTTGTGTGGACTGTCCTGTTGTCGCTCGGTTGTGGCTGGTTGCTGATGCCCTGCGTATCTGAAATAAATAGAAACATGTGTTAGTTGTGTGAAACATTGTCGGTTTTAACAGAACAGAATAAATTAAATTGTCGTTACTGTATACTTATCTGCGGCACCATACTTCGCTCCGAACCTTTGTATGATTACCCCAAAAGCGCAACCACCTCTGAACCGTGAGAGAGGATCACTCTCCACAGGTCCATCGCAGTTTGCGCCTGAACGAGTGCCGCTGCCACCTTACGGATGACAGGTAGGGCCTTCTCCATATCGAGACCTCCGAGGAGGCCCAATATGGCGTCGAACTCTAAGGCGGATTGGGCAGGCGGGGTAACGACAGCGGCGGGAGCCGTTCTCGGTATTCCGCCTTCTCAACCTTGCCTGCTGTCGCTCGGGCGTAACTGACGCCGGTCCGGGTTGAAGAAGGCGCCGCCGTCGGCGGTGTCCTCTTCGCTCTCTGATGTACTTCCATTGCGGAGGCCCTGTAGCTGGCGGAGTGGTACCCACCGCAGTTAATACACTTCGCCCGGTCTGCACGGGATTTTGTGCATTCGCTGCTGTGGTGATCGCCGGCGCTCTTAACACAGCGGTCTGACGCCCTGCGGCAACGCTGTGCGTGACGGAAACCTTGACACCGGTAACACAGCCCGATGCCGGATTTCCGCCCAATGCCGGATTTCCGCCCCAAATCCTCGATGGTGACTCGGAGACGGGCGACGTGCTGCACCTCCGGGATCTTCTTCCTCTTCTGTGCGGTGGCGGCAGGTGGCGCGTTGCTGCTTGCTCACTCGAACGGTAGATCGAGCAGTCACGGTATCGCTGGCGGTATTCGGAACTTCGGAACTCCTGGGCCGTCGTCGGTGACAGCTACCATCTCCTCCAGGAACTGCTGGTAGCGGCGCCTGTTGTAGCCCGGCTCCATCATCGTGAAAACGACGATATCTTTTTTTTCCAAATAGACTGGCTAGTCTTATCTAAAGTTGACCTTTTCGGATCGAGATCTCAACCTCGAATGTGGAATACACGCTAATGATGAGCGGCTTTTTATAGCGTATTCCCACCATTCAAGGCCTTCGGCTCCCAAATTTTTTCGAACGTACTCGAAAAACAATAGAATACATAAGAATATTCCGCGACGCGTCGGTGTTCTCCGAAGTTCCTTCAAACTCGGAATAACGCAGTAACCCAGCTAGAAACAGTACTAATACCAATGGTAATGGTGAAAGTATTCGATGGTATTAATGAGAATAAAAAGGCAACGACTTTGTTGTACCATTTTAGTGAAAAGCTGTAATATTTATGAAACCCGTTTTTTTAATTTTGTAAGGTAACAAAATTTAAATCTCCACCAGATTTATACAGTGCATTTTTTTTAAAAGTGTCCATAGGATTTTACATGCTAATATTTCGACCCATTGTTAACTTGTGTATCTGTCTCTATTTGATGCAACTTTTTATTACAATAAAATAGACATTTTTCTACAGAATGCGCATTTCGTAACCATTATATCTACCTTCGTTCAATTTATAATAGCATTTCAAGATCAAAAAATGCACTGTATAATAAAGCTTGTTGTAGTTAGTGTTACAAAATCGTGGATGTATTTGTGTTGCTCAGGTGAGGCTCAAATCTTTTTAGGCTGAGCCTCCCCTGGCCACCCCCTGGCTACGGCCCTGTAAGGTCACAATACTGCTAACATAACCTATAAACACGTTGCGTAAGTACTTTTCGGTTATTTAAAACATACCATTTTAGGGAGAAATGTGTATAAACAGTTCTTTTATGTTTTTTGTAGAAAACTTACAAAATGAGAAATAAACACACTTTTTAGAAATGTTTTTTAATTGACAGAAAAACAGAGTAATAGATATTTACAGTTGAGTGGGTTAATAGTGGATTTTACAGTGCGACAGCTTCTTTTTTTAGCTGCAGCACTGTATCCTTAACTCACGAGACTTGTATTAAATTATTTGGCCGACAACAAATGCGAATATGAATCATAAATATAATAAACGTTGACAGTGAAAACTCAAATTATTCAATCAAAGATATTGTACAGATTATAAAATTTGTAAAATACAATGTCTGACAGCGGCAGTTTAAAATTGACACCACCGAATATAAAAGAGCTGGCAGAAAGTATGACTCCGAAACTGCTACCCCACATCACTGTTTAAGTTATCGAGAGATAGATACAATTTTAACTAAAAATGTAAAAACAACGTTGTTTTGGACATTTATTTCATCAGAAAAGGTGTAAAGTGAAGTTTCCTTAAACATATTTTAGTATTTTTTTATACTTCATATATTTTTTATATGTTTCTGAAACCTTACAATTTACTGTCCATATTACCGCACTGTAGCGGTGTTTTTACAGTAGTGTGCGTAGAAATGAAGTTACACTTGACGTTCATAAGACTGTAACGTCAATTTTACGTTTCATGATTTTATTACCTTCCAACCTACATATACATGTAGGTATAGAAGGTTATGCACTCGACTTTTTTTTACTATTGCCAAATCGGTTTTTTAGCTTATTTTACAACATGTTACGTTAACATGTATTTATCTCTATTAATCTCCATCTGACATTTTAAACGTCATTCTGACATAGATTATTGTTTTTGTTTTTACAATGTTTGTCTATTTTTGTAATGAACTTCTTATAAAAGAGGTTGTATAATTATCCATAAAAAATGTCATTAAAATTATTTCATTTCTTTTAATTCCATTTTGTAGGTTAAAATGTCGTGTGCTGTTCCACAACAGATATTTTTTCTTATTGTACAACATTTGCTGCTTATACTTCAGAGGCCAGAAACTGGAAAACTCGATGATTATTCATCAATTTCGCTACGAAAATGATCCGAAAGTGGTAATAAACCTCATTCTTTTCCATGTCCTAGAATTTACGTTTATGGTTTTTGACAGCACGATATCAAATTTATTTATACACATCCATTTATATCGGTAACCGACCGTTTGATTTTTATAATATTAGTATTGTTGGAAAAGCCTCGACTTTCTAGTCCCGAAACGATAGTATATATCGCTTCGGAGGTAATAAGATACACCCGACGTCAATGAAAATGCCCCCTCCCCCCCGAGGCGATCTAACGTAGAAATTGTAGACACCCTTTAAATGTTAGCAATAACCAAGAACCTATTGTAATAGTCGGGTAAATTTTCCATTATATTACGGGCACGTAGACGTTCTCTTAAACAACCAGTTTGTTAAGGAAAGAATTCTTATGAAAATACGTAATGCCTGGTTCGAAACTTGAAAATCTGTTATATAAAAAGAAGAATTATATTTTTTATATTTTTAATAAATTTGAATATACGTGTATTTATAAAACCAAACAATTGATCTTATTTTTATTGCAATATAATAGAATTAGATAAGAATTTAAATGTCATTATGGTTTACTTTAAGAATTTAAAACAGCTCCAAGCCAGTTGTTTTTCTTCACATACAGGAATTGATAATAGGAGTAATATGTTTTTAATATGAATTCACTTCAATGAAATTGTGACACAAAAATAAAATCAATTAATCTACGATATAATTAGACTGATTAGAAGAAATACAAGTAACAGTGCAATTCAAATTGTTTTGATTTCATTGTTTCGCTAATAACACGGCGCTTGTTTTTTCCCATTTTAATTCAAAACACTAGTAGCAAAGGAGGAATACATTTATAAAATAGTATTATGAAGGATGTAATTGAAATTGAAAAGCGTCCTAAGTGATAAAATAGCTATTTTTGTATCAAGTACCTAAAATGAGGTTTTTTAGGACGAATAGCAAATGAGTCCTAAAAAACCTACTTAGGTACGTGTTAAAAACAATATTTTTTTTGTTTAAGCTCTCTAAAATTTTTCTAGAATACCTAATTTATCAATTTTATTCGAATAAAAGTACTAAGTACTTGATACAAAAATATCTATTTATTTATACTGCCTGTTATTTTTTGACATTGTTATGGAGATTTGTAATATATAAATTACGTAACTGTACTATAAGCATTTTTTTTAAAGTACGTAGATTTTGGTGACAAATTCGAATGGTAGAACTGATAAATAAAATAATTGACGACTTTTAGGGGCTAGGCCGAAAATGAGCTATTTTACGGAGTGAAGCCATTTTTAAAAGCGTATACAAAATAACACGTTATTTGGCATATAATTTCCCATTAATTGTGATTTACATATATAAAATCCTTTAACTCTATAGATCATTGATAGGCACAAGTACCGCTAAAAATCGAATTAATTTAAAAGTGGCAGTTTTTCAATCAAAAATAATCCTGTTGTATAGTGGTCACACGTACCCTTCTAGGGCGGTAAATCAACAGTGATCTTTCGCCGCCTTCTTCATATCGATCTCGCCATCTTCTTACTGGTCCTGTCTAAAATTACAAATAAAACTAGTCTTATACAAATCCAGTTAAAAAACGTGCAAAACATGCAATCTTGGATAATATGATCAAACTATGTAGTATACATACGTAACAAAATTACTTACCGATAGGTTACATCAACGGGACGCTTTTTGAAAGTCCACTATTCAATCAATCCAAGAATAATTCCCCTTTGCTGTAACGAACTATCCGTTTGTCTTAATCGACGGGGAATTTTTTTCTTATTAAAATAAACCTTCACAATATAGTTACGACAAAGTCCAGACTGGTTATACCCTATTTTCATAAAGCATTTTTAAATTCTAATGTTACTTGTAGTAATTATATGTAATTATTTGAATGTTCTTGCAAATTAATTGATTTCCGGCTTAACCTTCATGCAATAATCTTAATTATTCCAAAAATGAAATATGCCGAATATACCAGAATAATAGAAAAATACATTCTTATACTTTCTGCATTGATTAATTTCGATTGCATCTCAGATAATTTGATAAGATAAATATTTGAATTGAATTGAAATACGTTATAATTGCTAAAATAAAAACTGGTTATTTGGCATAACATTTCCCATAGGTAGGGTGGCATTATTTAATTTACACACATCCCGAATGCGTTTCTAAGAAACTGAAAACGTTAAAAATGTCAATTTAGGTTTTTTTAGGAAATCTCAAAACGAAACGTAATACCCACTTATGGGAAATTGAATCCTACAATTTTTATAAAAAACAAATTTTTTTATTGTAATTTTTAACGTTTCCATTTCAATTTATTGGCTGTATACCGCACCTTGAGGAGATTTGGACCTGCTTTGTGCAACAAAACAATAGAAAATCTTAGTGGAGTTGATCGGCCTATTTCCACAGTTTATGAAAAGTTGTTTGACTTCGGGGCCGTACCGAGTTACTAATTCTGTATTATAAGTGTTTTGTAACTGTGGTTTCCTATTAGTGGAATTGATCGGCCTATTTCCACAGTTTATTTGTAACTGTGGCTTCCTATTAGTGGAGTTGATCGGACTATTTCCACAGTTTATTTGTAACTGTGGTTTCCTATTAGTGGAGTTGATCGGCCTATTTCCACAGTTTATTTGTAACTGTGGTTTCTATTAGTGGAGTTGATCGGCCTATTTCCACAGTTTATTGTGACTGTGGTTTCCTATTAGTGGAGTTGATCGGCCTATTTCCACAGTTTATTGTGACTGTGGTTTCCTATTAGTGAAGTTGATCGGCCTATTTCCAGTTTATGTAACTGTGGTTTTCTATTAGTGGAGTTGATCGGCTTATTTCCACAGTTTATGTAACTGTGGTTTCCTATTAGTGGAGTTGATCGGCCTATTTCTACAGTTTATAAACTGGAAATAGGATCAACTCCACTAATAAAACAAGTTACAACACTTATAATACAGAAATAGAAAATCTACCTAACCAGTTTTGCATTTAAAGGGATAAAACTGCTTCGAGGATGAGCTTTTTGATTGACGCCGGGTGTACCTTCGTTATGTATGTATGTGTATGTATATATATATATATATATATATATATATATATATATATATATATATATATGCACAACTGTTTCTAAAGCGAAAGTAATTATAAAGGAATTGGGATTGATGATATTAATTTAACTGAACGTCTCGTCCATAATAATTGCCGTAGATTAAATACAATTCATACAATGCGATTTCTATGGTCATTATTGAATGCATTTGATAATTCAAATGTATGACTAAGTAATAAGAATCTTGTAATCAGCAACAAACTTACCCATTTACTTTATTAAAATGAAGCTATACCAATACTTTCACAAAACCAAAGTATCTCACTAATTAGATATTACTAATCAATACCTTTTTAAAAGTAAATCCACGTTATATAATAAAGGTACTGAAAACTAAAAAGAGTTAAATAGGTACTTATAATCATTATGCGGAAGATGTATTCACTCTTTACTTGCTTATCATTAGTGCGGTTAATTTGAGCTGCATTGTTAAGGAGATTACTTTGGGGTTGTTTTCTTAAAAAAATGGTTATAATAAATTTCCTTTGCGCAATGCATGATAAAAATTCTTAAAATTTAAAATAAGAAAATTATTGTTAGTTAAATTTTTTCATTATCTGAATAACGATTAATTTTATAAAAAAAAGTGTAGACGTATTTTTTAAAGAAAATTTAATTTTACATAAATTTTCTTTATAAAGTTTGTTGTAAAGCGAAATAAATGTAAAAATTAAATAAATATGATTGAAAATGCTGAAGCTGTATTATCGAATTTTTGTAGGAGCGGGCGGCTTTGAAATTTTTTATTACGTTAACACGTATTTATGTATATTAATCTCTATCTGACATGACGTTTTATACATCATTCTGAAATAGATTATTGTTTTTGTTTTTACAATGATGCCTGTTTTCGTTATGAACGTATAAAACAAACTGAACTTAAAATTATTTCATTTCTTTTAATTTAAGTTAGCATCTAGATGTCTTTAACCTCTGTGCGTCATGAAGTTTTAAACGTCTGCTTGACATAGATTATTGTTTACAAAGTTGCCTATTTTCGTAATGAACTTCTTATAAAAGAGGTTGCATAATTATCCAAAAAATGCTATTAAAATTATTTCATTTCTTTTAATTTTCATTTTGTATGTTGGCAGGTCATATGGTGTTCATCACCAGATATTTATATTACCTAATCAGTGTTACCAATAAACTAAAAAGAGAAACAAGGACTAATTTCTCGCAAAACTTTGCCTTTTTTTCTTTTGATTACAGACGACAATCAGAAGTGAACAGTTAACAAATTCTAGTTAATTGAAAAATACTTAAACATTATATTTTCTACATAATTTGTAAAAGTCTGGACTTATTGTTCATACTTAATAGTCTTGACCTTGGAAATGGCTTGGTCATGATGCCAGCTATCTGGTATTCAGTAGGAATATACTTGACTGGAAGAGCTCCTTCAACACCTTTTCTCTTATGGCATCTCTATCGGATGTGTTTTGTCGGATGATGATTCTCTGGATTATGGCAAAGACGAATCGTTGCCTGGTTGTCTCAAAAGAGTAGGACTTTGCTTGGACAGTTCATCTTTTCAAAGAGTCTAGGCAGCCATATAATCTCTTTGACTGCCTCGCTTGCCGCTACTAGTTCCGCCTGAGTTGTAGACGTAGCAGTCAATTTTTGTGTTTGACTGAGCATTGACACGACTCTTCCAGCATATGTCGCTACAACTCCTGAAGTAGAGCGACCAGTCTTGTTGCAACCTCTCAAGTCTGCAACACTGTGGCAGTCTAACTTACGACTACCGTTTGCACTGAACTGTATTGCTAAGCTACAGGTACCTGCTATATAACGAAATACTCTCTTCAATCTCGCCACATCTTGTGTACTTGAGCAGTCTAGAGTTCTTGACAAAACACTAACACTATAGGCTAAGTCTGGTCTAGTACCTGCCATTAGGTATATTAAAGCTCGCACAGCTTCTCTGTATGGAAAATTGTGATTTTTGTCGCTTTCTGATCCTTTAAGTCCTCAATAGAATCTCCCAACTCTACCATAGGAGTCAAAACAGGCTTACATTCACTTAAATTAAACCGTTCTAATAGTGTTCTTGCTTATGCTTGCTCTTTCTTTACTTTAACTCTTCTATAAAGAACTTGGCTTCTTTTTGGCTTCTTGCCATTAGTAAGCCATCAACAAACAATGCTATCATTAGCTTTTTATTGTGAATTCCTGTTATATGAAGGCTAGGATCGGCTTCACTTGTTCGAAACCCTGCTTCCTTAAGACAAGTACTGAATCTTTATTCCAATACCTTGGAGCTTGTTTAAGTCCATATAAGCTTCGTAACAATTTATAGACGTTTTGGTTCCATCGGTATAGCCCCTGGCTGTTCCACGTAAATATCTTCATCTAAATGTATACAAAAATGCAGTTGAAACGTCGAACTGAATAAAATGTATATTTTCTGTAGCTGCTATACTTAGCATGCCTTGAATCGTGCTTAGTTTTACTACAGGACTGAACGTTTCGTTGCAATACACGCTATATATTTGGCTGAAACCTTTAATAATAACTCTGGCCTTGTACTTATCTACTGAACCGTCATGATACGATTTTACTCTAAAGACCCACACCCTAGATCCTTTTAGTAGACTTGTTAGTCCCATGTGCGGTTTTCTTTCAAGGATTCTATCTCATTGTCCATTGCCTCTCTCCAATGAGCTTTATTATTTCCACTGTGAGCATCAGTTTCAGGCGTAGTAATTTGAAAAACTGCTTCTTCACTTAATCTCGTAAGTTTGCTGGTTTAGACAACTTTGACCGGTCCTTCAAACTTCTAGAAAACTGTGAGAGAAGATCTGCTCTTTCTTCGCCTGCTGAATTATACTGTTCACGTTCAGACGATTCTTTACATTCGGATTCACTTACTCCTGATCCTCCTCCCTCATTAGACACCTCTTGATCCATTTGCTTTCCATCATTTTGAACCTATTTGTCCTTCATTGGCAACTTTACGTACTCACACTGACTTAACTTTTCTTGAAACAAGACATCTCTACTCAGAATAACTTTATTTTCTTCCTTTACCCAGATGCGATAACCCTCATCTCCGTCAATGCATATCAAGTAACCTTTTATAGCCTGCTTATCCATTTTTTTGCGTCTTTTATCAGGAATGTGGGCATAGAAACCTGAACCAACCATTCTCAAATGCTTTATTCTTGATTTCTTACATATCCATATTTCATAGGGACTTACACCTTCCACAGATGACTTCTCAATCCTATTTAGGATGTACAGTGAGCTCTGCCCATATGGCTTCTGGAAAAATTAAATTTTCATTAGAATACTTAAATGTTCTTGCTATTTCAACAGTTGCGCGAACATCCCGTTCACAAATTGCATTTTGCTGAGGCGTGTATGGGGCTGTCAACCCCTGGGTTACCCCCGCTGCACTTAAGATCTCTCTGATCTCTCTATTATCCATTTCACCGCCTTTATCACTTATCAACTCTCTGATTGAATAGCCATTTTTGCGGGTTGAAGTACCTTCTACCTTCCTACAAAGTGCCTCCTAGTTCCCTTGATCCATTCAGCATCAAAGGTTTTATGTATTTATAAAACTCGATTCTGTTTCAACTATTGTTACGGTACAAACTGGCAGTAAAACGAGATAGATAAACTTGGCTTTTGCTGGACTAGCCAGCGGCTGGGATGGATTCAGTGTACTAAATGTTGCAGACAATTGGATAGTTTATCATATATGAGTCCAAATAGGGTTGAATGAAACGACATAAAACCGAAAAAGAGTATTTGAAATGTCAGGATAGGGGTTGAAATGCCTAATTACGTCAGTTCACAGCTTCCTCAAAATACTCAAATAACTCGCTTACCTAAACGTAATCTTCGCAGGTGGCACAGGGACCAGCAGATCTCGCCAACGTCAAAGGCTTTAAAAATATTTGCACGCTTAACTAAAATAATTGCGTGCTGCAAAAATCAATCACTAATTTGATAAAAACCCAAAGTCTATTGCTATGTTACGTTCCTCAAAAATTCTATTCTTAAAGTAATTTCACTTCAACAATCAAAAAAACACTTTAATTCTGTACACAACCACTTGAAATTAAATTCCTTAAATCGAAATTAATCATGCTCAAGTCATACAAAAAAATAATGCAACGATTCATCGGCTTTTAAATGTTACGTTATAATTAAATAACCACTTGAAAATCTTTCGGCCGTAATTGTTTTATTTAAACCAAACAGAATATAATGACATTAATTAGATAAGCAAATTAGAAAAATAAACACTAAATATGCGTGTCGTCGGATGCTGTGTAATAATAGGTTCACATTAAACAAAAAACAAGTCCAATAACCTAAAGATATGTAATGTAAATAAATAATAAAACATCGGATACAATATTGTTTATAAGTGAGTTGCATCACCTAGTTATCTATATGGGCTGTGACCCTAGCTAGGTTCATTAACGATATACCAAAATAACCAATATAGAACACTCAAATAAATTTAGATTATTATATGAATGAATGCACTGGTCTTAAAAATTTAAACGATAAAATAATCAAAGTTAATATCCAAAAGAAAAGTGCGTCCATACGTTTGTACATATATGTAACATATTGAAATGCACACAACAATTTGTTTAACCCTGTCAACCACAACAGTTAAAAAAACGCAGAAACGTTACCTTACTTGGGGAGGCCTTTTTGTTACACAGATACCTACGATGTGCTCAGAGGGTCACCTCGACGATATGATTGAGGCTGAGGCGACGCTCGCAACTTCCAGTATCATTCAACTAGTGACTGCTTTTTTCAGCTCGCGTTTTGATTAGAATTTCAACTGATCGTGTGTACACTAATATTTACATTAACTCAAAATTCGTTTACTTTACTTTATTCTAGTTCTACTTGTTACCTTTTATTCTCCCTTAACTATACACTAAAACCGGTTTATTTACAGCGCGGTATTTATTATCTTTACTGTAGTAATGTACAAGTTCGGAATAACTTTAATATTTTTAATTACAAAAAGCTTTTTTTTATTTGCAGCAGATTATTTGGTTATCGGCGAACTGTGAACTTTAGATTTGAAACTTTGGAACGAACGTTGGATTTTTCTTCAAAAACCGAAGACCTCTCCAGAGCACGGCGAAAGCACTTGGTAACTTTAAACGCTAAGCGCCTTTCTGGATTCCTACAAGTTCCTGTGGACCAACTGTAGTAATGATAAACACTGGTCTCGTGAAGGTTGAACAATTATACGATCCCTTAAATGGGCTGTGAGGGGATGAGAACCGTACTACGAAAGTTCCTTTGCACGAACCTTGGTCAACGTCGTTCCGCGGTATTCACTACGTCACCGTAACGAAAAACTAAACGCTTCTACGCCTGACTCACTTCAGCACCTGTAAATAATTCCAAATATCGCCACATTGGTTTTTTAAAGCTCTTCTATTTAATTAGCCAATTAAAGAAAAGTACGCGCATCCACGAATTCAAACTTGAACTCCGTCGAGAAAAATTGTATCATTAACAAAACATTCCGCTTCGCGAAACCTTATCTAAGTAATTGATATATGGTAAATTGAAATTTTCTTAGCAACGCTGTCGTTTATAATACCTTGTATATAAAGCCAAATTCTTTGTTAAAAACCAAACCTTATCAACAGAGGCGGCGCCGAAATGACGGCTATATTTAACTCTGCAAAAAATGTACCATACAATGTAATAATTTTAATACGTTCTTAAATTTAATTTTATATGATGCAATCTCAATTCCATTTAACGAAATTCACTTATGTAAAAGAATGACAACATTTATTTACACAAGAACTGCTCTATTTACAAAGAAACTTACCGAATACTTCCCCTTTTTCCTCTATAATTAGTAAAAGGATTTCCCTAAATATCGATACCAAAAGCGTAAATCGCATTTTCCTGTTAAACTTTTATTTTACTTTGATCACCAAAAACCACTTCATTTTTGTTTTAGAAAAAACAAAAAAAAATTCATAATCCTTTTAAATACGTACAAGAAAATGTTACAACAGAAAAGCTTCTCCAAACATTGATGCGTTATTAGATTTACTTACGAGAGTTTGATACTACATTTAAGATGTACTATACTAACAAATAATTTATAACTTATTAAAAATATTGACAAACAAACAGTTAAACACGTTTTTTTTTACAAAAAAACAGACAAGTTGTTGTTTGTTTATCACAACACTAATTTAGCGAACTAAGCCCATAACATTTTATGTTTTTGTAGAAAACGTACAAGAATTAAATACACTTTTTAGAAACGTTTTTTAATTGTCAGAAAAAAAGAGTAAAGTCACCTTACATCATGATTTTATTATATTACCTAATCAGTGTTACCAACAAGCTAAAAGGAAAACTAATTTCCCGCAAAAAGTTCGTTATTTTGTTACTCACAAGTAAGAACACACGTATACTCATATTCGACACCTACTTACAGAAGGACGGAATTTCCATTTTTGCAAAAAGGTGGTATTTGATTTATATATACATATATATATATATATATATATATATATATATATATATACAGTGCTAGTCAAAAGTCCCCCCCCCTTGTATCGTGCAGATCTTGATCGCCTTCTTCTTTTATTGGCGACTAATACATGCAAATATTTATGAAATCACTAGCTCTTGGAGTAACCTTGGTCAAGGTTAAATCCAAAGTCATCGACATATACACAGGGAAAGTTGTGTAATTAAAATTTTTCTAGGATTTGTATATTTTAGATTCTTTCCTTGTATTCAACCTTTGGATGACCTTCATAGATCAAATTTAATAGTTCTTGCTCTCTATACTACACATGTACAGTTTTTTTAAAACCAACTGAAGGTGGTGTAGCAGATAATAGGTAAACATATAACAATTTTCCACCATTTATGTTAAATGTACACAATTTTTAGGCTTGTTTTGAACGTGAACGAATATTTTCAAGGTGAGCAGGTAAGATTCTATACTACTTTCAAACATAAAGATTATAGGAACTCTTTGTAGCGTGCTGCTGAGTTTTGTGGTATTACGACGGATGTCCGGTTCCTAAGGTACATTTGTGAAATACAGACAGACTACTTTATTTATAGAAATCGAATATACAATAAGTAACAGCGCGAACTTTTAGCTACTTTTCAACGTAATCACCGGCACATATCGTAATGAGGCACCAGCTTCTGTATACCATCTTCGTAAAAGGTACAATCCAAATTTCTAAAAAACTACCTTACTTCATATTGAAGTTCGTCGTCGTTTTCAAACCTTTTACCCGACAAATGAGTTTTTAACGGCCCAAACAAAGGAAAGGACTATGGGGTGGATGGACAATAACTTCCTAATTGTGTTTCTGAAGCCAGACCATCGTCTGAGCTGAGGTGTGCGGTCTTGCGTTGTCATACAACAACCTGATTCCTTTTATCAATCTTCCTCTTCGTATCTGTCGAATGGCTTGTTGTAGTTTTTCGAGCAATAAATATTGCTGTTGATTGTCGTTTTCGGTGGTAAAAACTCTATGACCACATTCCTTGCATATTCCAGAACACAGTTGCCATTGTCTTTTTTTCTGCTGAACATTAAACTTTTTCTGTGTTGGTGAACTCACATGCTTCCACGCCATCGAGTCTTTTTTTGATTCGAGATTATGGTAGTGTACCCAGGTTTCGTCTTCTGTAACTATAAACTCTAGAAATCCGTTTTCCTGACGATAATGCGTTAAATGTTCCATTGTCGCCGCCATTCGTTGCACTTTGTGTTGGTCGGTCAACAGTTTTGGTACCCATCTCGCGACAACTTTTCGATAATCTAATTGAGAAACGATTTCTGGAACAGAGCTTTTAGGAATGTATCAACCGACGACCTTCTCCAATCAGTGTATCAACCATTAATTGATTCTCATCCGTTTTTGTTGTTGATTCACTCGTTATAAAAAAAAATATAAACACAATTCTAAATATTTCTGTAATATTTCAGATTCTCATATATATAACCTTCAGTAATAGAGAAACTTACTTACACGATGTAACCCCCTTTTGCCAGCTAACTCCAGGGTCGTGAATCTTCTACTCAGACCGAACGTCTGGGTGAAATATCACCAGAAACAAAATTTAGCAAAAAAAAAGAAGAAATACAAAAAAACTCCTTGTATTTAATTTCACACAGATATACTTGGACTGTAAAATACTTTACTTAAACTTAAATCTATATAACGAAAATATTTTCTTTTATAGAGCAAAATGTGAGAACAAAAAATTTCGTCAAAGGAAATCTACAATTAAATCATACGATCCATTAAGGTTATAAAACAATATATATTCCACACAAAAATTTTATACTGAAGCGTGGCGTTATATTCGTCATCCCTTTGCCTCAAACTAAATCTTGTATTCAAATACCATTCATCACACAACAGTTTAATTTTTATCCAAAACACATGCCGACTATAACCATTGATGTTTCTGGAGATTGCGATACGACCTTCGATATTTGATTTTTGCTTTTCACAACCTTATCTGCCATACGTTTGTTTTAATTTACACGAATTTTCCATATATACTAGGACCCTAAATAATTGTTATTTAATAACTAATAGTATTTAGTATTTACTACATACCTCGTTTAATTTTGAGGGAAACTGAATAAATAGATTCTTGAGTTTTATTATTATTATAGAAATTCTTAATATGATAATAAAACTTGCTTTATTATTACTGTCGTAAGCAGATGGGCAAATCCCGAACGGAAAAAATATTCACGTGTATTTTTTTATATTTACTACTCCAGATGTTTTTTTCTTTATATCCCCAACGAACACAAAATGTAATTACTTTGGGAAACTTCCACTAACGTATACTTTTAAGTTTCAATTATAAAAATTTATCTGGAGTACCCAAATGCATAAGACCGACTCACCTCTCAAAATTTTTCAATTTCCTCTACCACGAAAATTTATCGAACGCACGCGCAGCAAATTTAACATAAAAGGTCGCTTCTAAGTGATCATAGAATTGTGTAACTTAAGCAATCACAGAATGGTATTGAATAGCTATTATCTAAGGTTATATTTTCCCAACAATTATTTATTTTATATTTTATAGGTAACTTTAAACACTAAGCGCCTTTCTGGATTCCTACAAGATCCTGTGGACCAACTGTAGTAATGATAAACTGGTCTCGTGAAGGTTGAACAATTATACGATCCCTTAACTGGGCTGTGAGGGGATGAGAACCCTGCTACGAAAGTTCCTTTGACACGAACCTTGGTCAACGTCGTTCCGCGGTATTCACTACGTCACCGTAACGAAAAACTAAACGCTTCTTCGCCTGACTCACTTCGGCACCTGTGAATAATTCCACTTATCGCCACATTGGTTTTTTAAAGCTCTTCTATTTAATTAGCTAATTAAAGAAAAGTACGCGCGTCCACGAATTCAAACTTGAACTCCGTCGAGAGAAATTGTATCGTTAACAAAACATTCCTCTTCGCGAAACCTTATCTACGTAATTGATATATGGTAAATTGAAATTTTCTTAGCAACGCTGTCGTTTATAATACCTTGTATATAAAGCCAAATTCTTTGTTAAAAACCAAACCTTATCAACAGAGGCGGCGCCGAAATCACGACTACATTTAACTCTGCAAAAAATGTACCATACAATGTAATAATTTTAATACGTTCTTAAATTTAATTTTATATGATGCAATCTCACCCCCATTTAACGAAATTCACTTATGTAAAAGAATGACAACATTTATTTACACAAAAACTGCTCTATTTGCAAAGAAACTTACCGAATACTTCCTCTCTTTCCTCTCCAATTAGTAAAAGGATGTTCCTAAATATCGATACCAAAAGCGTAAATCGCATTTTCCTGTTAAACTTTTATTTTACTTTGATCGCCAAAAACCGCTTCATTTTTGTTTTAGAAAAAACAAAAAAAAATTCATAATCCTTTTAAATACGTACAAGAAAATGTTACAACAGAAAAGCTTCTCCAAACATTGATGCGTTATTAGATTTACTTACGAGAGTTTGATACTACATTTAAGATGTACTGTACTAACAAATAATTTATAACTTATTAAAAACATTGACAAACAAACAGTTAAACACGTTTTTTTTTAGAAAAAAACAGACAAGTTGTTATTTGTTTATCACAACACTAATTTAGCGAACTAAGCCCATAACATTTTATGTTTTTGTAGAAAACGTACAAGAATTAAATACACTTTTTAGAAACGTTTTTTAATTGTCAGAAAAAAAGAGTAAAGTCACCTTACATCATGATTTTATTATATTACCTAATCAGTGTTACCAACAAGCTAAAAGGAAAACTAATTTCCCGCAAAAAGTTCGTTATTTTGTTACTCACAAGTAAGAACACGTATACTCATATTCGACACCTACTTACAGAAGGACGGAATTTCCATTTTTGCAAAAAGGTAGTATTTGATTTATACATATATATATATATATATATATATATATATATATATATACAGTGCTAGTCAAAAGTCCCCCCCCCCCCTTGTATCTTTTGAACGGTTTTACTTATACTAATGAAATTTGGAGGGTGAATATAAACGGATATAAGCTTCTCAACCAGTCATGGCAAGTGACGTAATAGTCATATATGACGTCACAGGGCCACAGTGACCAATAATTTTAAATAGTACCTTATGGCAAGTGACATCTCGTTTGAAAGGTTTTAAAATTACCTATTCAGTAATACTTTGATAGAAAAATTAAATAAATACTAAAATTATAGCTTGGCATTTAATTAATCAAGATTGTAAAGTTTGGCTCTGGTTAATTGTCAAAAAAGTTGACGTTTTTTAATTCTCTCGTTGTTTTTACTTTGATAAGTTTTTATACCTTGACTATTCAGGTTAATTATTCTTTAACGCGACGTTTAAGTGTCTACATAGACAAAATGGTACATACGGTAGTCGACAAAGTAGCAGCTATCTTAATAATTGGTGAATGTAGAAACAATTTTCATGCAGCGGAACGTCTTTTTAATGAGAGGTACCCCGATCGCCCTATATCGAGGACTTATTTGAGAGAACTTCTTCAGAAGTTTGAAGCAACCGGTAGTGTTCAAGATGTCAAACGATCTGGTCGACCCACAATTAGTGACGACAGAAAAATCGACATAATTGCAGAAATGGTAGTACATCCTACTTCTTCTACAGCCCAAGTTGCGTCTATCTGTGAAGTCAGTCAAAGGACAGTACATAGGGTGTTGGCTAAAAACAAATTTCATCCATACAAATTAAAAATGGTGCACCAACTTTCAGATGATGACCCCGACCGAAGATTAGAATTCTGTGAAAATATGTCCAATCAAATTATCCTACACCCAGACTACATAAAATCAATTTGTTTTAGTGACGAAAGTACTTTCTTCCTCAATGGAAACGTTAACACACAAAATGTGAGATATTGTAGTGACACAAATCCTCAAATCTTTCGTGAAAAACGTACTCAATTTCCAGAAAAAGTAAATGTTTGGGTAGGTATTTTGCGAAACCACATAGTTGGACCTGTTTTTCTCAATGCTAACTTAACCGGTGAAGTGTATCTGAAGATGTTACAAAACGCAATTGAACCGTTAATTCTTGAAATTTTGTAAGATAATCTAGATGAATTCGGCAACTTGTAAATAACGTTCCAACAAGATGGTGCTCCTGCACACTATTATGGTGCAGTAAGACGTTACTTGGATGAAGAATATCGTGGCAGATGGATTGGACGACGAGGTCCGATAGAATGGCCAGCTCGGTCACCAGACCTGACACCATTAGATTTTTTCTGTGGGGGTACTTAAAATCTAAGGTTTACGCTACAGCACCTGGCAGTATGAACATTTTGAAACAAAGAATTGTTGAAGAATGTAGAACAATTTCCGCAGATACATTTGAACTAGTACGACAAGAGTTTAGCAATAGGATGCATTACTGTCAGGAATTAAGTGGAGCACATTTCGAAGATTTACTATAAGAATTGGTCCTTGAATCTTGATTAATTAAATGCCAAACTATAATTTTAGTATTTATTTAATTTTTCTATCAAAATCAACCTAAACCCTAACAAAATTAGTATGACTGAATAGGCAATTTTAATACCTTTCAAACGAGATGTCACTTGCCATAAGGTACTATTTAAAATTATTGGTCACTGTGGCCCTGTGACGTGATATATGACTATTACGTCACTTGCCATGACTAATTGAGAAGCTTATATCCGTTTATATTCACTCTCCAAATTTCATTAGTATAAGTAAAATCGTTCAAAAGATACAAGGGGGGCCCTTATACAGTTTATGTTCAATGAACTTGTCCGGTTATTAAGGTTATATTTGCGGGGCACACCGCCTACTTTGCTTCATTCGTTTTTTGCTTCAATTAATGAAACACCCAAATTCATAAAAAAAATACTGAACACATACGGAGAAGGCATTATCAGTCGAAACCAAGTTTATGTTTGGTGTCATCAGTTCAAAAGTGGACGCACAAATCTGAACGATGATCCCGAAGGTTTGCGACGAAAACCATCAACAACAAAAACGGATGAGAATCAATTAATGGTCGATACACTGATTGGAGAAGGTCGTCGGTTGATACATTCCTAAAAGCTCTGTTCCAGAAATCGTTTCTCAATTAGATTATCGAAAAGTTGTCGCGAGATGGGTTGACCGACCAACACAAAGTGCAACGAATGGCGGCGACAATGGAACATTTAACGCATTATCGTCAGGAAAACGGATTTCTAGAGTTTATAGTTACAGGAGACGAAACCTGGGTACACTACCATAATCTCGAATCAAAAAAAGACTCGATGACGTGGAAGCATGTGAGTTCATCAACACAGAAAAAGTTTAATGTTCAGCAGCAAAAAAGACAATGGCAACTGTGTTCTGGAATATGCAAGGAATGTGGTCATAGAGTTTTTACCACCGAAAACGACAATCAACAGCAATATTTATTGCTCGAAAAACTACAACAAGCCATTCGACAGATACGAAAGAGGAAGATTGATAAAAGGAATCAGGTTGTTGTATGACAACGCAAGACCGCACACCTCAGCTCAGACGAAGGTCTGGCTTCAGAAACACAATTACTTAATATGAAGTAAGGTAGTTTTTTAGAAATTTGGATTGTACCTTTTACGAAGATGGTATACAGAAGCTTGTGCCTCATTACGATATGTGCCGGTGATTACGTTGAAAAGTAGCTAAAAGTTCGCGCTGTTACTTATTGTATATTCGATTTCTATAAATAAAGTAGTCTGTCTGTATTTCACAAATGTACCTTAGGAACCGGACATCCCTCGTAATACCACAAAACTCAGCAGCACGGTACAAAGAGTTCCTATAATCTTTCTGTTTGAAAGTAGTATAGAATCTTACCTGCTCACCTTGAAAATATTCGTTCACGTTCAAAACAAGCCTAAAAATTGTGTACATTTAACATAAATGGTTATATGTTTACCTATTATCTGCTACACCACCTTCAGTTGGTTTTAAAAAAACTGTACAAGTGTAGTATAGAGAGCAAGAACTATTAAATTTGATCTATGAAGGTCATTCAAAGGTTGAATACAAGGAAAGAATCTAAAATATACAAATCCTAGAAAAAATTTAATTACACAAATTTCCCTGTGTATATGTCGATGACTTTGGATTTAACCTTGACCAAGGTTACTCCAAGAGCTAGTGATTTCATAAATATTTGCATGTATTAGTCGCCAATAAAAGAAGAAGACGATCAAGATCTGCACGACACTTAGTTTCAAAACTCTATCAAAGCTAATCTTTTACTTTGTAAGAGTTGGCCAGAAGGGATAATGGTTAATCACGTTTAACCTCATTGACACCTAATAATCTACAATGACCCAAAATTGTATAACCACATCTAACAATGAGCAGTGAACACCTGGGATGGTCGCTGTGGGCCGAATATAGAATGATAAAAATTACAATTGATGTCGATGGCGAACATTTTGAACATCTGCTGAAATAACTCGACTGAGGCTTTGCATTGATGGTTAACCATTTTCCTCCCGTTTTAGTTCTTTTAACATTGAAGGATAAATATCCCAAGATGTACGGAATCGTCTATAACTAAGTATATTATTAGTAAAGCGGAAAACGCATTTTCGGATAATTTGTTGCTTACGACATTTTCTCAAAAATGATTTATATATGATATAAATTACCTTATGGTAATTTTGGAAGTTTAAAGAGAACTTTAAAATTTTGTTGAACAAAATATAAATTTGTGTAGAATTTAAATATTTGATGTTTTTAATTTTAATTAAGTTTCACTACTGATAACCAACGCCAATGATATTTTTCCAACGCCATCTTATAATAATTTTAGTAAGAGCTAATGTTTCAAAATGTTAAATATCTCGGTAACTAATAAATTTGATAACAATATTTGTATAATAAAACGTGGGGCAAGTTTGTGTAAGAACATATATGAAGATATTGACATTTGATAATGTGAAAGATGGCAACCCTAGCATTTTCAATATATTCACTAAAATTCTCTAAAGTTCTCTTTTAATGATAAGTTAGTGTGTGTCGTTGGCTACTACGATTAAATTGGACATACCTAGGAAAATCAAAAGTTTATCAATATTGGAAATAAACACTTATTAATATTGGAAATATGTCAACATACCTACTATATACAATTGGATACTATATTTGAATACTTTCCAATTATGCCATGAATATACAGGATGTTCCATTAAAAAAAATAACTCCTATAGCACAACTCTTTAATAAAACACTCTGTAGTAATGAAAATGTTTTTAAAATTTGGACATTTTGAAGCCGTGTAAGTTTTACATAAATGATTTTTCTTCTATTTTAAAAATGCGAATGAAAATTTTTATTTTATTATAAGTTTTGTTATGAACGAATAAGTTCAAAGGTAAATGTGTAATTAAAAATTATTATTAATTATTATATTTAGAATTTATATCAGTTCTACATACATAAAGACAAAATTTGCATCGATTGGGGCTTGAATCTCGATGGCGCAGTTGGTTAGCGCGGTACTCTAGCAAAGTATAGGTCGTAGGTTCAAATCCTACTCGAGGTAAATTTTTTATTTATGTATTTAATAAAATTAATAATAATTTTTAATTAAAAATTGTTATTATTTCAATTGTTTAAATTGCGAGACCAGGATTCTAGATTGCGTTGATGTCGGCGGATGTATGACTAATAACGATATATTGAATAAAATGTTGATTTTTTTATTTACACTTTCATACAATAATGTCAGGCTAATTCCATTTTTAGTTTTTTTTAATTAGCGATTTCATAATTACACGAAATCATTGTGTGATTTTATAAGCTACAAAAATACGAGATCCAGTACATAAAATGCTGTAAAAGTGAGAAACAACAATTTTGTATTGAAAAAATTAGACATATATAACGGAAATAAATTTCGTTTAATTACTAAATTGACACGGTTGAAATGTCATTACAACACCCCATAGCGTGCCTTCAGAAAGCATGGGAAATACGTCCATGTTATTCGTGTAAATAAGGTCAGTTTACTCTGTACTTAATAAAAATATTGCTTATTTATCAGTTTTTATGTAATGCTAAATTAGATATAAACGTAGTGCAAGTAAATACTAAAAATGTGAATAATGATTTAGTCATATTTTTTATGGCTTATCACTTATTTTAATTTTTTAACTATCCTTTAATTTTGGTCTCCATATTTCTAAACGTTGTAACTCACTTAGTTAATGGGATACAATCCTGAAGATAAAATTTAGCTATGTATTTTATTTTAGGTAGATGTAATCAAAAATGAAATGCAGCGACAAAGGCTTTTGAGTTGTGGCAAAAACTTGTTTATTGGGAACCTCAAAATATTAAACACCGTAATATTATTTTGAATAATTTAAAATACTTAGCTTTTTGGGTTTGTAATGGTATATATTTGTACTTATGTTGTACAAATCTAAATGTTTCATTGGATTCATTGGATTTTACCTCTCTAAATTTAATTCAAATATGACATATGTGAAGATTAGATGGTGCCACCGGCGACAGCAAATGTCGATATCTGTTCATAGAAGATATTCACTCAAACCATATAAATAAATTTATACTTGCTGTTAAAGCTATTGTGAATTTCCTGTAGGTTAGAGTTGTAAAGGACCACGCCGTTTTCTTATGGAAAGTGGCCTTCCGTTAATATGTCTAATTTTTTTTATATGTAGTAGTTCTTATCATACTCATCAATATTGTTCATAGGCACATAGGTTCATTCTATGGCTAGTTTTAGAAATACAGGGTGTTAAAGTTTCAAAATACCTACCTTGCCATGTTTACTATTTTGGGTTTGAAAGTACTGATGTTCATTTTCTCTTCCAAATGCAATTTTTGCATCTCTATAGGAAATGTAGTTGTACACACAGGGTGCCATTCAATCTTATTTACAGGGTGATACACATTTTGACATTAAAGTAAAAAAAAAAAATTATTTTGTTTTATTATTGCTACTGTGAAAGACTCTTCATTGGATATGATATTGTGTTGGTTAAGTAAATAGTTATAAATATATATTATACAAGGTGATTCATAAGTTTTGTCCCAATCATCAATTCTTGTAAAATCAAATAACGGAACCCTCTGTATGTGGGAATTGATTTTGACTTCATGTTGTCATTTAGTTAGACAGATTAGGTACTACTTAAGATTATACATGGCGATTCAATAATTTTGCAAAATATTAAATATAACAATAGGTCGAAAAACCTTTCTTTTTTTTCCATCGCTCTGTATCTAAAAATTGACTCGGTCAAGGTATATTGATTTTAAAATCTTCGAATACAGCATATTATAATGATTTCGTTCCTAAAGTTTCGTTTCAATCCTATGAGTAGATTTGTAGATAGAGTCTGGCAAGTTTCACCGAGACATGTCAAATGAAATTGTCAGCGTTTTTAAATCCTTATGGAAAGTGGCCTTTGGTAAAAATGTATAATTTTCTGATATGTATTAGTTCTCGACGTACTCATCAATATTGTTCATGAGCACAAAATCATCATCTGACTAGTTAAAGTGTTAAAGTTTCAAAATACCATGATTCGCATGTTCATTGTTTTTAATTTGAAATTTTTTCTTCAAAATGCGATTTTTGCATCTATGGGATATGTACATATACACAAAGAGTATAATTTATTCTTAGTTACAGGGTGATACACAGTTTAACGGTATACTTTTTTAAAAAAAATATTTCGTTTTATAACAGCCACATAATTGCTACTGCGGAAGACTTTACATTGGGTGTCGTATTGTATTAGTTAAGTTAATAGTTAAAAATACATATTATATAGGGTAAAAATATACATTATACAGGGTGATACAAATAATAAAATACTTATCTTTTTTGGGATTTTTAATGGTGTACTTTAAATTATACAATCTAAACGTTTCGATAACACTTACAGTTATCTTCGTCAGTAGTAATGTTTGTTAAAAATTGTTAAAGATGTAGTAAACAATTTTGTCAAATTTGAAAAATACAAAGGTTTGTCCCAATCATCAAATCTTTTTAAAATCAGATAACGGAACCCTCTGTATTTTGATTACATTTTATCTTTTAGTTAAACGTATTATGTACTGCTTAAGAATACACAAGGTGATTCAATAATTTTACAAAATACTAAATATGACAATAAGTCGAAAAACCTTTCTTGTTTTCATTACCCTGTATCTTAAAATTAGCTCTTTCAAATTATGTATATAGATTTTAAAATCTTCTAATACAGCTTATTATACTGATTTTGTTCCGAAAGTTTCTTTTCAATCCTGACATAGAGCCTGGCAAGTTTCACCAAGATATATGAAACGAAACTGTTAGCGGTTATCTTCTATGGGTTATTGTTTAAGCTGGATTGAATTTGTAACGTCCAGATAGTAGTTTTATTTGATATGTCTTGGTGAAACTTGCCAGGCTCTATCTCATAGGATTGAAACGAAACATTCGGAACAAAATCAGTATAATAAACTTTATTCGAAGATTTTAAAATCTATATACGTACCTTAAAAGAGCTAATTTTAAGATGCAGGGTAATGAAAACGAAAAAGGTTTTTCGACTTATTGTCTTATTTAATATTGTGTAATATTATTGAATCGCTTTGTATATTCTTACGTAATACATAATACGTCTAAAAAGTTAAGATATAGTCAAAATCAATTATACAGAGGGTTCCGTTATTTGATTTTAAAAAGAGCTGACGGTTGGTACAAAACTTATGTATCACCCTGTATAATAATATGTTTACCCTGTATCATATATATTTTTAACTATTTACTTAACTAACATAATATGACACCCAAAAAGTCTTCCACAGTAGCAATTATGTGGCTGTTATAAAACAAAATATATTTTTTTAAAAACTATAACGTTAAACTGTGTATTACCCTGTAACTAAGAATCAATTATACCCTTTGTGTATATCTACATATCGCATAAAAATGCAAAAATCGCATTTTGAAGAAAAAATTAACGTAGCAATTTCAAATAAAAAATAATGAACATGCGAATCATGGTATTTTGAAACTTTAACACTTTAACTAGTCACAGCATGATTCTGTGCTCATGTACAATATTGATGAGTACGTCGAGAGCTAATACATATCTGAAAATTATGCATTTTTACCAAAGGCCACTTTCCATAAGGATTTAAAAATGTTGACAATTTCATTTGACGTGCCAGACTCTATCTGCAAATCTACTGATAGGATTGAAACGAAACTTTAGGAACAACTTGATTACAATATACTGTATTCGAAGATTTTAAAATCAATATACCTTGACCGAGTCAATTTTTAGATACAGGATGGTGAAGGAAATTATTGATTCGCCCTGTATAATTTTAAGTAGCACCTAATCTGTCTAACTAGGATAAAATCTCAAAAGCAATTCCCACGTATAGAGGGTTCCGTTATTTGATTTTAAAAAAAATTGATGATTGGAACAAAACTTATGAATCACCTTGTATAATATATATTTATAACTATTTACTCAACCAACACAATATCATATCCAATGAAGAGTCTTTCACAGTAGCAATTATATGGCTGCAATAAAACAAAATAATTTTTTTTAAAAAACTGAGCCAAAATTTGTATCAACCTGTAAATAAGATTGAATGGTACCCATTGTGTACAACTACATATTCTATAAAGATGTAAAAATCGCATTTGGAAGATAAAATGAAAATCAGTACTTTCAAACCAAAAATAATGAAGATGGAAAAGAAGGCATTTTGAAACTTTAACATCCTGTATTTCTAAAACTAGCCGTAGGATGATGTGCCTATGAACAATATTGATGAGTACGACAAGAAATAATACATATAAAAAAATTAGTCATTTTAACCGAAGGCCACTTTTCCATAAGAAAATGGTGTGGTCCTTTTTTTTCCTTTTCTTTCTTTATTACGATACATAATTTACAGCCCTCTAACGTATTGTCAACTATCACGTTACAAGAATTCCTTAAATGTAATAATGCCCAGATTTGTAACGTCTATGAGACTCTTAAAATACAAACTTCCTAATATCGATATCTCTTGACAATATACAATAATAGTAAATTAAGAAAAATCACATAGATGATAGGTTTTAGTTTCATTCATTCAATAGGGACACATAAAAAAGGGGTACACTTGTAAGTATGAGGGGAGATTTTTAAATTATCTACCTAGCTATGAAAACGGGTTGCTAGGCAACCGAAAACAATATTGCGTATGCGTTAGACATTCAAAGTGACGTGAAAATAGCAAGTCAATCTGTAAAGTAGTACAAATTTGCCACGGCAATCAGTGCAGTAACTTGAGCGAAATGAAACTGGAGTATCGAGTGTCATTAAGTTTTTGACAAAGGCTCCCCACCGCTGAAGAAAGCAGGCACAATTTTCGGGAAAAAAGTTGATGGCAACTGTTTTCTGGGATTCTGAGGGTGTTTTGTTAGTGGAATACATGGAAAGAGTGCGTACAATAAACGCTGAAGCTTATGGAAACACAATTAAGAACTTAAAAATGGCTCTCCTGCGTAAACGGCCAAACTCGCATCGTGAAAAGACATTGCTGCTGGATGACAACTGCCGCGTTCACAACACGCATCGTGCTGGGTATTTTGAATGAGTGCGGCTTTGTAGAGCTTGGCCACCCTCCGTATAACCCGGATTTTGCACCATGCGACTTTTTTTATTCAGAAATTTAAAAAAACATTTACGGGGTAAACGATTTGAGCCGGATAAAGCTCTTCAACAAGAATTACAGGATTACTTTGAGGACCAAACTGTTTTTCTGAAGGTATAGGATAACTGGACACACGTTGGACTAAATGTGTTGATGCAGGAGGAAGTTATGTAGAAAAATATTTTTTTTGTTTACATATATCTGTTTTCCTTCATAGCTAGGTAGATAACTTAAACATCTCCCCTCGTATTTAGTCAGTCAGTCACCGAGTTTTCCTCGGATAAGATGTACGAAACATTACAGGTTATCGTGTGCAAATCTGTGTAAAACAAAGATATTCTTTTAATTCAAATATATATATATATATATATATATATATATATATATATATATATATATATATATATATATATATTCACTGATATTTCCCCCTTTTCTTAACACTAATATGGGTTGATATTGGTGATATTGTATTTATATAAATTGAAATATTTTAATTAATTATATTTAAGATTTAATATTATTAAATTATTATTATAGTTAAAAAAATATAACCCGGTAGAACAATGAGACTCATCTAACAGGGGATAGGGATCAAAATTTAGAAGGAACTCTACTTTTAATATTGTAAAATAAATGATCATGAATTTGATTTATATTATGATTGAATATAATAATCATAGTAAATATGATTAAAATTACATTGAGTTAATGTCCTATTTATTTTTATAACATCTGAATTGATTAAATAAATTGAATTATAATTTTTAATTCGCATAGATATCTGCGTTATACCCTGTACATAACAAAATTCATTTAAAATATACGTGAGCATGCGCGGTGAATACGCAACCATATGCTTTGACCATAAAGAAAAGTGAAATTCGACATACAAGCAAGTATAACGACGTTTGAATAATAAAAAAAAAACACAATTAATATAAACCATTTAAATTATTAGAACAAATAACATTCCCTTTTAACATGTATACCTGTTGTTGCACATATGGTTATTACAAAGGATAGAAATGATGAACATACCAATAAAGTATCAATGTCAACAAAGTACTCACATAAAATGTCCTCTCTTCGTGGGTTACTGCTGCTGAAGATGATTGAAGACACCAGCTCCTCCGAACTGCAATTCTGCTTCTCGAACATCCAGAGTTTTCTTTTAAATAACCAGCTTAATCACTTAGGTAGGTTTCACTATTAATATTAAATATTCACGAATCTTTATTTTAGGCTCATCACTTCTTTATTAATTAAATTCAAAATAAATTTTGAAAGGCATGGATCGTTGATGGTTGTTGTAAATTAAACACACTTTTGATAAACCAGGTGTATAATAATAAAAACTTGAAGACAACACAATTAAATATGCACATCAACATAAACAATATAAATTTAATATGAACAAAGTCGAACTGCGGAAATATTTTTATAACGTAACGAAAACTTCCGATTTGTGGTTGGAAAAGGTAAACTAACCTTAATTTAAATTATTTCACGAACAAAAAACTATCACTTGTTTCGTGACCACTTCCGATACTAAATCGCACTTTGTTATTTACCCGAAGTGACATTAATTTGTTTTTAAAAATTATTTTCAAAAAAATTTCACAACAGCTTACTCTGGCAAGTTGTTGCAAAAGATGAAAATCAAGAGAGTTTGTGAAGCTAAACCACTTGTATTTATATGATTCTACTTGACAACCAAATCTTCGAATGTTTTCACTAGTTACGACAAATACTTGCTGAATTCTTATTGGCTATTGTAATTCTTAAATTACGATAATTCTTTAAAGCCCTATAACTTTCGCCCCGTTTAACATTTCTCAAATTTAAAAACATTTCCATAATCTCCATAATTTTATCTTTAATTCGAAACTAAACATGATCTAAATCTTACACTTAATAACTATGTTAATTTTTACCCCTATTTATCGACTTTACACTAATTTTAGGAATTTTACAGGCCTGGAAATTACCTCTACATGAATAGGGGATGCTACTACACCCAAATATACATCTTAAACATGCCTACGGGCAATTTGAAAGGAAAATTACGTAAATTCTACCAAAACTCTTACAAACTAAAATTAACAAAAATGGACATAAATACAAGGAATTATAACATGAAATTGAGTCTACCTTACTATTTTTACCTCTACTAATTTATTTTCTATAAATTGTCTCAATTTAAAATACTTTTTACAAAAATTTATGTGCGAGGGTATAACATAACCTCATTTTGTCTATATAATTTTAATGTTAAATTTCACACTTTTGAACACAATAATTGTTAATGTAAGTGTTTAAATTTAATGTTCAAGTCACAAATTAATTTATATGATCACTTTCGTAGGTAAATAAGTTCTCCTACGACTAGTGTTGGAATGTTGTCACACACTAGTTTAAGGTCATAAACTGTTGATTAAACACATTAATCCCAGAACTGCTGCATGATTCATGTTTTATAGTCACTCACTAATGTGCTTGTTCTGTTTTCTCATAAGTTTTCCACTAATATGTGATTAACGCACAAATACGAATGTTTTCACAAATCTTGGCTGCGTACAAGTGAATTGCGACATTGATACCAGCCTACATCTAGTTTTAACATTATTTTTGTCAACCACAACCTGTATTACATGTCGTTAGGGAATATTGTTTAATATAAACTTACAAAACTAAATGAAAACTTGAATTAACTCATAAACGATAACAAACATCCCCTATACTTCTATGTTCTGTGTTGTCGATTACTTAAACTAACATTATTAAAATTATATTAAGAAATATTGAAATTTTACAAACTCCTCAATGTTTATTAATCATTTTATTCTAGAATTATTAACTGAAATGTACCATTTTGTACAAACTAAAGTAAAACTTCACTATGCAAATTTCATAGCTACTTGCACGTAATTAGATTCATCTCAAAATATATATATATATATATATATATATATATATATATATATATATATATATATATATATATATATATATATATATACTATATACATATACATAATACATATACAGGGTGTTCCAGTTTTTGTAGCAGGACTTTAATAGTCGATAGAGCTTTCAAAATTAAGACAAGAAGTTCATATAAACATAGGTTACCAAACGCTTAGTTTTCTAATCAAGAAATAGCGGATATCCATTTTATTTATGGCTTTGTAAATGGAAGTTCATCTGCAGCAGCCCGTGAATATAGGCGAAGAGCTCCGCATCCTTCAGTATTTGTAAGAGTTCCCCAACAAATTATAAGTCAGGGGTTAAATAATGTGCATGGTCGTCAAAATAATAATCATAGGCAGCAAAGAAATATTGCACGACGAATTTTGCGTGAGTTCGACAGAGATCCCACAACTAGCATTAGAAGAGTATCCGTAGCTTTAGGTGGAGTCTCAAATACTACTTTCACTGAACATTAAGACGGGATCACCGATATCCTTACCATCTGTAACCTGTTCAAGGACTACAACCAGGGGATGCAGAAAGTAGAGCCGCGTATTGTCGATGGATTCTTGCTGAAAATAATAACAATCCAGGTTTTTTAAATAATGTTTTATGGACCGATGAATCCTGCTTCACTCGCCGTGGTGTGGTAAATTTTCACAACCACCACGTTTGGCCACATGAAAATCCACATGTAGTTCTCCCGAGACATTTCCAACAAGAATTTAGTGTGAACGTCTGGATAGGTATTTACAATAATCACCTTTTTGGGCCCTACTTTTTACCACCTCGGATGAATGCTGCGGCTTTCTTGGAATTCTTAGAGAATGAACATGGGAATATGTGGGAACATATTCCCTTAAATTTACGAAGAACGGGTTGGTTCCAGCTTGATGGTTGTTCAGCTCATTATAGCAGAATGGTTAGAAACTGGCAGGACAGCCATTATCCAGGAAGATGGATCGGTCGTGCAGGCCCAGTTCCCTGGCCGCCAAGGTCTTCAGACCTAAATCCCTTAGATTTTTTTGTGTGTTTAAAAGAAAGGGTGTATGCAACTCCTGTGACAACAAGAGATGAACTCATTAATAGGATTAGGGATGCGTGTAATGAAATAAGACAATTTTTAGTTAATATTCCACGTGAAATTATTCGTCGGTGTGAATTATGTATTCAACAAAATGGTTCACATTTTGAACAGTTTCTTTAAATTTATTTATTATTACGATAGTGTTTTTGTTTTGTTGTTATAGGTTAAGTTTATTTGTTTAATTTATTTATTTTGTTCGTTTCGTTCATGTTAAAATCTTAAATAGAAATTCCTTCCAATTTTTTCCAATAAATACGTATTTTTTTAATATTTATTTTGTTCTTTTACTTTTATTTTCGTTTATTTAATTCAACTGAAAAGTTAGGAAAAAATCAGTTGAGTACTACTTTTTATTAAGAGACAAAAAAACGTGAGAATTGACATAATTTGATTCTTTTTTTTTTATTGTTCTTTTCATGGCACACTATTTTTTGCGGGAGCATCAGGCGTTCTTTACTTACCATTTGGAAGCTGTTCATGGATTACAGCTAATTTTTCGAAAAAAAAAGTTCCTAAATCAAATGGGAAATCTAAATTTTTGGTTTTTAAGAATTAGAGGCGTCGCATGAAAAAGTTCGGGAGGGATAAAGGGTGTACCACCCCAGAAAATGTATTACCCTGCAGATATTGATAAACGTTAAACTACTCTTAATATTGAGTTTAAGAAGTGTAATATGTGTACTAAATTTGGATTTATTATTTTAAATAGTTTTGAAGATAAATTTAAAGAACTAAAAAAAATTAAAACTTTGAAACCCTGTATTTCCAAAACTAATCGTTTGGTAACCTATGTTTATATGAACTTTTTGTCTTAATTTTGAAAGCTCTGTCGACTATTAAAGTCCTGCTACAAAAACTGAAACATCCTGTATATATATATATATATATATATATATATATATATATATATATATATATATATATATATATATGTACAGCAGTATTCATTTTAAGATTCAGTCATTTTTTACATTATCATAAGTGCATTTTAGTTATTAAACGATATTTAATAACAGCATTATTTACTTACATACGAATAACATCGAGTCATCACACGCGAGCGACAATGTCGCGATAAATATATCGATCAGCACAATTGCGAGATTAAAACATGGTCCTTCGAGCCTGATATCAAATAATCGATCTTCAATCAATCAATTCCACGCCAAGGCAAACAGACAAGTTCCAGTAAACAGCGGCATCTCATTTTAAGTGAGTTACATTTTTCCTTGTTTTACAATATCCTTATATTTGAAACATTTGAAACTATTCATTATTATCAGTTCAATTTTATTTTATTTAAGCATTGTTTTGCATTACATTGACGGAAGGAAGCATTATCACTAAAAGCCCTCACTGCAAAAAGCGACCAGGTAAAGGCTCAACGAACGCGATTGTAATGAATTAAAAAAGCGTTTAGAAAAATTCTAATAGCTTGGCATACATTTGATGCATAACAATCCGAAATTGAACTTTTAGGTAGAGGCATGATCTAACAGAACGCGAAAGTTTTGAACCCGAGTATTTTAATGTAATTGCCATCGGAAGCCAATATTCAAAAGAGTAAAACACAAACCATCTTTAGTAATGCACAAAACAATTGTGACAATGTCAAATTACCTGTTTTACATTTACCTCGTTTCAATGGGTTGTATAATGAATATATGCAAGTTCATGATACACTTATTCTGTTCTTTATCAACGAAAATACATCCTTGAGTAATGTTCAAAGGTTTTACTATTTAAAGTCTTGCTTATATGGAGACGCCCTCAGGTAATTCGTTCATTAGAGATTACCGACAATAATTACATTGTAGTATGGGAATTACTAATATGACAACAAAAGGATAATTATTAATAGCCACTTAAAATCACTGTTTCAATTACCACAAACTGTCAAAGAAAGTGGTGCAAATCTAAGAATTTTTTTTAATAATTTCTTAACCGCCATTAGATCCTTAAAAAACTTGAGCGAGCCCGTTAATCAATGGGATTCAATCTTGATTTATTTATTATCATCCAAATTAGACGTTAAAAGAAAAAGGGAATGGGAACTTTCTTTAAAACAAAATCAAATACCCGTGTTCAAGAATTTTCAGCGTTTTTAAACACGCGGTGCCATTTTTTAGAAACTATAGGTGGAAATAATACGCGTACTAATATTTCGAATAACGCACGTAATAAGCCTCGAAAGTCTTACAGCTTACAGCCTTCTCGGAATTCATAGTTATTTAACTACTCACCAGATTAGTGCCATTTTTGTAATGAAAATCATCTCTGGTATCATTGTAAAAAATTTTTAAGCCTGTCAAACTTAGTGAGATTAAACGAAGTAAAGAAAATTAATTTCTTTACTAATTACTTGCGATCGAATCATCTTAAGCAGAATTGCGTCGGCACAAGTTGCAGGTTTTGTAATAAAAGACCGTAACACTCTCTTACATAACTTAAGTGAAACCCAAGACACTAAACTTAAGACAATTATCAATAAGGAACCAAACCAGGCTCAAATTGCGCCTGCTAGTAGCATCAATAATGTGCAAGACCCAAGTATGAGTTGATTGTAGAGAACATAACAAATCGTTGGTAATTTCAGCTACAGCACAAATTTATATATACGATAGTAAAAATAAGGCACTTCAATGTAGATGTCTCTTAGATAGGGGGTCGCAGAGCATAAAATCGGAATTAGCAAATAGAAGTGGTTTAAAACTAAATGAAATTAATATGCCCGTAATAGGTATAAATTATTAAATATAGGGTTGCAGCGAGAATTAAGTCATTATACAACAATTGGGTAAAAAGCACTTCATTCCTCATATTAGAAAACATAACAGGAAATATTCCATCACAAACATTTTCACCCTCTAATATTAATTTTCAAAACACTGAGGTAATTTTGGCAGATCCGGAGTTTTACAAGTCTAAGCAAATAGACACGCTTTTGGGTGCATCCGTATCTTTTAAACTATTATGTGTAGGCCAAGTATATTTTACAAATAGTGAAAATTCCTCAATACAATCACAATTACAAAAATTTTGGCCGGAAAACGTAAAGTTTACCAAGGAATAGACGTATTGCGAAAAACATTTTTAGAGCTTTAAAAAAGGAACGACAAGGGTAGGTTTACGGTATCAATACCGCTTAAGGATACCTACATTAATATTGGTGACATAATTTAGCAGAAAAACGGTTTTTAACATTAGAAACAAAATGCAATCAAATCCCAAATTTAAACAGTCATACACAAAGTTTATGAACGAATATGAAGCATTAGGGCATATGACTAAATTAGGAACGGAGAGCATGCCACACGTGATACAATTTTTCATTTACCTCATCACGGAGTTATTAAACTGCACAACGTTACAACCACACTCAGGGTAGCTTTTGATGGGTCCAAGAAAAGTTCCACAAAGTTATGAATTAACGACGTTTCATGTGTGGGTCCAGTAATTCAGGAAGGCCTTTCTTCAATTTTATTGCGCTTTAGAAAGCACAAATATGTCCTCAAGGCAGATATTAGCAAAATGTACAGACAAGTGAACGTTGATCCTACACAAAGAAATTTACACCGCATTTGATGCAGGGAAAATCCTAATACCGAGTTAAATCATTACGTTTTGAATACCGTTACTTATGGTACTGCGCCCGCATCATTCCTAGCAATCGGCAATTGATGACCGTGAGCAATTCCCAAACGCGTGTCGAGTCATTGTGTCTGATTTTTACGTTGATGACTTAATTACGGGACACGAATCCATAACGGAGTTGAGACAATTAGAGTTAGATATATCACGTGTATTAAAAACGGCTGGGTTTACGCTGGGACAATGTATGTCAAACGAAAATCAAATTTTAAGCAAAGATGAGATTGAACAATGTAACAACTATTACATTTCGCAAGATAATGTCGTTAAGGTATTAGAATATTATGGCAAGCAAGTATTGATACGTTTCTGTACCATCAATAAAATGGATATTAATACAATCCAACTAAATAAGCGAATCATTTTGTCAATCATTAGCCAAATATTTGATCCATTAGGACTCATAAGATCCGTTGTAATAACAGCGAAGATTTGTTTACAAGATCTTTGGAAATTACGGTTAAACTGGGACGAATTACCGCCCCAAGAATGAATAAAAGGTCTAAATCATATCTAACATTATAGTTTCCCGATATGTACAATTTCCAATTATTTACGTATACAGCTGCATGGTTTTACAGACACCTCTGAGCCTATAATATTTGCGCAATTTGCAACAAAGAACAAAGTGGATGCTAAACGATCAAAGGACAAATACTGGATTAATGGTCCTTCTGAAAGAAGACAACACTCATCCTCTTCAGTGGAAGATAGGTCTAATTGTGGAAACACATCAAGGAAGTGATGATTTCATACGTGTTGACACATGTGTGAAAACAACTAATAGTGGTATATTTAAGCGTTCAGTGACAAAAACTTGCATTTTGTCTCTTGAAGATTAATTTATTTTCTTTGTTTTGAAAGCTCGAAACCCAAGGCGGGCGGTATGTTAAAACTATTGTAAATTTCCAGTAGGTTAAAGAGTTGTAAATTTAGTTAGTATTGATTATGTTTTACGTCAACCTTTTTTATTTTCTGTCTTTATTACGGTACATAATTTACAGCCCTCTAACGTATTGTCAACTATCTTTAAGTTGCAAGAATTCCTTAAAGCTGTTCATCACCAGATAGGGACAACTAAATTCCGCTAGAGCGGCGTTAGTTGTAGATAGAAATTGTTTCTGTTACCTGAACAATTTGAGACCGCCCACCAAAGAATAAGCAGCTTAGTTTCTATAGCCTCGGGATAATTTATATTTTGAAGTAATTTAAGAATTTTAGTATTTGCTCATGTGCTTCTTCCAAATAAATTACAACTGGGTATCTATAATAGTATAAGTATTATTTAATTTTTATAAATGATGCGCATCCGTTTATTCAGCTTCAGTTAAATTATTGACATGAGCATGTTAACATATTATTATCATAAAATATAAAAATGATTCGTAAATGCAGTTGGCGCACCCAGGAAGGTGGTCACGAGGCTCTGACACATTCGAATGTATCAGTAAAAGTACATGCGTTATGTAAATTTAAATTGGAAATAATATTCAGTTACATTACATGTTAGGTAAAACGATTAAATTACCTAACATATACTGTAATTTTGTCATCGGTTCCCAAAATGAGTCTCTGCGAGCGTGAGTCAGCGCTTTTTACATAACTTAGGCAATAATAAGAACAAATTACTTAAAATCATTTTTCATATTCTTTCTGTAATGTTACATAAAACTATGCTTGGTTACAGAGTTACCAATGATATATTATGTACTTTTACAATGTACGTTTTTTCAGTGAATAGATTCATTCACATAATGGAAGAGCTTTGTAACAAGCAAAGAAAAGTAAATTTTATATTTTCTATAAATGTTTACAGTCATAATGAATTTTATTGAATTGAAGTTTTTAATTCAAATGTATAAATAATGAAAAAAAATGTTATTTTTTATGCTTCTTAACTTCCTGTGCTCGAGCGGTCATACCACGCGGAATTTGCCCATCGACAATAATGCCCAGATTTGTTACGTGTTTCTTTCATACAATAGGGATCCATAAAAAAGGGGTACACTTAAGTAGTTAGTCAGTCAGTCAGATTGATATTAGAAAATTATAATTAGTTTTTTTTAAATGCATTTGTTACGCTCACTGTGTTTGGGTTTATCTAACCCGGTGACTTATGTGGTTCAAATTAGAAGAACGAGAAGCAGATTATTATCATAGACGAATATATTTTATTAGTTTTGTTTTATTTTCATAAATATAGATAACTTACAGAATAAAGCCACATTATTGCGCATATTGCGTGCGTTATTTGCGTACCGGTGAACAAGCTTATTCCTGTTGAGGCTTGTTTGTGGCTCCGCGTATAAATGCAGCTAGTGAGCATCTGTATGTTAGTTTCGTAGTAAATATCAAACTTGATGCTATACTCTAATAAAAAATACCTAACAATTGAAATTTATTAATGAAAATGTGTAGTGAGAGAGTGTTTACAGATAGTGAACTTGAGAAACTTTTGTGTGTTTTTGATAGTGATTCTAATGCTTCTGAAGAAGAAGACCATTTGTCCGAAACCGAGATATATAATAGCGAATCGGATGATGAAGTGGAAGCTACGATTTCAGATGAATCTGATACGAATAATCACGTAACTTCAAAAGATGGCAATATAGCATGGAATGAAAAGACGCATCAATCGGGAAGGTTATTATTTCGTTGATTTCTGGGCCAACAAGGTATGCTACGTCGCGAATAATTGATATAAAATCCGCGTACTTCTTATATTTCACATCCAAAATTGTAAACCTAATTTTGAAAAAGTCAAATTTAGAAGGCAAAGACTTTGTGGCGACACGTTTAGTTGAACTAGAAGCATATTTTGGCCTACTGTTTCTAGCAACACCCAGTCTGTGGGATGGAAATGTAGGACGTCAGTATTCAGAGCAATGATGTCCCTACAACGGTTTCATGTAATTGCACGAATAATTCGCTTTGACGATAAAAGACCACAACGACGCCAAACCGATAAATTAGCTCCCATACGGGACTTGTGGGATGAATAGGTTGCAATTCTACCTAAGCTCTATAATGTTCACGAAAATGTAACAGTAGATGAGCAACTCGTACCTTTTAGAGGCCTTTGTCCTTTTAGACAGTACATCGCAAATAAATCTGCGAAATACGGAGTCAGTATTTGGACTTTAGCGATACTGTAACTTTTTATGCATATAACATGCAAGTTTACCTTGGGAAAAAAGAAGGTGAACCTCCAGAGAGAGGTCAAGATAAAAGAGTTGTGCTAGATCTTACTTATGGTCTAAAATGTCACAACGTAACGTGTGATAATTTTTTTACTTCGTACGATTTGGGGCAAATGCTATTGAAAACAAAAATAATCATTCTTGGCACTATTCGCAAAAATAAGCAAGAATTGCCAGTCGCATTGGTCTGCAAGGGGAAATCAAAATTTTACCTTACCAAGGACGCGTCGATACTTTCTTATATTCCGAAACGGAATAAAAATGTTATGCTCATGAACACCATGCACTACGATAACGGAGTGCGTAATCAAGATCATAAAAAGCCGTGTATGATTTTAGATTACAACAAAACTAAAGGTGCTGTAGACACATTAGACAAGTTAATAATAACTTACACATGCAGACGGCAAACTAAAAGATGACCAATGAAAATATTGTACAATGTCATGGACGGCGAAGTAACTCTAATCTGGAATGCTGGAAAACTTGCAAAACGGCGACTATTTCTTGAAGAACTGGGTAATTCCTTGATCACTCCATTGCAGGAAAGAAAACGTCTCCCTCGAAGTATTCCTACAGCTGCAATAATCACGTTCTTCAACCAGTAATGCCGAAGTAAGGGAACAATCAACCACAACCAAGCGTAAAAGATGTATTTTTTTTCCCTCTTAAAATGATAATAAAACTCTTATGGTATGTTGAAATTGCTCAAAATACATATGTAATGCTCATATATATCACTGCTGTCAAGACTGTAACAAATAAATGTATATACCTAATTAGTACGTTTTTCAGATGTTCTTTACATAACATTTATAATAATATGTAATAAAAATAAAATAACATAATATAATGTAATAAATAATAAATACTACATCTTATTTCTTATTACTATTTACTGTTATATCAATTTAATGACAATAAAACCACAACTATAGGCTCCCGGGTCATAATGACCCGAACAGAGTAAGTGAAACCAAAATGTTAACACAATAGGAGGGTTAATACCAGCATTATTTAATTGCATACGAATAACATCAAGGAGTCATCGCACGCGAGCGACAGTGTCGCGGTAAATAAATCGAGCAGTACAATTGCAAGATTAAAACACTTGTCTAAAACGAAAGTAAAAAGCATAATTATATTAAAAATCAATACTTATTTATGACTGAAAACGTCGTTTGTGATGATCACGCGAAAATTTTAAAATTGTATTTATAGAAGTAATGACACCCCATGAACGTCATTCATATGAAGTTGATGTTTAGTGAAGGTCAAATTAGTTTTTTGTACTAGGACAAAAAGTATATTACTTTTTGTACAGTCGCGGTACGAAGTACTGTGACAATATAATGTCTTATTCAGGTAGTTGGAGAAAAATAAATTGGAATATAGTACACAAATATATAGAGAAAATAACTTCTCGTGAAAGGTAATGTTACAATGTCCCTTTATTGTCTTGCATAATAAATTACTATTAGTTGCTGGTTTGTAAATGTTGTATAGAGTAAATTAATTCATTTTTTAAATGAAATATCTCTCTTTAAACATTGAAAAAAGAAAAAAGCAATACAAAACAGAGATGAGATAATGTTGAAATTCTTGCAAAACGTTATTCATAACAATGGTTAATAATATTGTTATGTATTAAAACAGAACTGTAGCACTAACTAAATCATTTTCTACTTCAAAAGAAAACCACAATGCTCTAACGGTATCACAGATACCTTTCCAAAAGCAAAGTTTAGATTATTGAAATATACAGCTTAACTTTCGTCTTGCAGTTAATCATGTTTATTTATTTTGTTAACATAAATGTAGATATCACTTCCATAAACTATACGTATTTAGTTACGTAAAAACACAAACATTTGATTATTTAAGCATGATATGTGGAGTTTATATTAAAACTTATTTAGCCTGGATTCTTCAGGTCCTTAGACACAGTTATATTTTGCACAATTATTATATTAATATGAATTATATCAATCTCATATCTTTAATAATTCATAGTTGTTTCGTTATCACGGACCCTACATACAAGATAATCTCACGAAAAAGCTAAAGGGATTAAGTAGGGAGCGTTGCCTCTCCACCTAACCCGGACGGCAGTCATAATTAAAAAAAATAATTTTGAAGTACTGAAGCATGGAACGAATGAAATGATGCAAAGCCCCATGTAGTTAAACAGTAGAGCAAGGAAATAACGTTTATAATTAGTTTGTAGTTTTTTTTATCAAATTTCGATATTGAACTGGGATTAAGATATGTAAGATTTCAATGCATGATTTCCGGTGCATGCTATCTGGTATCACTTCGTTTGTTTTGTTTATTTTCCGTATTTAGTGGACTAGCCAGGTACAATTAAGTCTTTTTCCTGGTATGTATTATTTTATAGCATCGTGACCTCCGTAAAACACAAGCCACGAATAGGGAACAGTGACGTCACAAGAGTGGGCTATTGACAGCTAAGCTTATAATGCACACTATAAAGAGATTTTTGGATTTCTATGACTAAAACATCGCACTAGCAGAAAATTCAATAAGCCAAGGTAGTGTGGAAATGAAACCCATATGAATTCCAAAAATGTGCGAAGAGCTTAACCACAATACACCTGCGCAATAAACTGCTGCGCAACCACGAAAAAGTTATATATATATATATATATATATATATATATATATATATATATATATATATATACAGGGTGAGTCAGTTTTTTGTAGACAAACTTTAACAGGAGATAGAACACATGTTTCTAAAAAGAAAAGTTCCTATAAACGTATGTCGTAGAAGGCTTCGTTTCCGAGATACAGGGTGTTGAATATAATTTTTTTTTCTCAAATTTTCATTATAACTCATAAACGAATGCTTAGATTTTTTTCATGTTGGGGGGATAATGTCTATTAATTAAGGGGCATAAAACAAGCGATAAGAATGTTCACAAACTTCACAGTGGGGTGCTCAACCCCTTTCATAAACAGAACTTCTACGCCAATGACTATTTTTAAAAAAAAACTGTTATTTTCATTATCCACATACAGTTTAACAAAAATAATGTACCTTCTTCTGTTTCGAAATTCCTGTGCGTTTCCGAGTTATTTTGATTTTTAATGTTTGATGTGGTGCTAAGTTAAGTAATGTGCTTTATGTGAATAATTGAATAAAAAGTTTTTAATAAAAAAGATATAATAAAACATTTAAAGCTATTTTAGTACCTAACGATCGTTTCTTTAAAATTTCAAATACATTTTCATTTATAAATATGTAGGTTATCGGTTTTTTTTAGTATCCATTGCTATTATCCTCGTATAAAAAGAAATGCATAATTATTATTGTTATGCGGTCAATACTTTCTGTATAATTATGTATGTATCAATTTCGCCATAAACATGTATGTAGTTTTTAAGTGAGATTCTAATAAGTTATAGACCGCTGCTCACTTGCTCTCATTAAAGAGCCACGCCACTGTATCAAGCCATACTCAAATACAAGGCTTTTGTAAATTGAAATCTGTTTAGTACACTAATTTTAACAATCCTTATTTATTATTGTGACAATACTTAATTAATAATTGTGAAATTAATAAGAATTCTTAGCAATAACGATTTATAAATAAATAACAATAACCGTTCTTTTCAATACACATTTCACAGCGACGTACAATAGAACGTGTTAAGTGTATTAACCGGAGTGGTATACACTTTTTCCTTCATGAATCCCCATACAAAAAAGTCAAGTGGCGTTAAATCGGTGGATCTAGAAGATATATATATATATATATATATATATATATATATATATATATATATATATATATATATATATACATATATGCATTGGATTACTTAGTGGCTCAGCGGTAAACGTGTCAGACTTGTAAGTGAAAGGTACCAAGTTCGAATCTGGAAAATATTTTCAAGTTTCTGAAATGGCCGCTAGGGGGCGTAACTGCAATCTTGAATCTAAAAAAGTGATGTTTCTGTGAATTCTGCTATATTAACATAATAAAAAAATAACTGATCTTTAAAGTCGGGGATAATCTGAACTTTTTTTGTTTGACACTTTTTGACGTATGTCTAAAAATAAAGTGGTGGGGGGTATTCAAAGGTTTCCTTAAATAACCCCCTGTATCTTCGAAACGGCTAAGCTGTTTTAACAAACATCTCGATATCTTGTTCCTAACCTAAAATATCCGCCAAAGAAAACTTTTACGAAAATCCCTTAAATTTTTTTTTTAATTATATTTTTCTGGAATTGTTTCTATTATGTAAGTTGTGGCCCTAAAAAGGGCCGATTTAAAGGAGGAAGATTTTTAATGCCCCCGTAAATACTCGAAATGCTGACCATCGCGCTTTATGCATTGCTGAAGCCAAAAAGTCAAGAAATACATTGCCATTTAGGGGTTGCTCAAAAAAATATGACCCAATAATTCTGCCTCCCAGTATGCTACACCATACATTTAAACTCCAACGTCCTTGGCGCTGAACATCACGCAACCAATGGGGATTTTCTGCAGACCAATAATGCATATTGTGCAGTGACTCTCCCGTCACTGCTGAAGGTGACTTCATCGGTCCAAAGAATTTGAAATAAAAATTCTCTATTTTGCGTATCATGCCTAACATCCAATGGCAATAGTCTAACCTTCGATCAAAATCTTCCTCTTTCAAGGCCTGATGCAAAACGACATGATATGGGTGCGTTCTTAATGTAATTAAAAAAAGTTTAAACGAATACCTACATATTTTGATGACCATTAGAACTTACTTATGGCCCTTCAAAATATTTTGAACGGTTGTCCGTGATATGCCCAACTCAGTGGATAATGCTCTTGTGCTAACATGAGGATTTCCTTCAATATAGCCCAGTACACGGTTAATATTTTCTTGTGTTCTTCCAATTCTTTGCCGTTGAAACGTAAGCCGAAAACTACCATTGGCTCGTAAGCTCTCCACTAATCGGGGAAGAACTCTTACATCGCAAGGACGCCGATTTGGATGTAGAGCCGCGTAAACTCTTTTAGCTACTGCGTCATTCTGAAGACATACAAAATAAACTGCAAGCATATCAACAGCTTCATTATTCGTAAAACGCATTTTGAAAGCACAAAAATTGCTCAAAGTAACGCGAAAGTATTGACAACTGTTGACAATTTGAGGATTATGTATGTTTTGTTTAGGTATCTGTTTACATTGCCTGCTTCTATTAATTGTAAGTTTCGTATATATATCCATAGTGAATATGCATTTAAACAAACAAAAAATAAGCCTTTCGTATAACTTTTAGCATTGCTTACTTGCCCGTAGTAATTTCAAAAAGGGTGATTTTATTCTGGTGAATAAATTTACAAACATTTAAAATCGTAATTTCTAGGTAACCTATTCAGAGCCGAAATTGTAGCTGCAGTTTTGTCTACCCATAAGAGGCCTCAGCAATGCACAGAGTGATGGTCAGCATTTCGAGCATTTACGGGGGCATTAAAAACTTTCCTCCTTTGAATCGGTCCTTTTTAGGGCCACAACTTACATAATAGAAACAATTCCAGAAAAATATAGTTTAAAAAAAATAGAAATTTAAGGGATTTTGGTATAAAGTTTTCTTTGGCCGATATTTTAGGTTAGGAACAAGATATCGAGTTGCAGTTTTTGCGAGCTTGTTTAGGCATCACTTAGCTACTTGTTTGTGAAAAAAAGTCACACCAATGCATGTAATTTTTTTGCGAAAATTAACCGTTTCTGTCGGAATGTCGAACAAAGCCCTCTAGCGACGACATGTGAAACTAACAAAACTTCAATTATTTTAACATTTGTAGACCCAAGAAAAGCTCTTTTCAACGCGCTCAAGTTTGTTAAAATTGGATTAGCCGTTTCGAAGATAGGGGGGGTGATTTAAGGAATACCCCCCCACCACATTATTTTTATAAATACGTCAAAAAGTGCCAAACAAGAAAAGTTCAGATTATCGTCGACTTCAAAGATCAGTTATTTTTTATTAGGTTAATATAGCAGAATTCACAGAAACATCACTTTTTTAGAGTCAAGATTGCAGTTAGGCCCCCTAGCGGCCATTTCAGAAACGTAAAAATATTTTCCAGGTTTTTGTATTGTCCGTTTTAGTAATAACTTTTTTTTCCGCAAGCCTCTACGATGTACATAATTTTAATTCAATGCTGTGCAGATATGTTTGGCGCATAATAATTCGAACCTTAAAATGTCAATTTAATAAAAATTTGGGAATTAAAATTATGTGCATAATATTACTTCTAAAATTAACGTTATGTACATAATGATAATTTAAAATAAGAAGTATGTTTTTACTAAACTTACACTTCATCATATTGCTATTATGTAATAACATAATTGCAAATGGCGTATTTAATATTACTTTTTCATTTATGTCTAGGCATAATAATAATTTACTAAGACATGTTAAAATTATTTAGTGGCATAATAATAACTCAGTACATAAACTAATTATAAACTATTCCAATTATAAATTTTTCTTAACACTACAACGTGTAATAGTTGCAACATTCGGTTTAGTTCAGCAAAACAGCGTTTTGTATTATTATGTCGCGACATAATAAAAATATATTATTATTATTTCGAGTAATAACAAAAATGAAGTAAATTTATGTGTAGACATAATTATAATTCAGTATTTTATCTATCCTCGCATGTGTATTTCAAATTTAATTCATTAATTTATGAGCAGACATAACAGTAATGTTTTTATTATATTTGCATTTTTATTTTAAATAAGGCCTGTATTATGATTTTTATATTTAAAAAGTTTGTTATTTAATAGTAAAATGGTATGCCATAATAAACCGTTTGCTGTATTTAAATATTGCTTAATAGTACTATTCAAACTGTCAACACTATGTGCTAAAATATTCCACTTCACCCTATCTAGAGGTACCCCTAGAGGTAGATGCATTGGCAAAACGAATGTTTAGGAATGAAATTTCATTACCTATCTGTTTGATTGATCTTTATTTTGAGTGTAAATTTCATTGTTGATTATCTTGGAATATGACTGAATTAGTCAGTAGTAAATTGCACATATTTTTCTAATTTTAAAATGATCAGCTCCCACAAAATTATTTTTCGTCTACCTCTCTTTAAAATTTTCTCGTAGTTATCTAAATAAGTTGATTAAATATTTGGTACCCCTCAATACAAACAGGTACATATACGTATTTGTATTATCATAATTGCTATTGCAATTAGGTACGCAACATTAACTGGGTATAGTGAAATAGTTAAAATTCAATTTTAAAACGTTTTACTGTAACTGCTTCATGCACCACAACGAATAGTTACATAAACGTGTAATGTGGGTTTGAACGCCTTGTATATATAGGTTTTTTTTCTTTTCGTTTCTTTTCCTATTTAATCAATTCTCGCTTTCACGCTAGCGAAATTTTTGTTTTTATGTGTTTTCATAGATTAAAATTAAATTGAGATATCGTTTGCTTTATATTGTATTTCGGATTTGTCGTATTTAGTTTAAAGTAAATTTCTTTGTTAGTATTAATTTACATTAGGATTGAAATTATATAAATTTTCGTAAGGTTTAAAATTAAAAACGCGTTTGTGATTGAAATAAAATTCCAAGTTGGTTCTCATATTAAGTTTCTGGTGTCAATATTCTATTGCAGTACAGTTTGTTTTCAATTAAAAATCATCATTATAGAAGGCAAGATTTAGCTGAGTTACAATAAGTACAAAGGAAAAATAACTTAACGATAACATTTTGTCTCGATTGCTGTGAAAGCTGATGTTCCTTTTGCATTCTGAGGTACCCTTTAGGATTACAGTTCGTAGCATGACGTAATTTCTCTTGTTCATTTACGGGAAGGGGCTTATCGTTTTTACCGCGTTTCATAATTTGAATGTATGAGTAGTATGATTGGTTGTCGTTTTTAAAATCAAGTATGGCATAACTGAAGAAGTTTTGAATGTATGTACTCAGTCATATTATTCTTGTCCATGGAATTTTGGTTTAGTGTCGAATGGTGCTGGGCCTAACTCCTTTGGAGTTCTTTCGCGCCTGGTGTACGGGTCAAAAGTAAATAGTTCAAGTAAAGTAGATGGTTCTAGTGTTAGTTGACGTTGACGGCTTCGTGTAAACGGCTAAGCGCATAACAAACTATTATCGCTGTAAATAAAGAAAGCTTTCACTTTCAGTGTAACCATAATATTCGTCAAGAACTTTGTAAATATCGTTAATAAGAAGACGCCGTTTAAATAAATATACCGAATTATAAGTTTGAATGAGCACAAATTAATCAAGTAACGCTTTGTAAATAGTTGCATTTACGTTGAATCAAATGAAGAATTAGTTAACGTAGTTTTGATGGAAGTAACTGTCGTAAATTAAGTTCGAGTGAATATGAATAATATTTGTCGTTTGTGAAATTTCACATGCAAAGCGTGCCGTAATATTCCACTGTCGAATTATTTAGTACCTGGTGGGTGGACCTGTCCGACCGATTATCGTAGTTTAGAGGAAGAAGAACATCTCTTTGTTGTTGGTATTATGTAAGGTAACGTTTATTTTTTTATTTTTGGTGACAGTAATAAAGTGTATGTTTTCAATTTTTTTTTGTGTTTATGCTTGTGTAATGTATCGTATATAGGCCCTCCAGGCAATTTTGGAAACAGGCGTAATCACCCTCACAATTTATTGTTTACATCCTGATTTTTGTTGTGCAAATTCTGTGTATCGAAAGTTTATATTACCGATATTTTGTATTGTTTCTGTTGTATTTAGGGAAAGGTATTTGTTTATAATACATGGTAACTGACCTTGAAAGCGCCGAGTGAAGTTTTATTAGTTTTACTCTAGATTTATTGTTTTGGAATTGCGGAATTTAATGTTTTTTTAGGTAACTGTATCAAAATTTGAGATGTAAATGTCATAATATACGACCATTTTTTTAAGTAATTAATTAAGGGTAAAATTTTTGAGGAATGAGTTCATTATGGTTTGACGTAATGCATTTAAATAACGTAGTATGGCTTTGCTGGCCGAACAGCGGATTGTATTTTTTTGTGCCTACGAGGGTATCACGAAAAGTTGCGAGATATCTTTGAAGTATTTTTATAGGTATCGAGATATCTTTGAAGTATTTTTATAGGTATCGACTTATCGGTTGGAGACATTCTAGTGCCTGATTTGCCGAACAGGTAAGCGAATATAATTGTTTGTTATAGCAGCTAGGTAACTTATTTTGGAATTTAGGTATTACATCCCGATATCGAGACATTTGATAGATTTTTTAAATATTTTTGATCGCGTCTGTTTACTTTGTGGTGACATATTTTTCGTTATAATTGTAGGATTAAATTTTCGTATTTCCAGTTGTTCTTGGATTAGTTGAGCTAATAATTTTTGACGTAGATTTATCGAAATATTCAGTGAGTTTTAGGTTTTATTTATTATGGACATAGTAGTTCCACTTATATGGCTTTTACATCTACTATTTAATGTTAAATGGTTATTTGGGCTGCTTATCGCTAGAGAGCTTATACTGTAAATAAATAAGATATCACAGAAACCTTTATTTTCAACATCTTTAAACAATTATTAACAATAATTGAATACCAAATGATCTGATAACTGAAAAATTCCTTTTAAGAATGTGCATATGTTAGCCATCTTGTGTGAACATGAAGTATTCTTACGAAATTCTCTTTTTCTAATTTAATCGATAACATCGTCGTTTCTATAAGAGAAATTTTCGAAAATAATGTGTTTCTATATTTTGTAAGAAGTACTAATCGCATTTTTGGCGGAATCGTGTTTTCACAAAAAGGGTAAACTATGTGCATTTCTTCGATGCCTTGGTAAACTGTAATTTCTTTTAATGTCGAGCTGGCACAAATTACTAAATCGCTATTCTGACGACTGAAACTTAACCAAAGCGAAGCTCGCATTCAATCTAAGGATGTAAAACAACGTTATTTGATCACAATACAATTACTTACCTTATTGTAATTTTCTCTCTTCCGATTTAGAGCCTTCGATTCGCTCTCAATTGTACTGTAATTTTCTCTTCGAGCTTGTAACTATACTTCAACTACTTTTGTGCTGTTGATATTTCGTTTGTCTGGAAGTAACTTCTCACCTGCACTAATCAGGGTTTAGAGTATACTATACGTCAAGACCAGGGCAGAATATTCCATTATTGCACGTGTTAATAAATTTTACCTTTGAATTTACATTATAAACTGTCATATGTCGGAAGCTGCTTTCAGCAGTGATCGACACCATTTCTACCATAAATAAACCCAAAAAACTGTTTTTACATTAATACCACCGAATTTTTAATGAACTATTTAACTGTAGTGATGGAGCTGTCTTCTACAGTTTCTTTGTTTGATTAATTATTAGCATTTGTGGATCCTTCATAAATATTGTATTAATGGGTCACTAATATTAATTTGATAAAATTTTTAGTTATCACTTTGTGTAATTGAAATAATCTAAATTAGGTCTTTATAACCGAAATGTCATACAAAACACCCAGTGCCGTGTTAGCGTTTAACGGCCATTTTGGTTATCTACAAACATTATTATCTGCACGATACCATGAACTAAATTATTGTGTCATACCGGTTGTATTCGTTGTTTAATTAATGTTATTACATCACACTTTAGCGCGGGATATTGTAGTTTTGCTTATTATAGGGGTTATTACTTTGTAAAACAGGCACGTTGAATTTGTATATTTTCTAAATTAAAATTTGCTGTTTGTATATGAATCTTCCTTTTCAGGTGAAACGTTTTGAAAGATCTTTCAACGAACCAGAGAGGAGTCTTATTTCACTTCAATAATTAATCAATTACTCTATCTTATTTGTTGAAGATAAGATCGCGAGTTGCCCTCGTCCACATCACTGCTGAAATATTTATTTACTTGGGGAAAACGATAATATACTAGACAAAAATTAATTTGTTATTGGTGGGTTTTCTGTGATAAATTGCGTGCTTTATATGTATATATATATATATATATATATATATATATATATATATATATATATATATATATATATATATATATATATATATATATATATATATTGTACAGTGTAACACAGGTATTAATGCGAATTAAAATTATAATTCAATTTACTTCATCAATTTAGATACGATAAAAATAATAGGACATTAACTCAATGTGCTTTAATCATATTAACTATGATTATTGTATTCAAAAAATCAATATAATGCAAAGTAATAATCATTTATTTTATAATTTTAAAAGTAGAGTTTCTTCTAAATTTTGATCCCTATCCCTTTGATGAGTCTCATGTTCTAACAATCATGTTCTACCGATAAAGTATATTTTTAAATATTAAGAGCCAATGTTAAATTATAATAACAATAAATAATAATTATATAATATTAATAAAAATAATTTAGAATTAAAAATACAATAATAAAGAGGTGGAGGTATAAATCAGTACAGTATATATGTATATATATATATATATATATATATATATATATATATATATATATATATATATATATATATATATATATATAATATACCATCGCCATCCCAAACTCTTGTTGGTAGAATTTGTCATCTACAATATGCATTAGAAATACATATTTCCAGGTATAGGACATGGTACATGAGATTTACTCAGAATTCAAAGAAGAATCAGAAAATGAAATAAAAAACAGGTGTTTCTGTTTGAAAAAATCAAGTTGGTCGTCGTAACTTATTTTTGGGCCACCCTGTATACAAAATTTTACCACTAAAAAAACCCCAGTCGACCGTCCTCTTAAATATAAAATTAACTTGCTAAAAGCTATTAAATACAGAATTTCCACTATATCTGATGCCACTTTCGTCACGAGTAATCAGGGGAAGTTATCGAGACTGTCCATCGAAAACTCCTATCCCAAAATCCTGGTCAATAAAATTCTTTTCTCACAGTAAGATCGTGCTATGCGACTTCATAACAACACACGGCCTGCAACAATTACTGACATCACCGTTTCAGATAGTTATTGCTGATTATTCACTTGTTACCATGAGTTCCCTGCTCTCCTTTTAAGGATAGAACGCACCTTCTAGTATTTTCTAACATTGTATATGCAACAAATTGCACAGAATGCTCCGGTGCGTACATCGGACAAGCTTCTCAATTTCTAAAAGTTAAAATCTCTGGTCATAAGTCTGACATATAGTATAAAAGGTTGGGACGTCAGTTAGCAGCACATTCAGTAGGGAATAACCACCCTATCGACTTTAATAATCCGAAAATGTTAGCAAAAGAAAGAAACCTCCTGGAAATGTGCGATATAAATAATAACAATAAACATTCAATAAATAATAGAGTTGACATTAGCAATCTGAGTACAATACATAAGTAGTAATATAAGGCCGGAGCTACTCCACTTCAAGGTCACGACGATCTCGTAAGCTATGCATAAAAAGTAGGTCATGAGTTCATTGAAGGTGAATACTCCACTTCAAGGTTACGACTTTCAAAACTTCAAGATCATTTAGAGGTCAACAAGAGTAACGACTCCTTGTTAAAATGAAAGGGTTGCAAGGTCACTTTGGGGTCAAACGTTTTGGCGGGAAATTTGTGTGTCAAGGTCAGAAGCTAAAAATAGAAATTGCAATGTCATCATCATATTACAATTCTTAGAAGTCTAAAAATAGAGTTTTCAAGGTCAAAGGTTATTGACCTACGGTGGTGTCATATTACATTTCTTAGAAATATAAAAAGGTCAAGGTGAAAAGCTAAAATATAGAAAATCTAAGAATCGAATTTTCAGGGTCAAACTTTTTGGCGGGAAATATAAATTTTTGGAGCTGGTCAAGGTCAAAGCTAAAAATAGAAATTGCAATGTCATCATCATATTACAATTCTTCGAAGTCGAAGCAGAAGCTAAAAATAGAAATTCCAATGTCATCATCATCATATTACAATTCTTAGAAGTCTAAAAATAGAGCGGTCAAGGTCAAAGATTATTGACCGGTGGGGGTATCATATGGCATTTCTTAGAAGTATAAAAATAGAATCAATTCATGGAAACAAGAAGAATGCGAGTTGTTGTCTATGCTAAAAAGTAGAGCAAGGTCAAATGGTGCTTATATTGACTAAATTGGGTCAAGGTGAAATAATTTACTAAACTAAAAGTAGGTGTGTATTTAACAAGTTTAAACATGTTGTCATAGGTACTTAAGTCAAGGACACATTTTTGTGATATAAACCACAGCGAGGTGTGAATAGAAATTGCAATGTCATCATCATATTACAAATCTTAGAAGTCTAAAAATAGAGTGGTCAAGGTCAAAGGTTATTGACCTGTAGGGGTATCGTATGACATTTCTGAGTTTATAATAAAAGGTTTTCTTTGCATGTGCATGATTCAGTAAACTTTTTATAGGCAAAGATTTTTCTAAGTTCAGCCTTTTCAAACAAAAAAAAAATCAATTTTTGTCGAAAACGGACCAGAATTTGACAAAAATAAATTAAAAAAACCCCCTATTTCCCCCTGTCGACTTTTCAACCTGTCTAACACATGTATCAAATTGGCGCAGCTACCCCAACGTAAAAGCTACCCCTTGTAGGTGATAGAAATATTTTTTTAGCAGATTTTACTAAGTCAGCCTTTTCAAACAAAAAAATCAATTTTTCTCGAAAACGGGCCAGAATTTGACAAAAATAAATTAAAAAACCCCCCATCTCCTCCGTCGACTTTTCAACGTATGTAACACATATAACAAATTGGGGCAACTACCCCAATGTAAAAGCTACCCCATGTAGGTGATAGAAATATTTTCTAAGCAAATTTTACTAAGTTCAGCCTTTTCAAACAAAAAAATCAATTTTTCTCGAAAACGGGCCAATATTTACCTAAAATAAATTAAAAAAAACCCCCATCTCCCCCGGTCGACTTTTCAACTTATCTAACACATATCAAATTGGGGCAGCTACCTCTAGTAGGTGATAGAAATATTTTTTAAGAAATTTTTCCAAGTTCAGCCTTTTCAAACGAAAAAATCTAAATTTAAAGCTAAAAATAGAAATTTCAATGTCATCATCATCATCATCATGATCATATTACAATTCTTAGAAATCTAAAAATTTAAAAATAGAGTTTTTAAGGACAAAGGGTAAGGACCTGCAGGGGTATCATATTAAGTTTCTTAGAAATCTAAAAATAGAATCAGTTCATGGAAGTATGAAGAATGATAGGTTGTTATGTATGTATGCTAAAATGTAGATCAAGGTCGAATGGTACTTAGGTTGATTAAATGGTGTGAAGGTGAAATAGTTTTCTAAACTAAAAGTAGGACAAGGTGGGTATTTAACAAGTTTAAACATGTAAGAGGTACTCAAATCAAGGACACATTTAGATCAAAATTTAAAGCTAAAAATAGAAATTGCTAGGCCATCATACTACAATTCTTAGAAATCTAAATATAGGGTTTTCAAGGTCAAAGAGTAATTAATGACCTGCATGTGTATCATATTACATTTCTTAGAAATATATAAATAGAATCAGTTTATGGAAACAAAAAGAATGAAAGGTTGTTGTCTATGCTAAAAGTATACCAAGGTCATACGATAACCCCACCATATGTAAATTACAGATGAATCATTTCCTCAACAGTGTTTAGTACTAGTACAATTGCGAGCAAGTAAAGTCGTTATAATGCAAACAGCAATATCACTCCTAGAGCGATATACAAAAATGGACAGCATCTTCTGATGGCAGCAGTTATTCATCATCAGATGCAGATTAGCTTATTGATGTAATTCTCAAAGCACACTCTCCCCTCTACCATAAAAAATCGTGATGCAGTAATACATAGAAGGACAGTTCCGGTGTCAACTCAAAATTCAAAAGCGTTCTCGAATCAGTAAAGATGGATCTATCTGCATTGAACAGTAGCACTTTCTGTAAATCCTTCACGAACGTAAAAGACTTGGAGGTGGGTGCAAAATATAAAGTGATTGATATGAATACCATCGATACAAAGTATGGTAAACATATTATCATTGAAACCCAGAACTTACGATTTTATGAATACTTCAAAAAAGAAGATCGCATTGAAAAGTTTAAACAATATCTGGTTGAGAATGACGTGTACATTACCAGCGCCGGAACTGTATCATATTACAATTCATACAAACCAATTTTCAAGGTTAAATTTTATAGACAAGGTATTGGAGAAGGTATCATATTACAGTTCTTATGTTAGACCCTTCAAGGTTCTTAAGGAATAGCAAAATAAGCATTCTTAACCAATGAAACATGTAACTGGATTTGTGAGTATTGTCAGACTTTGTGCATGCTCGGGTATCCTCGTGGAGTCTACCCTTCTATATAAGTTGAAATTTTATAATCACACATCATTCGCTTCGACATCATGTTTTTCTATGTGAAAGCACTGTTTTTGCACAGTAAAAATCGCTTACGTATTTACTATTGTAATAGTGTGTGTAAACCCAACCAGAAAATCAGTTCTATTTGTTGAAATGCAGCATGTAGAAATACTGCACGATTGCATTAACGCATATACAACGCGCTAACGAAGACAACCAGACAAATATAGAAAAGTAATGATTGTTATAATTGATGTGCAAGGATTCAAAACAGCAAGAAATATATTTACACCTAAGGAACTAGCGATATATAATGGAGAGAAAATTGCTCATTATGTATTCAAGCCTCCATTTCCATGGCACACCTTGGATAGTGAATTTCAAAAACAAGCTAACTGGTTAATTCACAATCACCACTTTATCAAGTGGGAATATGTATATACTTCGCCACATCTATTCCCTCGTATACTTAGTGATTTTATATCAACAACAGATGAGGTGTACGTTAAAGAACGAGAGAAAGCTGATTTTATTCAAAAATTTTAAAACAACGTATTACGGTGTTTGAAGAACAACCTACTTTACCCAAACTTAATTCATGCTGTTTTTTTCATACACAAAAGACTTGTCACTGCGCTTTGGCTCATGTATATAATTTATATGAAAAAATTGTAATGAAATCCTAATATTAACTGACATCTATGTACATATCTTATTCGAATGTATTACCTCAACGCCTTTATGAGTATTTCAAAGAAGAACTGAAACGTAAAATTGACATTACAATCTTGTGAACGTCTAGTGTAACTTCATTTTTACGCACACTATTGTAAAAACACCGCTACAATGCGGTAAAATGGTCAGACGTAAATTGTAAGCTTTCAGAAACATAGCAAAAATATATGAAGTATAAAATAATAAAATATGTTTCTCATGAAATACATGTCCAAGACAACGTTATTTTTACATTTTTGGTTAAATTTGTAAGGTACCGCCATCTTTCGATAACTTAAACGATAATTGACAGGCTTGACAGGAGTTAGTAAAATTTTGACATTTTAGCAATTTATTAATGTTGGTTATGTTTAGCGATATCACCAGTTGTTGAATTTACAAGAAAATAATTTGATATTGTTTAATCGATACTAATAAACGGAACATTGTTAAGGACAGTTCATTTTTTTTTGTTACATAATTACAAGTGTTTTTTTTGTCTATGTTTTATAAACAGTACCTATACTAATAAAAAGTTTCAATTTATGTGGCTTAATAGAAATATCCTTATTTTATTAATTAATTAAGATAAATTCAATTTTAGTATAGCGAAAATTTGGAACGTTTATGCAGTGAGTTGGCTGAAGCCAACAACAATTTGTAAATTGTTCGGCAGAACATTGTAAACACCGAAAATGTAAATAGTAACTTTGATGTTGTCAGCTCAAAAACAGATACCTGTTTTTCCAGCAACAGGCAGAAACAGCTCAAAACAGCTACCCGTTTTCCGAAAACAGCTCAAAAACAGACCTAAAACCGGTACCCGTTTCTCAAAAATAGGTAGCCGTATACCAGAAGCGGTTTCCCACAGAAAAGCTCAACGCAGCAGACTGAAAGCAGTTTAAGTTCTCATTAGCGGGGTAGGCAAAACAATCCCTGCCTCTTATTTATTTTTCATTCACAATCTTTATCCATGCTCTCCTATCTCAGCATACCTCCCTAGCTTCCGCAAGATTCATACATAGTCCCTTCATGCCCTTTTGTTTTTAAAACTCCTTATCTTTCTTTCCTTTATCATAGATTCTACTACATTCAGCCAAGTTTTACGCGGCCTACCAGGCCCGGCCTTTCTCCTAACCTCACCCACATATATCTGTTTCGTTAATCTTGCCTTGTTCATTCTCTCAATGTGACCAAACCAACGTAATGTACAACTTTTATATCTATCCATCATCGTCTTTTCCTCACCACGCTCCCTCATTATGCATTCATTTTTTATCTTGTCTCTTCTCGTTTTACCACATGCGCTTCTCAGGAATCTCATACCCACGGAATTTATTTTTCTTTCTCACTTCCATACAGTACTGACGGGACGAATACGCCCTTATAGATTGCTCGTTTTCGCAGCTAGGCTCATGCTTCCATTTCTCATTATCGTCCACATACTTCCAATCACTTTCCTTACAGCATTGACCCTTCGTCCAATCTCGCTCTCAATTGTACCATCTGCAGTAAACATTCTACATTCTACCGAGATATACCAGCTCGTCCACTTGCTCCACAATTTCATCTTGCAGAGAAAATACTCTACTCTCCTTTCCACCTTCCCGATTGAACACCACAATCTTAGTTTTGTTCACGTTTACCTTTAGGTCCATGTCTCACAGACTGTATCAAACTTCCTCAGAGGTTTGCAGCTCATCCGCACTGTCACTTAATAAGACTGTGTCATCTGCATACACCAGGAGTCGTACATTTACGTCACCAACCATTACACCATTTGATCGTTGCATGCTTGTCGAAGACATTTATCCATGTATACATTGAACAACCACGGTGACATCACACAGCCTTGTCGCACTCCTTGCTCAATATTAAAGTATTCACTCACACCTCCTCTCACACTAACATATGCCCGACTACCGTTGTATACTGCCCTTATTCCATTTATTAGACCTTTATTTACGCCATATTCATTTAATATTTCCCACAGCTTCTCTCTATTCACTCTGTCATATGCTTTCTCCAGATCTACAAACGCACAGTACAACTTCCTTTTACCTTTAAACACTTTTCGATCACCTGCTGGAGAGCAACCATCTGAATCGACACATCCTCTCCTGGCATGAAGCCACCTTGCACATCCCACATCTTAGATTGTGTAGTTTCTCGTTCTATCAATCAGTATTCTTCCAAATACTTTACCAGGTGCGCTGAAAGCTTATTCCTCTGTAGTTCTTACAATCACTCTTGTTCCTTACCCTTATACAATGGTACAATGATCGCGCTCTTCCAATCACTCGGCACTTTTCCACACATAAGGCATACATTGAATAATTCACGCAATCTTCGTTAAGTTTTGTACCACCATACTTGAGCATTCCACCAGTGATTTCATATAAGCCTGCTCCCTTGCCGTTTTTCAACCTTCCTACCGTTTTCTCTACCTCATTTATTCCAATATCGTTCTCAGTTTCATTCATCATTTCTTATATATTCTCCTTATTTAACCCTTCAGTCTTACTATCCTCACTACTGTACAGCTTTCCGAAATATTCTTGCCAGCATTTCCTCACTCCACAATCGTCCCATACTATTTCGTTTCTGTCATGCATCACTCCTACACCGGTCTGGGCCACGTTTTGTATTTTTGACCCATTTCCAGAAGAGTTTTTTGTTTCCCTCAAAATCACTCTGCATTTTGTCTCCTTCCACAGCCATCACTTCCTCGTTACTTATTATCACTCCTTCGCTTCTTTGTTTCTTAATCTGTACACCTCATTCAATCGTTTCTTCTCAGTCTCATTTTTTGCAGAAATCATTGCCATGTACACTTCTTTTTTCTTATTTACTGCCTTTTTTACCGACTCATTCCATCAAGCACATTTTTTCTGTCTACCTACAATCACTCTTCCACATATTCGCACGGCACAATTGACAGCAGAGTTTTTCAAGCTTATCTATGCACTTTCAACGTCAGCGCCTTTTATTTTATTTTATTTGTTCGTTCATTCACATTCAACTCTTTATTCACAGCATCTGCATATTTCATTCTCGCACCATTATCCACTAGTTTGTGAACCCTAATTCTGAACGTTCGCACTACGTTTGCTTTCCATCTTCAGACCCACTTTTCCCCTAAACACACTCTCGATACAACCAAAAAGTGGTCCGATCCACACTCCGATTCGCGCATTACTTTTGTGTCTTTCACCAGGTTTCTAAGCCGTTCATCATACACTATCAAGTCTATCATACTTTTAAATTCACCTCTTTGCCATGTACACATATGCATATTTTTATGTTTAAACCACGTATTGTATACAAACAGGCTTCTCTCCACACAGATGTTCAGCAAGTGTTCACCTTTCTCATTGATTCTTTTGTTCTCCGAACTTTACTAGAACTCGTTAACTATGTTCTCTCTGTACACCTACCCATCCGTTCATATCCCCCAATATAATCACTCTTTCGTTTGGCTTACATACGTTCAACACGTTCTCTACTTCATTCCAGAAGTTCTCATGCTCCTGGTCTCTTTCTCCATTCACCGGTGCATAGCATGCAATAAGAAAAATTCTTCGAAACTCCACTTTGATTCTAATCCATATTACCCGGGACGATATTTGAAATTAACATTTTATATTCAACACTAACTCAAGGATTCAATTATTTCCTTAACTTATTATAAGTTTTGTTATGAATGAGTAAGTTCAAAAGTAAATATGTAATTGAAAATTATTATTTATTTTATTTAATACGACTATTACGACTGCTAGGTAAACTTTTTATTTAAGTATTTAACAAAATTAATAATAATTTTCAATCTCCTTTACTTATTTATTTTCACTTTTAACGTTTCAATAAAACAGCTGTTAACTAGTATCACACTCGTTTTCTGTTTCTTTCTTTATATATATATATATATATATATATATATATATATATATATATATATATATATATATATATGATAGAGATATTTAATAAGAAATAAAACAATTACACATTTATTTATTTCTTATAATTCGTAAATGTATATGTAAAAAAAGGACAAGATAAAAATGAATGCATAATGAGGTATCGTGGTGAGGAAAAGACGATGATGGATAGATATAAAGTTGTACATTACGTTGGTTTGGTCACATTGAGAGAATGAACAAGGCAAGATTAACGAAACAGATATATGGGTGAGGTTAGAATAGGCCGGTCTGGTAGGCCGCGTAAAACTTGGCTGAATGTAAGAATCTATGATAAAGGAAAGAAAGATAAGGAGTTTTAAATACAAAAGGGCATGTCAGAGACTATGTATGAATCTTTGCAAGCTAGAGGTATGCTGAGATAGGAGCATGGAGAAAGATTGTGAATGAAAATAAATAAGAGGCAGGATTGTTTTGCTACCCTCGAAGGAATGGCGTGAAGGTTAAGTTTTAAGTACATGAGTAAGTCAGACTTCAGATGTTTTCAATTTTTCCTTAACGTAGATCATTTCACTTTTCTAGCACAAATTGAACTATCGCTCACATTTTTTTTAAGCTGTAGTAAAATTTTTTGGATAATGAGAACTTAAACTGCTTTCAGTCTGCTGCGTTGAGCTTTTCTGTGAAACAGTTACCGCTTCTGGTATACGGCTACCTGTTTTTGAGAAACGGGTACCGGTTTTAGGTCTGTTTTTGAGCTGTTTTCGGAAAACGGGTAGCTATTTTGAGCTGTTTCTGCCTGTTGCTGGAAAAACAGGTATCTGTTTTTGAGCTGACTGCATCAAAGTTTATACTAGTTATATTTTCGGTGTTTACAATGTTCTGCCGAACAATTTACAAATTGTTGTTGGCTTCAGCCAACTCACTGCATAAACGTTCCAAATTTTCGCTATACTAAAATTGAATTTATCTTAATTAATTAATAAAATAAGGATATTTGTATTAAGCCACATAAATTGAAACTTTTTATTAGTATAGGTACTGTTTATAAAACATAGAAAAAAACACTTGTAATTATGTCACAAAAAAAAAATGAACATTGCAATTTCTATTCACACCTCGCTGTGGTTTATATCTCAAAAATGTGTCCTTGGCTTAAGTACCTATGACAACATGTTTAACCTTGTTAAATACACACCTACTTTTAGTTTAGTAAATTATTTCACCTTGACCCAATTTAGTCAATATAAGCACCATTTGACCTTACTCTACTTTTTAGCATAGACAACAACTCGCATTCTTCTTGTTTCCATGAATTGATTCTATTTTTATACTAAGAAATGCCATATGATACCCCCACCGGTCAATAATCTTTGACCTTGACCGCTCTATTTTTAGACTTCGAAGAATTGTAATATGATGATGATGATATTGGCATTTCTATTTTTAGCTTCTGCTTCGACTTCGAAGAATTGTAATATGATGATGACATTGCAATTTCTATTTTTAGCTTTGACCTTGACCAGCTCCAAAAATTTATATTTCGCCAAAAAGTTTGACCCTGAAAATTCGATTCTTAGATTTTCTATTTTTTAGCTTTTCACCTTGACCATTTTATATTTCTAAGAAATGTAATATGACACCACCGTAGGTCAATAACCTTTGACCTTGAAAACTCTATTTTTAGACTTCTAAGAATTGTAATATGGTGATGACATTGCAATTTCTATTTTTAGCTTCTGACCTTGACACACAAATTTCCCGCCAAAACGTTTGACCGCAGAGTGACCTTGCAACCTTCTCGTTTTAACATGGAGTCGTTACTCTTGTTGACCTCTAAATGATCTTGAAATTTTGAAAGCCGTAACCTTGAAGTGGAGTATTCACCTTCAATGAAATCATGACCTATTTTTTATGCATAGCTTACGAGATCGTCGTGACCTTGAAGTGGAGTAGCTCCGGCCTTATATTACTGCTTACATAATTATTTACTATGCATACATACATTTAAAATTTCCATTCGTTAGTCTTAGGATTACTTTTAAATTTCCCGCCGTATAACTTTGATTTAAGTTGGTACTTCTATTCTTTTTTAATTGATAATTTCCCTTATCTCAATACATTTGTCACTTTCAAATTTCAAAAGAACGTTTTCGCGTGGTCTTACATTTTGTCCAATTTTACATTAATTGTAAGTTTTTAGTTTATAAATATTTTAATAAATCTAACTTACATTATTTTAGAATATCCGGTTAGGATTCATTTCATGTTCGTTGATTTTAATAACAATTGTTGACGTCGGCACAAAAAATCTTGTGTATCACTCTGCCATAAAATGGTTTTCCGAGTACTAGACTTTGTCTCGGCCAGCAAAGTGTACTCGTACTCGCAAACACCAATTTTCTGGCCTTGTAATACAAATAACTATTGTCTTGAATAGATTAATGTCCTGAAAAAATGTATTTGGGTAGTTTGGATGGCGTTTCATTAGAATCAAGAATTAAATAATATATATATATATATATATATATATATATATATATATATATATATATATATATATATATATATATATATATATATATATATGTTTTTCATATAAAATTTGTTTAATAGGTAACCTATTTCTTGAGCTGTTTGTATATACCAAACGTGTTGTGAAAAAATGCGCTTTTTGTTGCACGTTTAAATGCATTTGTTAACCCGTTTTTACATAATGCGCTTTCCTACATTGGAAAAAATACTCGTGCATTTTTGTTTTTCTTTTTCGTACAATTTTTTCTGCATATTACACAATTTTATTATCCAAATGTAAAATATAAGGAAACATTTTGAAATATATTTTATAATTTGAGTATTACAAGTATAAATGAAATGAATTCGTTTGTTTTGTTATTACGGACATGAAATCAGAATTTTTCGGATTGGTAGAATAAAATAAAGTTTTTCACGTGAGTCGGAATTTTTTGTTATTTTTGATCATGTCGATATCGTGAAAAGAGAAATAAAAAAAAATTCCACAAATTTTTCACATGAGTGTGTGCAACATTGTAGCGCAGTTGATAGCTTTTGAAGTGTTGCAGTGGGATGATATAATGGACACACAGATGCATTACTGCATTAAATTCATTTAAGTGTTCTGTTTATTTAGGATCAAATTGGTGTATTGGTATTTTAATTATGGGTTAATACTATTTTATATTTTATTCGATTGTACCTTTTCTACTTTGTACTCTTGCATCAAATAGTTAAGTTCGAAATTGCCTTTGTAGTAAATTGAATTAAATTTTCAACTCAGTTATATAACCCTTGTAGATTATTCTACTCAATCCCTTTTCCCTTACACCAATTTCTAATTAAAATGATTTTTTAATAAAGTACACATAAATATTTCTGCAATTATAAAATATCTAAAATGAGAAGCAAATATAGATATTTGTATTCGTAAAACGTTTATCTCATCTGTCTTCAGTGATACATTTGTATCTTTGCAAATTCTCTTTATAAAAATGTCAAGCATGTACGTGGTAATACAATTCCTTTTTTTTTAGCAGAAACCTAATTTTGTTTTATTCTTCACGTATTTTTAAATTTGCTGCCATTAATGCAGGGTTTTGCAATAACAGCTTTTCACAAAGAAAAGATAGGCAACGTGATCAAATAAATTGAGCCGGCTTTTCCCTTTTCTTTTTGGCTATAAGCGTGTTGGATAATGTTCATATTTTGAAAAAAACAGTTTATTTTAACGTCTGTATAAATTCTGTATTTTTTAATTAAATCTCGGTCAATAAAGTCAGTTTACTTTTCCATTACTGTAACTATAATACGCTAATTATCGAATTTAGTAAGGCAAGTAAAATTAATATCACAGTTTTATCAATAATTAATGCGTTGTAAACAATGCTTTGTATGACATAAATAGTTTTCTTCTTATTTCAAATTTTAAGAATTTTTATCTTTCATTGTGCAAAGGAAATTTATTTTAACCACTTTTTTAAGAAAACAACCCCAGAGTAATCTCCTTAACAATACAGCTCAAATTAACCGCACTAATGAAAATTAATATGCAAGGAAAGAGTAAATATATTTTCTGCATAATTATAATAAGTACCTACTTAACATCTCTTTCAGATTTCAGTTCCTTTATTACGTAACGCAGGTTTTTTTTAAAAGGTATTGATAAGTAATATCTAATTAGTGAACGTATAGGTTCATTTTAATAAAGTTAACCGCCAATGCCCCTTTTTTGGAACGCATATTAAAATTTTTTTTCCTTAAAGTTGGCAACTTCTATTTGAAATGTAATCGTCCTAAGGCATTATCCAAATTAAGTGTTCTATGAAAATAATGACAGTAAGCCTTATTATTGCTTGTCATCCTAATATTCAATTCAGTATCCGTTACCTCTCACGACAACGTGCACGTGCGGCTTGATATTGTCGCAGAGTTTTAAAAAACCTTTCAAATTGGCTTGATATAGTCGCAGCTTTCAAAACACCTTGCAAATTATACAATTTTTATAACAACCTGTTAAGTGGGATTTTATACCTTTTTCAAGAATTTTTTTGTTGAACGACTGTCAGGTAAGTTTTTTTTTTCATCCCCATACTTGACGTCCTATTTTTGGGACGCTGGCATAAAGTGAGTTTATAACTACCCATAAAATTTTATTTTCAGGGATGGGTTCAAAACGGTTTCTAACTACCGCCGAGTTTACTGCTATACTACAAGGTGATAAATATTTTGTTGATCTCGAGGAAGAAGATTTTAGGAATGTAAATGTGGCCATTATACTACCCAATTCGGACGAATTGACAGATTTAGAGGATATGGATGATAATATTCTAGATGAAAATGAGTCCGACGGTAATAGCGACATAACGGACACTTTAGAATTATTTGCACCCCAAATAGAAAGAACATTGGCGATGATCAAGAGGCAGGGTCATCAAAAAAATCCGCTACCACTAACAAAAGAATAGTAAAATCAAATAATCCTTCAGCGGCAGAGAGAAAGAAATAAAATGGGAAAATATTTTTCCGATTTATTCTAATAGTAGGTACCTCATCTTAAGATTGAACAAAATGAAATTTATGCACAACAGAAAAATTTGAAGAAAGTTATTGGTATTTTATTATTATCTGGCTACCATAAATTGCCTCAAGAAGATATGTATTGGGAGCAAGCACCTGATACTGGTGTGGAGATTGTTTTTAATTCTCTAACAAAAAGGAGAGCCAATTATATAAAATTTGACATATTCCACAGCAAGTTATCTATAGATGAGATGATGGTTCGTTACTATGGACGACATCCCGCCAAAACGTATATTCATGGGAAGCCAATAAAATTTGGCTACAAAATTTGCTGCTTATGCAGTTCAAATGGATATCTTTACAATTTTGATCCTTACAGCGGCAAATAGGACAAACCAAATGAAAATACGCTAGGTTCCAGGGCACTGAAAAATTTAACGAAAGTAATTCCTATCAACACTATGGCAGATCACGAAGTTTTCTTCGATAACTTTTTCACGGGGCATGAACTTCTAAGGATCTAAAAGACATGAAATTGAAAGCAAGTGGAACTTTACGTGAAAACCGAATAAACCATTGTCCCCTGATACCGTGTAAAGAAATGGAAAAGAAGAAAGAACGAGGATATTTCGAGCAACAGTTTGATACAAATAATGAAATTTGTGGTTCATTGGAAAGACAACTAAACTGTGACTATGGCGCCAAATTATAGCGACATCTTACCACTAGGTAATGCAAAGTGTTTTTCGTGGAAAGAAAAGCAAAAAATTTCTATTCCGATACCCCGTTTGTTTAGCGAAAAATATGGGAGAAGTCGATCTGTTAGACGAACAAATTTCATTATATCGGACTAGGATTCGATCAAAAAAATGGTATTGGCCATTATTCACGAAATTTTTGGAAATATGCGTAGTAAATGCTGGAGATTATGCCAAATTTTCACCCAGATGAACAAATGTCCGTTCTAAATACACGAAGAAAAATTGTTTTGCTTATCTGTGGAAAACAAAATCTATTCACACAAGACCGGGATCTCAAAAATAAAAAATTGGTGGTGGAAGAATGGGCTTGGAAGTACGTTTTGATCAAAGTAATCATCTTATAAAACCCTTAGAGGCACAAAGAAGATGTGCAGCTTGTGGGAAAAAACTACAGCTGTACTCGGTTACACGATAAATGTTTCGAAAATTTTCATACACAATAAATTTTTTGTAATTTTTTTCAATATAAATAGATTATATAAACAATATTGAACATTCCGTTACTTTATACCAACAGATATATCTGGCCAACGTCCCAAAAATGGGACGGTCATTATTTTTTAAACGTGCATATAAATAAACAAAATAATTGTAAAAATATATTTGACTAACTTAAATTAAAAGCCTTAAATGTTTTTCTCTCTAATTTTTAAGTTTTAAATTTTATATATATATATATATATATATATATATATATATATATATATATATATATATATATATATATTAACGTTGGGACAAGTCCTACATATGTTTGATAAAAACCATGTCGTAGATAAGGTATCCTTAATCAAACATGTTGGTAATAAGCAAGAACTTGATTGTTATGAAAGTTTGGAAATCTTCAAAGACAAACAAATTCTATTAAATAATGACGATCAAGGAACTTTAGGCTACTCAGAACTCATTAAACTTTCATAACTTTCACTTTCAACAGATAAGCAACGAAGCGTTACTCGCTGATGGTGTGTGCATATATATATATATATATATATATATATATATATATATATATATATATATATATATATATATATTCGCCCTACTCGACCACTGATGATGGTAGCATAGCTATTGAATTAATTGAATTAATTTTGTGTTGCATGTGGGTGTATTTTGTTTGTCACAGATCCTGCCACAGTTCCAGAGTTCCAGATTTTTCATATATTTACAGGGTGGCAAAACGCTCACGATGTTGTATGGGTAACTTTGTTAATATAAGAGATACAAAGTTGGTTAAATTAGCAAAGTTGGGCAGAATTACATGAATATTTAGAACCCGGCAAGAAAATTGACAATTGTTGCCAATTTATTTGAGAAACACAATCGTCAAAAATTTTAATCAACGTTGGCTTGTTAGTTATTAAAAATACAGTAAAATCTTAAAGAGGTTTTTAATAGATAAGTTTAAGATTAATTAGATGCAGTACTCAAAAAAAAATTTGTAATCACTGCTTTTTGAATTACAACCCTAACTTACCTTATTTTAAATAGCAACGGTAAGCGAAAGTTAACTTATTAAATTCCTTATTTATTTCTGATGTCAACAAGATAAAGTTTTGTATGTCTAATTTTAATAATAATCCGCAAATACGTCGTTATGAATACGATAAAATAGTTGAAAATCGTTCAAAATAAAACAAGAACGACGGGAAAAATTCTAATTTTAAGGTAATTCTACAATCATTAATTTTTCATTTTAACACAATTCAAGATCAACACAAAGTTTCAAAGTGACCGCCATTACGTTGTACGCAAAATTGACAACATTTAATAAAGAACTTTTCGTAATTTTCTTTTAAATTATTTATATCAGTTGGTTTTTCTTTGTACACCTTATCTTTTATTGTTCCCCACAAAAGAAAACTAACGGAGTAAGATCCGGCGACCTCTGGGGCCAAAAAATTGTACCACGTATTACAATAGTATTTGGAAATCTTTCATTCAAGTAATTCATAACTTTAATCGAGTTATGTGCTGGAGCTCGATCTTGCTGAAAATATTGCAGATTGCGAATTATATTCAATGGTACATTATTCAGCATTTCTTCCAGATTCGCAAATAAAAATCTTTCGTAGACTTCTGCGTTCAAATTTTCATTGTAAAAATAAGGTCCCAAGAATGCCACACCAAACATTTACAGAAAACACTGATTGATCCTGTCTTTCTAGTGTGAGATGTGGATTTTCTGCAGACCAAAACACGTGTTTTTTTCAATTAAAAATTCCATTGTCAGTGAATTTTGCTTCATCGGTGAAAAGGATTTTATACGAAAAATTTTGATGTTTCTCAAAATTTCGAATAAACCAGTTAACATACACTAGTCTTCTTTGTAAATCAGTCCATATCTATTTCCCTAATAGACGCAGTTAGCTTGAAATCTGAATATACCGAAACATTGGTTTCAATTTCAACGTTAAAATTTTTTGGCGCATCTTTGGTTTGGTAAATTATCCATATATTTTTACCAAAAATAGGCTTACTCGGTTGACGTCGTTCCATATAATTTTGAAAGTATAACTCGAGCTCTGTCTGAATCATGTTCGCATGAATAGTAGCAAAACAACATATCGTTTCTTTCTTCAGTGGAATACATTTTATGAACTGTTCTAAACGCACTTCTACAGTAATTATCAAAGCAAAACAAGCTTATTAAGATTGATAAATGCAATAATTAAACTTAAGGATATTTGACAATGCGTTACCCCATTGTTTTACTGGACGATTTTCAGTTGTTTTATCATAGCCATAGCAATTTATTTAATTAAATGATTTTTTTTTAAATTTTGAAATTTTACGGATTACTTGTAGTATAAATCGGCAATAATGGTCAAAGTTCTTGCCGGGTTCTAAATCTACATGTAATTCTGCCCAACTTTGCTAATTTAACCAACTTTGTATCTCTTATAATAAAGATTTTTGCCATATATATATATATATATATATATATATATATATATATATATATATATATATATATATATATATATATATATATATACCGAAGGTACCTTATTGCCTCGAAGCGATACAGTCTATCGATAGGAACCCTTTAGGGACCGGAAAGTCGATGCTTTTCCACTATACTAATATTATTAAAATCAAACCTGTAGATAATCGATATAAATGGATGTGCATAAATAAATAATGTATGGTCATCATAGTAACGCTTTTGGTCTTTTTCGTAGCGAAATTGACGAACAAACATCGAATTTTCCAGTTTATAACAAATAAAAAAATTAGGTGGCGATCGTGATATTAAAAAGTTAAATTGCACCATGGTCTACCTCAGTGAGGTACAAACTTGTGAAACTTACTGTAATTGAAAACTCATTGAGTTTCAGCTCGTGAGGGAGGCAGAGATGTCACTCAATTTATAGGTTTAATAATCAAAATACAACAAATATTGAGAAAGTTGTACCTTAATAGCATAACAGGTAATCTGAATAAACTATAAACAACTGTATTTATATGTACATTTAATAAAACAAAATGTCTGATCAATATCAGCATAAAATAACTAAAACTATTGAGTATTTTACTCAATTCTAAAACAATATTTCTCGAAAAGATTTACGATACCAAAATTACTAAATTCAACGCAACTGTATAAACTTATAATCTATATTTACTTAAAATTCAAAATGCAATTTGATTAACACTATTCAATAATAATGAAACGTATACTGACCTATGTCAAGTATTATGGTTAATGTAGGTTATGAACTCAAATGTTTTTATCTTAGGAGCAAAAAACAGATGTTCCTTTATAACCGTATCAAAATAACACTAACTGATTTGTTACTTACTTAAAACGTACTTTGAATAAAAGGATACGTGTTACATGTGCTCAAAATAAATGTATTACTTCTTCTTAAAACGAACTGTGAGATGAGATTCATTTCCCATTCATAAGATATACATACTATAATTTCTATTTGCCAATAACGTACAAATAATCGAACTGTAGACCATATATGAAGGTAATTTCCATAATATAAACGTAAGGTAAGGTACTATAATTTTCATTTTCATACAAATAATAGAAATGAAGGTCCAACATAAAACCAGAGTTATATAACAGCATTTGTTATTGATACAACACAAAGGTGTCTCCATTTATACTCGTCAAGATGACATTCAATTATGATGCGCCGTTTTATGAATATTCACGTCGTAACGTCATTCACCACGCTTTTACAAATAGCAAATTCATTAAAATTTCAGCTTTTTCTTAACACAAGCGGTTTCTTAATGTAGAGGCGTACTCTTGTACCCTTTCTTTGTTCCCTAATAAATATAATATATACAAAATGTAATTAAAAGCCTTACATACCTTATACCAGGGAGTAAACTTAAAAAAGATAACGTACTAAACGTAACGGTAGACGAAGCGGAAATGCATTAAGTGGGTTCTGTTCACATTTGCGCACAAAACATAGATCATAACTCGTAATTATGTAGACTAAAGTGAAAATATCGAAATACATTACAAAATTTAATTATTGAAAGAAAACGTAATGTAAATATATAATGTAAATATATTTACCAATTATAACACAAATTCAAAACTTAAATTAAGGTAACGATAGCCAAGAATAGAAAACTAATTAAGTCAACGATAGCCAAGAATTGGCACGTTACAAGTTTCTGGCCAAAAACCTATCTTAAACTAATTAACGCATTTGAAGTGTAAGTAACACATGTTGTACAATGAGAAAAATGATACAATGTTTTTAACAAGAATTATAAATCGTAAAATTTTGTCCACTTCCGGAAGCTTTTGTACTACTTAATAGTGAAGACGCAAGCAACTGACCAATAGACCCCATAATTGCATTCCCATGTATAAATCAGTTGAAAACAATGTCACATGAATTTTTGTAGTTTGAGGAATGTGGAGGAGGTAAGCGCAAAATGGACAGCATATACTTATTCCGAGGCAAAAATTACATGACTCTGGCCACTTAGCAATTTATTTCGGCTAAGAGCAGTTTCTGATTCTAACTAAATCGTTAATATTAGTTAACACGATTTCTCCTTAAATCCTTTGTCGTACATATGAACAGTGGAGTATTTTGATGTGAACGGTCCAATAAAAACAGTTTTTAAGTTGCCAATTGGGATTTTATAATGAGCAGGCCATACAGCACAACTATAAAGGAAAGGAAAAGAAACATATTTCATTCCTTCCCCAAAAGGCATAGCGGGTTACTTGACTCAGAATATGTGTGGTCGGGATGGGATCGGAAGAAACATAGTTAGGATTTTGAGGGGGAAGGTACTATCCTGAAAGAACCTCATACAGAGTAGACGGTAACAGGATTCGAACCCATTGCCTCCCTTAAGCTAAGCAGGTCGTGTTACCACAGCTCGGTGCACAACTATACTCTGGCCCACTGCTATAATTCAGTGTGGAAGCCTACGTTAATGTATTTTAAATGGGAAATATGCAGATAGGATTGCCAGACCGTTCGCAATAATTGACCGAACCACCTCAAAAATACTAATTAACAAATTCATTTAGTTTAATATGAGAATAGATACTATTGTCCTAAATATTGTTTTGTCTGTTAGTTACTTCTCGAAATGAAGCGCGTACAGTCCTGAGATAACAGGTAGCTCCGTATGCGGCAATGCTGTTCTCCATATAGCCAGTACTGAATTTTAACTATGGGCCAGAGTATAGAAGATCTTATCATTATGCTAAGAAGAAATGAAGAACACCTTTAAGATACAACGGACGCTGACACACGCCCGTATGACAATAGTTGTAAATTAATGATTACAATTGCTATCGAAACTTTTCAAAACAGTAAAACATATACCTACAAATAAACGATTTTTACCCGAAACGATAAGTATTTAATCATTACTAAAAATCTTGAAACTTTACACTTACGCATTCACATAATACCCTCACCTATAACAGTAATGCGTACTTTGGTAAATAAACCATATTATGGGATTTCCGTTTCATTTTGGACATATTGTCCAATCAGTTACGATTTTTTTTTTTGATATTAACTAATTTACTTAAACAACCTCGAGAGCAAGTATTCCCTAAAACATACATTTACTGCATTTACTGCTACCTTAGGTGGCGTAACGCGGTTAATGTTCTCCGCGTGTTTTCATTAAAATATAGCATATCTACCTAAAAATATACAGAAGCGCCGTTATGACCCCGGAATTGCAACACTGTTGGAGGCGAAAACGTCACCCCAGTATCTGATGATATACAATTTTTGAGGTGACAACATTCCCTGCGTGTACCCGCATATATGATTCTGAAAAATACAAAAACATTTTCCCCTCTCAAGAAATCTGTATTCCTATAATTTCCCTCAATGCATATATACTAGTAGATATTCAGTGGCGATTTTGACCTAGATATTTTTCAAGGTCATGTGTATGTTGGCGGGTAATTTAAATTTTCAAAGTCATGCTCATTGTTCAAGCAATTCTTAGAAGACCTTCTGGTTCTTGGCTGAATTGAGTCAAGGTCATGTGTTAGTTCTTAGCATCAAAGTTATTACAATTCTTAGAAATCAATTTTCAACGTTAATTGCCCTGCAGGGTTATTACAATTCTTAGAAATAGAATTTTCAAGGTCAAAGTTTATTCACCTGCAGCGGTATTACCATTATTATAAATCTAAACAGGTCATGGAAACATGAACAGGCTTTTTGTCTATGCTGATGCTGATGATGGTTAAATGGTTCTTGTATTGGCTAAAATTGAGTCATGCACTTCAAGGTTATGCTAAAAAGCAGGTCAATAATACATGGTTCTTGTATGGACTCTATGTATCTGTGTATCTCTGTATTTGTGTGTCTGTGTGTACCTGCTCTGTTTTTGATCTTGTTTTGAATGATTTTTATGTGTCTGGTCAAAGTTTATTGATCTGCAGGAAGCACTTATTGCAAACAGTTTAAAAATGTGTTTAACTTCAAGATGTCTAAAAAGTATCAAGAGATATTTGTATAGGTGTCATATTACAATTCAATCTTTAAGGTCAAAGTTTATTGACCTGTAGGGGTACGACATTACAATTCTTAGAAATAAATTTTCAAGGTCAAAGTTTATTGATCTGCGGGGGTATCATATTACAATTCTTCGAAATCAATTTTCAAGGTCAAAGGTTATTGACCTGCAGGTGTATCATATAACATAGAATCACTTCATGGAAATAAGAAGAACGACAGCTTGTTGTCTATGCTAAAAAGTAGGTCAAGGTTAAATGGTTTTTGTATTGGCTAAATTGAGTCAAGCACGTCAAAGTTAAATTTTATTAGTATCATATTACACTTTAGATTGGAGTTTCTTGAATCTTACAATCTGGTGTGTTTCTAAGAAAAATTCATATAGCAAGCTGTTGACTACCGCGGTTTTCATGAGAAAAAATTCCATGGTAGTGATGACATTTATAAAGAACATGTTATAAATGCTAAGTATAGTATTAATTCACATACACTGTGTGGTTAATGGAAATATTGTATTATCGTCATGCCTATTTAATGTATAGCATTTACTAAAAAAGAGATATTAATAACGATTATTTGTTTTTGTGATCTCGATTTAGGTGTAAATGCCCTGCTTTGTCCATCTAGGTAAACTATGTTGGGTAAGAAGCGAAAGAGTGCAGGTGGTTTAGTGAATGCTCTAATCAATAAACTTCCGGTAGAATTGCATTTACCTGGCTACCAGTATTGTGGCCCTGGTACAAATTTAGAGAAACGACTCGCATGCGGTGACCCTGGTGTTAATCAATTACATGCTCAGTGCACACTTCATGATATGAGTTACCGAGATTAGCGAGATTTAGAAAGTAGACATAAAGCAGATAAAATTTTAGAAGAAAAAACTGAGGAACGCTTTAAATCATCAGGCACAACATTAGGTAAACGAACTGAAGCTTTAGCAGTCGGTGGCACCATGAAATCAAAGAGAAAATTAGGAGTGAGGTGCAAACGTCGATTCAACCAGAAGACGAAATCGTTACGCAATGGTGGCGATTTATTGCATCTACGAAAAACAATAGCTAAAAAAATTAAACGTAATGAAAATTTCACAGACACAATATAGTCGCCGCTTTCAACGGCGAAGCGCGTTGCAAAAGGTTTAAGAGGAAAAAAAACATTACAATTCTTAAAGTAATTCCCTTACCTAAACAAGGAGGGCTTTTATCATTTCTTATTTCGTTATTCGCAGGACTGTTCAATCAGTGCTTTAGCTGGTGGCGCATCGGGAATTGCTAAATCAGTCCATGAAGCTAATAATGACATCGCGCCATAATCGCATGATGGAATCTATTGCAGTAGACTCCGTGAATAAGAAAGGTTGTGCACTTTATCCAAAACCATACAAATCCGGTGTTGGTGCGTTGTACATGAAACCGTTTCAAAAAAACTGAATAGATCACCTGAAAATATTTATTTAAAGAAATACACCAAAAATGTACCCTATTTTAGGGATTACTTTTGAGAGATAGCATGCCTAAATTACCATGGAAAAATGAATCTGGAATTATTAACTTAGATAGCCAAAGCGGGCCCGGTACCCATTGGGTTTGCTACCAAAAGCGAGGTAATGAGGTATGGTATTACTATAGTTTAGTTAATCTTCGACCACCAATCGAAGTGATTAACTACTTACGGGGATCTAAAATATATTATAATTACAACCAAGATCAAGAACTTAATACAATTATTTGCGGACACCTATGTCTACAATTTTTATGTAAATAATCGATACAACCTCAAATTTTCTGTTGTCAATAACATTGAGTTTAGAAGGTGTTGGTGACATCGGTAGAGCTAGATTTGGACAAGAAATACTTCATCGGATTGGTTGAATTTTACGGCTGCAACAGCATTAGAAACATTTATACAGGCAAGGATAGATTTTATTTTAGAACAAATCCATCTTATTTGCAAGTGATTAATATTCCACACGGTGCATATGAGTTAGATGAAATTAGCGATTATCTAAAATCTAAGATATCTACAGAAAAAAGCAAACAACAGTACATTTAAATGTGAGATAAACAGTTCATTTGAGATCGATTTTAAATAGTATTGGTCGCATCCTAGGGTTTGAATCTAAAATATTAGAACCAAATATTTTACATACGTCTGCGTTAGATATCCAAATACTTAAACACACTAATCTACACGTAGAGTGTACGTGCAATAATATTATATGAGATTGACGTTTCAGCTCCGTCAGATTATCGTCTAGATAAAACTCCAAGCAATACTCAATATTTAGAAGTAAACACCGACATAACTAGTAATATAACAATTTGATGAGCAAAATGTAGAAAATCTTTTACAGTATGCATACCATTGAAGCACATATTTGGAATAATGGAGGATTATCGTCAAGTAATCCTGAATATGCGTCAAGAGTTGATTTTAATTGGATTTAGAAGCGATACAAACTGCTGCTATGGTGATTTTGAAGGAGCAATAGCCTTAAATAAAATTCAATGGAAAGTGCCACACTTAAGACTTAGTGATGCTGGGAAACTTAACTTGTTTGAAGGAATCAATAAAAATTCTATTATTACTGCTCCATTTCGGAAATGGGAGTTATATGAATCACCTGCTTTAAAACAAGCAAACCACGTTGGATAACTGTTGCTTTTCAACAATCTAAAAAGTATACAAAGTCGGCAAGGGCAGGAAATTTTGATCACATTAACATCAGATACCTTAAAGTACATCCTAATTCTGAGTATTACCCATATGAAGCAATGCATTTGAACTTCAGTACTAACCAATACATACCTGCCTATCAAACTATGGTGGAGATGATAAAGATACATTATTCAACTATTACGAATTCAAAGCATGTCCAGTATTTGTAATCGACTGCTCCAAACAAAATGAATCCTTAAAAAACTCAACAGTAGACATGGAATCTCTAACATCTTTCGATCATGCAACCGTTGTCTATGGTCTTATTCTCTATGATGCTATGTGCAGTACAACCCACTTAGCGTAGAATTGAACAAATTATAATAATTCATTGTCAAATGCACTCTGTATGTCTAGGTTGTAAATAAAAATGTAATTATTCGCTAAGTTTTATTTCATCCACTAACGATGAAAGTAGTTGCTCAGAAACAACAACTTCCAATTCAAAATCACGACCTAGATGATGAAAAGTCTAGTACTCCAAAACATGGTGATTTACTTCCTCATAGTATACGTGGTATTATATGCGGCCCCTCCAATTGTGGCAAAACAAACACAATAATTAGTCTGCCTACTGAGAAAAATGGTTTGAAATTTGAACATGTGTACGGATGCTCCAAGTCATTGAATCAAAATAAATACAAACTTTTACAGGAAATCTTACTTCCAATGAAGGATCAATTGTCGTACTAAACGGGCGCAATCCACATTTTTCTACACGGCTTCTAAACTCTGAAATGATCACCCTAGTGCCTGTTTTCCTCTCACTTATGATATGAAAAAATTTAAGGTAGCTGTTCACAGGCATCTCTTGGCAATTCAATTTCCCTCTATCCCTCCTCCTAAGTGTTCCTGAGTGATTTAGCACGATAGGCCAAATGTAGCCTTTTCAGGTCTACAATCATTAAAAAAAAATTGTGCAAAATGAAACTCTACTTTTATTTTCGATGATATCGCTTGTGAAAAGCAAAATAAAGGCCATATTTTTCTATGGGTAGACATAATGATATTGACTGTTTCTATTTGGGTCAAACTTACAGTAAAATTCCAAAGCGATTAATTCGTGATAATGCGAATCTAATTATATTATTTGAGCAAGATGAATTAAACCTAAAACATGTGTATGAGGATCATATAAGTCTCACCATAATCATGAAATGGTTTCGGGACATGTTGTTCAAAGTGCTGGGTAGATCCGTTTGGATTCATGGTCAGGATGCTGAAGTTAGTAATAATGGTCGCTACAGGAAAAAGTTTGATGAAAATATAATACCTTAAACTGCTTTCAGTAGTTACTGATCTGTTTAGGTATTAACAGCTATCTGTTCAGGTAAAGCGGTACTTGTTGTATAAACCCGTTTTTCTACAATCAGATGATATTAAGGCAAACAAGTATTCCATATAATTCCTTAATCTGCTTTCAGTAGTTACTGGTGCGTTTAGGTATTAACAACTTCTAATTGATTAATTCCAGGATCATCTCGTCCGAATCATTTCTCTATATACCAGGACCACAATACTGGTAGCCAGGTAAATGCAATTCAACGGGAAGTTATTGATCACCTGCACTCCTTCGCTTCTTAGCTAATATTGTTTACCTATATGGACAAACCAGGGTATTTGTACTTGACTCAAGATCACAAAAACAAATTATAGCTATTAATATTTATTTATTTAGTAAATTCTATACATTAAATAGGCAGGACGATAATACAATATTTCCATTAGCATACTGTGTTATGTGAATTAATATTATACTTAGCATTTATAACATCTTTTTTATAAATGCCATCACTACCATGGAATTCTTTCTCACGAAAACGGTGGTAGTCAACAACTTGCTGTATGAATTTTTTATAGAAACACCAAATTGTAAGATTTAAGAAATTCCAATCTAAAGTGTAATATGATACCAATAAAATTTGATCTTGACGAACTTGACACAATTTAGTCAATACAAGAACCATTTAACCTTGACCTACTTTTTAGCATAGACAACAACCTCTCGTTCTTCATGTTTCCGTGAAGTAATTCTATGTTATATGATACACCTGCGGGGCAATAACCTTTAACCTTGAAAATTGATTTCTACGAATTGCAATGTGATACCCTTGCAGGTCAATAAACTTTGACCTTGAAATTGATTTCTGAGAATTGTAATGTGATACATTTACAGGTCAATCAGCTTTGATCTTGACAATTGATATCTAAAAATTGTAATATGACACTTCTACAACTATCACTTTATACTATTTAGATATCGTGAGTTCACACACATTTTTAAAGAGTTTGCAATAGGTACTTCCTTCAGATCAATAAACTGACCATATACATAAAAACCACTCAAAACAGATCAAAGAGTAGATACACTCAGATACACAGGTACGAAGATACGCAGATACATAGGGTCAATACAATCACCATTTAAGTTTGACCTACTTTTTAGCATAACAACCTGCCATTCTCCTTGTGTACCATGAGCTTTTTAGATTTCTATGAATTGTAATACGATACCAATAAAATTTGACCTTGAAGTGCTTGACTCAATTTAGCCTATACAAGAACCATTTAACCTTTTTAGGATAGACAACCTGTTCATGTTTCCACAAACTGTTTAGATTTCTAAGAATTGTAATACCCTGCAGAAGAATAATCTTTGACCTTGAAAATTCTGTTTCTAAGAATTGTAATAACCCTGCAGGTCAAGTAACTTTAACCTTGAAAATTGGTTTCTAAGAATTGTAATAACTTTGATTTTAAGAACTAACATGACCTTGACTCAATTCAGCCAAGACCCAGCAGGTCAATGAACTTTGATTCTAAGAATTTATTGAACAATAGAGCGTGACTTTGAAAATCTATATTTCCCGCCAACATACCCAGGACCTTGAAACTCTTTCCTTGAAAATTTCAAGGTCAAAGTGAGCCAGAATTCCCACATAACCTTGAAATACAATAATGAAACGAAACATACTTTTGTAAAGTAGATCAGAATCAGCGTATATCTACTGAGTATTTTGTTTTGCGTAATTAGGGATCTATCGGTCAAGTATAAGGGTGTATATGTAATATATGGTTCAATCGTCAAATAAGGGAAATTAATTATAGGCAAATTTTCTATTTGCCAATTTTGAAAATTATCTTCAGGGCAGATTTATTTTTTATTTGCTTACTTATTAATTATTGTATAATATTAATAAAAATATATATATAATATATATATATATATATATATATATATATATACAGGGTGTCCCAATAGTGCGTATTCGGTCGATAGCTCCTTAGCCATTAAACTTAGAAGATAAGTTTAAATACGAAAGTTGTCTATTTTTATAAGCTGCATAATCAAAAATAGTTTGGTTTCTATAGGGTGTAATATAAAAGCGGTACAATATAGAACTTTTGATTTTAAATAAATATATATTATTTTATTTTCGATTCTCCTTATAATTTTACATCTTTTTATAAGAATTACTTACAAGCTAAATCTTACAGTTTTGAGATATTTTGCAAAGTTAACTAAAAACTGACATTTTTGTGTAGTAATTCAAGTAGGCGTATCTCGGTTATTTTGAAAGATAAAAAAATAATCTTTGGTATAGAATTTATTCATACATTAGCTTACTTTAATCTATTATCAAAATTGGATTTCAATATACACGGTGATCACAAAAATTAATTCAATAACATAAATTTGAAAATGCTATATCTTCATTTTTTGAAATGGCACACCCTATATCTTTTAATGCCTTAATAGACTTTCATTTCTATTAAATATGTTCTATACCTATCTCTAATAGTTTCGGAGATATTTAAGTTTGTTCAATTTTTTTCGTTGATAACACTGATGAAGAGTAACATTAGTCAGTCAAAGCAAGCTGTGCCCAGTTTGGGCATAAGTAGGTCGTAACAATACGACTTATCAAATTTGATTGGATATTTATGAGCATGTTCTCATAGTCTTGTCAGAATTGCCTTGGCATTCTCTTAGTACTAAATGCATGTCCGCGTATTCAGAAAATGTGTATGTTACCATTTCTGTATTTGATTATTAACATTAATAAGTAATAAACCTTAGTTATGTATCGAATGATTATAAATTTTGACTACACATAGTGACAGGAGCCTACTAAGATCCGAGGAGTATTTGTAACATTGAGATATCAATCATTTGTAGTTTTTATACAGAGTAACCTCTAAACTAACGGGTGTTTCAAAAAGGACGCAACCGTATGTTTGATGACGTGAATTTATTGAAAAAAAAATACTATAACATTAAGTAATTAAATAAAAATTATACAATATTGAAATTATCTTTAAAATTTTACAATAAATGTTCAAAATGACTTCCACCGTTTGCAATGCAGGTTCGGACACGCTTCATAACATTTGCAGCCACTTTTCATAGTGTTTGCTCAGTAATGTTCGAAATCTCACTTTCAATGTTTGCCTTCAATTCGTGGATGAGGCTTGTTTTCATAAACCTTACTTTTTAAATTACTGCAAAGGAAAAAGGCAGCAGGAGTAAGATCGGAGATCTTGGGGACCACAATACTTTTGATAGCACACGATGGCAAAAAAATTCCCGTACCATATGCAGCGTTTCAGTAGAAGTATCCTGCTGGAACCAGCAATCTCGATCGTGTAAATCTAACAAGGCTATAAATTATTCAGTTAAGTTGCGATAAACCACACCATCTACAGATCTGTCAAAAAATAAAGGCCGTACAATACAACACCAATTTTACGTGCTTGTAGTTTCAGCGCTCCATATTCGGCAGTTTTGGCTGTTAATGTAACCATCCAAGTGAAACCATGCTTCGTCACTAAAATAAACACCATCTAACATTTCAATACTGTTATCATTAACAAGAGAACGAATCCAACGGCAATACTGTATACGTTTTTCGTGGTCAACTTCTTTTAGTTCATGAACGACACCGATGCGGTAAGTATGCAGGTTTAATTTTTGAATAGCCCGAAAAGCGGTAGATAGTGAAAGTCCAGCCTGTGAAGATAACTTTCTAAGTAATTTTGTCGGTGAGTTAGTCAAACGTTGTTTCACATCTCCCATAACTTCGTTTGTTAACACTGACGGTCGACCTGTGCTTTTCTGATTCTGTACACTGCCAGTCTCACGAAATTTATTAATCAGACGCGATATTGTGGACTTATTAGGTACTGCAGAATTGGGAAATTTTAATTGGAACGCATATATTTAACTCGTTCGTAAGATTTATGTGCGCAATAACTCTCAATAATAAACACACGTTCATCCGTAGAAAACGAAATAGTTGAACATACACAGACACTACAGAGACAAATGAATCCTGGAATAGCACTGTGTGTTTCAACAACACATGACGAGTTAACAATGAGTGTAGTGTTGCCAACTGACAAGTAGAGAGAAATAAAATTTACCTATGCGTGACTTTAACCTTCTTAAACTCATTGTTTTGAAACGCCCGTTATTATGAACACTACATGTAATGAAGATTAATTTTTACGGAAAACTTGTAAACGTACTGTATTTCATTTGAATCGTATCGTTTCAGTTTCTATTTCGTAAAATAAAACTTTGCATTTTTGCATTTAATTAATAAATTGCTTTCATGTATGTGCAAATTAAATTTGAAATATTTCGAAAATTAGTGCTCTACAGAGATGAACTAAGAGTATCTTTTCTGTGGCAAACTGTATGAGGAATAATTATGAGTTTTAATTTTTATGATATACAGGGTGTGCAAAAAAGTTTAGCTCAAAATCATTTGATTACCCCCGAATTATATACCAATGGATAATCCTAATTTGTCGAAATACAGTGTACTAATTCGTCGTATCGAACAAGTAACATATACCTTTTCAAGTGAAAAGTGAAAATATGTAAAAATATGTTTCAAATTTCACCCTGTAAAATGGAAGCGTGGCGTGGAAAAATGTTATTTAGCTTTTCTTAATAACTCGTCAAGATCTATATTGTACCAAATTTACGGTACTTTATTCTGAAACACCCTGTATATTGTTGTCTTCCCAACTTTCATATAACAAATTAAATATTATTTTATAATTCAATACATATTTAAAGTGGAAATATTGTGAAACATATCGAGTGTTTTTACCATGTTTTGTATGTCATGGTTTTGCAGATGACCGAAGGAGGAAAGGTTATAAAGTACTGAGTACATTTTAAAGAGTTTTAATTTTCAAAGATAAATGATACACTAACCAACAAACTTCAAAAGTTTGCTTTTATAGAAAGAAGTTAATAAGGTAGAAGGTTTATTTGCTTATATCCGGATAAATAAGGCATACAATTTTATAGATTAGGCATTAAAAACAATATTACTAACTGAAGATGCTTTGAGTAAATTTCATCTCTGTAAATATTATCTACCAAAATTCAAATTATGTTGAATCAATTTTTCTTTCAATTTTACGGTTATTGTGCGATTTCCAAGCAATCTTACTAATAACTTATTTCAAAGATTTTTGTGGAATAGTTTGGTAAAAAAGTATATGAATTTTACAAAAGGAAGCATTTCGCATTTTGTATTGAACAGAAATTTTTCTTTTCATTAAACTTCCATAAAGCTGCAATAAAAGAAAATCTATTCAAATCTAAATTTACCATTCTCCGTTAGTTTATTTAAGCTTTACTATATTTTGCAAATTTAAACGATTTTAGTTTAATCCGTCTTAACCAAAATAGATAAAAACTTTTAATTTTTAACAAGAAATAATTTATAGAAAGATAAATTTCCTTAGAATTAAGTTCGTTGTTCTGTTAATGTCAGTTCTTTAAGTCTCGCAACGGTATTGATCCTGTTTGGCATCGCATTCGAGTATTCAGTTCAACGACTAAAATTTATACCATCGAATTCTATCAAAATCCGTTAGGCAAAGTTCAGGATGGAGAAGGATATTGGGATTTTGCTAGATTGGAAAAACATCCTACCAATTGAAGCGTATGTTCTGTTACAGTTATTATTTGTGGTTTCTGATTGATGGATAATCATAAAATAATAATTACCAAATCATTTCTTTTTGTTCCAGTACTGTTTCTAAGATGTAAAAGTTTTTTTATGTGGCAATTCTGTAACACGGTTCCGACTTAAAAAGTTTGTGAAATTTGTTTTTATAACTAGATAGTAAATGTGCACAGATCTTGTGAGAATACGCAAAGCATTGAAAGGAAAAGTCATTAATTGTATAGTGTACTTACTTGAAGTTATTAACACTTGTCCTTTAATAACCTAAGAAAGATGATTTATGATGCTCAATTTATTGCAATGTACATAATAATCTTACCATAAATTTTAATTGTTAAATGTAAATTATTTCCCATTACTGTAGGAATTTACATTTTTAAGTTTTCTTGTACAAAACGTGCGACATTATGCAAAACTTAATTACAGCTTTTGGAGATGAGATTAAGCTTTATATTTTTCCAGAAAAGCATTAAATTTTGAGGATATTTACCTAATTTATTGATAGTACACACACCGCGATATTAAAACGACTCTAGCAGTGAGGCTTTAAAATATTTTCACCCACCAATCTACATCTGCATATGTAGGTATAGAAGGTTATGCAATTGACTTTTTTTCACTAACGCTAAATGGACTTATTGCCTCATTGTACAACGTTTGACAAAGTTTCGCGAAGATCGGCCATGTTATCTGTGTGTGTGTGTGTGTATGTGTGGATGAACGATAATATCCACGATAACTCCAGAACAACACGTACTTAACTTAAAATTTCGTATTTAAGCTTTTTTTCTATTTCTTCTGGAGCTGATTAGATTTTGGTAGAAATTCAGGGGCGGAAAGGGAGGGGGTTATTAGGGGCAGTTTTTGGTTTTTATCAAATATTTAATTTTACATAACTTTTCTTTATAAAATTTCCTAATATAAAACCAAATAAGTGTAAATATCTGGTGTGGAACACCACACGACCTTCCAACTTACAAAATGGAAATTAAAGGAAATGAAATAATTTTGTTATACGGCTGTGTTATAATTCATTCATAATCTGAATCATTATGCCCATCATAATAATTCAAATTTTCATAATAAATAATTGCGAAAAATAAATAGCACGCGTTGGCATCGGTAGCTCAGTTGTCACTTTAACACAATACTCGAAACCAGTCAATCCGTGTAAAATGAGTGAGAGCCACAGCGACAGTGATATTCAGTTAAAACCACGTAAGATAATACAAAAGGCAAAAGAAATATGCGACAATTTACTACCAACGAAATCGAGGAAGTACTGCGAAAAAACTTATAATTATTTCACGGGGTTGGTAAGGTAACAAGAAAACTAAATCTTTCTGGGAAAACATTTTAATTGTGTACTTCGAAGAGCTTGCCAATAAAATGAAGAGTTCCAGTTTATGGACGCATCAATCGTGCGTCACATCTATCCTTTGCTATGTGCGGTTGACAGATACATATTGTGTTAAAATATACAACGTGCCCAAGCTAAGGATGAACAGCATGGGGATCTTGAAAACGGTAAGAGATACGAAGGCGGTTAAATTAGAGAAAAGTTGTATAATTCAGGGTACGTTCACATGTAGTTTTCAAAATTTCATTATTGTTTATCGTTTCCGAGATTTAAAACAAAATACGACTTTTGGGTTTTTCTTCCTTCATTTATTTTAAAAATCAAAGGTACTTCTTCATTTGCACTTTTTGAATTCTATTAGATGGTGGATCCTATTTTTTATTACGAATTTAACTATGTATTACACATTATGGTTTGAAGCTGAAAAATTCGGATTGGAAGGCTTTGATAAAATAACACTTGAGCATTTTGTTGAAAACTGTTTACCTTAGTTTTATTACATTTTGTTTAGTTAATTTATAATTAGAATTAACCAATAAGTGTATCTATGGAAAGACGAAATTTTACAAACGAAGAAGAGTTCGATATGTTGACATGCTACATCTTGTCCCACAGAAATTGTGTAGTTACTGAGCTGACGTATATGGATAAATATCCTGAACGAAGGCAACCTGGTAAATCCATTTTTAGACGTTTGGAATCTAATTTAAAAGAATTTGGTTCATTCACAAAGCCTGTTCTATCCCGTAAAAAACAATCTGATAACGAAAAAGCTAATACCGCTTTACAAGCCGTTGTTGAAAACCCTGAAATATCGACAAGACAAATCAAACATTGTACTGTTATATCTAATTCTACAGCACAATTCATTTCAAATAAGAATAAGTTTCATCCATATATATTTCGAGTTTGTCAGGGTTTTAGACCAGTTGATCAGGAGTGGCGAGCAGGTTTTTGCGAATGATATACTAGAAAATGTGACGAATATCTAAATTTTCCATTTCTGATGAAAGCATGATAACCAACAATGGAATTTTCAACCGACGTAACAAACATTATTAGGCAAAACAAAATCCTTATTTAAAAAAATAATCAAGATATCAACATAGATTTGGATTTAATATGTGGATGGGCATTTTGGGATGAAGAATAATAGGACCTTTTATTTACCACAACAATTTAAATGCAGAACGATATCTGAACTTGCTTAAGACTGATTTGGAAAATGCCTTGGATGAATTACCTCTAGCACTTCTTAACAACTATTGGTTTCAACAAGATGGTGCCCCAGCACATAACTCAGGAAAAAGGATTGGAACTTACAGTGCAGTAGCTTGGTCAGTCCGATCACCCAATTTAAGTCCGTTGAATTTTTTTCTGTGAGGTTACCTGAAAAACAAAGTGTATGATGGGAGTTTTGAAAATGAAGACCAGCGGTTATGGCAGCAGTTAATACAATTTCGCCAGAAATGCTAGACCGTGTTAAATTCTTCAGTAAAGAGAGCTTACCTGTGTCTAGTAACTAACGGCAACCTATTTGAACAGTTATTGAAATTATTTAACTTTAAGTAAATAGGTTTAAAAGATTGGAGTTGTTAAATTTGTACATAAAAAAATATTTCCAGATACTAATATTAATCCGAATTGTTAGCTTCAAAACCATAATATGTAGTACATGGTTAAATTCGTAGTGAAAAATACTATCGTTGGTTGGGGCGATATAAAAAAATAAAGTTGATGATATTTTCTCGGAGACGAAACCTCGAATAAAATCTAATAAAATTCGAAAAGTGACAGTAAAGAATTATCTTTGGTTTTTAAAAATCTTTTAAACTAAATAATGGAATTATGAAAAAAGAAAAACTCAAAAACTCGGAAACGACAAACAATAATGAACTTTTGCAAACTACATGTGAACATGCCCTAAATTATACAATTTTTCTCTAATTTAACCGCCTTCGTATCTGTTACCGTTTTCAAGATCCCCGTGATGTTCATCCTTATCTTGGGAACGTTGTATAAGACGTTAGAAGTACCTATGCTTTCAATCGTTTGGATTCTGTCCAAAATGATCTAAATTCAGTTGTTGTCATTATCTTTTATTTAAACTTAATCTGTTACGTATTTTAAACACTGTTTGATTGGATAGGAATCTCGTCCGTGTTCTACATAAAATGTAGTTATAAACAGCGAGAATTATGTTATTATTATAAGGTGAATTAATTTTATCCCAAGGGTTGTTTTTTGTTTACGTTACTCTAATCGCTAGTCTACATGGATTTCTATTCAAAAACACTTTGCTTTTAAGATAACCCAATAAAAAGAAATCTAACGAGGTAACACCTGGTGATCCCGCAGGCCATTCAATAAAACCTCTTCTTCCAATCCATCTGTTTGAAAACATTGCGTTTAAATAATTGCGTACCAATAAATCATAGTGTGCAGGTGCCCCATCTTGCTGATACCATAAGATGTCGTTAACACATCGTCATTTTCAGAATTTCACCTCCTATCCAAATATGATGAAAAACATATGGTTGCTATGTGCGCATTAAAAAATAAAAATCGACGGGTCTTAGGATTTTTTCGGAAAATTGTCACCTAAATTAATATTTCCAAGTTTCCATATTAAATGACCGCACTGTATAATAAAATTGTATATGGTGAAAGAACCAAATGGGCTGATATTGAACTTCATTTGTTACACTGGTCAAACAGATCAATTGGGCAGTAAGGGATACGCTCAAAAAGTAGTCATGCATCTACTAGAAGGTTTCTTAAATAATGGAAAAAATAAATAAAAATCTACATGGTCTTAGAAAAAGTAATGTATTCAACTCGCACATTATGACTTATTAATGCGCTCGTGTTGTTAACTTCGCACGCATGCATTAATAAGTGTCATAATGTGATCGTTGCATAATACGGGTGGGCCATAAGTCAGTTGTCAAAAATTATTTATATAAAGTACTAATTTATTACACAAGTTAACCTACAAAAATTATTACAAAAAACTTACCTACAAAAGATGCTTAAAGTGGTTTCCTCGCTGTTCTATACAAACATTCAATACTGATTTACAAATCTTATCGCGAATCTTCAGGGACTGTAGTGGTCAAATTCTGATTGAATTCGTTCGTTCAAATGTTCAACATCATGAATCTTGACGGAATAAACCTCATTTTTTGTATACCCCAGACTGAAAAATCCGTGTGGGTGATGTCTGGCGATCGTGGAGGCCATTCGATAGTGCCCCGTCTGCCAATTCATTCATCCAAGTCTCTCACAATAAGCCCACAATGAGGGGGAGGGGGGGGCTCCATCTTGTTGCCATATCAACTTCTTCTTAACTTAAAAAGCGATGGCATTCAAATTTCATACATATTTATGACATAAATATCTAGACCCCAGTGATTTTTGGTGGTTGATTTGCAGGATAAGAAGAAACACAGGTAAACGTGATATTCCTTTGCGCACCTTAACTAAAAATGTGTTTAGGGCCTAAATGGATACATCGCAATGATTTTTGATAATGGTAGATGTTGGGAGTAAAGAGTGAGAGGGAAAAATGGTGTTGTCTTTCTGCCGCAATAACCTGAAAATTTTAAAAGCATTTGTATACAGATTAAACGCCCTTGTTTAATACGGAGAAAGCATAAATAGATGTTCAGACGATATTATTTTCCACTAGAGATATCAAAACTTTAGTCCATACCATGAAATTAGCTGTACATAATTGAAATTTTTAGTTTAATGCATTAAGGAATTGAGAGAACTATTTTTGGTGTTTTGCAATATTGTTCCTTTATTTTTTTATTATTATTGTTTAATTAGTCTTTTTTAAGGCTCGTTTACAAAAACGTTTAAAACAAGTACAACAAAAAATAACCCTTTAACCTGAACGTAAACTAGTACGTTAAGAAATGGCTTACTTTCTGCAAGAAAACCAATTTATTTTGAAATCTTACTTTTGAAATGGGCAGCAGAATGAAAATTCAGTTGCTTTGTGTGTAGAGAAAGTAGTGAATCATTTCTCTAATAATGAATTTGATTACGACAACTTAAGCAGACATATTCGCAGACTTATTGAACATTTTCGAACTACAGGCAGTGTTGATAAGGGTAAATCATCTGGACGTAGATCTGTTTTAATTGAAAATGGATGCAATACGTGTTCGCATAGATCGTGGTCCCAAAAAATCTTTACGGGAATTATCGCAATCAAACAGTTACAAACTTTTCATTATTATTTTTACTAGGACAATAATTAATTATTTTATGCGTTTTAGGCTTAAGTTATGGAACGCGTCGAAAAGAAGTTAAATCAAAGTTACCTCCTCCTGATTACAAGACACGCATGAAGTGTGGTTTTATCTAACGGGTTACATAAATTCACAAAATTATAGGGTTTGATCTGATGAGGCTCCTGGTGAATTTGTACAAGCTCCATTACACCCTATAAAAATTGGTGTTTATGTAGCAAAGTCGAAAAGACGTATATTTGGCCCAGTATTTTTTAATGAAACCGTTACAGCTGGACGTTACAGATTATTTTTAAATACAATAATAAATCAACTTCACGATGATGAAATAGTACGAGGGTATTATCAGCATGATAATGCAACTGCTCATACTGCAGCACGAACTCGTGCATATTTAGAGGAGTTCTATAACGACAAAATTATTAGTAGAGGCGTATGGCCCCCACGATCGGTCGACTTAACGCCACTTGATTACTTTTTATTTGCGCATTTAAAAAATATGGTATATAAGACAGCTCTGCATACTGTAGATGATTTAAAAAATGCAATTACAGCTCCGATTCAAAACATTACTCAAGACCGGTTACAAAATGTGTTTAACAATATAAAAAGACGAATAGGTTCTTGCATAAATAATAATGGAGGTCATGTGAAATTAATGTAAATTTTATTATAATGTAACCTAAAATTGTGAGATAAATAATTAATAAAACATTACAAATTATTACTGTTATTATATAGCCTTTATTTGTTTGTAATCTTGTACAACAAATTAAAGAAAACAACATTAATTTACTAATAAACATTAAAAACGATTTTAAATTATGTAGGTCATTTGATTTGGCCAACTTCAGAATGATGTTAAAGTAACTGGAATTAAACTTTGATATCATAGACAATGGAAAGTATTTTTTCTGGACATATTAACTCCATGGTATCTAAGTAGTAAACCTTTTGTAAAGGGCCCGGTATACGCTTGTATTGAAAGTGAAATTAGAGAGATTAGACGATAAAAGTAGGTTCAAATCTAGAGTAAAGAAACCTCTTGTAATTCAATTTCGGTATTGGTATGTAAAAATTCGGTAACCCCAATTTTAATTACATATATATATTATATATATATATATATATATATATATATATATATATATATATAAAAATCAATTTATATTGAGGAAGCATCATCTAATGTTCTAATTAGGCCAGGGTTTAAAAAAAACTCTTTGATATTCGTCAAGCTTTGAGATAAATTTTAATCTTTTTCAAGACAGCTAGAAGCAAGAAAAACGTGATAATATTGTTTTATAGGAGCATGTCATGCATTAAATCATCTAATAATAAAACTTACATGTCGTGAGGCTAAAATAGAGGTAACATTATTTCTTAAACAGAAGGACGTCAATTAATCTTGCTATTACAACGGGAAAACACCAATACATAATTTTAAAACAGAACAATTTTTTTATAAAAATATAACAGAGAAAAAAAACCCCTATGATTATATGACATAAATAGCGGTGCACTATTACATTGAAGTTTAAATTGTTATATTGTTAGAAATTAAAAATAAAAATAAAACGACTGAATACAATATTGACAAATTTGTAACCGTGTGGACGGCGAGATAACCTATTTAAAATTTGTTTATACTATACACAACAATTGGGAGAAAGGAGATATTAATATACGATAAAACAGACTACGTAAAAATTCAACCAGAAAGCCATAAAATACGTATAAACTGAAATAATTAAACAACATAATTTAACTAACCAAGTAAAAACACGTAAACAACCCATAAGACACACTATTAAAAAGGTTATTTTTATCTAATGTAAGGATATAACTATAGATACTACTAAGGTTTTTATATCCGATTTTGTTGACTGTGGATTTTTATTAATATGTATCATCTCTAAAAAATTCTTTTATCATAATTTAACACGGACTCTATTATTTTCGCGTTACTATAATCGAACCCATGTTTTTTAATAGCATGTTCGGCTAGAGCGCAAGATAACTTCTTACGCTTCACATCACTTTTATGCGATGTGATTCTACCCAACAAACATCTCGATGTTTGACCAATGTAAATTTTACTATCCGAACACGGTATAGAGTAGATCACATTGGATTTTTCTAGAGCTTTAAGTGGGGTTTTGTTCTAGTGTAAAGGACAGAAACCATTTTAATATTTCTGGTACCTATTTTAGTTCTTTTAGATTTTGAAAAATTATTAGTTTGGGAGTTGTTAATAAAAGGTAAGGTAACAAATATCTTTGAAATTTTGACTAAAACGTATAATAATAACAACGATTATTATATTAAAGATTCGTTTGCCTTTAGCTACAATTAATAATTTAAGAATCCCGTTGGATATATTCTAGTTAGCTTTGATGTGGTTTCCTTTTACCAACACCTCCCAAGTTGTCCTGAAAAGCATTAACAAACATTGGAATGACATCACTTTAAACTGTAATCTGAACTTGGAAGAATTACACAGTACTTAGGTTCATATTTGAATCGAATATCTTAGTTTTTAATGAATGTTACAAACAAATTTTTTTACCCAATGGGATCATCAATTTCTCCCATTCTGTGCAATTATGTACTTGATGATCTTATAGATGAGTGTTCTACCAAGATTCCCTTTTGCATCCCCTTTATTAAACGTTATGTAGATGATTTTGTATTGAATTTATTTAATAACTACAATGAACATTTACAATTTACTTGTGAGAAAGAAGACAATCGTTGTATCCCCTTCTTAGATATGTTAGTCCACCGTGACGCGAACAATACCCTCAAAACAGAATGGTACAGAAAACCCACTTGTAGCAATAGGTTCATTAGTTATCACTCTCAACATCCTTTCAGGATTAAAACAAATTTGATATTAGCACTGAAGGCTAGAGTGATAAAGCTATCTCATCCGGATTATACTAATAAAGGACTGACATTACTAAGGGTTGTCTTGATAGAAAACTCTTTTCCTAAGGCTATTATTAATAAAATGCTATTTACTACCTATAAGCATAGCAAAGATGAACACAATTCTAATTCTAATTTTGTTGATGTAGACCAGGATAATCAGGCCAAGAATTTAAAAAACTAATTATGTTACCTTACCTTTTATCCCTAACAACTCCCAAACTAATACACTTCTTTCAAAATCTAAAGAACTAAAAATAGGTACCAGAAATATTAAAACGGTTTCTCCCTTTACACTAGAACAAAAACCCCCTTAAAGCTCTAGAAAATCCAATGTGATCTACTCTATACCGTGTTCGGATGTAATAGGTTTCATTGGTCAAACATCGAGATGTTTGTTGGGTAGAATCACATCGCATAAAAGTGATGTGAAGCGTTTATCTTGCGCTCTAGCCGAACATGCTATTAATGAAAACATGGGTTCGATTATAGTAACGCGAAAATAAAGTCCGTGTTAAATTATGATAAAAAATTTTTAGAGATGATACATATTAATAAAATCCACAGTCAACAAAAATCGGAATAAAAACCTTTAGTATCTATAGTTATATCCTTACATTAGATAAAAATAACCTTTTTAATATTGTCTTATGGGTTGTTTACGTGTTTTACTTGGTTAGTTAAATTATGTTGTTTAATTATTTCAGTTTATACGTATTTTATGGCTTTCTTTGAATTTTCTAGTCTGTTTTATCGTATATTAATATCTCCTTTCTCCCAATTTTGTGTATAGTATAAACAAATTTTAAATAGGTTATCTCGCCGTCCACACGGTTACAAATTTGTCAATATTGTATTCAGTCGTTTTATTTTTATTTTTTCTAATATAACAATTTAAACTTCAATGTAATAGTGCACCGCTATTTATGTCATATAATCATAGGGTTTTTCTCTGTTATATTTTATAAAAATTGTTCTGTTTTAAAATTATGTATTGGTGTTTTCCCGTTGTAATAGCAAGATTAATTGACGTCCTTCTGTTTAAGAAATAATGTTACCTCTATTTTAGCCTCACGACATGTAAGTTTTATTATTAGATGATTTAATGCATGACATGCTCCTATAAAACAATATTATCACGTTTTTCTTGCTTCTAGCTTTCTTGAAAAAGAGATTAAAATTTATCTCGAAAGCTTGACGAATATCAAAGAGTTTTCTTTTAAACCCTGGCCTAATTAGAACATGAATAGATGACTGCTTCCTCAATATAAATTGATCAATTTGTATATATATATATATATATATATATATATATATATATATATATATATATATATATATATATATATACATATTATATATATGTAATTAAAATGTGGGCGTTACCGAATTTTTTACATACCAATACCGAAATTGAATTACAAGAGGTTTCTTTACTCTAGATTTGAACCTACTCTTTATCGTCTAATCTCTCTAATTCCCTCACTTTCAATACAAGCGTATACCGGCGCCCTTGGTACAAAAGGTTTACTACACTAGATACCATGAGAGAATTAATATGTCCAGAAAAAAATACTTTCCATTGTCTATGATATCAAAGTTTAATTCCAGTTACTTTAACATCATTCTGAAGTTGGCCAAATCAAATGACCTACATAATTTAAAATCGTTTTTAATGTTTATTAGTAAATTAATGTTGTTTTCTTTAATTTGTTGTACAAGATTACAAACAAATAAAGGCTATATAATAACAGTAATAATTTGTAATGTTTTATTAATTATTTATCTCACAATATTATAAAAAAAACATATCTGTCAAACAGGGTGCGTTCCAAATTAAAAAAAAAATGTTTTCTCTTTATAATTTTAGTCGCAAAATTAATTTCCCTTTTTGACAGTTACGAACTTTGACAAATTATTTATTGCTAAGGCGGTACGAAGTTCGCCAGGTTACTTAGTATGTTATAATTTAAATTTAATAATTGTTTCATTTTTGGTTTCTATATCATTTATGTACGTTTTCTTAGTTTTTGGAGTCGTCTGACTCAATTTTTTTTAATTGATTTATATTACAAATTTATAAATTGGGTAAATTTAATAGAACAGGCGATTTATGCTTAATTGTATTATAGTTTGTCAGGTTTTAGTTTATATTACTAGCCATAGTGTGTTTCACTGACTAATTTTGTCTTAATTATTTCTAATAATTTTTTTGTTTTCAGGTAAGTGTTAGAAATTCACAGTATAGACATGAGTAAGTAGAAATTTAATTAAAATACTTAAATTGTTTATTTTTTTATTTATATTTTATATAAATTTATACGTTTCGATAATAATTACAGTTATCGTCCTAACTAAACGGTAATATCTGTAAGAATTACTTGACATGTTAGAACAAATTAATGAAATACGAAAAGGATGAAAACGGAAAACATAATTATGCTGCTGGTAATACCAGGATATCAACAATGATTGACCGAAAAAAACTGCTTTTTACAGAATTTTTATCAAAGGTTTATTCCAGGCTGCTGGTGAAGTTAGGCACAAATATTTTATTTCAACTTCGATTGACATTTCATAAACTTACATAGATTTTCGCTTTTTCAATTATTCCTTTATCTACATTTGTATTACAATAAAATAGTTTTTTTCAAAACTCATTAATAAATTAACGAGGACTTTCAAGGTAAGTTAATTCGTGTATTTTATGCCTTATACAAAACATGATTGACTTATACGTTTAAGCAATAAAATAAAAAGAATCTTAAAAACCAAAACATTAATTAAGTAAAGTTAGATTGATAACATTGTGCATATTTCAATATAAGCAATTGTTACAGGTCTTCTTATAGTACACAAGCAGTCAAACATCAATTACATTTTCTTCCTTACAAAATAACGGTGCCAGAATTACTACCTTTAGATTTTCAAAAGCGTTTAGTATATTGCCAATGGTTCAACAACTTCAGAGATAACGAAATACTTGCATGGTTCCATTTACCTGGTTATGTGATTTTATTTTTCTATTTTTAACTGTAATAATAAACATATAGCTACTGTATTATGTATGTAAATATAATTAAATAAATCTAAATTTAAAAAAATTAAGTGTTAATTCAAAATAAACGTAAATTTAAATTTTTCAAGTTTTCGTACGCCTACATAATAGGCAATTCGTCATTCACGAAAGTAATTGTCATTTATGGTAGTATTTATTTTAATACCTGCATTTACGCCACTGGACATAGCACAATTTTCATTTTAGGGATACGGAACAGTAGTACTGTTCTAGGAGCGGCACTTTTAGATTATACACATGTCCACACTACAAATAATAATTTAAATAATTAAATTGTGTGAGAATAAGGTCTATAAACATATAGGTATATAATTATTAAGCCAAGTGCCAATCGCAACTATAATTATGTAAGAAAAATAAAATAACAGTAGTTGTTAGAACAACATCAACAAGACGGCTAGCAGTTTTCTAGCAAAGTATGTTAATTCTTACACAATTATAAAGCGTTAGTGCTGAAAGAAGAAGTAACTGGCTTTAGAAATATTACACTTCGAATTTAATAAAAAGAAAAAATCAATTGCAATTTAATTTTGTTTTACTAGCCGAACGTAATTATAAATAACTTATGGTTCAATAAGAACAAAAATTAAATAAATTTAATATTGTGCATTAGAACCTTCAAAATTAAATATTTACGATATATTTAAAGTACGTAAAGTAAAAGTGTGAACAAGCCCTAACTGTAGAAATTAAATTTAACAATTGTTTGAGTAATAAAATGAGAAGAAATAATTTAAAAGTTACACCATTAATAACGAAGGCTGATTATAAATTAACTTAAGCATGAGTTCATAACTCAATTAACAGAAGTTATTAAACGACTTAAATAAAAAAGAGTGAACTAACAAATTAAAGTTAAGTAATTGATTTTAAATTTGCTTCCACACTTGGTGTACAGGATGGCCAAATTTCCATGTTTTAATAGGGAATCTCCTAAACTATAGTTCGTATGAAAAAATGAACCTCGCATTCTCGATCTCTTTTTTTTTAGAAAAACTCAAAAATTTGACTAACGTCTTTTGTTTTCGAGTTATCGACATAAATTCAGATTTTTTAGTATTCATTTTGTGGCCATTTCTCGCTTATTTATGAAAATAGAACAAAATTATTTCTACGTTCCTCAGGCATTTTTTGATAAGAATGCGGTGGTGTAGTCTCAATTCTTTAAAAATATTCTTGAAACTCGAGTTATACCATAAAGTTGTATTTTTTTATATGGAACGCGTAGTTGGCTATGGCCAATATACGATATCCCACAACATTCACATGGAATCTTCTTGACTCTCCATGAGATCTCGCCGGACAAACAAACAGAAAAATCAGCACAAGGATAGAACAGAAAAATGCGGTTAATAAAGTTCAAGCGATATCATCCTTGGCGCAACACGTAACCACAACGGGACATAAAATTAAATTTGAGAACGCAAAAACTTTGGCAAGCATCGAGCACTTTATAGCTAGAATTATCAGAGAAGCCATAGAGATTGAGAAACACCCACATAATCTCAACACAAGAGACGATGCTCTGAGACTACCATCAATATGGAAGACATCATTAATCCCTAGACAACTAAAATCAACAACACCTAAAACAGAATCAACAAAAGAAGAAGTGAAAACAGGGAAGCAAACAGTGAAATCAGTGAGAATAGTGAAAGCAGCGAAACCAGTGAAAGCAAAAGAAATTATTTCTACCTTCTTCTGACACTTTTTGATAAGAATGCAGTGGTGTAAGTAAATTATTTAACACTATTCTTGAAATTCGAGTTATAGCATAAAGTTGAATTGTTAATGTGGAACACGTAGTTGGCTATGGCATCAAAAAATTACTAATTTTTTTTTAATTCGAACGATATGTATCGTGTCGGATCAAACTATTTATTTTTACTGCTTTTTAGCAAAAAATAGTTTTTTTGGGATATACTAATATCACGTTTGGAAAAAAATGGTTTTGAATACAAGTAGGCTTGTATCATTTACAATCTTTCTGATAAAACAAAGTAGGTACCTATCTGCCATTGCGTTATTAAAAACTAGCAGTTTAATAACATTCGGTTGTTTATTATCATCTTAAAAGTAATATGGCTTTTGAAAATAATGAAAAGTTTGATATGTTAGAATGTTTTGTTTAAAGTAATAATAATTCTGAAGTTGCGAGTGAACTATATTTTAATCGTTATCCAGAAGGAAGACAAAACTTATAATATTGAAGATGCTGAGGAAGTTGCCGTCAATGTTATCGGGATAGTAGCTGCAAATCCTTCAATTTCAAGCCGTCAAATTGAGCCCGAGTCTGGTATACCACGAAGTCGAGCATTGTGAATACTACAAAGATTCAAATTCGGACCATATAAAATAACAAAACAACAACGTCTCCAACCAACCGATCCTGGACGGACGCCTAGAATTTTGTAATCGGTATCTTCAGCAAGTAGAGTAAAATGTATTATTCTCAACAAATATTGTTTGGACCGATGAATTAGTAGTACCGGGATTTTCAATCGACACAACGAACACTGGTGGTTCGACTTTAATCTGCACCATACCGTTGACGTTCAAAATCAGAGACGCGTCGGTTTTAATATTTGGTGTGCCCTATTCGGAGCTCGAATTTCAGCATTTATTCACATTTATGAAAGAAAACTGAACGGTCAACGATATTCTGAAATTTTAAACCAACCCGTAGCCAAGGATTTTTTAGATAACTTACCGTTGAACATTAGACATAAATTATATATTCTACAAGGTGAGACACTCACTCACAATAGTAGAAACGTCTCTGAATTGTTAAATATTCATAGGAGCAAATGGACCTGCGAGGTGGCTACCACGTTCACCCAATTTAACGCCCCTGGTTTTTTCTTTTGGGGACACATTGACGAAAATTCATATAATAATAATAACATAAACGAACTAAGAGAAAATTTTATACAGTGCGTTAATTCTGCCTCTAATCCACGTTTAAAACGCATCTCGGAATGAATCAAAGTGATGTGACGTTTCTACTATTGTGAGTGAGTGTCTCACCTTGTAGAATATATAATTTATGTCTAATGTTCAACGGTAAGTTATCTAAAAAATCCTTGGCTACGGGTTGGTTTAAAATTTCAGAATGTTGCAAATAATGGACATCAATTTGAAAATTTAGTTTAAGTGGCTTTATACAGGGTGGCCCATTAGTGTGTGGAATGAAAAATACAAACAAAGGTATTAATAAAAGTTGTTATGTTTGCGCAGATACATTTCTAAAATATTTTGAGGTATACAGGGTGTTCAGCCTAGGCGAGACCACATGTAGTTTATTTTTTTTAATTGGACACCCTGTATATTTGTTTACCATGGAATTCACCGTAAAATTTTGCATCTAGCCCTATCTTTTCTTTTCTCATAAATTGCGACGTTGCCAATCTGGAGCGAAAAATATGAAGATTGAAAATTGGTGCACTATAAATGCTGCCAAATAAACGTTATCAGTGATAAACAACTAAACTTATTTGGTATGTACGAAGGTAAAGGATGGGTGAAATGTCTGAACATAGTAGAAGTTTCGTTTGGGGTTCGGGGTGTTTTTTGGATTAGCAAAAACTTCATTTTTTTAAATGTAACACCCAGTATATTATTTTACCATCTTGCAAACTATTTTATCCCTTCGAATTATGTCTGTATAATGTACTCTCTAAAATTGATTGTTTTTAAGAAAATTGCATTTTTAGTTTATGATTTAAAAATATTCATGTTTTTAACAAGCAAGCTCTGAATGTAACGTTTAGTATACTTCTACTTTCGATAATTTTTTGTAACAAAATCAAACCAGTTATTTTCATAAATTGAGTAACCTGACCTTTACTATCCAGACCTTGTGATTAGACTGGAATAAGTTTATACCAGCGCCAAAGACTACCATTTGTGGATTACTACCATTAAGGGTTTTGGTTGTTTGTAATTTCTCCGTTTTCCATTGAAACAAACATGCCTTTTACGGGTGTTGAAGCGACGTGACTGACGCACAAGGTTGGTGCTTTATAGATAGCATCAGCACGGCTGGTCGTGTCCGAAAACGCCGTATTCACTCTTCCAGCGTAGGTTTCCTATCCTTGTTAACATTATCTATATGAAACAATTGGGCAAAGTGAGGCGGATACCCGTGTGTCCATAACCACGGATGAAATATGAATAATTCGATATTAAAGCTTAAACTGTGGATCACGTATCGATGTAAAACGTTATAATAAGTAACAGTTTACTGCCTCCCTCTTAATATCACATGTTAGAAAGGATGACGTATGTCGACTAAAGTTACGCTTCATTTTTACCTTCCGCCTGTGTTGTGTTTAATGGGTAAATTATTACAACTTTATGCAATCTTGGTGAAACATAACATTTTTGTAGGTAGAAAATGCTACGAACCAAGCATCTCAAGTGTAGATGTTTGTAATTAACGTCCTTAATTATTTTGAAAGAGAACATAACCATGGCGTAATGGTACCATTTGAATCTGTTATGCAGATAGGTAAATTAATGTTCACAACATAATTAAAGCTGAAAGTTTTAATTGCAGCAAACCTCAGAAGCCTGTGGGATAATCACGGTTAGTGCGATAAAAAAAACTAGTAACAGAAGCTGAAAAGAAACTAAACCTCCACAATCATCAGCTAAACAAAGAAGACTTACAAAGAGCAACGTTAACATCACTACAAAAAGGATTAGCGGAATGTGAAATTTTTAAATTTAGTAAATCCAGTTAAAGCGTCTCTTACATTGGTTTTTCTTTTAAATTGGATGATGATAGGAGTGGTTTACTTGAAGAACCCCATATTGCCGCGAATCCTGCACGCTTCTTAAAGGAATACTACAAAAATACAGAGGAAACGCTTTACAAGCCCGTTTTCTTAGATGAAACGTGGATATTCAGTCGAGGTTCGCACAAGAAAACATGGCACGATAATAGCTAGCAAAGCAGTAAGAAGAGGCCAATGGAGAAAGAAAAAAGGTTGGTCACAATCATTTTTTTACATTGTTTTCGATTTATAGTGCTGCATGTTGGTAATGAAAATGGCTTTATTCCTGATGTTTCACTTCTCTTTTCATAAAGTGCCGACTATCATAGTGCATAAAGCTATTCACAAACTGGTTTGAAAACATTCCCAACTTAAAAGAGCCATCATTAATCGTCACGGACAATGCTAGTTATCACTCAAAAGTTCTTTAAAGAATTCCAAATACTTCGTCTAAGAGGGAAGAAATATGTCCACCTACTAAAGCACAATAAGAATTATTACAATTAGTTTCTGAAAATGTAATGCCAAAGGTGTACGAAATTTCCAATAAATACGGACACAGGGTTTTACGGTTGCCGTCATATGATTGCCAGTTTAACCCTATTAAACTGGTTTGGTGAAACTGCAAGGATCACTACAATAAAAATATAGGGTGAAATAATGCAAAGTTTGACTACCATCACGTAAAAAAAATATGGATAGAATCGCTACAAACAATTGATCACGAATACTGGCAAAAATGAATTAAACATGCTGAAAAGACAATGTCGGAGTGGTGCGGCATGGAAACAAATTTTTAGGTTGTCCAACCATTAGTTATAGAACCTGAAACTGATAGCGATTACCGGACAGAGACAATTATTTAATTTAATTACATAATACTTAAAAATGTTATTTCGAGGGCCTTTATAAGCTGTATATTCAAAATGTTCCAATTTGACATCTTTGTTGCGACGAACTTTATCTGAAATATAATTATGAAAGGTATTTTACTCGTAAAACAAGCGATTTATGTTACAGCAAATGCAAATGTAACACTGTTTTTCTTCAATTTAACACTTTATTAAACAAAGCACGCCTACACGCACGCGCAAGAAAACACACACACACCACGCACACGCACACGCACACGCACACGCACAGAAGAAGAAGCCAAACCGCACGGGGCACGGCCACCGCACGCACCGCACGCACACCACGACAGACCACAAGCACACGCACCACGCAGCACACGCAGACACCAGACACACGCAGACACACGCAGAACAACACACGCAACACACGCCACACACGCAGAACACGCAGAACACGCAGACACACGCAGACACACCAGACACACCAGACAACGCAGACAACGCAGAAACCAAAACGCAGACAACGCAGAAAGCAGACAACGCAGACAACGCAGACCAGACAACACAGACCGACCAGACCGCAGACGCGAGCAGACGCAGACGCAACGCAGGGAAACGCAGACCAGACGCAGCGCAGACGCAGCGCAGCGCAGCGCAACGAGACGCAACGCAGACGAACGCAGACGCAACGCAGACGCAACGCAGAAGACGCAGACGCAGACGCAAGCAGACGCAGACGGACGCAGACGCAGCGCAGACGCAGGCGCAGGCGCAGGCGAGAGACGCAGACGCAGACGCAGACGCAGACCAGACGCAGACGCAACGCAGACAGACGCACGCAGCAGCGCAGACACGCAGACGCAGACGCAGACGCAACGCAGACGCAACGCAGACGCAGACGCAGACGCAGACACAGACGCACGACACAGACGCAGACGCAGAGCAGACGCAACGAGACGCAGACAGCAGACACACAGACAGCAGACGCAGACGACGCAGACGCAGCAGACGCAGCAGCAGACGCAGACGCAGAACAGACAAGCAGACACAGACACAGACACAGACACAGACACAGACGACACAGACACACACACAGACACACACACACACACAGACACAACACACACACAACACACACAACACACACACACAGACACACACACACAGACACACACACACACAAGACACACACACACACAGAGACACACACACACAGACACACACACACACACACAGACACACACAGACACACACACACAACACACACACACAACACACACACACACACACAGACACACACACACGACACACACACACAGACACACACACACACACGACACACACACACAACACACACACAACACAGCAACACACACAACACACACACACACACAACATACACACAACACACACAGACACACACACACACAGACACACACACACACAAACACACACACAAAACAACAGACACACACACAACACAGCACACAACAACAAGCACACACAACAACACACACACACACACACACACAGACACACACACACACACAGACACACACACACAAACACACACACACACACACAGACACACACAGACACACACACACACAGACACACGAGCACAGACACACACAACACAGACACACACAACACAGACACAACACAACAACACACACACACACAGACACACACACAACACACAGACACACACACAAGACACACACACACACACAACACACACACACAGACACACACACACATTAGAACACACACAACAACACAGCACAGCACATACAGACACACACAGACACACACAGACACACAGACAGACACAGACAGACACAGACAGACACAGACACACAGACAGACACAGACACACAGACAGACACACAACACAACACACACATCACAAGACACACAGACACACAGACACACACAGACACACACAGACACACACAGACACACACAGACACACAGACACACACAGACACACAGACACACAACACACCAACACGAACAAGAACAACACAAGACACGACACAGACACAGACACAGACACAGACACAGACACAGACACAGACACAGACACAGACACAGACACACACACAGACACACACACAGACACACACACAGACACACACACAGACACACACACACACACACACAGACACACACACAGACACACACACAGACACACACACAGACACACACACAGACACACACACAGACACACACAGACACACACAAGAACATATACACACACAAGACACACACAAGACACACACACAGACACACGACAAACAGACACAGACACAGACACAGACACATACACAGAACAGACAAGACACAGACACAGACAACAGCACAGACTACAGACACAGACACTATACACAGACACATGAACAGACACAGACACAGACACAGACGTCACAGACAAAATTAGACACAGACACACACCAGACACTACCACAAGACACAGACAGCACAGACACACACAGAACACACACAAGAACCACACCAGACACAAACAACACAAAAACACAACACACACAGTAACAACTACAGACAGACAATGAACACAGACAGACACAGACAGACACAGACAACACACAACAATATGACACACAGACACAGGTACAGGATTCACAAGACACACACAACACAGCACATCACACAGACACACACATGACACACAAACAAGACGCTCGACATCTGAGCATCATACACGCGATACAGCATACACACAACACAGAACATGACGCACATATCGAACATAACAGACACAGACACAGACACAGACACAACACGTACATAACAAAAAACACTGAACAAAGACACAGACACACAGACACACAAAGACACATACAGACACACCAGAACACAGGACACACACAGAAACACCCAGGTACACAAACACACACAGAATCCCAACAATAATAACAAGAAACATACACACAGACACACACCATTTAAATCCAGACACAGACACACAAACACAGACACAGACACAGACAAATACAGACACAGACACAGACACAGACACAGACACAGACACAGACACAGACAGCACGACACATACACAGACATTAAAAGACACAGACAAGTAATAACAGAAAGACAATTCAAAAGACAACACACAGACACAGACATCACACATTTAACTAATCTTTAATCATTTAACTTAATTGTTATAACCTTAGATAATAATTCATAAATTTATGAATGTTAAAACAAATTTATGTATTTAAATAGTTTAAAATCTAATTTGCAAAGGTTAAAACGGTTTACAATACAAAGGTTGTTTAAACTAATGTTTTAAAGTAAAAATAAAATTAATGAAAGTTTTAACTGTTGGGTTTAATTAACGGTAAAGGGAATTTATTTACTAGTTTGGGTTGTAAAATTTAAATAAATTTTCTTCGAATAAAAAAACAAAACCCGGAAAAACAAGAATTTTTAGAACTACGCCAACTGAACAACGGCCCAAAAACAAACACCAACAAACCAGAACAAAAAAAAGGCACAAAGAAACAACAAGACACAGCCAAAAACCCGTTAGAAACAAAGAACCAACAACTCCGGAAACGGAAACAAACAAAGACAAACAAAAAAAAAGGGGAAAACAAGGGCAACACAGAGCCGAACCGCAGCGAAAGGAAAGCAAGAAACAAGGCCCAGGCCGGAAAGAAGGAAGCGGGGACAGAGACAGGCCGAAAGGGAAAAAGAACAGAGAAAACAACAAACGTAGGGAAAAAAAGGGGAAACGAGAGCCAAACCGGACACGACAAACCAACCAGCCCCAGGGGACAGCACCAAACAGCGCCGCCAGCCGAGCCCCGATAGAAGGGCAAAAGAAGCAACAAGGGGCCTTTAAACAGACCCGCCAAAACGCCCAGCACCAAGGCGAACGACCGATAGCCAGCAACCCCCGACGCACCGGCACCAAACACCAAACCGGCACGAACACAACAAACAGGGCAAAGAAAAAAGCAAAAGCGCAAAAAACCGACAGACGAAGACAAATAAGCAGCACGAAGCGCCGAAGAGAAAAAAAAAAGCATTTGGCAACAAGACGTTTCAGTTTAACGCCAACCAATTTTAAGTTTATATTCAAATTAAAATTTAAATTTGAAACAAATTTATGCAATTTTATTAAGTTTTAGTTTAGTTTAATTACTACCTGTGGCATTAACAATTTGTCTAATTATTTAAAAATTTTTTTTAATTGTTAAAATTACAGTATAACATATAATAAAATTTAATTAAAAAAAATTGGAAAATTTAAATTTTATATAATTTAAGTTTCGTAATAATTAATTATGTCTAACTAAACGGTAATATCCTTTAAATTATTGGTTGTTAACAAATTAATGAAATACGGATGAAACAGGAAACAATTAAGCTTGGAAATACCTTTTCAACTTTATTAACCGAACTGTTTTTAGAAAATTTTTAATAATTTTTCCAAGGTTAATTGGCAAAATTTTATTTATTCGATTGACAATAAACTTAAGATTTTCGCTTTTTCAATTATTCCTTTATCTACATTTGTATTACAATAAAATAGTTTTTCAAAACTCATTAATAAATTAACGAGGACTTTCAAGGTAAGTTAATTCGTGTATTTTATGCATTTATGCCTTATGCAAAACATGATTGACTTATACGTTTAAGCAATAAAATAAAAGGATCTTAAAACCAACACATTAAATAAGTAGTTAGATTGATAACATTGTGCATATTTCAATATAAGCAATTGTTACAGGTCTTCTTATGGTACACAAGCAGTCAAACATCAATTACATTTTCATGTTACAAAATAACGGTGCCAGAATTACTACATTTAGATTTTCAAAAGCGTTTAGTATATTGCCAATGGTTCAACAACTTCAGAGATAACGAAATACTTGCATGGTTCCATTTACCTTGTTATGTGATTTTATTTTTCTATTTTAATTGTAATAATAAACATATAGCTACTGTATTATGTATGTAAATATAATTAAATAAATCTAAATTTAAAAATTAAGTGTTAATTCAAAATAAACGTAAATTTAAATTTTCAAGTTTTCGTACGCCTACATAATAGGCAATTCGTCATTCACGAAAGTAATTATCATTTATGGTAGTATTTATTTTAATATCTCCATTTACGCCACTGGACATAGCACAATTTTCATTTTAGGGATACGGAACAGTAATACTGTTCTAGGAGCGCACTTTAGATTATACACATGTCCACATTACAAATAATAATTTAAATAATTAAATTGTGTGAGAATAAGGTCTATAAACATATAGGTATATAATTATTAAGCAAGTGCCAATCGCAACTATAATTATGTAAGAAAATAAAATAACAGTAGTTGTTAGAACAACATCAACAAGACGCTAGCAGTTTTCTAGCAAAGTATGTTAATTCTTACACAATTATAAAGCGTTAGTGCTGAAAGAAGAAGTAACTGGCTTTAGAAATATTACACTTCGAATTTAATAAAAGAAAAAATCAATTGCAATTTAATTTTGTTTTTGTTTTACTAGCCGAACGTAATTATAAATAACTTATGGTTCGATAAGAACAAAATTAAATAAATTTAATATTGTGCATTAGAACCTTCAAAATTAAATATTTACGATATATTTAAAGTACGTAAAGTAAAAGTGTGAACAAGCCCTAACTGTAGAAATTAAATTTAACAATTGTTTGAGTAATAAAATGAGAAGAAATAATTTAAAAGTTACACCATTAATAACGAAGGCTGATTATAAATTAACTTAAGCATGAGTTCATAACTCAATTAACAGAAGTTATTAAACGACTTAAATAAAAAAGAGTGAACTAACAAATTAAAGTTAAGTAATTGATTTTAAATTTGCTTCCACACTTGGTGTACAGGATGGCCAAATTTCCATGTTTTAATAGGGAATCTCCTAAACTATAGTTCGTATGAAAAAATGAACCTCGCATTCTCGATCTTTTTTTTGGAAAACCCAACAATTTAGCTAACGTTTTTGTTTTCGAGTTATGGACAAAGATTCAGATTTTTGTGGCCATTTCTCGCTTATTTATGAAAATAGAACAAAATTATTTCTACGTTCCTCAGGCATTTTTGATGAGAATGCGGTGGTGTAGTCTCAATTCTTTAAAAATATTCTTGAAATTCGAGTTATACCATAAAGTTGTATTTTTTTATATGGGACGCGTAGTTGGCTATGGCCAGTATACGATATCCCACAGCATTCACATGAAATCTTCTTGACTCTCCACGATCTCGTCGGACAGACAAACAGAAAAATCAGCACAAGGATAGAAGAACAGAAAAATGCGGTTAATAAAGTTCAAGCGATATCATCCTTGGCGCAACACGTAACCGTAACGGGACATAAAATTAAATTTGAGAACGCAAAACTTTGGCAAGCATCGAGCACTTTATAGCTAGCATTATCAGAGAAGCCATAGAGATTGAGAAACACCCACATAATCTCAACACAAGAGACGATGTTCTGAGACTACCATCAATATGGAAACATCATTAATCTCTAGACAACTAAAATCCACAACACCTAAAACAGAATCAACAAAAGAAGAAGTGAAAACAGCGAAGCAACAATGAAATCAGTGAGAGTAGTGAAAGCAGCGAAAGCAGTGAAAGCAAAAGAAATTATTTCTTCTGACACTTTTTGATAAGAATGCAGTGGTGTAAGTAAATTATTTAACTATTCTTGAAATTCGAGTTATAGCATAAAGTTGAATTTTTATGTGGAATACGTAGTTGGCTATGACATCAAAAATTACTAATTTTTTCTGATTCGAACGATATATATCGTGTCGGGCCAAATTATTCATTTTACTGCTTTTAGCAAAAATAGTTTTTGGGACATACAAATATCACGTTTGGAAAAAATGGTTTTAAATACAAGTATTGTATCATTTACAATCTTTCTGATAAAACAAAGTAGGTTATCTGTCATTGCGTTGTTAAAAACTAGCAGTTTAATAACATTCGATTGTTTATTATCATCTTAAAAGTAATATGGCTTTTGAAAACAATGAAAAGTTTAATATGTTAGCATGTTTTATTTAAAGTAATAATAATTCTGAAGTTGTGAGTGAACTATATTTTAATCGTTATCCAGAAGGAAGATAAACTTATAATATTGAAGATGCTAAGTTGCCGTCAATGTTATCAGAATGGCAGCTGCAAATCCTTTGATTTCAAGCCGTCAAATTGAGCCCGAGTCTGGGTCAAGTCAAAGATTCAAATTCGAACTATATAAAATAACAAAACAACAACGTGTCCAACCAACCGATCCTGGACGACGCCTAGAATTTTGTAATCGGTATCTTCAGCAAATAGAGTAAATGCATTATTCTCAAAAAATATTGTTTGGACCGATGAATTAGTGGTACCGGGATTTTCAATCGACACAACGAACACTGGTGGTTTGACATTAATCTGCACCATACCGTTGACGTTCAAAATCAGAGACGCTTCGGTTTTAGTATTTGATGCCTATTCGGAGCTCGCATTTAGCATTTATTCACATTTATGAAAGAAAACTGAACGGTCAACGATATTCTGAAATTTTAAACCAACACATAGCCGAGGATTTTTAGATAACTTACCGTTGAACATTAGACATAAATTATAAATTCTACAAGGTGACACCACAATAGTAGAAACGTCTCTGAATTGTTAAATATTCATAGGAGCAAATGGACCTGAGAGGTGGCTACCACGTTCACCAATTTAACGCCCTGGTTTTTCTTTTGGAGACACATTGACGAAAATTCATATAATAATAATAATGTAAATGAACTAAGACAAAATTTTATACAGTGTGTTAATTCCTCTAATCCACATTTAAAACACCTTTTGGAATGAATCAAAGCGATGTGAGCTATGTTAAATAATGGACATCAATATGAAAATTTAGTTTAGTGGCATTGTACATGGTCATTAGTGTGTGGAATCAAAAATACACACAAATATTAATAAAAGTTGTTATGTTTGCGCAGATACATTTCTAAAATATTTTGAGGTATACAGGGTGTTCAGCATGAGACAATCATGATTACTTTTTTTAATAGTACATATATTTGTTTACCATGGAATTCAGCGTAAAATTCTGCATCTAGCCCTATCTTTTTTTTCTCATAAATTGCGACGTTGCCAATCTGGAGCGAAAAATGAAGATTTGACAAAATTGGTGCACTATAAATGCCAAAAACGTTATCAGTGATAAGTAACTAACTTATTTGGTATGTACCAAGGTAAAGGATGTGAAATGTCTGAACATAGTAGAAGTTTCGTTTGGGTTCGGGTGTTTTTGGATAAGCATTAATTCAGGAGATTTCAATTAGCAAAAACTTCATTTTTTTAATGTAACACCAGTATATTATTTTACCATCTTGTAAAACTATTTTATCCCTTCGAATTATGTCTGTATAATGTACTCTAAAATTGATTGTTTTAAAGAAAATTGCATTTTAGTTTATGATTTAAAATATTCATGTTTTTAACAAGCATCTGAATGTGACGTTTAGAATACTTCTACTTTCGATAATTTTGTAACAAAATCAAACCAGTTATTTTCTACCTTTTTTATAATTGTTATTGCTTTAATAAACATTATGTCCTAAAAAATATGTTTTACTAAAGCAATAAAATTGAATAATTTGACTACCTGATATATATCGTTCACATCAGAAAAATTAGTAATTTTCGATGCCATGGTCAACTGCGTTCCATATAAAAATTCAATTTTATGCCATAACTGAATTTCAAGAATATTTTAAATAATTGACTACATTACTGCATTCTTATCAAAAAGTGTCAAAAGGTAGAAATATTTTTTCTATTTTCATAAATAAGCGAAAATGCAAAATGAAAACAGAAATTCTGAATTTTATAACTCAAAACAAAGACGTTAGCCAAATACACCATTGAGTGTAAAGATCGAGAATGCGAGTTCATTTTCATACAACATAGTTTAGATTCTATTACCCTGTACATAAATTGAGTAAGCTAACCTTTACTATCCAGACGTTGTGATTAGACTGGAATAAGTTTATACCAGCGCCAAAGACTACCATTTGTGGATTACTACCATTAAGGGTTTTGGTTGTTTGTAATTCTCCGTTTTCCATTGAAAAAAATGCCTTTACCGGTGTTAAACGACGTGACTGACGCACAAGGTTGGTGTTTATAGATAGCATCAGCACGACTGGTCGTGTCCGAAAACGCCGTATTTACTTTTCCAGCGTAGGTTTCCTATCCTTATTAACGTTATAATAGGTAACAGTTTACTGCCTCTCTTAATGTCACATGTTAGAAAGATGACGTATGTCTACTAAAGTCTGTTGTACAGTTAACGTTACGGCTTTAAAGCGTTTGTCGCGCATTGCAAAATAAAATAGCTGTCACCTTTATTTATTTAGTTACGCTTCATTTTACCTTCCGCCTGTGTTCTGTTTAGTGGGTAAATTATTACAACTTTATGCAATCTTGGTGAAACATAACATTTTGTAGGTAAAAAATGCTACGAACCAAGCATCTCAAGTGCAGATGTTGTAATGAACGTCTTTAAGTATTTTGAAAGAGAACATAACCATGGCGTAATGGTACCATTTGAATCTGTTATGCAGATAGGTAAATTAATGTTCACAACATAATTAAAGCCGAAAGTTTTAATTGCAGCAAACCTCAGAAGCCTGTGGGATAATCACGGTTAGTGCGATAAAAAAACTAGTAACAGAAGCTGAAAGAAACTAAACCTCCACAATCATCAGCTAAACAAAGAAGACTTACAAAGAGCAACGTTAACATCACTACAAAAAGGATTAGCGGAATGTGAAATTTTTAAATTTAGTAAATCCAGTTAAAGCGTCTCTTACATTGGTTTTTCTTTTAAATTGGATGATGATAGGAGTGGTTTACTTGAAGAACCCCATATTGCCGCGAATCCTGCACGCTTCTTAAAGGAATACTACAAAAATACAGAGGAAACGCTTTACAAGCCCGTTTTCTTAGATGAAACGTGGATATTCAGTCGAGGTTCGCTCAAGAAAACATGGCACGATAATAGCTAGCAAAGCAGTAAGAAGAGGCCAATGGAGAAAGAAAAAGGTTGGTCACAATCATTTTTTACATTGAATTTCTTAACGACTTATTGTTTTCGATTTATAGTGCTGCATGTTGGTAATGAAAATGGCTTTCTTCCTGATGTTTCACTTCTCTTTATAAAGTGCCGACTATCATAGTGATATGTGTGCAAAGCTATTCACAAACTGGTTTGAAAACATTCCCAACTTAAAAGAGCCATCATTAATCGTCACGGACAATGCTAGTTATCACTCAAAAGTTTTTAAAGAATTCCAAATACTTCGTCTAAGAGGAAGAAATATGTCCACCTACTAAAGCACAATAAGAATTATTACAATTAGTTTCTGAAAATGTAATGCCAAAGGTGTACGAAATTGCCAATAAATTCGGACACAGGGTTTTACGGTTGCCGTCATATGATTGCCAGTTTAACCCTATTAAATTGGTTTGGTGAAACTGCAAGGATCACTACAATAAAAATATAGGGTGAAATAATGCAAAGTTTGAAAAAAATATGGACAGAATCGCTACAAACAATTGATCACGAATACTGGCAAAAATGAATTAAACATGCTGAAAAGACAATGTCGGAGTGGTGCGGCATGGAAACAAATTTTTAGGTTGTCCAACCATTAGTTATAGTGAACCTGAAACTGATAGCGATTAGGCTTCGGACAGAGACAATTATTTAATTTGCACATTACATAATACTTAAAAATGTTATTTCGAGGGCCTTTATTATAAGCTGTATATTCAAAATGTTCCAATTTGACATCTTTGAATTGCGACGAACTTTCCATCTGAAATATAATTATGAAAGGTATTGTTACTCGTAACTTACACAAGCGATAGGTTATGTTACAGCAAATGCAAATGTAACACTGTTTTTCTTCAATTTTAACACTTTATTAACACACGCACACGCACGCCTACACGCACGCGCACGCGCACGCGCACCCGCACAAGCACACACACACACACCACATGAAGCGCTTAGCGTGATGGCTACGAACAATAAACGCATTTAAATTCGAAACTATTAATTGAGTTGACCCAGTTTTGATTAAGTTTCTAAAAGTAGGCGGAATTGGCGACATCTACCGGTGAGCGCATTAACAAATAACGTCAATTCATAGTTAGAAGACATTTGCTAAATCTTAATCTTTTTGTACTCAAAAGTAACACCCAAACGTATACCCTATTATATTTAAATTATAATGAATCGTCACAAACAAGAAAAATCGGAAACGAATTAAACATTTTTAATATTCAGTGACCGTCACATGAGTATTTTGATGAGATTCTAACGAAAACAGTATATCCTTTATTATTGGTTGATTTCTATAATAATGTGCTATGGGTATTTCTTTTTCGGATGTTATCAGGCAGATAACGCTTGAAAGTCAACCTTTTTTACACGCTTTTATGTAACTGACACTGTTTGTTGTATGCGTCAAAATTTGTAATCGACTTTTTGACCAAGTTCAATCGGCTTGAAACTCTACAGAATTATGTATTCCCGATGACAATACAATCGTTCAGCATTTACGGTTCATAAAAATGCTTAATTAAACTATAATTAACAGACATTTCTGTTGTTAATGGTTTAATAGCAGTTTCAATGTCAAACCAGCAAAGCACTTGTGGTCTAATGGTAAAATGATCGCCTGCCACGCGGTCGGTGCGGGTTCGATTCCTGGCCAAAGCAATTTTTATTTTAACCATCAACAAACTTCAGTTTGACATTGTTGACCGTACAAATTACTTTATTTTTTTAATAAATATTTTTAAAAAGGACACTTTTATTTACGCGTAGAAAGTGACTAAAAAGGTGAAAATATTTTTACCTTCCAACCTACATATGCATATATCGCTAAATGGCTCATTTTACAGCTTTTGCCCAAGTTTCGCCAAGATCGGCCATCATGTCTGGATGTCTGTGTGTCTCTGCATATGGATATATTTTAGTATCCACGATAACTCCAGAACAATAACACCTACGTACTTAAAATTTTGTATTTAATCTTGTTTTCATTTGGCTTAGAGCTGATTAGATTTTGGGAGAAATCCAGCGGCGGGGAGGGGGGATTTTTGGATTTTTATCAAATATTTCTAAAACAGCTGCATATTTCAAAGATATAAACATACCTAGATATAGACCTTAAACACATCGACTAATTATGTTCTATCCAATTTTTTGATATGTCGCATAATTAGCCGCAAAAAATTCCTAAGGTAGAATTTAAGTGTTAGTTCAAATTTTTTCATTATCTAAATAACGATTAATTTTATCAGAAAAGGTGTAGATGTATTTTTTAAAGAAAATTTAATTTTACATAACTTTTCTTTATAATATTTTATAATATAACGCACGGCTTTCGAATTTTTTTTAAGTTGACATGTATATATATTAAATCTATCTGACATGCAGTTTTAAACGTCATTCTGACAGATTATTTTTTTGTTTTAACAATGTTCCCTGTTTTCGTTCAAAAAAGAGGATGCATGGCTACCCTAAAAAAGTTATAATTCAAATTATTTCATTTCTTTTAATTTTTGAAGTTATCACCTAGATGTACATTAGCTTCTGTCAGACATGAAGTTTTAAACGTCTGTTTGACATGGATTATTGTAATTAAATTATTATAAACCAGATATTTTTTATTTGCACCAAAATGTGATCAAAAATCTTCACGACTAAAAATAAAAGCGTGGGGCGCTCATCATAATTCATTTCTCTGCGTCATATGTTTATAATATGAGCGCTCCGCGCTTTTATTTTTATTCGTAAAGATTTTTATTTTGAAGAAAAACATTATTTTCTCCTCTTTAGTACACTTTCTTCAGGTAAATAAAAGGGCGTGCCTTACAAATTTTTTTTTCATAGTATTATTTCGTATTCTATAGAAGATTTCAATACGTTAATACCTACAATAGAAATTGAAACATACTTAAGACTTTATCAATAAAATTGTAGAAACTACGTATTACAATAGCTATCCTACACTATACAAGACAAAAATAATAAACTATGCAGACAAACTATGAGAAAAACAATCGCCAATTAGAACACGTTGATAATACATTCGCTAACAAACTTCCATACAAATATGAACAAATAATTTAATCAAAAATGTCTAATGCGTGCTGTACTTGAAATCACGCAATTATTCATAGTTTATCATAATAAATATGGTAATGAATTGTAGAAATGTGCATCTTAGTAATTTGTTCTCTCTTTTAAGTTATTCGTTACATGCAACACTTTGGGAATCTACTCACCTGAGGAGCTTTATACTTCAGCTTACAACATCGTGAAAGACAAATTTATATTCTAACAGCGCATTTGTTTCAAACTAAAGTCAACAGTGATATTCTTATAATCTATTTTTTTAATATCTTTTTTAATTTTTACAAGAACTAATAGCGTAAAGTTTGTGAAAATGTGTTGAAATTCTCATTTTCTAGGAAAACATTAAGAAAACTTTATTCCCTACAAAAACTAACAATACATCGTATTACCATCTTGTGTAACGTAAAAGTAACCACGTGAAATTCGCTACTTTTGATAAATTAGTTCGTTTGGATACACGATTAATAAAAGTGTTGACAGTTGTGATCGCTGTCAGTATTTTCTCACATTAGTTAAATTGGAAAGTTATCATTCCTACCTGGAAATTAGAATAAATAAAAAGGATAGTCTTTTCTTCTTCTCTTGTTAAATAAAAAGGATCTAAGACATACAAAAGCAGAATTGTCTTCCTGAAGTCGAGTAACTTGAAAATTGAGTAGAAATTACTACTATTGTTTATCGAAAGAGAGTGAAATAATTATGACTAGCCACATAATTAGCTTCTTCATGCATGTTAAACCTAAAATAGTGAATATCTAGCGGGCATAAACATATGTGGCTTATTTCTTTTGTTTGTTTACGCTCGCTACAAAGAATAATTTGTAGGTTCTTTTACAATTCCTAATAATTTCAAAATTCTTTAATAAAAATTTGTATTGTTTCTGAGAGAACTTAAAATGGTTCTATTTTAATTTAGTTTGGGTAGTTTCAATTTGTAAAGATATCATTCATAAACTAAAATGTGTTTTATTTGCTATCAGGTTTCAGTTTGAGTAAATGAACTCGATTTTTGCTTCACCGAATTCCTTTATTGTTTGTTTGCGCCGGCTAGCTTATTTATTAACAGAAATGATTATTATCAATTACCCAATTTATATTTAATTTGATTTTCTTAAGATTTATGTAATTTGTAACTATATTGAAATTAATTCTTTCAGTATTCAAACACAAATTTACAGGACAATAAAACACATTCAAGTTTCTTTTATTATATAGTTTGCAATCTTACTTGTCAATTTTTGAAGGCCAATGACGTAATAACTGCGTACCTACGCCGGTGATTCGGGCGCCGTACTTTCTTTGTTTCCAATTATTTTCTTTGGAAGCTTGTCGCTGAATTGTACAATTCCAAATTTTCTTTCCAACAATTTATTGATTATGTGAATATTGGCTAAACATATTTATAGTTTTTTATTATCACTTTAATTGTTCAAGTTTCACTACGAATCGCATGCAATCACAAACGGCATGCTGATCGTACAAACTAATCGTTTATGCTTTCCTGTTATTCTTCTTTATTTACTGATTAACCAATTTAGGTCGATCACTGTATTTTATACCGTTTGTTCACTATTTAAATGGAGTCATGTAGGACCTCCAATATTCACCAAGCACGAAAATTATATTTGAAGTTATATGTTCTTTTATTCTCTCTAGCCTTTTATTATTTTAATAAGGAAGGTATTCTTACTTCTTCCCTATTATACACTAAATTTTATCTTCCTTTATTTCTTAATTTAGAGGGTAACATGACTATGCTACTGTCGTTCGTGCCTCGCCAAAGATCACACCCTTTGGTTAGTTTCAACCAACTCTAACTACTGAAAATGCAAGTCATGGTAACATTTCATTTCCCCTACTTCTACAACTCATTTATGCATTTGCATATTGCCGCTTTCTAATTAAATGTGTACATAACTTATTGAAGTACATTTAAGCTTCTCCTTTTAATATTAAAAAAACTTATATATAAACAAAAAACAATCATTTCTCATTCTATAAAATACCATATAACTATAAAATCTCATTTAACGCGAAATTTAAATTTCTCAGGCGCCCGTTACAAACACCACACGACCTTCCAACCTACAAAATGGAAATTAAAAAAAATGAAATAACTTTAATAACATTTTTTTAAGGATAATTATGCAACCCCTTTTATAAGAAGTTCATTACGAAAATAGGCAACATTGTGAACGCAAAAACAATAATCTATGTCAAACAGACGTTTAAAACTTCATGACAGACAGAGGTTAATAGACGTCTAGATACCAACTTAAATTAAAAGAAATGAAACAATTTTAATTTCAATTTTTTACAACTATGCAACCTCTTTTTATACGTTCATAACGAAAACAGGCAACATGGTAAAAACAAAAACAATCTATGTCCGAATGACGTTTCCAAAGCCGCCCGCTACTATAAAAATATTGATAATACAGCTTCAGCATTTTCAATCATTTTTATTTAATTTTCACATTTATTTCGCTTTACATTAAAATACTTTATACAGAAAATTTACGTAAAATTAGATTTTCTTTAAACAATATGTCTACACTTTTTCTTATAAAATTAATCGTTATTCAGATAATGAAAAAATTTGAACACTTACATTCTATCTTAGGAAGGTTTTTGCCGCTAACACATAATTAATCGATGTGTTTAAGGTCTATATCTAGGTATTTTTATATCTTTGAAATATACAGCTGTTTTAGAAATATTTGATAAAAACCAAAAACTTCCCCTAATAAACCCTCCCCCCTCCGCCCCTGGATTTCTCCAAAATCTAATCAGCTCTAAGCCAAATTAAAACAAGATTAAATACAAAATTTCAAGTACGTAGGTATTTTCGTTCTGGAGTTATCGTGGATACTAACATACATCCACACACACAGACATTCAGATATGATGGCCGATCTTGGCAAAACTTGGCCAAAAGTTGTAAAATAAGCTAATAAGTCGATTTAGCGTTAGTGAGAAAACTTACATAACCTTCTATACCTACATATGTATATGTAGGTTGGAAGGTAAAAATACATTAAAATACAAGTAGATGTGTAATAACCTAACCTTATATTTTGACATTCTTAATATTGAATATTTTCGTTATAGATATTTACGTTAACATTAAAAGTTTAAAGTATTTTTTTAATTTTAACGAACTTTATTACACAGAATTTAGCGCGATGTCAAACAGTTGATAATTACCAAGTTCAATGTCATGTATATTCCCAATGAAGTAATTTTAACACATAGCTGATAAAGAGAAATGATAAGATTCTTATTATTACTCGTAGTCAGTCAATAATTGTTCTCATTTGTTAACACGCCATAATGTAAACAAAATTTTGTTGTGCTTTCGTTCTGTAATAGGTGTTTTTGCACAATAGCTTGCAAGTAGTTGCAATCTTTTTTGAAGTAATTTTATAGGAATCAACGTACGATTGTAGACACCGTAGTGCCGGATTTGCCATAAAGGTCAGCAAATTTGTTTATTTGTTGTGGCTTGGCTGTAATTTTCGAAATAGATGTAACGATGATGTTCACGCTTGTTAAATTTTGGAGGATAAATTTTCCAGCGCGTAGTTTTGTTGTGTCGTATTATTATTTTAAATTGAAGAATTAATTTCGTATTGATCAGTTATTTTTGGTTATTTGAGACAGTAATTTTGACGTTGAAATTTATCGACATGTTTAATGAGTTTCTACCTTTATTATCGTCATTTGGCTTTGATTTTTATGAAGCTTGAGATTGTATTGAAGTTTAGGTGAACTTTGCGTAAATGTTTTGGAGTAGAATTATCAGGAAGGAGAGTTTTTATATTAAGTTAACATTTTGGTTTCTTGTTAGGCCATTATTAAGATCCAGTTTGTGACGTTTTCCTATAAACATATCTAGAAGGTGGCAGTTTGTGACATTTTTCCCGATTTTGACGTTAGGGTGTTGGGACGAGTGCCTGTTTGCAGTATTAAGTAAGAACCCGCCCATCCCATTGAGCTGTGCCCTTGCGCACATTGCCCTTACGGGCTGAAGCTCTGAGTGTTTGGTCCGTAACAAAACGCAGGAACCCTGTTAATGAAAATTTGATTCCAGAAATAAAACCTCGATTATATAAATTAGCGATATACTAAGGCTACTAAGCTTAGACCTGGTTAGAATTCGAATGAGTATCACTTACACATCATCAGGTCTCATAAATTCAACGGATACGACCATACCAAAACGAGCTGCACTGAAAAGATGCCAACTTGTGGTAAATGTGAGGAGAACACAAATTAACCAACGCCTGCTCCTTTAAATTAAAGCGCATTAACTGCAAGTTACTTAAGCACAAGCACCAACTACGAGGTTCAGGATGACAAGTGCCTAACAAGTAACTAATTTTAAATATATTAATAATTATATAAACGAAGTAGGTATGTATTATCAAAGGTGTACTATACATACACAAAATTGTAATGTCACAACGTATTCATTACATTTAGATTATTTTAACTTCCGATGTTACTTGTGCCACCCGTCTAATCGATGCAGGTGGTGATTTGCTGGCTAAAGCAGAAAGTTATATTGACAATTCGGTGTTTAATAAAGCGTCGACTACCACTACAATTTAATACGTAGAATCTATTGAAAGCACTGAACTTGAACCTACCATTTATAATTAAGCGGCTTCGTGAACGATCAAAATCCGAATATGCATTTATGCCATTTACTTCAGTGTTAGAGAGCATAGTCCATTACCGTAAACTGCGAAAATTTTTTAATAAATTTCACTAGTTCTAAATACAAAAATATATCAGTACGATGTTTAAATCACAGTTATTAGTGCTTTCTTTAAGTACTTTTGTTTAATAAAATAGAGTTGCATGCCATCTTTAACCATACATAGTGCGGGGTTAATGTTAATTTGTTTTATTTCAATGTAACTAACAAAATCAGAGGCATTACTAGTTCTATTTATTTTAGTTCGAAATTTAGCTCTAATTTTTAATGTAGAAATAATAAACCATATAATCCTGGAATATATTTCCACAGTAATGCATTTTTTATGTGATCGTGCATTACAACTTTGGATACGTGTATAAAAGACCATAAAAGTCTTACTAAGTGGAAGTTACGTATTACGCATGTGTCATTCCTCTTATACTCTATAGGAGTCAAAAAAAACATAGTACACATCTCGGGTGGTAATGCCTATGGTTTTACGCACTCATTTAAATTACTCGCTCGCTCGTGATCGTAATAATGCAGTCGTGCGTCATAGCCTACTTACCATCCTTATTATGTAATTACTATTTTCTCACACTTCATAATATAAAATGCAAATTGTGCTACTTATGTAAAGTCTAACCAAATCAAGGGACATAATCTATACCTACTTATTAGAGAACTAATTTTTTTCTTTTATTTATTTATTTCTATTTCTATCTCTATTATTTATTTAAATCACAGGCAGTAACTATAATTATTTATAATTAATATTCATTTATTAGTTACATAATTAACCACAAGAAGTTTTGTAGCACAAGGGTATATCTCTTGCTCTAGATATCCTTATAGAATTGTGTGAAGGACGAAATTTAAGAGGCATTTCAATAAATCTACTACGAAATCAATAAATCAATAAATAATTCCACAGTTATCTAACTTTTCTAATTTAGTGTGATAAACCGCAATTCATTATCGTTCATCTATACCTACATAGATTGTGCATGGAAAGGAAAAGCAGAAAAGGGCCACGTATTTCATTTCCCCTTCTCGGGCTTTTCGAGCTCCTTCAGCCACAATCATGAATTCCCAGCATGCATACATACGTATATATGCATGGTAGGATTAAGGATGGGTGTGGTCAGGATAGGATCGGAAGTAACGGAGTTAGGATTCTGAGAAGGAAAATACTACCCCAGCGTTCGCCTAAGTAGCCTCACATGGTGTTCATATACGCAGTGACCATGCTATTGTGCATGGGAATTCCAGTAGATACAGCTCATTTTATTAGACATTTGTAGGGAACATCAAGTTATACAGAATATATTATTACTTTTATAATAAGAAGCATATTTTCTTTCATTTTGAATTCAGCAAATATTAAGTTTTGCAATTGCGTGTAAGTAAATTAGAAAGTATTATAGGGACTGTTCTCTTATATTATTGTTTGTTTTGCATATTTATGTGAAAAATTCAATTTGTAACATTTTATGTCAATTTTCTTAGTTTTAAAAATATGTGGGTAACAATGATATTCGCTGTTTGAGTTCGATTCAAATATAGATTATTAAAACTATTATTTGCTACTAAACTACAAAGGACCTTAAAAATATATCGTTCTCGCTCTCGCTCTCGTTCGCATTTTCGTCCTCGTCCTCGTCCTCGTGATCGCTTTCGTTCTCGCCCGCGTTCGCGTTCTGGATCGCGTTCTCGTTCTCGTCTAAATCCATTGGTGTCGATTAATTGAACTTTAGAATAATATTTCTATAATTAATCCAATCTTTTAAGCCGTTTTCGGATAGTCCATTTAGGAGATGAGAGTGTTTTCCAACAGCCCATCTAGGGGACAAGGGTGTCGTATAAGGGGATGAATTAGAAAAAAAATTCATAACTTCTAAAACCTTAGGGGTCGATTAATTAAACTCTACAATAATATTTTTTTAATTAAAATACAACCTTTAAGTTGTTTTCGAACACTCCATTTGGCTAATGAGAGTGTGGCATAAAGGAATGGATTAGAAAACAAAACTTCTACCCCCTTGAGAACGTTAGTATGATACAAAAAGTACCTCCTAATGATGGTGTGTTTTCCTTTTCATTTAACTTTTATGGCCCTCTTTGTGTCCTCTCTGTTTATCTCTACATTTTTGCTTCACATTTTGAACTCTTTATCTTCTGCGGGTTGAATAACTGAAAGGGGTACAACTTCTTTGTTTCCGTGTACGTTTACGCGATCCTATTTTCATGTGCTTTGGCTTTTCATCCATCTGGTGTCCGTGTTCCGTCATCTTCTTTACCTGTTCTGCCAGCCATCTTACTTGAGTATGCCTTTTTGGCTTTCTGTGATTTTGTTTTTGGAAGTCTTTTTGTGTTTAATATTTATTTGGTTGAATTCAACATCTTGGTATAACGTGTTGTTTCTACATTTAAGGTGCTTTTGACAGAATCTAGATGCGGGCTTTAACATTTTAACACAAGCGCTCTTTTGTCAGAATTAGTCCTTTTAAACGCTAAGCTAGTAGCAGCACCTTACGATGCAATTGGAGATTGACATACAGTCAGCATCGACATCTTGTGGTATAATTTAAAAGTAAATTAAAACGCTATTTTTCGGTATGAATTAAAAGCAAAGTACAAGATTCAACATAATGCCAAATAATAAGTAAGAACATATCAGACAGCGCATACGAAAATGTTGTTGCAAACAAACACATACAAACAAAGCAACTAGTAAACAGCTAAACATCCAAACATGTAAACCTCCAAACATGCAAGTACGCAAACAAAGACTCAAGGAACCAGTTAAGCTCTAAAGCGCAATATATGTGCGACTACAAATGTACAAACACACAAACAAAGAAAGAAATTACTCAACGTTCAAGCACGTATGCTAGCAACACGTAAAATAAGAAACTAGCCACCAAACACGACAATTCACCTAAACATGCGCGAAACAAGCAGGAATACATACTGAGGACACTAAATCATGTAGAAATAAATTATAGTCAACAAACACATCCGAAAACAAGCAAATGACCAAACACAAATAATCAAACCACAGAAACTGCACTAGCAAAATTAAAAATCAAACAGTCAAACCCTAACACTCTCAAACCGAACAAGGTAAACGGGCAAACAAGATACCATCCCCACTATTTTATGAATAAGCGGAATATTTACGTTTGCAGTAAAAGAGTACCACTCATATCTGGTTTATATTTATTTCCAAACGATTTTGTTGTACAATTTCTTAAAAATATTAAAGCTATTTCCGATACAACTTATGAAAAGCGAGTGGTAGCCGTTATTCAAAGGTCTAACGGTGGAATTTCAGCAGTGTTTACGAAATGTAAATAGGGTTGACGGCATGAAAATCGTACCAATAATAATTGATGATCCAATGCGGGAGACGGATGGGCCCGGTGATGGATTACTGAAACCTAAACATATTTTTCCTACCTAGCTATTGTTTCATCATCCTTAAGGATTAATAAATCTTTATGGCTGGTTGGTTTCAATCTTTTGTTCGAAACATATACCTCACATATCCATCTGGCACCAAATATGGATATTTGATAACGTAGGGCATCTGGTGTAAACAAGTGGCCGTGAGGTTTGGATGTACGCCATGATACTATTCTTCTAAAAATTTTGAATTTTTTATGTAAGATGGGCCCTGTCTAGAAGGTACTTAAACAAGATTATGTTAGAATGTCACCCTTTCATTAAATCATTAATTATTATTGGTACGGATTTTACGCCGTCAAATCCTTCTGATATTTGGGTAATAGTTTCCACTCGCTGTAAAACCAAATAACTTTTTCACAAGTTGCATCTCAAGCAGTTTTGATGTTTTTAAGAAATTCCATGACAAAATGAATGAACGAATCTCGAAACCGTATTAACGGCTCGCTAACAAAATCAACAACTGCGCTTCGAAATATATAAAAACCAGATATATGTGATTTTTTGATGGATTTTTAGAGATGTTTGAGTTTGAGTGGAGGCTAGATTGTTTTACTTGTTTAGTTTCTATGGTACAGTTGTTTGTATGTTTACTAGTTTGCGGATGCGTTTGTTGGCTACCAGTTTTTTCTGCATGATCTAGTCTCTTTAGTACGTCTTCTTGCGTGTTTCGCGAATGTTTTAGGTATTTGAGGGTATTTGTTGAATAGTTTCTTTATTTTTGAGGTTACGTGCATGAGAGCTCAAACGTTGAGTAACTTGTTTAGTTGTTTGTGTGTCTGCAATCTTGCGTGTACTGTACTTGAGCGCTTGCTTGATTAGTTCTCTATTTGCGTGTGTCTATGCTGGGGGCTTACGAATTTGGTTGTTCATTTGTTTACTATACTCAGTTATTTGGAAATTGCAACACCAATAAGGGGTAGGAATTTTTTGACCAAACTTAACAAAAACGTTTAACTACTGAAAGGTAGCAATTGACTAAAATTTTATTCATATGGATCAAGTGGTAATGGCTTATCTGACAGTTCGTTCAGTTTTTTCGAACAATTTTGTCAAGTGTATATTGCGCGAGATTGTGTTCAGTTCTTTATTGTTTTCGCTTGTGATTGTTTGCTTTGAGGGTGTGATCATGCCTAGAGTCCGCCAACGTGGAAATTACCGTCAATTAAGCGAATTCGACAGGGGTCGTATTGTTGGTTTTGCGCGAAGGTGGTTTTTCGATTAGAGAAATCTCAAACCGCCTTAACCTGAACCAAACCACCATCATGCGCTGCTATCAGGCATGGACTAGGGAGAGTCAGGAACGCTTCAGAAAAGGAAGCGGGGGGCGAAGAAGAATAAATGGAGGTGCAGGACCGCCATCTTCAACTTATGACAACAAAAGGCCGATTCTCAAGCACTAAATCAATTGACGATCAATGGTTAGCTAACGAAGATCGTCCTGTAACCCGTCGAACGGTTTACCGCAGAATCAAAGCTTTCGGCTTACAATCCTATCGGCTAAATCTTGTGTTATTACTAACGGCTCAACATCGACGGCAACGTTTGGAGTGACGTAGGTTGCGACTGCACTGGATCCAAGAATGGCATAGGGTGGTGTTCATTGATAAATCTCGATTATTTTTGAGGATGAATGATGGCCGTATGGGGGTCAGACGAGGACGTCCGAAATTGTCTGTTGCGAGACATATGCACCAAACTGTAGGGATTATGGTATGGGGTGCTATAACTTATGGGAGTAGGTGTCGTTTGGTAGTCATCCGAGGCAATATGAACCCCCCAACGATATATGGATGAGGTGATAGAACACCATATTCTTCTATTTCTTTAGCAGTTGGAAGAGCCATTTTCTTTTGTAGCGGGATAATGTCCGTCCCCATATTGCAAGACGTTCTTTGGACCGATTTGGACCGATGTTAATCTCTTGCCATTTCCACCCAGATCTCCCGACCTTTGGCCCATCGAGCATGTTTGTGACATTATGGGGAGAAAACTGAGAATCTTGCGGCATCTTCCGTAGACGCTGCAAACTCTACAGCACGAATTACAGGTTACTTGGCACACAATACCTCAAGAGGACATTGATCATCTGCTAGAATCGATGCCACGACGAGTGGAGAAGTGTGTAACCAACCGGGGGGGGGGGGGTATTAATAAAAATATGTTTATATTTTGTTCTTTTTCTTTGAAATTTTAATCAATTGCTACATTTTAGTAGTTAAACGTTTCTGCCAAGTTTAGTCAAAAAATTCCTACCCCTTCTTGGTGTTGCAATTTCCATGTCACTGAGTATAGTTACATTTTTGTATGTGATTGTGTGATACTTGCATTTTGTGTGTACTAGTTTTTTTTGTATTTTGCCTTGCTTGTTTTTGACGCTATATTGATTCTTATACTGGGGTTTTAATTTATACCGAAAGAGGGCGGCGTGATTTGCTTTTAAATTATATAGTAAGGTGTCGTTGACGCTTTAGATGGAAAAGCAAGATTAAAAACGATGGACCAAGCTGTTGAATTCGACAAAATGGACCTTAAGTAAAAAAAAGTCTCGGATACAAAATGACAGGAAGCCAACACGTTTACAAGAACCAAGATGGCGTAAAAGACAAAAACTTACACGGAAATAAAGGAGCTGTACCGATTTAAATTATGCATCCCGCAGAAGATAAGGACTTCAAAATCTGGATCGAAAATAGTGATAAAAATGGGAGATGAAAATGGATCACAAAAAGTACCTTAGAAGGCGCAATTAAGAGAAAAAAACCAAGGGCCATTGACAAACATTTACGGATCAAAATTGTTAAAAAGCAGCCAAAATCTTTACTTTCCAAAATTTTATTGTGTTAATTTATTATTTATTGTCTATGGTGTTACAGGCCAAATACACATCAGAGCATCAGCCCGTAAAGGCAACGTGCGCGTACGGTATACCTCAGTGGTGTGAGCGGGGTTCTTACTTAATGCTACAAAAGGGCACTCGTCACAACTCCGAACACTTGAAAATCGGGAGAAATGTCACTAAACCGTTACATTTATAGCGGGAAAACGTCATGAACTAGATCTTAATAGTGGCTTAACTGGAAACCATAATGTTCACTTCATATAAAACCCTCATCTCTACTAAAATTCTACTCCAAAAATATTTACGCAAAGTTCACCTAAACCTCAATAAAATCTTAAGCTTCATATAAAACCGCAACATTGGGATAATAAAACTCAAACTCATTAAATATTTCGATAAACTTTAACGTCAAAATTATTGTCTCCAATATTCAAAAAAACTGATAATACGCTAATTATTTAATTTAAAACGAAAAATACGTCACAACAAAACTAAACGTGACCGAAAATTTATAAAGACCTAACATTTAATAAACGACGAAATTGAGGTTATCATTCCTAAATTCGAAAATTCACAGCTCATTCCCAAACAACTCCAATCAACGGGTGGGTTGATGCGGCAGTTACAAAAAGAACACCAAATTTATACCTATAAATAACCTAAAATGATAACTTGCAAGTTTATTTTAACTTGTGATAAAAAACACTCTAACATCCCCAAATAGCAATTACAAAACAATTTTATATCCATATCTTATATTTCTCAAATTACGTTTAATTAAATCGACATGAAAATTTATTCTTTGAATTTTTAAATACCATACTCTAAATATCTAACCATTAAAAAAAACGTTTAACCAATTTCATTACTCAATACATTAATACTTGGAAACAAAACATTCTAAATCTTTTGACTTTTAAAACCAAAATTTCGAAAAACGAGAAGAAAAAACATCTGAAGTAATTTACTTAAAATTCTCACACCAGGTGACAATGGATTAAATATCATAGATATAAACCTTCATTATTTGAGTTCAAATGGCATCATTTTGGATCTATACGAACCGTATGTACATGCATACATACAATTTAATTTAAAAATTAAAAAAATATGGTCGAAATACCCTCTTTATTGTATTGGGGTTAAATAACCAAACCAAACACGTTTATATTTACAGAAATTTATAGAAATGACCTCATTTCTAACATTATACACATACGCGTACACACAATTAAGTTTAACTTTGTTTTCTGAAAGAATAAAAAAAATGCGGCAAAGTTTTATTGTCATAAATTACTCTATATGTTGTGGGGGTTAATTATAAAATATAAAATAGTTTGAAACATATGTCCGAGTAATTTATATATTTATTGCTTGAAGTACATATTCACATTGAATATGTAACCGAATATGCAAGAGATATTTAGTAGTTATGAATTTTTTTGTAATTCATACCCTCATACTAGATTAAAGTTGGTTCAGGTTAAATTATTAAATGTATGTAATGAATGTGTATTACAAAATAATTAAACCATTTGGTTTTTTTTCTCTATATGGAAATTAAATTATGATAAAGTAAATAACCCCTACTTTATTCATTCTAGTCCTACCCAAATTTGTGTTTGTGGTTTATTCCACACCGATCAACTACCATATTTCACAAGTCAGTAATGCGAGGATGAAGTCTGATTACTTATGAATTCCGTCTGTTTTACAAGGGAATTATAGTAGTAGATTTATCAAACAAAACTACTGGACAAAGTGGACCTGATACCTGAATACGGATTCTTGTGAACTCTCACTCACACCACAGCCTAACCCTTGAATGGTAACATCAATTTTCAGTGCCTGTTGGTAACATTCGTCTCTCAGACGGATTTCTTCCATTTTAAGTGATATTATCCAAATCTGAAGTTTTTTGCAAGTGTGTGTGTGTGTGTCGTTTGTACACACAAATAACACTTATATGCTGTCATTCTTTTTTTCTTCAGTGGACAATATTTGCAGGTCTTCCTTTTTTCTAGTTTGTCATTGCGGTCCTCATTCTGATCCGATGGTTCATCCTCAATATCCAATAATATTGAAATAATGTTGTTCTATTCTGTTGGTAAATTAGAAATTGATTGTCTTCGGGTAATATGATTTTGTTATGCTCATGCTGAGGTTGTATATGAAGTTGTAACTACTTTCAGATTTTGACGACTCGCGTGATTCATAGATGATTTTTGAATTGAAACAGCTGACTGCAATCATGTTATAAAATACAGCTAGAGGCCATCTCCTTGTTCTTCTGTTAGGAGAATAATTAGCAATTCTCTGGTCGAGCGTATCGACTCCTGATTTTGTCGAATTATAAAAACTTATTATCTCTGGTTTATTATTTGTTACGTCTGTGAAGCGTGAGTGATGCATTGACGAGATCAATAAAACAACTTTCGAGGGTTTTGGAACGTTTGACAGCAGCGTACAATTTTTTGTAAAGCCATACATACTTGAATTGACCACACTTTTCTTATTGACATGGAATTCCAGCGGAATTTCTCTCTTATTTTTCTTGAGCGTTCCTACATAAGTAAGGTGTCTATTTTTCAGTTCTTCGATGACCTCTAGGAACGAAAACCAGTTATCGGCAGTGATGTTTCTGTTAGAACCATTTAGTGGCTTTGATAGTCTAACAACTGATTGAGAAGGTTTAGATAACTTCTGTTCCTCTTCAGCGTTTTGCCATCCTTACCGAATATATATATATATATATATATATATATATATATATATATATATATATATATATACACACACCGTGTCCAAGATAAGGATGCCCACTATGGGGATCTCGGAAACGGTAAAAGAAGGAAGGTCGGTTAAATGGAACAAAAGTTACGCATTTGAGAGGATGTATTTATGGTCTTTGTAGAACTTGAATATCTCTTTTAGTTTTTGAGATATTTGAAAAAAATTGAATTTTCTGATTTTCATTTTTATTTTTTTCTGGCCTTATTTGAAGAGCTATCAAGAAAAGAAGAGCACATTTTCATTGCCACTTTTCTAGCTCTAGTTAATGCTGTTAATCAATTTTTGATACAACGTTTCGTTTGTTAGCAACCATCATCAACTTTATTTTTTTAAATACACGAAAAAATTATTTTTGCCATATTTAAATTCTCTCATTGATTCCGAATTCAACGATATATCACACTTTATATTTTTGATACGTTTCGGATGACAAAATTCATATTCAATGTGAAACATCGAAAACGTACAGTTAAAACTAATACTAGAAACATTTAGAAAACCGTAAAATTATTATAAAATTATGTTTTGTAATTTTAAATGATAGACAAATAAAAAACAAATTTATTTTAAAGGTTAATAAACTCACAAAAGATGTTCAAAAAGATTCCCGTTATTCTTTAAACATAAATAGCATCTTCTAACTGTAGCATCTAAAACATTCTTCAGCATTTGAGGAGTAATACTAGCAAACGCTTCGAGAACTAATCTTTATAAAATTTTTTTGTTTTCAATATCGTTTCCATAAATGTAATTTTTAATGTATCCCCAAAGAAAAAAATCCAAAGGTGTTATATCTGGAGAACGGGCTGGCCACAGTACATTTGCATGTGTGCCAATACATATTTCTGGAAATCTAACTGACAGGTATTCTCTGACAACTCTGGAATTATGTGCTGGTGCACCGTCCTGCATAAACCAACAACCTTCAACTTCTTGGAAAGGCAAATCATTCAAAGCGATCTCTAATTCATTTTGGAGTAAAATTTGGTAACGTTCAGAATTTTAGGACTCGTGGTAAATGAAAGGACCTATAATTCGAGTACCGAATATAGCAGCCCACATGTTAAATCCGAAACGGTGTTGTTGGTGTTTGGCCGTTTTTTACAGACGTGGATTTACTCTTGCCCAATAATGAGCATTTCTACGATTAAAAATTCCATATTCCATACCTTCATCGGACCATATTAGTTTATTCGGAAAATATTCATTGTCTTGAGATTGACGTGTATACCATTCGCAAAATATTCTACGTCTCTCTGGGTCACCTGGTCGAAGTCCTTGGCAAATTCTAAATTTATATGGATGTACTTTCTCCTTCTTTAGAACATAATGAGCTGAGGAATGGACTATGCCAGTTGCCTCTTCAATTTTCCTAGTAGAAACCTCTGGATTTTCCGTTACAACTAATAAAACAGTATTGGCTTTTTCTTCATTGCAAGGTTTTTTGCGAGATTTTACAGGTTTTTTGAACGCACCATATTCTTTTAGATTAACTGCTAATGTGCGAATAGTTCTTTTGTGAGGTTGGCGCCTTTCTGGATATTTGTTTAAATACATTATTTCGGCTTCAGAACAATTACGTTGACACAAAATGTAACACGTCAGTATATTGAATTTTTCATTATTTGAAAAATGTACTCCTACCACATTGTTTTTAGGTAAACACAAAATGTAATTAACTCAAAGACCACCAAACAAGCGTAATACGGACAACAATCAATTATGACAGGTAGGTAAATAAAATGCAAAGCCAACTTATTTTTATCAAATGCATCAGTACGACGGAAGATGTATTTTAACTGTTTAATTAATAGTATTTTCACTAAATACATACTTGTGAATTATTTTATTCGCAACAGGCATTAGAAAATGAGAAAACATTATTTTATAATAATTTTACAGCTTTCTAATGTTTCTAGTATTAGTTTTAACTGTACGTTTTCGATGTTTTACATTGAATATGACTTTTCTCATCCGAAACGTATCAAAAATATAAAGTGTGATATATCGTTGAATTCAGAATCAAGGAGAGAATTTAAATTTGTATCAAAAATTGAATAACAGCATTAAGTAGAGCTAGGAAAGTGGCAATGAAAATGTGCTCTTTTCTTGATAGCTCTTCAAATAAGGTCAGAAAAAAATAAAAACGAAAATCAGAAAATTCAGTTTTTTTCAAATATCTCAAAAACTAAAAGAGATCTTCGAGTTCTACAAAGACCATAAATACATCCTCTCAAATGCATAACTTTTGTTCCATTTAACCGACCTTCCATCTCTTACCGTTTCCAAGATCCCCATAGTGGGCATCCTTATCTTGGACACGGTATATATATATATATATATATATATATATATATATATATATATATATATATATATATATAATATATATATATATATAATATATATATATATATATATATATATATACAACGTGTCCCAGATAACATTTCCAGCATGGGGATCTCTCCTATTATAAAAGATACAGATTTGGTTAAATTAGATAAATTACTCCTAAGGATTAGTGAAATTATAGGACACTCTCCAATTTCCAAATTTCCATGTATTTTAAGACTTATGGCAAGAAAAAGAAATGTCAAATTTCTTTTTCTTGTAATATCTTTTTTGTTATATTAGACATATAAATTTTATTTGCACTTCCTTAATATATTTTTTATGCAAAATTTAAATATCGATTTGAATTTTTATTTGCACTTTCTATTTTTTAGTTTCAACCCCTAAATTAAATTTTTCTTATGGAACGACAAGTCGGCTTTGAAATAATTGATGGTGTTATTTTATCCTCTTTACATTGATATAGCACATGTACTATCTATTTTTAAAAACAACAAACAAAATTTTAAAAAATGTATTTTATTAAAGACTCTAACAATAAGCAGGCCGTGAAACATAAAAACACAATCGAATTTAATGTCACTTAAAAATTATTCGTTCCAGAATATTTTTGTGTCAAACATGGCTTTATTTAGTAATACTGAAAAGTTTGATATGTTGAGTTGTTACATCTGGTCTCATAAAAACAGTTTAGAAGCTGAACGGATGTACTTGAGGCTGTATCCTGAAAGAAGGCAGCCCAGTGCTCGTACGTACAGAAATTTGGTAATTAATTTAAAAGAATATGGTTCATTTTCAAAACCTACTAGGAATCCGAAATTACGGAATGAAGATGCAGAACTAAATGTATTACAATCAGTTATTGAAAATCCTTCAACATCTGTTAGAGAAATTGAACATAACACTGGTATTTCGAAAACTACATCACAAAGAATTTTAAAACGTCACATGTATCATCCGTATAAGTACACCATTCTGCAGGGACTTAGAGATGGAGATCAGGGGAGAAGATTACAGTTTTGCCAATGGTATGTTAATCAATGTGAGAATAACGATAATTTTCTAGCTACGATTTTGTGGTATGACGAAAGCAGATTAACAAATAATGGCCTTTTCAATCGACACAATGTTCTCTTTGGGGACCGTGAAAATCCTCACGTTGTTAAGCAAAGTCGACATCAAGTGAGATTTGGTTTTAACGTCTGGTGTGGCATTTTAGGCGCTAAACTTATTGGGCCCATATTTTTTAACGAATCATTAAATAGTGAAAGGTATTTGAATTTACTACTTCTTGCAGCATTTGGTAGCATTAAACGCCAAAAACTACGAAGAGCAATTACGTCGACACTACGCAGGGCACAATTATGTTTAGAACGGAATGGTCAATTGTTTGAACATCTTTTATAATTGGATAATTATCTCCAATACTATTACCTGCTTAACGCTTGTTATTGTCTATTATTTGTCGTTTTTTCTTGTTTCACGGCCTACTTATGGTTAGAGTCTTTAATAAAATACATTTTTTAAATTTTCTTTGTTGTTTTTAAAAATAGATAGTACATGTGCTATATCATTATAAAGAGGATAAAAAAACACGATCAATTATTTCAAAGCCGACTTGTCGTTCCATAAGAAAAATTTAATTTAGGGGTTGAAACTGAAAAATAGAAAGTGAAAATAAAAATCCAAATTGATATTTAAATTCTGCATAAAAAATATCTTAAGAAAGTGGAAATAAAATTTATATGTCTAATATAACAAAAAAGATATTACAAGAAAAAGAAATTTGACATTTTTCTTTTTCTTGCCATAAGTCTTAAAATACATGGAAATTTGGAAGTTGGAGAGTGTCCTATAATTTCACCAATCCTTAGGAGTAATTCATCTAATTTAACCAAATCTGTATCTTTTATAATAAGCGAGATCCCCATGTTGGAAATCTTATCTGGGACACGTTGTATATATATATATATATATATATATATATATATATATATATATATATATAATTGTGTTAAAAGATATGAATTTGTTGCATCTGTCAAATACATTATTTTTATGCCATATTTGGCGGGCTTGTTGGGTATATACATACGGAAAGAACACTCCCCCTCTAAATGGCAATAGCATTTCATCAACACAGGCCAAATTACCTATGGCGTAGTTATTTTGACAATTTTGAATAAACTGATTGTAAATACCTGACACTGACATCGAAACGAAGTGCCAATAACAGAGTTTGGCATCTTTTTAGCGACATAACGCCTCTAAAAATTGGCCGACCTACAGGCCCTTTGGAGAATAGAGATGACAAATCCTATCTTCCTGACTTAAAAATTGAACACAGCATCATCAGTCCTATAAAAGCTTCTAATTCAACCTTATCTGTATCTATATAATTTGGTGATTTCGAATCCTTTAGTTTAGATCTCATAGGTACGAGTTTTATATTGGTATCTGTGACAATTTGCTTTATCATGTCTTCACTGAAAAGTAGCTTCCAAACCTCATATACTGTGGGTGCCGGGCCTAACTTTTTAGCTTCACCACACAAAGCAGGAAGTGTTTTCCGCATTATGTTGCATCTCGGGTTTTTTTGTGGCAACAGGTTCGAAACTATTCCAGACAAAACTTTTATTCTTACCATAATAACATAAAGGCTCATTTTCGCCATCATATTCATCCTGTTCAATAGCACTTATTTCAGGCTTTATTTGGAGAAATCCTTGGTGATTCTCATCCGCCGCTTCAAAGTTCTGGATCGGTGTTATTGCATTCAATGTAGCCGGATCTTCTGAATGTTCATTTTCCATCATATGATCCTCATACTCTATTTCACCTTCATCAAGGTCTTCTACATCACTCTTTTCTGCTTGCATTTCTATACGATCGATATCTGCTAATGAGTCGTCGGATAGGTATTCTTCATCACTGGCATCGTTTTCTTCTAATGCAACTACCATCGACATTATCTTTTGTGTTCGCGATGAGATGACGCTCGACGCCATTTCTAAAGAAAACAAAACGTACAAGCTCGTAACTCTAAGAATTATTCATATATAAGCTAACCTACCTGCAAATAAAACGTAATGTTGTCACCAACTCGTTCTAAAAGAAACGAGCCCGATAGCAACTCGACGTTAACAGTAATATCCTACTATCAGTCGGCTTTGATTCAGTGCTTATTGGTAACACCCGTCTGATAGACGGCGGTTTTCGTGTGTTTTGAACTTGCACAAACTGACGCACTCGCCACTCAAAGAGCTCTACTGAACTAAAAGATAGACGCAAGATGTAGATATGGGAGGGTTTCGGTCGAATACGGTGAGAACCCGAACATCAACACCCGACTCGTAGTCGGATGTTACCAGTTAAGGGTTAAAAAACATTTTTTAAGCAGTACTCGCACATTAAAATCATGTTATTTTTGTCAGCCATTAAAACCTTTTTTTTGTGTTAACTTACAACCAATGTTTCTGAAAGTGTTGCAAATAAGTTGACTAGAAGGTGCCTCAAGATGCTTAAACTTTTTAAAAAATTTTAAATTTTTTTATTTTTTAAAATTGACATTATTTCCCGAAGCGTACGGAAAATATATACAATTTCATCACACAATTACTTGTTGGTTATTAACCTCTACAACAAACAAGTGAACTGTTCTTAACTGGGAAACTGCCACACTATTAAACACAACTAAAATTTTTTAAAATGAATTTTTTTATTTTTTTTCGACAAAATGTGGCTGAAACTAATTTTTTCATCAGACGTCAAAACTGACAACGTTGAAGTGTGACATTTTCACCGGCGGCTGCAAAAGTCTTTTGCATCCCCTCGCAGCGGATGCAAAAGTAATGTAAGTTAATAACTCAAACACCCAATTTGGAAAATAACGAAAACAAATTTATTGTTTAGAGTTATAAAGATTAAAAATAAAATTATTAAAACCAACATTTTCTCCAAAGTAAAATCCGCCAGAGGTAACAATGGAGGTCTCGCTGCGTTCCAAGGAAATGATCTCTAATTCTTTCTCTTCTGCATGAACTTCTGTACTCGTAGCGCTTGCACTAGGTGCAAAAATTTTCAAGGCTGCCTCTTTTTTTTTTGTTGCTAGAGAGTGTTCAATATAACGCTCAGCTACAGTGCTGGATTTCCAGCCACCATGACGCTTCAAGTACATTAAATCTGCACCGCCGTCCACCAACAGTGTAGCTGAGGTTCTTCTTAGACAATGCCCTGTGTATTCTGTATAGTTCGCTAATTTTAAGAAAAAAGCTACTTCCTTAGGAACACTACTTATTTTATGGATTCCCATCACCGGTCTTGAGCATTTTCCATTTCCATATTTCAAAAAAAAAATCGGCGATCATTCATATCTCGTGGGCGCAAAGCAACATATTTGTTATATAAATTTAGGAAAGATTCCCCTATAACTGTAAATGATTTAATTTTTTTTGTTTTGCTATCTGTAATTTTAATATGTAGCAGAGTTTTCAGGTTCTCAATGTCGTCTACCTTCATCTTCACCAATTCATCGCAACGACATGCCCCTGAATACCATTAATCAAAACTACCTAAAAAAAAATAGAAAATATAAAGACTTGTTTTCATTCTACTTCTAAAACTTACCCTCATTGCCAAGTATTTTTCGTCCGACGCTTCCGATAAAAATTTGTTAAATTGGTCTTTTGTAAATACTTTGGCCTATTTTGGGGTGTATCCTTCATTCTGCTTCTTTAGATATGCACGAAGTTTCAAGTATTTGCTTATATCTACGCCATGTGGAATGCTCAATAATGATTTTATCATCGAATATTGGGACCACATTGTCAAGCTTTTCATTTTCATTTTTATTGCTAATTCGGCAAAATAAGCTAGCATTACGGTTTCAGAGTAACTTTTAATATTTTTTTCATCGCACCATTTTATAAATTGCTGAAAAGCGCGTTCATAGATTTTACTCGATCTTGTAGGTAATAGATCATTTATTGCTGTATTAGCCGCTTCAGTAATTTCTGACAGCGTGTCGTTCTCCAAATCCATCATACTCCTAACGATGTAATATTTTAATTTACACAAATAGGAACAAAAAGGTTAATAAAATACTTACAATAACACGGAGAATCTTCACAATTTTCAACTTGTTTAATGCATTGTTTTCAACGAAACCTAGCAACGTCTACTGCTGCTTGCCAGAGCACGCTAAGTAAATCTAACTATTCCGCATTTTCACAACCTAATTATTTTTCCTTATTTCACATTTAAGTATAAAAAACGTCTGAACGAAAAATAGTATGTTTTATGCGGAGCAAAGTGACTTTTTGTGGCTCATCTGTATTTGCCGGATTCACTACGTTCGTCCGTCAAACCTACAGATTCGCCACAAAAACTGTCACTTTAGCTCCTTATAAAATAATATACTATATTAAGTATAAAAAATGTTTAAAAGTCAATTTTATGTAATATTAACTCTAGTGTAATACATGTTTTTATACATCAAATTTTGACATTTTCTAGGTTTTAGCCATTAGTTGCGCATTGGAAAAAGATAGAATGAAACGAAAAATTAATATAAATTCATACAATATGTATAAAATACAGGTTTCACTTAGAGAAAATAAACTGTCTTTTTGTATCAAATTTGGACATAAACTTCTGAGATTCGAGTTTTGCTCTGATGTAGCCCTCTCTTGCACCTGAGCCACACACCTTCATAGATGACTCGGTAACGAGTTTGATTGTCCTTTCTACATCTTGAGTGTGGTACGGAAGTTAAGGAAAATCAATTGAAATTTCCTCTGTTTTCTGTAGGTCAATGAACTCTTTCAGAGAGTCACAAGGGACATGCTTTATCATTCATGAGGGGCTGTTACTTTACTGTCAGGCCATGAAATAATGTCAATATAGTCATCAGCATCAAAGTTTATCTTGGGAATTTTGAATTTCCTGACACCATCTTTGTTTTCCGATCTACCTTCAGAACCCTCCTTAAACCCAGTTCTCTTATATGTTTGCGTTCATCACACAGCATAGATAAAAGATGATTTTCTGGAGCAGCAAAGTACCCGTTTCTTTGTATAACTGGATCAATAACATTTTTCACATCATCCTTAAGATAGCGTGATAGTAAAATAAGCTTAAAAAGATGGATGCATCCGTAAGTACATGATGGTTGTAGCTTGATGCTAAACCACACATGCGCATAAACCTTTATGTAAGTTCAGTTGATCGACCTATTTCCACAGTTTTTGCTTTGTAAGCGCGACGTTTCGGAAGCGGACTCTGCTTCCGCCATCAGACTTAGTCCTGAAAAGGGTTTTCGCACTTGAGTCGAATTCATTTTTCCCCAAGCACTTGACTTGAAAAAATCATAACGTATGGATTCCACTCAACTCAAGTAATATGAAACCATAGTTACAAAACACTTATAATACAGCGTTAGGATGTATTTGCTAATAACTGTAGCTTTTCACTTGGGTTTTCAGTTGCTATATATAACCTTAGAATACAGTTCGCTAAAGTAAGCCACCTGGAGTGGGAAGTTTTTCCAGGGTTTCTTAAGGCTAGATCCGGTGAGCTAATTCCACTTGATATTGCACTACAAATTTCCATTAAGTATGTTACGTGATTAAACGGGAAGCTGGAAGAAAAAGGAAGAAGGAAAGGATTCTCTGGTAATTCACAGATAGTGAGCACACGAACTAGCTCAAAAATGTCGGTTCGGGCGGGGTGAGAGAAGAAAGGATGTTAAAGTATGCCGGCGCCAAGAGCCGCTCCCCTATATAGAGAAAACTTCACCGCTGTCCCGACTCTTGGACAGTGGTGCAGAAAGGAATGAGCAAGGAGATTTTAGGAAAAGGGAAGGACACCAGGAAATAGAAATAACAACACTGCTGTAGTGCGAAAGAAACAAATATATATTTTATTTTTTAAAAAAATTAAAACTTAATAGTTGAAGGTGTGGATCTAATTAATCCACAACAAAACAATATATTTAGATACTCCAAATGTACAAAAAAAAAGGAAATAGTAATTAAATACCGTTCGCAAGCCAGAATAGTTTTTCTCTATTTTACAAAAAAACCAAACTTAAACATTTCCCCTTTTCAAGGGAAGGCCTTCCGTTGTATTCCTAAAAGAGAAAAGTATATCGACGCCTGTACAAAGCGTAACTTATTTACTAAATAATTAACAAACAACTTGCGGTGGTTTACACAAAACGGATCATAAAAGAAATAAATTTTTATAGTGAGTACAAAAATTTTATAGCTCAGCAAGCATTTTATCCTTTAAACAGTAATGAATCAAATATTTATCAAATTTTTCATATAGGCATAAATTTCAAGAGAGAAAAAAAAATTAATTAATGTCTACACCAAATGTAATGAAAACATATGTTTATCTAACGGTTCGTTTGACTACTGTGTAATTACTTGTGCGCATCCCAATTACAGTGATGTTACACACCACACCAAAAATGGCAACCACAACAGATACAATTAAATGTTATTATTATACTTACAAACAAAATGAGGGAAGGAAAGTAATGGTAAAAGAACAGATAAGGAAGGTTACGTGGTTGTGAAGTGAAGGATTACTTATTGATACAGCAACAAGGATATGGTGATAACAGGTATTAAATGTAGGTTAAGGTATTATTTTAACTGACTAATTGATTGCGTTATTTTTTGCAGATGTATTCGATTAACGTTCATGTAACAATAGAGAAAACAAAAGAAAAAGGGACGATCTAACCTTTCTATACGCAGGTAGTAGTTACGTTCAGTCGATGCTCTCGGATCACGAACATAGGCAGAAGTTGTCATGATCCTGTTGGATTTTAGTTGCGACTCAGAGGGTAAACCAAAATAGTACTTGAATGTAGATAATATGGAGATAACAGTTGGAGTTAAATCCTAGAATTCAGAAGTAGAAGGTACTTCGTTGAAGCCAAGAGAAGAAGGTAATTCGTGCAAGCTAAAAGGAGCAGGTAATTAACACTATGTAGGTAAATAATCTTTATTCGTTACCCCTTAGATGTAACGGGCCAAATGAAAGTCTATCGAAGTGCTTTCCTTGCTTTATGGAAGCATCAATAATTCATGTCTTGATTAAAACGTCTTCAAACGCTAAGAAAGAAAGTCAGTTATTACTAACAAGATCAGAGAAATTCACTGGTGACTTACTCGATCTTGCCGAAGAAAATTTTTCTAAAACCGCATGTAAGCAAGCAACAAAACTTGTAAATAATGATTAGAAAAAGCACCAATTGTTTTATTGCAAAATTATGCTTCTTGAAGATATATCCGATTAGTTATATCGTATAATTCTATGAAGCAATTTTCAAGAAGACATGTTAAAGTTGTATTAAACACAATACATTGTTATCACCCTTTTTATCTAAATAAAACCAGAAATTCTAAATTGTGATTTCTTCACTAACGCCATCTAGAGAGGACTTCTAAAAGCTTGTAATATAATTCCCAATGCAGATTTTAAATGAAATATATAAATGTGAATTTATAGCATTTGAATAACCAAAGGTACGAAAATTTATATTAGACTGATATTAAAATTACTTGGGAATACGTGGTTCAAGTTATGAACAGAAACAACGTAAGCATTTTTAGAAAGAAAGTTTGAATAAACATGTACAACTTGTACAGAAATTTACAATGAAAAATAACAAAGTAATTTAAAGATACAACAACCTAAATTATTTCGTTGCAAGTACCTCTGGTATGTACTTAAATCTTGTATGTTATTTAGCAAGGCCAGGTTATTTTCAATTGGCGAAAAATGTTTCACTGGAAATTTAGTGTAATATTGTAACTGCTGCCCAATTTCACCTTTAAATTCATTAGGGCCCTTGATTTTGCCGTCTAAATGACAAAACGGGTGACGTAGTGGCAGTTCATTTCCATGAAATAAACAGATTAACCATTGCAATGATCTACCTATTTCATTCTCAATTAAAGTTATTACACCATTCTTCACTCCAGTATTAACAACTGTTCCGTCACATCCAATGGCCGTAAAGTTGAAAGGTTGGTCTAAAAAACTCAAGCATACTGTCTCCTATTTCTTTTCCCGAACCTCATTTTGGTGTTATATGGCCTAAAAACTTTGAGTCAGATTCTTCTACAAGTGAGACATGCTCCTCTGTAATCACTTTTGTAAAATTTATTTTCCCTTTTTTCTTGTACTACAGTTTGATCTTTTTTCCGTCGAAAAATAATCTTCTATTTTCAATTACCGTATAATCTTTACTGTCCTTTACTAGTTTAGATCGATTCTTTGACCTCGCTCGTCTGATCTTCATGCGGTCAATAACTTTGCTTTTATCATCTTCTGTAATTATGCCTAAATCATGTAAAGCAGCACTTGCTGTTGCTGTTGCTGCTCTATCTGATACGCCGGTGCGGTCATAAATAGCAGCGACAGACGGCAACTTTATCCGCATTTTTTTGCCTTTTGGAAGGTCGGATGGATGTGACTCTTCCTGTCTATTTGAAGGAGCTGGTCTGTTTGTCTGTTCGAAAAGGTTCACATTTAAGGTGTCCTCATCGTCTAGTTGTCTTCGTCTTCAATCTCATTGTCGTCACTAAGCACTTCTGTTGCACAATTGTTTTGTTTATATTCTTGTTTAGACTTAATCATTCTTTATTTTTTCTTTCTTCTTTCTTCTTCAAAGAGTTCGTAGTAACCATATCAACATTACTGAAAGTTTTTACACTTGCAAGTATCAACTTCAAATAAACATTTAGCTTGTTCTCTAAACGCGGTTTGAATCAAACGTGTCTGACCCTTTTCTGCATTTAGACATTAATAAATTCCTATATTTACCATGGTAAACTTTTATCGATTGTGACATCCTAGTACTGGAAACAGTGGAAATAGAAGCTGTAGCCCATATTTTTGTATTTTAGAAACTAAAGTATTAGATATCTCAATTACAGTAGGATCTTTCTCTGACGTAACTTTGAGGTTATGTTTAATAAAACAGTAGCACTTCATCACATCTTCGTAATACAACAGCACATAAATCACTAAATTTTCCGAAAATAGGACATTCCGAAGTTTTGTCATAACCGGTTTTGACTGAGCTATTTTAACTCATAAAAATAAAGCAACACTAAAAATTAACAATATCTTTACACCACTCTGATTCACAGGAGACACACAACTTACGCCACTGCACACACAACGTCAGTGAACCTATCACCACACGTCGCCCGGCTGCTCCCCCTCCGACGCCACCTGCCCCACCGCTCCGGCAATGACTCATATGTCTGTCTTACGATCACGATGCAATATTTAAGTTATTTTTTATTGCATTTGGGAGACACGTGAAAAATTTTAGAGAAGTTACAAAAAATATATTTTTACTCTTAATTTATGGCTCTTGTCGCACCTCTACACATAATGCAAAAAGTTGTAATACAATTTGTATGTACCGGGTGGACCAATAAACCGATCCTCCGGCTATATCTCAGGAACTGTTTATCGTACAGCTTTGGTAAAAAAATCCTTAGTAAAAACGGCCAAGTGAAATCGCTGGAAATAACTTTCAAGTTTCTAGCTTTACCGCTAGAGGGCATAATCTTTATATAAAAATTTAAAAATAATTTTTTTATAACATATGTCCAATCGTAGTAGGTATTGAATAAGTAAATTAGAATGATGCATAATTTCTGCACAAATTTTGTTAAATACGGGAATGTGTGTATGAAGAAATGCCTATAACTTTGGTTTGGATCAACCGATTTTAACGAAAGTATTCTCATTCGAAAGGGCGTAGATGAACCATTTACAGTATTAATTATAGTAATAAAACAATTGCATTTATTTTTAATTGTGGTAGATAGAGGGCACTTTCGAATAAAACAAAATTAAAATTTGTCTATGTTAAAATTTTTAAATGGAAATATAAGTATTGTAAATTACAACGGAACCTGATTAAATTCGTAACAAAATGGCGCAAACCGCATGTCGATATCTTTTGTCGAATTCGAGATATAAGTAAAAATGCGTAAATATACGTAACTAGTATCGGCTCACTCTGTTTTATAACTTAAAATAACAAAATATCTGAAAAGAAGATCACACGCATTAAAACTTAATGTCCAATTAAATGTTCAAAATGTTTTCCATCATTATCTTCGACCACACCTACACGGTATACCACGTCATTTATAACAAGAATCTTCTTGACTTTCTTTTAGATACTTCTTTGCCATAATGCCTCCTGTCAGTATATCTTATGGCATATATACGTGAGGCAATAGCGGCATTTTGATGGCATTCGAAATAAACTCCAATCATATCATACAATATTATTAGTATTACGTAATGGCGCCGGGCGGTACGGTTGTGTCGGACGAGTGCTCTGATAAACATTGTAAAAGATGCAATAAAATTCCACAATTTTATTTAAAGTGTATCAAATGCAATGCAGTTTTTCATCCCGGATGTGCGAAACAAATTAAATACATTAAATTTATTGACGATAAGCAGTTGGATTGCTGTGATGGTGATAGCGCAGCTCAACCTGTTGATAACGGTATTGTTGGCAATTATATAACTTCAATAAAATTGTATGAATTAGAAATAAAATTTTTAAAAGAGTTAATTGTTGAAAAAGACAAACTGATCATTAATCAGGATATAACAATTCATGCACTTCAAAACCAAATATTACTTTTAAATAAGTTACATTTTGATGATAGTAATAAGGTTAATACTACGAATCCTACGTCTCCAGTATCAAGTATGAATGGCAAGGATGCACAAATAAATACGTGTGCCAAACCTAGTGGAAAAAAAACCGATGTTGATGTTAAGTCCTCTAATGGAATTATCAATGACAATAATTTATCTCTTAGTAACACTGATAGTAAGTGCGCTCCTAGTAATAATACGGCAACTTACGCTAGTGTTGTGCAGAATGTCTCCGATAAAGCAGATGGTAGGTCCGCTGAATGGAAAACGGTGCATAAAAAACTGAAAAATAAGAAACTGAATCCTCCCGTGGTTGGCATTAATGTCGAAGAAGCGTCCTGCGCAATTAAAGCCGCCGTTTCGCGTTCGCATCTACATGTGTATAAATTGGATCCGTCTACAAGTGAAACCAATATTTTAAATTATCTTCAACCTATCTTTTCTGACGTTTCTTGTGAAAAGCTGGAGTCGAAGTATCCTGAGTACTACTCGTCTTTTAAGGTGTCCGTTAACTCAACATCTCTTGACAAAATAATGGATCCCTCAATTTGGCCTAAAGGTACATGTATCAACCGTTTTTTCTTCCGCAGAACAACGGCTTTGACCACCACTTAACACCTACTTCATCCAGTAATGTGTGCAAAAGGAAGAGTTTGTCTATTTTTCATATAAATATTCAAGCTCTGATTCATAAAGTTAATTTATTAGAAGCCTTTATAAGGGATAAAAACTTTGATATTATTTGTTTAAGTGAACATTGGGTTGCCAACTCTGAACAGTTAGACGGTCTACAAATTGGAGAATGGATAGTGAAATCTTTTTACTGTAGAACTACTAAGTTTCACGGCGGCGTAGCTATCTTGTGTAAATCGAACTTTACATCTGAACCATTACCTTTATTAATGACTTAAGCATCGAATTACATTGTGAATTGTGTTGTGTACAGATTGATTTTAACATAGCTGTAATATGTGTCTACCGCTCACCTTTAGGCGACTTTGATCTTTTCTACGATAATGTTGAGGTAATGCTTGGCAAACTGATTAATTTCAGGATTGTGATCGTGGGAGATTTCAATGTTCATTTTAATAAAGATAAAAAGTCACGCATACTTTGCGATCTATTAAGTACTTATGGATTCATCCAAACTGTTTTCTGTGCTACTCGCGGAGATAACTGTTTGGATAATATTTTTATCAATTTCTCCACCAATAAGTATTTCACAAGTATCAGTGAATCTGGCTTGTCCGATCACTTAGGACAGAATGTAGTGTTAAATGATTTTGAAACTCATTGTACAAATACTTGCGTTGCCGTAACCCAACGTCCGCTAACTATGATGGGATTTAACTTATTTTTTAACATGTTATCAGAGTGCGATTGGGACAGTGTCATTGAACATAATGGAAATGATTGCAATGGTCGCTTCTCGAATTTTCTAAATTTTGTGTCTAGTTGTTACTTGCATTGCTTTCCTGAAGTCAACCGGATAAGGAAAGATAGCTTATCTGATAGGGAATGGTTTACTAATAAACTGCGTAAAATAAGAAATAATTTACAATTAATCTGCGAGTTATACGTCATTTACCGCACAGACAATCTTTATAAAATCAGAAAATCTCTTCGTGCAATTTACGCTAAAGAGATTAAACTAGCCAAAATTGCAGCTAACGATAGATTCATTAATAATGCTGGAAATCCGATCAGCGCAATGTGGACGATAATAAATTCTCAAAGAAATTTGCATATCGAACCGCATTGCGACCTATCGGCTAACCAGTTTAATATGTATTTTGCCAATGTCACAGCTGACATAATGTCTGATCTCCCCAGTTCGGATGCTGATCCTATCAGTCATTGCACATTTAATGTTTCTACTTCTATGACTTTTGAATTTCACACTATTTCACAAATTGAAGTACGTGATGTAATAACTAACTTAAAAAACAGTAATTCGAAAGATATTTACGGGCTTAGTGCTACGTTAATTAAGCGTAATATTAACGTACTTGTTAAACCGCTAACATATTTGATCAACATTATTATTAATTCAGGAGTTTTTCCTGATTCTCTTAAATCAGCATTAGTGTTACCGTACTTCAAAAAAGGGAATCCCAAAAACGAATTAGGTAGTTATAGACCTATCTCTATATTACCGGTGTTTAGTAAAATAGTTGAAAAATTATCTATAACCAAATAGTTAATTTCTTTGAAACTAATAATCTTTTCTATCGTCAGCAGTACGGTTTTCGGAAGGGAAGGAGTACATCGGATGCAATTATAATGTTTATTAATGATGCATTGGAATGCTTTGAGAGGGGACATCACATGGTTGCTGCCTTTATTGACCTTTCCAAAGCATTCGATTGCGTCTCACACGAAACACTGATTCGTAAGCTAAAATTAGTGTATAATTTTGGGGATAAGAGTGCGGCGTTGATAGCTTCCTACTTGAGGGGAAGATATCAACACGTACTTTGGAACAACGTTTTATCTGGCATTCTTCCCATACAATACGGGGTACCTCAAGGTTCAATTCTTGGCCCAATTCTATTTTTAATTTATATTAATGACTTACCCGAGTCGATTTCTTCTAACATATCCTGCATCCTTTATGCAGATGATGCAACTCTGATTGCATCTAGCTCTGATATTAATATTGCGTTTTACAATGCTCGGAAGAGTGTTAATTCTGTTAACGAGTGGTGTATTAATAATAAATTGAAATTGAATGACGCTAAGACAACCTTTGTGCCGTTATCCCTATCGAAAATAAATACTAATATAGTATTTGGTGATGGTACATCACTTCTGGGATGCTTTATCGATAATAAATTAAATTTTGAGTCACACTGTAGCAATGTTTCGAAAAAGATTAACAAATCAATTTTCCTATTAAGAAGACTTCAAAACAACACTTCGACAAGAGTTTTACGTACAGCTTACTTTGCTTTAATTCAAAGTACTCTGTCTTATGCAATTTTAGTTTGGGGACACAGTGCTTCATGGCAAAGCATTTTCCGCCTTCAACGGAAAGCTGTTAGAATTATGGCTAATCTTCAATTTAGGGAGGATTGTCGAAAGGCCTTTATTGAATTAAGAATTTTAACTTTTCCCTGTCTATTTATTTTAGAATCTCTCTGTTATGCTAAAAAACACATTACGCAAGCTAAGCACCAATTTGATGTACATAACCACGATACTAGACAAAAGGAAAATGTTCGTTTAGCACTGTGCAGATTAGCTAAAAGTCAAAATGGACCTGTCTATCTATCGCACTCCTTATATAATCGACTTCCTAGTCACACTAAATGTTTCCCTTGCTCTGAATTTAAAACTAAAATTAAAGAGTTTTTAATTTTTAATGCATTTTACTCTTTTGATGAATTTTTTGCGAAATGTAAGTTTATACTGTAGGTCTAGTGTACTGTGTTTGTAAGTTATTGTAATAGTATGTGTTATTCTTGTATTAAGTGTTACTAAACCCGACGAGTGTAAGTGTACCAACACGTTCACACAATAAATATTTATTATTATTATTATTATTATTATTCGGCATTTGATATTAATGAATTAATTGTGAATTAATGCTGATTAGTTACTGATATTAGTATTATTAATATCTAATTAAGAAAAGTTATATTCGAGTTATATGCTAACACTTCCAGTTAAAAATTTTAACATAGACAAATTTTAATTTTTTTTAATCGAACGTGTCCTCTATCTACTACAATTAAAACTAAGTGCAATTGTTTTATAGTAGATCTAATTTGTAGAGAAAAAAAATTTAACAAAATTTGTACAGAAATTATGCATCATTCTAATTTACTTAATTAATATCTACTATGATTGGACATATTTTATAAAAAAATTGTTTTTAAATTTTTCTATAAAAATTATGCCCTCTAGCGGTATGGCTAGAAACTTGAAAGTTATTTCCAGCGATTTCCCTTGGCCGTTTTTACTAAGAAAATTTTTTTTGCCAAAGCTGTGCGATAAACAGTTCCTGAGATATGGGCGGAGGATCGGCTTATTGGTCCAACCAGTACTGTTTTGCATAAATAGTCTTTACTTGTTGGTATTATAAAAAAAATATTTGAACACATCTAAGAAAAATCCAATAAATTACCAATATGTTGTTCAATTTTATTACACTTTATCGTCCTTGCGTCACATAAAGACATGTTCCAATATTTCTCATATTTTTTTCATGAGTTACCTACACTAAAAGGCAGTTTTTCCGCGCTATTACAAATCAAAAATCAAAACTTCATTTTTTATTTCCACCCTATTCTATAGTCTGTAAAATACAAATTCTCGTATTGTCAAATTAGGCACATATCCCAAAGTCAATGAGCTTATTATGTTTATATTGATAGAGAAACTAACATAAAAATAATTATGCTTATTAGATAGAGACTACGCATTGTAATTTACACTAATGTATTCCACGGAAGTATGTGCACCTCCCGTTTTTCACAGAATACAATTTTATGGTTGCTAAGAACGATTGATTTTATTAAGTTTTGAAGTTAATTGAACAATCAGATTGGTAATGACCCTTGCTAATTTTATAGATTAGCTTCTCCCTACGATCAAAGTACAATATTTAATTAACCAAATGGAACCACTTCAAATTTTACCCTACAATTTAATTATAAACCTAGCCAACTCAAATTACGTTTTTATTAGCTATTTTAGTCATACCTTGTTGTGTTCATAGTTATGTACGTGCTAGTAAAATCTAGTATAATTCATTTTGAGCGTGTTTTTGTAAAATGTATAAAATAGTGTTCATTTTTTATTTATAAAACCTAATGTAAAATGAAAAGCTTGACGAGAACAATTTCGATTCGAGTATAAAGGGATGTTAAAATACGATAAAAAGCAGGGGTTGTGATACGGTTTTCGCAAAATGATACATTATGATAGCTATGTCAGTTGCATTGAAACGATTTAACAGAAATGACATAAAATGAACATCAAGTTTTATTTGCATAATATTTCTCTAGAGAAAGCTAGTGCCATTTGTTTTAAGGATATAAATGTCTTGCAGTAATGCGAAATATGTTTTTGGAAAATAAAAATTTCTGTTGTTGAACGTTCTATTGTACTCTAACATTTGAATAAGACTAAAAATAAGGTGTTTCCAGTAAAAGGTACAGTATATCTACTACATGATTTAAGAGCTACCGACTAGTTTTTATCGCGTTTCAGTTTAGAAAACCAACAGTATTTTCTTTATAAATACATTTAACTGGTAATTATTTAACTTTAGGCAACTACTATTACATTTTCCTCTCATTAAGCTGATTTAACTAAACGTTTAAGTTTTTTTATTGTTCATTGCTCATTGAACGTGAAAGTAAACTTTAGTTGTTCTTGTTAATACTATAGTTTGATTCGAATGAAGTTGGGTACGGCTCATTCTTAAAACTAGACGAACTAAGATTTAGGCGACGTAAGTCTTCATTAAATTAGTAAAGTATCTTTTAGTTTATATTTTTTTCGGCAGATGTCTCCACATAAATTTCCATAAAATGTCAAAGAAAATTGATGGTTTTTATATTTTAAACTAGAAAAATTATCCATTATATCCACTTATTTTATTGATGAGTCAAAAATATTTTGCTGCGACAGTGAATTGTTATAATTTAGGACATGGTTTGATTATAATTACATCATAATACATAACCTATATATTTGTAAGTAAACAAATACTTTTTTTGTTTACTATAAATTAAATCATTTCAGGTGAAATAATTGATAAAAGTTGCAATTAGTTTGTTATTCTCAAGATTTATAACAACCCTTCTAGAAGCATAATTATTGCTTTGTAATCGACATAATTCTTGTAAATACTTTACCATAACATAAATATCGATATATTTCATTCTTGTAGAAGAAACTGTGTACAGTGCGAAGTTCAAAGAAATTATAGATATTTAATATTTAATTTAGTACATAGTTTAAATAGATTTCATGTTGCTCCAAGTTAAATGAAAAGCAATTTACATAAATCAGTACATGTATTCAGTCCACCTATTGTAGAGTTATCAATTTTAAAAATTAGAATATTTATATTACATAGAATTTAAAACATTTAAATTAAAAAAAATTATTCACTATCAGCATCACTCTCAGAAGTGGAGTCGTCAACAGATATAATTAATCGTTGCACAACCTCAAAAAATGTTTTTCAATTTCCCACCAGCCTAACACAGACACTTCGGCATGTTTAACGCATTTCTGCCAATATGTCCCATTAATTCGTTTCAAGGATTCCATCCATATTTGTTTTACATGATTACCGTTGAATTTGGAATTATGTCGTCCTATATTTTTGTTGAAGTGTTCTTTGCAGTTTGCCCACACCATCTGTTTGCCCACACCATCTCAATTGGATTAAATTGACAGTGATATGGTGGTAACCGTAATACTCTGTGTCCACACTTTTGTCCAATTCATCTATTTCGTATTCCTTTGGTATCGCATTATCTGCACCTAATTGCAGTAATTCTTTTTAGACATGCTATGTTCATAAGCTATGTTGTTCTTTAGTAGAAGAATTATTTGTAATTTTTTCTAGAAGTTTGGAATGATAACTAGCATTCCATGTCCATTACAATTAAAGATGGTTCTTTTAAGTTTGAAATTAAATTATTTTCAAACCATTTTGTAAACAACTCCGGACACATATCTCCATGATAGTCTCCACTTTGGAGATGAAAAGCCAATGGAATGTAAGGGACGTCTTATACCTACAAAAACAGGTATAGTACTAGACATGTATTGTATGTTTCTATTTGCATTTTGAATGCATTTCATACATTTTTCTCTTTACAGCATCTCCACAAAGTCATCAACTTCGGTGGTCTTATATTTCGTACGTTTTCTCCGCCTAGCTGGTGACTGTGGCGGTTTATTTACTTTTTGGGCTTTTGTAACCCTTTTTTTATAGTACTCACTGTATGTATACTATCCCCACATGCTTCAGACGTGCACTAAAAGTAGTCCTTCCAAGTATCATATTTTACACAATAATGTACTACATACCTACATATCAGATTCAAATGGAACGAGTATCCCTTGATTGTCACGTTCTCGTTCAAAATAGTTAAGCACGTTCATAACTACGAGCTGCGGTTGAGATTTAAGGTGCTTATTACGTGCATATCTAAAATTTTGTAAATTTTATATAAATTATGTAAAAATGTTACCAAATTACCGATCATTCACTGTATAAGTTATAGATAGTTTTGAGAAAAAACTGTTTTTTATAAAAAAAAAAGTAAAGCAAAAACGCATAAACAATAATTTCAAAAAATGTAAGGAGTGACTTAATCACGACACGTTTTAGTGCGATAATATGTTTTTATGGCCATCCTTCTCTAATACATGTAGTTGAGAGAGATAAATAAAAAATATGTAATTTTAATATACAATTTTACATCGATGAGTCATACCCAACTTTATTTGATTCAAACTTTATTCAATAATTATAGTGTTTCCTAATTATTTTTAATTTATTTTATTTTAACGAAGTAGATGACGATTTTATTTAAAATAATAAAGTCGTATTTAATGAGTTTTATTGGTGCAATGTAGACATATTTTTTAAAGAAAATTAAATATTACATAACGTTTGTTTACAAAAGTTTCTTAATATAACGCAAAGTAAGTTTAAGAATTAATTAAATATGAATGAAAATGGTTAAACTGTGTTAATGTTATTTTATAGAACAGAGCGACTTAGGAATTTTGTTTACGTTAACATGTATTTATGTCTATGAATCTCTATCTGACATGAAGTTTTAAATGTCTGTTTAACGTAGATTATTGTTTTTATTTTTACAATGTTGCCTGTTTTGGTAATGAACACATAAAAAAGAGGTTGCATAATTATCCTAAAAAAATTATAATTAACATTTTTTCATTCCTTTTAATTTCCACTTTATAGGTTGAAAGGTCGTGCGTGGATTCACACCAAATATTTAGACTTATTTTGCGTTGTATTAAGAAGCTTTATAAAGGAAAGTTATGTAAAATTAAATTTTCTTTAAAATATATGTCTACACTTTTTCTTATAAAATATTAATCGTTATTCAGATATGGAAAAAAATTTAAAAACTTAAATACTGCCTTAGGAATTTTTTTACCGCAAATTACGCATCGTATCAAGAATTTGCATAGAACATAAAAATTGAATTGTTTCAAACTACTAATAGATCGTCGGTGATGCGATCAAATCGCCTAGCAACGATCTGTAAACAAACCGATGAAAAATCATACTAATTTCGGTCTGTGGATTTGAAATTGCTTCAAATTGTGTCAAAAATGTCCATCAGCGAAGAAGATGATGCGGACTTAACAAATACTCCGGCAATACATTACGTATATGGCCTCGCGAGATAGTCGAACCTTTTCAAATATTCATCACCGACTTAGCGAAACTGGTAGTTTCAAAAAAGGTACTCTGGAAGGTAGACCTCGAATTGTCAGAACACCTGAAATTGAGGAAGCGGTGCTTAAAGAAATCAACGAACATCCCGATACGAGTACGAGAAAGATGGCTAGAGCTTTGGATATTTGTCACCACATAGTTTGGTGTATTTTAATTGACTTTTTGTTATATCCATACCATATTCTAAGAGTTCAGGCATTACGCCCCAGAAATTTCCCACAGCCTGTGAACTTCTGTCAGTGGTACCTTCAGAGTATTACACTAAATCCGCAGTTTGAGTCACAAATTTTGTTCACAGACGAAGCAAATTTTCCTCGGAATGCTATTCAAAGTTTCCATAAGAACCACGTGTGGGCGGAAGAAAACCCGCATGCCATAACCGAAACCCATTTTCGAGAACAATTTTCGATTAATGTATGGACAGGAATTATTAGTAATCATGTAATAGGCCCATTTTTCCTACCAGGACGCCTTGATGGTCGGTCTTATTTGCATTTTCTCGAAGAAGGACTACCTGGGTTGCTTGAAGATGTACCAATTGCGTTAAGGAATCGAATGTGGTACGTGCACGATGGAGCTCCTGCTGATTTTAGTGTAATTGTCCGAAATCATTTAAGTACAGTTTATCCTGATCGTTGGATAGGTCCGGGTAGGACCTCAGCAATGGCCAGCGAGATCTCCTCTCAATAGTTTGGATTACTTTTTATGAGGGCACCTTAAGGCTCTAGTGTATAAAACTCCTGTTAAGACTTTAGAAGATTTAAGACAGCGAATAGTTGCCTCGTGGGAAACTATACGGAATACGCCGGGAATATTTGAACTAGTGTGCAATTCCATGCGTAGACTGGCGGAAGCATGCTATTAAGTATTCAATAATTTTTATAATCAATGTTAGTATTTTTAATAATTAATAATTAATAAATTTAAGCCTTTCAAGTAAACTTACTTTATTAAAATAAAATAAAACTCGTTTTTCTACTTGGACTTCTAATGTAATTAATGGCAATTGAAAAACTTTTGTTTAGTTTTTCCTAAACTAAAATCAGTTACTTATTTCTGAATTAATTCACATTTAATATTAAACGAACTCAATAGCATAAAAAAAAAACGATTTCCATACAGTCACTTTAGCGATTTGACCCTGAAGTAAAACGATTTTTATTTTTTTAAGCGAAAACTATGCGTCGGACGAAATAAAATCAAGATATCAAGTTTGCTCACAAATGAATGAGAATTCCAAAAATAATTTTTATTTTAAGAGAAAGCAGTGGCGTACCATTTTTTTTCCAAACGTATTCAATACAAAACCCGTAGGGAAGCCACCGGTAAAAATAATCAAATTGTTTGTATATCAGAAAATGCATCTTGTTGCATTGAAGACGTGTACCCATTTTTATAAAGATATCTACAATAGTATCACAGTCGTTATAAAAAAAAAATTTCTGGAAACTTTATCACCCTGTATTTCAAAAGTTAGGACGTTTTGACATTCGTTCATATGAAGTTTTTTTCTTAAAATGGGTCCAAGAATCGCCCTCTTAAATATTGGCTTGTCTTCAAGAAACACCCTGTATAGCTTTGATTTGAAAAGTAGAATCTCTCAAGCGACTAAACATAAGCAACGGCTTTAGCGCGAAAACTCAAATATATTATATTATTACTAACTTACCAAGTGGCTCGGCCGATACTATCAATTCGTTAATTTCACATGGAACACGATATAAACAAACATACTAGTAAAAAATAAGAATTAATAACTATATTTTTCAATAAGCACCCCCTAAACAGGCGTACCCCGGGGTTCTGCCTTAGCACCCATACTATACCTTATCTTCGCCTATGATATCCCCATTGTAACAATGCCGGAGTATCCCTGGCACAGTTTGCCGGCGACATTACCTTCTGGGCAGCCAAACGGTCAACAAAGAACGCCTCCAACAGTATGTCCAGTACCCTACGGAACTTCTCCAATTGGGCCAACCAATGGAGAGTCTCCATAAACCGCACCAAAACACAAGCCATTCTATTCCGGCACCCTAACTATACCCGACAAAAACTACTCTCCAAAAACTACGTAAACATTTCCCTGCAAGGGGAACGATTACCGATACTTGGCGACATAACATACCTAGGAGTTACATATACCAAAAGCCTTAACTGTAACGCCGACCTGAACAAGACCCTGAACAAAGTACGGAACCGATCCAACCTCCTGCCCGCCCTTAGGGGACGAATAGGAGGTTGTCAACCCGAAACCCTACAACTTACCTACAAGACATTCATACGGCCCGTCATAGATTACCGTGCGCCATTGTACGCTACTCTAAAACTCAAAGAACTAAAATCCATAGCCTCTTGTGAATGCCGAGTCGTACGAAGAATACACCGACTACACTATAGAACACCCAACGAACTCACCACACATCACGCTAACATCATACCTATCCCACAACGCCTCAAAGCACTGCAAACAAACTACACACTCCGTAGGATATTCGGCGAAACAGAAGCTACCAAAAACATCCTACGCATTTCACATACGCCCCTTACCCACATCCAATACACAAGAACCCACAGGAGAAAACTTAAAAATAAATTCAAGAACCCTCCAACTATCCTGACCCAGAACATTGAAAACCTCCCCGAAGAATTCGAAGAACTCCTCTATGACATCCCATATGCACTGAGATAAAATCGAAGATAACCACTGCAACGACCAAGAAATCGAGCCAATACACACTACGCACCTCATATACACACCACATATATACTCCCAATCCAAACAAAAATAATGTAATATTATATTAATAATTACTTTTCTTTGCAACCACTGAACACCACACACTACGTTGTATGCACATATACAATACACACAACAATATAGCCCCACTAACACACAAAAGACCCAGGACTGAAGAGGAAGCAGAGTCCTGAACAGTCCACAGGAATAAGTAGTAAGAAGCAACACTAACAATAAGCATTCTAACTAATAAGCATACTAACAAAAAAAAAAAAATAATAATAATAAGTAATATGAATGATTTTCCTTTTTTACAAGCATTTTCATGATTTGAACCATGTTAATTGTAAACATATTTACGATTATTATGATGAATTTATTATGCATTATGAATGGTGTTTAAATCAGGCATGACCGAATATAAAAGTAGTTAACAGCCCAAGTAATGGCACTATGTCAGATTACGACTTAAACCATGAATTACACAATTTCAAAACTATAGAAAGCGCCATTAATCAGTCACATGATGTACCAAATGTGTTGTTAAGAAGAGTAAGAAAAGATTAAAAAAAATAAAAAATATGATCATAACAAAAAATATTAACTTGTATCTTTGAGAAAAAACAAATTGTAGTAAGAGTGTCAAATGTAGGTAAAATGTTTTTAATATTGAAGTTATATACAGTCAAAGTTTGATAGCACAATAAATGATAAAGTTCAGAGAATTTAAAATCTGACCCAACAACATATGTTGTCGATGTCCGACAAATACTATGAATTGTAGTTGGTACCGTCGTGTCGTTTCATAGCAAATTTGGCACAATGACTATAATAATTCCTTCTAAGACATTGAAGGGTCTTACGGTTTCTCCATTTTATCTTGCTCTGGTTTCTACCTACCGTTTGTGACGCGCGTAATTTGAATTTCGTTATTTTAGTCCACATTCACAATTTTTTTTGTAAACTTACTATGTCTTCTCGAATTAAATTGTAATTTTCTATTATGTGGGTATAAATAGTTATTTAACTCATCGTTATGTATTTTTATTTTCTTATCTCTACATTGAAATTTACTTAATGACATCTAGTGGTAGAATTAGAATCTAATATATAATATAATTCCTTTCCAAAGAGATATTGAATTGAAAAGCACTGTTTTAGAATTCTCTGTTTAATTTTTATTTAGGCAACCCAAGTCAATTGGAATATAATCCAACGCACTACTTATATGTAATAAAGACTATTGTATACCTATTTCAGCGAGTTAAATCTCGTACATGAAGTTTTTCATATCAACATATGTTTTCAACGTGGTAAGTTAAATTGATTTCAATTTTTTAAATATACATCAAATTTATATATGGAATTGCTTTATGACTTTGACTTTTATTGTTCCTTCTACTTTTCCTTTTCTGTATTACTGATGATATCAATATTATGGTTATGATCGAAAGATAACCTCTACGATTCTCGCTGAAATAACATGGTCATCTTTTGTCTACGTTCAAGATCACTTACTTTAAAAGTAAACTCCATTATCTACACACTACCAGTACACCTCTCATTGAAGACATCGGAACAGGTTAGTCTATAGTTACAATCATTTCATTTCGTAGTAATTTACCATAATTATCTATATCGACCAATCTACTGCGTATTTACACCAATGGAAATTGTGTAGCTGTTATATTGAACATAGTGATTTCAATTGAACTATTTCGTATCAGTTGTACTGTTATCTACAACGCTGAGAATAAATTAAATGAACAAATTTTATATATAACATTGACTTACTTGTATATTCTCTAATTTATTTACGTGTATAACTTGTATATAATATCTGTTAATCTGTGCTTACTTATTTCATCTGTCAATTTACCTATATTGACAAAATATGTCAGTGATCCTTGTAGCGCTGATCTTGTATCTCAATGTCAGTTAGAATTATGTATAAAGAACTTTAATGTAAATTCTATTTTATTTGTGTTTATCGTTCATTTAGAGTAGAGACTTTGTACCCCAAGCATTTATTTTATTTATTGGCAACTTTAAATACAGTTTCACATAAAGATTGGGTTGTTTAAGGTAAGATTACTTAATTTATTACATACACCCTTGGGCTTAACGGTCTACGTTTCTTTTAGATTTACTCATGATTATTGCGTTAAGTAAACAATAACTTTGACAAATAACTAATTACCTTGATGTGTTACTTACTTTATTGAAATAAAATAAAACTCGTTTTTCGACAAGCTGAAATTCCCGATGAACTTCTAATGTAATTATTGGCAATTGAAAGTTTTTTTTAGTTTTTCCTAAACTTATTTTATTTATTGGTAACTTTAAATACAGTTTCACATAAAGATTGGGTTTTTTAAGGTAAGATTACTTAATTTATTACATACACCCTTGGGCTTAACGGTCTACGTTTCTTCTAGATTTACTCATGATTATTGCGTTAAGTAAACAATAACTTTTACAAATAACTAATTACTTTGATGTGTTACTGCTTTCTAGAGAATTAAAATTTCGGTAATCTAATTTAAAACAATAGTTTGAGTAATTTAAAATCTGATTTGTTTTTTTTATGTTTTTTAAATAAACGAATTTTTAATTACTGAATAATTAATTTCTTGTTTTATCTGTGCTTTTATATATGTTATTTTGAATTTTCAGGGTTCCATTTTAGAATATTCACGGCTCCTACTATTACTATTAAAAGGGATTACTCTTATCACCCTACTTCGCTAGCTGCTCGTTTGTACTGTTTGGATTGTGCTGGGTTAAGACCTCCCAGTCACAATCGTTCTACGCTATTGTAAAGGAGCCATAGATAGACAAATATTGACACCCGTTACACATTCATTATTTAACTGATGCATTTCGAATAGTTAATTATTCGATATTTTTAGTGCTAAGAGGAATAAAATTTATATTTATAGGTAAGATTTTTATAAACAGATCTGTCCATTTGATAATTTCATTGAAATCTGTAGGATTTTGATATACACATACACTTAGTTCTATTAACAATTTTAAAATGCTATCAATACTCATAAAAATAATTGTAAAAAGATATAATAACACAGTTGGTTGCGTACCAAATCAAAGTTCAGCTGGATTTATTGACGGTTTTAAACTGACCAGTGGACCACTTTACGAGAATAGAGAACTAATTCTACCTAATTGAAGCTCACTCATGTGCTATTTAGGGGTAGAAATGCCGCCAGAAAGTATTTTGTGTTCTGAATTTTAATGTTAACGAACTGATTTATTTTTGTTTTACTTTACAGTTTCAGTTTACACATTCCCTTTCTACTTTACGTTAAAAGAAACGAATGAAATGGAAATGATTACCACTTTCTAATACACTTTTAAAAGTAGTTTACTAATACAATGTAAGTTTTTATTACTGTGGAGATCAAGTATCATCTTGCAGAAACTTTACTGTACTAAACAAACCTCATTTACTTTTGTGCAGCAATCTCAGAAGCTTTAACGATTCACTTACGCACGATTAAGGCAGTACATTCAAGGGTTTACGAGTATATTTTATATACAATTTAACGTTACGCTTAAGTTCAATACTTGCATTATTTTTTGATTTCCATATGCTAAATTTAGCGGAAAGTTAATTTCTAGCAACATCCTGTTATGTCAAAATATATTGCCACATGCTGCATGTTATTATGTACACTTTCAAACACAGTGAAAGGCAATTTCGCTGAAATGGTTTGACTTACGCTATACGGTCGTCTGTTTAATTTTAGCTATGCTTTGCTGATTTTTAATGAAGTTTGTGCAATGGATTTGAATGTTATGTTCAGTCGTATAACTGGATTAAATCTATTCATTTCACTGGTATTTCTGTTTTTTTAATTAATGGCTGACTAGTATTGCACTAAATTTTGATATACGGGGTACGGGCTCTCAAGCTTCGATATAGGAAAATACATGTGATTACAAACTTTTTGTCGTTTCTGCGCCCAATTTATTGTTGTAAGAATATGATTCTAACAAATAAAAAAAATCGCTTACTATCGTATTCAAATTGTAATGAAATTACTTTGTTTAATTTTTTAATAGAACGTGCGTGATTTTTTTACGGCTTGCTATATTGCTAGAAACTGTTTGTGCCCAATGGGGCTTAAGATATTAAACTTGTATTCCCATATACTATCTTATGTTTCATCCTTACCCTCTTCCGTATTTTTATCGTTTTTAAGGCGGATTAAGTACAAAATATATTCTCTTATTGTTTTAGGACATACGTAACTAATGCATTTTTTTTCTATTTTGTTGTTGCTTAGTGCTGTTGACCAACATCTTGAACAATTACAACCTGACAATTTGTTTCTATATGAACCACAAGTCTCCTCTAAAAGATTCGATTCCCCAATACAAACTTCACTCTAACTTTCAATACAAAGGAGAAATGTGTGCCTTCAAGCACAATAACGCTTGCGAGAGGATTTCTTCTTTGGAGAATAAAAATTGGACGTGATTTGGTTAAAACATCCTGGTCCTAAATTTGTGAAATTCTACTGTTGCGTTTGTAGGTCTCCTAATGGCATTAACTACTTCTTCGATACCTTAGTTTGAAAGTTGACTATATTCTGTCTCAGTTTCGATCATTTTAACTCTAATTGGCTTCAATTTTCATCTACTACTCATCCTTCTGGTCATAGTGTAGATAATTTTGCTATTCTATGTGATTTCACACAAATGATTTCTGAACCTACACGAATCCCTAATAACCCTAACCATACTCCACGTTTTCTAGATCTCTTTCTTTCATAAAACCCACTTGTATATAGAACTTCAGTTCTTTTCCCACTAGGTCTATCTGACCAGTGTCGTAATAGAACTGACTTCTACTGTCCCTAAGTGCTCTGTTATTCGCAACACTGATATAACCTTATGGTGTTTTAAGTCAGCTTCATGGAGTAATTTACGAGACGTTGAAACCTTTCCATGGCGTTAATATTGTTTTAAGTCGTGCTCATCTTTGGAGATTGCTCCTTCTGTTTCTGAAAAAATCGTATAGGTCATTCTCGTTCGTAATCTTGATTTAATAAGGCTTATGCTGATGCAATATCTTAGAACAATAACTCTTATACTAAACGGAAATGTAATAAAACCGTCGCGAGACATGCAAACTACGTTGGTGCTAGAAATACCTGCAAAAATGTTATTATTGAAGCTAAATAGTTGTTTGAACAGTAAAAACATTGGTACATTTCATTTCCCCCCATCATATCCTTTGACGGATCTGTAGTTACTGATTCTGTATACAAAACCAATCTTTCTGTGGATTTATTTATTTGCATCAAATCCGTGTCTTAATGATTCTAGAAAAGATATGCTCCTAGACAACTCTTCATACGTTATAAATCAATTTGTTTTCGGTACAAGCTTCTAGAATCGATCATCAGTACGCTTGATCTCAATAAGACGGCCCAGACGGTATCCCAGCTATTGTCTTAAAGAAATGTTCCCACGAACCAGTCCTATCTCAGCTCTATTCGATCTCTATGTCTTCTTGGGAATTTCCCACATCATAAAAGCTATCAACTTATTCCCAAAAGATGCTACCACCGATCCCTCCTACCACCGACCAATTGCCATCACTTCCATGTTTTCTCAAATCATGGAAAAGCCGTCAATCAGTAACTGCTCTTTTTTCTTGATACTAACAAAGTGACCACCACTATGGTTTTAGACAGAGTCGTTCAGCAGGTGATCTTCCCTCCTATGTGACCCAAGTTCGGTACAGTACATTAGAACAATCCGGTGAAACATTTGTTGTCGCTTTAGATATCTCAAAAGCATTTGATCTAACTTGGCATAAACAGTTTACTTGCCGTACTCACCTTGTTAGGGTTAAATCGTTTGCTCATCGGGTGTGTAATGGTGGTTTTAGAAATTCGAATTTCGCGCCATTATATGAAATTAAATGGTTATTGGTTATTTGTGTATAAATGTAATTAATATTAAGATAAAAACTTGAGCTTGTTTCGACGAGTAAATTGGAACGATTTTAAATATATGCCTCCATTTGCGGACATGACTGTTTTGTAAAAGGGAGCAAGTAGAGACGCTGTCGTAATGAGGTGTATTAGTGGTCAGTCGCGCTAAGTAAGTGAACAGAAAGGGTCGCACTAAGTAAGCGATCAAGTTAGTTGAAGGTATCCAAACGGGTGAAAAGCGATTGCTGCTGTTTGATTTAGGCTGCAAATTAAAATTGTGTAATTATAACGAATATTCTGTTAATATAGTGATAAAGCGAATATAAAAGATATTTTCCGTGTGAATGCGAGGAAAAGCTAAAATAATATAAAGTGCAATTGTTGTCGAGTTGGCGGAAATAAAAAAGATCGTACCATAATTTAAAATACGTATTAAAAGTGACGGAATAAGTGAAGATAACGCGTTTTATAAGTATCAGAGCCGTAATCAATTGTGTTTAAATAGTGAACAATAAAGATAATAGACAGTAATCGATCCAAATTGGTAAATCAAAGTATAAAGGGCAATAACTCGAATTTATTGATGTATAAAACGGAACCATTCGCGGTTTGTAAATAGCTTGCATTTTTAGGCGCAGGCTATTTGTTGTTAAAACTGAACAATTGAGTAAAAACTGTAGTGTGAATATATCGAGCAATTATTCACAAAAATCATTAAACTGAAGAAAGGGAATTAGAAGCGTGTTCATCTATAAGAAAACATACAGAAAACAAGGGAAAGTGGTTCCAGTCTGGCGACAGAGAACGTCATCTACCTAAACGAGGTCTCTTCACCGGTCAAAGAAACTCAGAGTTGTGTCACCAGTTCGAACAAAGTGATAACGAGTAAGAACCTTTTCATAGTATAAATAAACGAAAATTGGTGTGTTTCATTTATTTTTAGATGTATGTTTAGATACAAATGCTCGACGAAAATATATTTCGTTGATGATTTGTAAAATATTGTTTTTGCATGTTAATATTAAGCAAAATACTAACATTAGTTTTTAAGAGATTATCATTACAATCAAATTAAGTAAAACTCATTGTAGTCATTATTTTTTACTTGTTATTTTATGAGTTTTTTGTGACTTTTCTATTTTTAACGTTTATTTGTTCCTTAAAAACAAATTGGCGTCCGAGCTTACATTATTTATTTTCAGGTTTGAAGCAACACCTTTTTTTGTAAAGCGAAAATATCTAAGCAATTCTATTTTTGTTAATAAGCAAAGCAAATGTTATTGAACCTGACCCTATTAATCTACCGATGAGCAAAGTGGCATAAAATCTTCTAGTTATCCATTATTTTCCATAGCTAATTATAACTCTGGGCTAGAAGTATTTAATCATACGTGGGTGAATTATTTATACGACACCTGTAAAGATTACAGGTTTGTAGTTTCCTTGATACAAGACGAATATGTGTCGTAGTTCATGGCTTCTTTTCAAAAGCGATTGGCATTAACGCGGGCGTGCCACAGGGGTCAGATATAGCGCCTACCATTTTTCTGCTGTACATAAATGATCTTATTTCTTCAACGATTAACCCGGTACATTACTTTTATGACGACAGCACTCTTCACTGTAGTTCATCTCAGTCTACTCATAATGACAATCCACCTTCTATCACAAATAAAGGCATAAAACTGAAATGCCAGTTTCAATACAAAGATATTCTCAACGATTTTTGAATAGGAAGTAATGATCTAGTTAAATATAATGCTAATAAAATTCAATGTTTCCTTGTGTCTACCAAATAGATTGATCATTTTCTGTTGTAAGTATGCTCAGCTCAGATCTTAAGTTTTCAGGTCCTATTTGTATCATGGGTTGACGATCTTCTATCAGATACTAAAGCAGCTGCTCGTAAAATAGGCTTTTGTGCAGATTTAAGTAGTGCCTTGCCTCCTGACAATTATTTTTGCTGTATAATACCCAAATTTCACCTTATCTGGAACGTAATTCTCACCTGTGGACTGGTGTTCCTCAATGCGCTCACGATATCTTTGATTATGTTTAAAAAACAGCAATTAGGTTTATAAATGACCCGTCCTTAAATCCTGACATACAGTCCCTTGAGCATAGAATTTGAGCATAGTTGTTTCTTTGCGCTGCTGAATTATATTCTTTGACACATTGTATTCGGGCCACATTTACTAGTAATACTCGGCTCGCTCATTCACATCATCAATATGCAGTACAAATCTCCACTTGTCGTACCAAACGGGCGCAATGCACATTCTTCTACACGACTTCTGATCTGTCTTGTTCACTTATGACATAATAAAATTTAAGGTAGTCGTTTATAGCCATTCAATATCCCCCTATCCATTCTCCTAAGTGTTCCTGGGTGCTTTAGCATGGCAGGCTAAACTTATACTGTTCAGGACCCCAATTATTAAAAAAATATTAATAAAATAGTCTACCTAGATCAAAGAGCTCAGTCTAATCAAAAGCAATTATATCGAGGATGCATCATATCCCCAGAACATAATAACAGGTGCAAACATGACTGTTTATTGCAGGCGACGTGCGTTTGTCCAAGAAACCCTTTAGGCGGAGTTGGAGAACACATCAAGTGCAATGAACACAACATTTCTTTTACATTCATTAAAAAAGCGGATTTACTAAGTGGCCATAAGTGTCGGTAAATAAATAATATAAATAATAATAAATAATACGATTGATCATCATTGTTAGCGTGATTTGCTCGATATTAAATTTAAAGCTACTTCGGTTGCAAGTGCACTGATTTCTAGTGGGGTATCAAAAAAAGTTTTCTTCGTCACTATCATTCATATTTTCAATAATATTAATATTTTTAAGCTATAAAACTATTTTTACACTTGCACCTATTTTTCGTTTACTTAATCTAAGAAATCAGAATAACTTTTAATGAGTAGCTAAGAAACGTTTGTTATCCGTGTCCGATTTCCCGTTAAAAAAAATACTAAAATATAGCCTAAAACAGTTTAATCGGAATGAAAATTTGAATTGCTTGAATTGCCGTAAATTTAGCGCGATAAATAGTTAATACTTATGCAATGGCCTAAAAGCGTTTCACCTATTTAAACAATATCACTTCAAAATATGTAATCAAAGGTGTAGTAACTTAAAATCTTTGGAATATGTACAAATGAAGTTTAGTTCTCTTGTCAGTCCATATTTTGGCATTTCTACACTTTTAGTTATACCTTTTAAATCAAGTTAGTACGCATGCGTAGCGTGTAATAGAAATTTTATTACACTAGTACATTAAACGATAACTACTTACACCAAAAATGATGCAAAAAGTGTTCGTTTTTGAATGAACGTAGAAAAAATTATTTTATTTTATAATTTGAGATATTGAGAATCCTTTTCAGAAACGGCTGTGTATAAATGTAACTATACTGCTATGTAACGGTCATAATTCAGCAGATTCATATTTTATTTATGTAATACTCTATATTTTAGTTTAAATATATTTTTTTTTCAAAGCAGTCGATAGCGCTGAACCGGTTTTAGTTATTAACAATTTAAAAAGTTATATATGGGACTGTCTTTTACACTAAATTAAGTATATTGTTCAAATCATTCACTGTGAGTGCTGTGTCTGACACGAACGAGTCGACCAAACAGGAACGCTACCGTCATTTGACATTTAAAAATGAAACATAAACATTTTTTTATGAAATTACACTGTAGCGTCCCCCAGGTACCCTATCTTAAAAAGTGTAGTTTGAACTTATTTGCAATAGTGCAAATTCAGGAACAAAACAACCGCTAAGTGATTTATCTTGGCATGACTAACAATAAAGTTACTGTTACTCAATTTAATTGCCTGCCTTACTTTGCCTATTCTGGGAATAATTAAAACATTATAATTTATTTACAAGTCTGATATTTAATTACTCGCAAACCTCAAATCTGATTAAACGAAGTGGCCGTCTAGTGGTAGGTACGTTGTGCTATCTGAATTAGATAGGCTGGATGAGGTAAGAGTTGCATCATGTGGGGCAGGTAATGTTAATGTACTATTGTGGGAAAAAACCACCAATAAAACCCACTTTATTCATAAATAAGTAATTGCACAAGTACATTAATAAATCAAATACCACAAAAAAATGAAAGGGTTAAATATATAACAAAACACCATTAAATCAAGTTAAAGTGCGTACAAAATTATAACATTAAGAGAAAATGAATAAAGAGCAGTTTAGTTACATAGAAACACAATAAAAATAAAGAAACCCCATGTAGTCATACCCACAATTGTGTCCTAAATAATCAAAATAAAAATCGTAATACCAAACATGTGGCTCTTTAAAACCAATCATGCCGGTCTTTAAGTAAATGAGCACATAAAACAATAAAGCAAATTACGGTACGTATAAAATACAACAGTAAAATTGCACAGAAAATAGACAAGGAATTTACACGTACACAACTGTTTAGCGATCACTAAAGCACAAAAGACATAAGTCAAATTACAATAAATCACATACAAAGAGAAATCAGCTCGCAGGCGAATAATTCTACCTAACAACCGACACAAAAAAAACTCATTAAAACAAAGCCTTACAAGGGTAAGTTATAAATAGATCACAACATCGTGGCCGATATATAAATTTGAGGGCGTTAGAAATACAGCGCTCCTTTCTTACAATTAATAACCAAAACGGTATCATGTACCCCTTCACCAGCCCACCTCTACACAAATATAAATATAAACAACAAACAACAATATTGATTCACACCAATACCAGAGTGAGGAAGCCCTGTGCTGTCTTTTATTTTAGCAGATTTCAGCTTAATGAGCCCGCGTGCGAATGAGATACATTTGCAAAGCAATACTCGATTTTAAATAGGTTATAAAGGCTTGTAGAATCATTTGCAGCCAGCCTTAATTTATATAGAAATACCTGCTTACACTTGAATTAATTTATTTAATTGATCACAGACACAAATCGTTAACATACGTGGTTTAACTTCAAAAAGGGCGACTGTTATTTATAGATTAATATTTGAAAAACACATTACAACTAACCCCGAAAGAAAAGACAAATCAGTGTTGGCTAATTCAAAAGAAAATGTACACGCACGAATTATTTTTAAAGACAAACTGTTTACAATGAAGTAACTACCTTTTCCCCGATTTCAAAACTAACTACATTTTCTCTCGGAATTAACCCCCATTTTTCATACGTAATAAAAAAAACAAGAAACATTAATTTACGTTGCATCAGTTTCATATTAATTATTGCACGACATCTTAATTTTAAAAATATGCATTCGTCCGTAACGAATGCTACATTTAGGTCTCGAGTTTCCAAGTAACAATCAAAGATATCTTTTGTTCGCAGTCTGTACCGACACAATTACTTACTAAACTAGTGACATTTTTACGTTAGAATCGGCGCATAAGAAATTCCAATGATTCGTTACGCCCTTTCATTAAATCAGTTTTTAAGCATACACCTGCTACTCAAGCCCCAACATGTGTTTTTCAACCCTAACCAAATTTCAGTTACATACATTCTCATATTTCTTACATAAAAATATATAAGTAAAATATTTTGAAAACATTAGCAAACTACGAAGTTTTGTCAAGATATTAAAAATTCCCTAATTATCTTTTCTGTCGCGGTAACAATGGCGATTTGACAAACGTTTATTACAATTTCCATTTATTATTCTTTTGTATTTGTCATGTTGTGGTTTTACCTTTACATCATGGATGAAGTGTTAGTAATTTTAAATATATTAGCTTTTTCTAACTCAGGATAGTATTTTAGTTATATATTGCTTGGTAAGCTTTGTATGTTGCATTTACCATTTTTATGCATGTTTGTAATTAAATGGTGTCTATAGTGGTATTAGTTTGTCAAAATGGCATGAAACGCACTGACACGCTTCGACTAAACCTTTGAATATAAATTTATATTCAGACCATACGCGTCATGCCGTGTCGCCATGTTTTTTTTTCAAATTACTACCACAAAACTTGTAACATATCTGAAAATTTCTTGTGATCCAATCCAATTAAATTGATGTATCTGTAGTACACTAAATAAACCATTTAGGTTGACGTTACGCTTATTATTTGACTAATGCTACTTTTCTCAAATAAGGTTTGCTAGATAACCGCAACGCTATTCAATACAAAGAATAAAGTATCAATTGACTCCCACAAGTTATTTTTTTATGTTTTTATGTATGGTCATTAATTAGAATGCATTAGTTGATATCAAAACATTGCAAATATTGCATGTGTATGAAAACTATTTCTGTTCCATAAAATACATAATTATGTACATGTCTCGCCAGGAGTGTTTACCGCTACGTCATTAATTTATTAATCAAGCCATACAATTTGTTTATACTGTCTTCTCATATAGAACAGTGAATTAAATAAGTATGGTGAACATTCGTAGTGCATTTGACGAAATTGGTATACGGTATTGAATAAGCCAATGTAATAGAAAGAGTAAATCTATAACTACGAAATTAATTTGTTTGACTAATATAGTACCTACTACATAACCTCCATTGTTTTTTTACTTATAGTATTCTCGAACAGGCAGGTTTTGAGGAAAACAGGAACTGGGTAGTGCATTCCAGAATTTGGTCGCCGTCTGGAAAAATGTAGATTGAGCCCGTTTAGTGTGACACGATGGAATTTTGAGTGCGTAATTATGATGTGAATGGGCAAACCGAGTGTTCCTAGCGAAGATGGCCTGCGAAGGTATTAAGGAGTGTATTTCGGAGGCACACTTGTCATGGTGATAGCGATAGAACAAGGAAAGAACTGAAATTACGCTTCTATGCTCAAGAGGCTGTAGGTTAAAAGTCAGAGACGAGTTATAAGCCTGATAGCTTTTTTTTGGATGCGGTTTACAATATCAAGGGCGTATTGGGGAGCACTGACTCAGAGGTGGGAATTGTATTCCAGATGAGGTCGAATTTGAGCCTTATACAGTAAACAGATTTGTTGCGATGTTAACTACTGTTTAGATCTGTATAGAAAACCCAGTTTACGATGATACGGACATCCTTAACATAGAAATAGTTTGAAAACTTGAGTTCTAAGCCATTCATATTAACAGCAGAAAATGATGGGTCTTTCTTGGCGAACATAAGACAACACTGCGTTTTGTCGGCGTTCTAGGTCACTGTTGATTGAGGCTGCAATTTTCAACTTAACGTCCTGTCTAGACTTATTGTTGTGGGAAAACTGAGAAGAACTACAATGTAGAATGCTGTCATCTACAAAGCAATGGATCGGGTTAGTTATTGAAGAAATGGGATCATTTATGTACAGCAGGAAAAGTGTGGGAGCTATCACTGATCCTTGGGGTACTCCCGCGTTAACAGTAGTTTCTTTCGAAAAGAAGCCATAGACGACAAGGCGTGTACGTTTTTTGTCAAGAAAGCTGGATATCCAATTGATGAGAGTATCGGATAAACGGAACGAAGTGAGCTTTGCAAGTGCCAAACCTGGTCAAAAGCTTTTGAAATATCTAAAGCTACTACGACTGTTTCACCGAACCTCTCTAATGTGTTATTCCAAAGTTGGGTGACATATGAAAGAAGATCACCCGTTGAACGACTCTGTCTGAACCCATACCGTCGCGAGACGTCATGGGAAGAAAGGAAAATGTACTAAAGTTTTTACTGATGGCATTAGCTAATAACTAAAATTTACGACCACCCTAAGGACATGAGACTAATTCTTTTCATTTACGTTCTTCAAACATCTTTTTAGCCTTGGTGATTATGGTTTTGCGGCAATATAGTTGGCATAATTTTTGATAGATTTATTTGATTTCCATTTGGTATAGAGTTTATGCTTTTGCGATAATGCATCAGTGCAAGCCCTATTAAATCAGGGTTGGGAACGGGCATGACCTACACGATTATGTTTTTTGGGAATGTATAACTCCATACCCATCAGGATAACTTCATTCATTGAAAGAGCAATGTTTGAAGAACAGAACCATTTAAAGCAATACTCACGCCAGGGGAAGGTTGCAAAAAAATCTCGCAGTTCGCTCCAGTTATCTGATATTTTCCAGTAATAGTGGGATTGGGTACAGAGGAAGTTATTTCGATTAGGCAGTGGTCTGATTGACCAAGTTGTTTTATAGACAAGTGGGTTAGTTGTAAGGAATAGGTCCAGGAGGTGTGGAGTATGGTTAGTGTTGTCTGGGATTCTGGTTGGTTCGGAAATGATTTGTGTGAGCAAATGCTTCTGCTTCTGCACTATGACCTGCGGGATTAGTAGTAGATGAAAAATGAAGCCAATTGAAATCGTGGGCATTAAAATCTCCCAAAATTGAAATATCGCAAGATGGAAACTGTGATAAGAGGTACTCTATTTTCAGACTAAGGTAATCAAACAAATCTTGGAAGTTGTTATCATTGGAAGACCTATACAAACAACAGTAGAATTTCACAAATTGGGGCCCAGAATGTTTGAACCAAATCGCGTCAAATTTGTTGTTTTCCAAAGTGGACATCCTCTTATAACCTACGTTGTCCTTGGTATACGCACATACTCCGCCTTTAATGCGAAAGTTAAGAGTGGAGGTTGTATCTGGGAAATTGCAGGTCTGGCGAATCAGTGCTTCCATTCTGTTTCTGATGCCCCCCCCCCCCAGAATCCTTGGGACGGATCGACGAATCGATGTGAGAGTGTGGGCGTCTCGCCCTACTCACCTGGGGTATAGCGTCTGTTTCAGAATTCGTCATCCTTTGACTGTTTCCTCATTTCCTACATTTACTTCTTTTAATCATCATAAGGAATACGTTATGCAATATGTATGCAAAAGTGACGAATTTTACATCACAATCTTTTACACATGCTTGACATACTAATTTATTTACAGAAAAACATATCACAGTTGCAAGTTTAAATACAGAAATTTGTAACAGTCACATGTTAATAAGTGACAGAAGTCTTCTTAGTGCAATCCAGTCGCTAGGATTCCAATTAAAAAAGACTCCAACCGTATTGGAAAAAAGTTAAACCGCAGAAATGCGAATTACATTTCTTAAACAATACATTAAAGAGATCAGTTCACCTAATCGTTAATGGTTAACACAGAAGCACATTAGTCACGATCCCACACTCTTCTAAACCGAGTTGTATGGTCTAATTAAGTCACTTCAAATACAAAAAAAGTACGAAGTAGATGAAATAATGCGATTGAATTAGTATGGGCACACGCAAAGGGATGTTATGCCAAGCATATTGGACGAGATGGCTTTAAACATGATAACGTAATTGCTATGTGAAACGAAGCTTTATAGCAGTGTGATGAAACCGTAGGGGCTAATTGTTTGCGACATACTGAAGAAACAATAAAGCAATGGTATAAACGGGAAGAAATGTTGGACGTCACAGTTGACGAACTGATTATTAACATGGGAAACTATTCTGAAAGATCGGATGTAGATATTGACTCCGATTAGAAGTTATCTAAAATTAGCAATACAAGTGTGTTAGTTCATATTTAATACAATTTCTATTAGTAACGCGCTTCAATTATGTAGGTACAATATATTTTGTGCTAAAATCTTCTCAAGATGTTAATTCACATATTTCCCATAGAATTTGTTCCACATTAAATGTCATCTTCGTACGAATAATAGTTCCATTTCATTTAGGCACGTAACTTAACATCCATTTTGTGTAATAATGTGACCATCTTATTGTGTGCCATATACTCATTAGAACATCCAGCCCGTAAAAATAATTGGGTGCACACGACATAGCTCAGTGGTGTGGGCGGGGTTCTTACTAAATGCTGTAAAAGGGCACTCGTCACAACTCCAAAAACGTCAAAATCGGGAGAAAATGTTAAATAGCGGGAAAATGTCATGAACTAGATATTATACTGGCCTCACCGGAAACCATGATGTTCACTGAAAAATAAAACCCTCACCTCTACTAAAATTTCACTCCAAAAATATTAACACAAAGTTCACTTAAACTTCAACAAAATCTTAAGCTTCATATAAAATCCGCAAAATGCGATAATAAAACCAAAACTCATTAAATATTTCGATAAACTTACCGCTAAAATCATTGGCTCGAATATTCAAAACTAACTGATCAAACCGGTAATTAATTCTATAATTTAAAGGGAAAAATACGTCACAACAAAACTAAACAAACACTATCAAAGATTTATAGAATCCTAAACTTTACGAAACGACAAAATCGGGATTGTAATACCTAAATTCGGGGAAATTCACACAGCTTCGCCGTAACAAATAACCAAATTCGCTTATCTGTTCGGCAAATCGCTGGTGGTCTTGGAACCAGCAGGTCTTCGCTATACCTGAAAGGCTACAAATATTCTCGCACGCTTATCTAAAATAATTGCGTGACTCAAAAATCCATCACTAATTTGATCAAAAAACAATAATTCTGTTGTTAATTTACTTTCCTTAATAAATCTGATATTCCAAGAAAGGAAATCACTTTAAATCATTTACAACCAGTCGTAATTAAATCAATTCGCCGTCAAATATGTTCAAATTTAAGCAAATAATATGATGCATTAACTCATCAACCTTTAAGGGTTACATTATAATTCAATAATTAATGTTAACCTTTCGAACGTAATTAATTTACTTCAAATAAACGCAAAAATATAGACGGTAATTTAATGATTCATAAGAAAAAAAACACTTAAAATGTGCGTAAATATGCTGTATAATGAATGGGTTTACATTAAAAAAAACACAAGTACATTAACTTAAAGATATGTATTATGAATAATAAAAAATACTATTGAGATGTCAACACAATTTTTACATTAATCAAATCATTCTATTCAATTAATTCACCTACTCTACTTAATATGCGGTGATACTAGCTAGTTTCAGTGTCGGCCTTTGCTAAAATTTATTGTAAATCTGATTCATATGTCAAAATAACAACTAGTTTTAACAAATAAATTGCGTTCTCCTTATAACGCATTCGTCAAATACAATTTCGATATAAATTCGCCAGTATAACAAATGAAAAAAACACTCAGATAAATTTGGATGAATACGCTTGCATTCAAATTTAAAGGGTAAAATACTAGAAGTTAATCTCAAAAGAGCGTATTCAACCGTTTGTACGTACAACAGCAAGAATTTATTAAAATTTGTCAACCACAGCCAATAAAAAATGCACAGAAATATTTACCTGGTTCAACACCTTTGTTATACAGACACCTGGTGGAAATCCAGAGGACGACCTTTACGGCGGCCTTGGTGTTAAAGCTAAGTTGAAACTACGTTCGATGCTCAAAGTATGATCCAACGCATGAATGCTTCTCGTCCCCATGCGTTTTGATGGGTATTAGATTTGGTTGTACGTTACACTAATATTTATGCTTCCACGTTGCTCATTAACTTTACTCTAATTATATACAAGTTCTGCATAACACTCATTAATTTAAAATATCAAAAAGCTTATTTATTTACAGCGAATTATTTGTTATCGGTTCAGCAGTACACACGAAGCAGTAAAAAAAACTAGAACCTAAACTATTTTACTCTTGATCTGCACACAAGGTGCGATGGTACTCCAGATGGAATGAATGACGGGCACTTATCCAATACCGAATCCCATTCCCTGAGAAACTGTCGCTGCGTGTTAACGATAACGTAAACCATTTCGGGAGGAACGAAGTCATTAAATTATCCACCAAATTAAGGGTAACAGAAAGACTTCCAATGATATACTTCACTCAGCCTCACGAAATGAGCGTAAATAGTTCACTACCACCAAACCAATAAATCTTTGTGTGGGTGGCAGGCAAACAAGAGCCTTGCCACTACGGCATCTCTAACAATACTGCATTCAACCTTCTTCAGTCGTAGACATCTTCAATAACATCTCCCTACTATGCGAATTAACCAATCACAACAATTTACTACTTAAAATTTTGAATAGCGCCGAAAACGAATTGAATTCATGAGCCGAACTGGAAAAAATTGCATCATCCATCGAAATTGCGTTCCCAAAAGGTACCTCTGTAATATGATATGCCTGTAATAACGAAACTCTACTATATTGGACCTTAAAACAACGTATATCAAATCCAACCTCTTTGTTTAAAACCAAAAGTCTTATCGAACGGAAAAGGTGACAGTTTGACGGCTACAAATTAAACTTACCAGCGATGCTCCATACAAAGTAATAATTTATACCCAATTTAATTTCATAAAACGTAATTTTCCTTTCAACAAGCGAAAATTTCTAAAACTTAGAGTAAGGCAAATACTATTATTTACAAAGAAACTAATTAAGTCCTCCTCTTAAATTAGTAAAAGGGTTTCGCTAATAATCTTAATTTAAACTTCCATCTAAATTTGATAAGCAACCCATAACTTTATTTTGTTTGCAAAAAAAGGATTCTATATGCGATTACTATTTATACAAATTTCGAATACCTTCCAAATACGTAACGAAAAAAACGTAAAACGTTACATTCCAAAGCTTTCTAAAAATTTATTCGTTATCAAGTTCAATTGCATGAATTTATACTACATTTCAGATGCACGGTACCAAAAATTTATAATTTCGATGTTAACGGCAAATATTTCATAGAATCACAGCCACGTGACGCATCATTGTTACTGAATTGGTAACAACAATAAGAAATTATGATTTTGAAACGTAGTAGCCTTGCGAGGTGTAAATAGTGCAGCTCGGCAGTCGTTTTATGCAAATTGTTTAACCTGAATTAAATCTCTAATTATCAATTGTATGATTGTTTATCAGCAACTTGCAACCTTTCTCCTGTTTTTAAAATTCCGCTGGAATTATTAAATGTTGACATTTTGTTGAAAATTGCATTGTTTGTAATAGGGCAGCAATGGATTATAAGCTACATAACCTGCAGGCTGAACAAATAACGTACCAAACACCTGTTAGATTTCAAGGATGTTGTTTTTCAACCGTTATCATTACGATAATCAACGTTTTCTAATTTTTACAAATAAATCACAATAAATAAGTAATTATATTTTGGAACTCTACAGCTTTAAATGCTGCCATCTCGGGGTATATTTTCTAATCAGAATTTATTATAACGAAAATAATTTTGACACGTTTTTCATATTACACCATATGATTGTATGTGGTGTAATGACGTAGCGGTTAACACTCCTGGTGAGGATATTTTCATATTACACCATATGATTGTATATGTTGACGTAGCGGAAAAACATTCCCATATTTGATGAAAAATACATGTAGTAAATATAAAAAAAGATACAGTGTAGTTCGTAAGTTATAAAGGATTAAAAATTGAAACCCATTAAATATGGATTATTTATAATTATAACCAACTAGGTGTCACGTATCTACCTCTAAAGTATGCGAATTTCCCAATAAAACACACTGTGTAAACCATCCTTCACTTTAGGTCTTATTTCTCAGAATATTGTTTCCAGGAATTTTTAGAGTCTCTGATTCGTCGATTGAAACATTTTAAATTTTCCGCCAAAAGTGACATGGTCGTCGCTCAAGTTCATTACTGTTAAAATAAAATGTGGTATGTCGTTTACTTCAAAGGATTTGCTTTTATTGCAAACACAAATATATGACACATGTTTATACAAACATTGACTAAACAAAAATTTTCTCTTATTATACACACATATATAATCATTTAACATCTACTACTAACTTCACGGCATTACTTTTGTGTATATACATGGTAATACAAAATCATGTATTTAACACACCTCCTTGATTTTAAATCTTCATGCAAGTAATTTCTAAGACAATACTAATACTAAACTACATTTTATAAAAATTAAAACAAATAGGAAGTCATCAATTGCTGTAAATTTCTAGACCCAGTAATGCTCTAAATTTTTTAAACTTGGAACTTTCTAATGGCTTTGTAAGTATATAAGCAATTTGATCTTCGGTTGACACCTTTTGTACATCGATTACATTCTTTTGCTCATAACCATGGACAAAATGGTAACCTACGGCAATGTGTTTAGAGTTTTTGGAGAATTTTCCATTCTTGTATAGAGTATCGCTCCCGTGTTATCTTCATATATTTTTATTGGAGCAGTTATTACTACACCTAGATCCCTTAAAATCCCTTTGATTGGTTTACTATCCTCTACACCGTCGGCGAGAGCGCAATATATTGCATGAGTTGAAGCTCTGGATACAACATTTTGTTTTTGAGACTTCCATAGAATTGAATTTCCATTAATACGTACAAGTGTTCCGGTGGTTGATTTTCTATCAGCTATATCTGCAGCCCAGTTTTCATCCACATATGCATCCATTATTTCATGGTAATTTGATTATAAACTAGTTTAACAAAACGAATGCAGCATAAATACTACCAAAACACATAAACAATATTTGGAAATGTTGGAGTAACTATTTTGGTAACGACTCAAATAGTTGACTGAGAAAGATATATGCGGTCTGGTTCCATTTGCGATATACAACAAGGCACCTATAAGGTTTCTGTACTTCAAATGTTACTCTATGTTTTTTGCCGGTTCTAATTTTAAATTCATTTCCATTGGCGTATCAAAGTTTTTGGATTCTTTAACACAATATTTTTCGACCAGACTCTCAATATAATTTTGTTGACTCAAAAGTATCCTTTCCTCGTTTAATTGATTTTCGATTTCAATTCCTAAATATTGTTTGACTTGACTCAAGTCCTTCATACGAAATTTTTCACTAAGCGTAAGTTTAATCTTTTGAATACATTTTTCATCAGCATTACAAATTAGTAAATCATCTACATATAAAATGATATATATCTGGTTGTGATTTAGGTTGCCAAGGTACAAGCAATAATCAAAATCTGATCTTCTACATGTCAAGCTTGATATACATTCATAGAAACATTCGTACCAATCACGTGCGCTTTCTGTTAGTTCATAAAGAGATTTGTTTAAATAACACTTTATTTGGTTTACTGTCATAAGGGAGGGTAAATGTATACTTCGGATTTAATTTTACCATTTAAAAAGGCTGTTTGGACATCTATCTGTTCGATTTTACAACTATCATTGCACACAACTGAGAGTAAGACTTTTAATGTGTTTAGTTTTGCTACGGGTGGTATATTTCTTCATTTTCTTGGTAAGACTGTTGAAAATCTTTCGCTATGATACGAGCTTTATATTTACCATTCGTCTTGATTTTATATATCCATTTGACTTCAATAATTTTTTTTATTTGGCGATGCATTGGTTAACGACCAAGTTTCAGCTTCTTCTAGACTTTTAATCTCTTCAGCCATTGCACTTATCCACTTTCGGGAATCTGTGCAGTTAACAGGCTTCTTTATAATTGACAGGTATAAAAGCATTGCAATAATTTATATAAACTACGTGGTCATCAAATTTTTTGAGTAATTTTGTTTCTCGCCTGGGACGTCTTAAACTTGTCACCTCCTCAATCTGAACATTTTCTTGATCTGCTTCTACTTCCGATATGATTTCTTGTTTTTGTTCGGTTTCATGCATAACGTTATTTTCCACATATTCATTGTTTTCTATCGATTCCCTTTCCTGAAACTGAATGTATTTTGTACTTTCTTCAATAAATTGTACATGACGGCTTGTAATTACTTTATTATTAATTAATATTTCTAACAAATGCTGTGCTACTATACAATCTCAAATTTGACGCATCAGGTTTCTTGTTGAAAAATATTTCCTATGGAGTTTTCTTAATTTTTGTGTTAGCTGTGTATAAACTCTGGCCAATAACTTTTATCAATTTTAGCTTCAGACAGCAAACAACGAGCACGTTTTATTATGGTTCTACGAGCCCTAACCACTATATGTTCGGACGGTATTAAAATCAAACAAATATATAAAATATTTTATGATTTTTTCATTTTTTCAATTTTGTATATTTAGTACATTTTAAACATTTAATGATTTTATACAAACGAGTGACTGAATACAAAAAAATTTTCACAATATTTCTAAGTTAAAACAAGGTAAAAAACTGTGAAAATTGAATGATAACAACATTTTAGTTTCATACGTAGACCCTGAATAGTGCGTTGTGGATTATTTCTAAGGCACTGTTCCATTTTATGCCATATTGTCTCAATTCTGTTAAGGTCAGGGCTGCTCGTAGGCCAGTCTAAGGTGTTAATCTCATTATCGGCCGCTATGTTTTTGTTGATTTAGCAGTATGTGAAGATGCACCATCTTGTTGATAAATTATATTATCTTCATTAGGATGTAACTCTTTAATGCTTGGTAATAAATATTCTGTTAAAATGTTTTGATATTTCTGCGCATTTACCGTACCATCTATAAAATGTAATTTCCCCAGACCTTGTGCTGACATGCATCCCCAAACCATAATTCCTTGAGGAAACTTAACTGTGCGCTTTAGACAATCTTTATTAAATGCCTCTGCTTTGCTTCTAATTACACGCTTCCTACAATGACCCAAACTGATATCAAATTTTCACTCGTCGCTAGATATCACTTTACTCCAGTCCTCATTAGTCCGCAAAACCCCTTCTTTAGTTCAAGAGGGACGTTTCTTTTTTTGCTTTTGAGTTACAAAGGTTTTTCTTTCGCCTGCAAAAAATACTCAAATGTCAGGAATTATTTTAGCAACCTTTAACCATACCTTATAAAAACTAAGCCCAGATTTATGAATCCACTTCCGACAACACTCTCTTCCAAAATTTAACCCAGTTTGCTGATGCCAAAAAGAGGTAATTTCGCGCAATGTTGATCTTCTTTGAGCCTTGTAAATTTTTACCAAATGTCTTCTATTTCTTTCAGTTGCTAATCGTGGGCGTCCAGTACTTACCACGAACAGTTAAATTACCAGTTTCCCTGTGTTTCTTAATGATGTCTCCAGTTGTTGATTTTGATACTTCAAGATCTGAAGCAATTTGAGACATTGACTTGCCTTCTTTATGTTTTTTTACAATCAATTCTCCAATTTTTAACGGTGTGAATAATCCCCGGCCCATTTTTACTTTACCAAACGACAAATGTTAACTAGTAAACAAACTTACATAAAATTTTTGTTTATATTTCACAGCCTACTTTCAAAATATTTAAATATTTTACATTGTCTAGCCGTCCGAGCATTTAGAGGTCAATAAATTATGACAGTTTAACACTATTGTTTGATATAATTCTTAATAAAAATAGAAAATGCCAAAACACTCACACTAAACATACATTTATTTACCTACTTTATAAAAAAAAATTTGTTTCGTAGAACAAAATGATATTTAAAGAATAATAAATTATTAATCGTAAAAAATTTGGCCGTCCGAACAGATAGTGGTTAGGGCTCGTATTATATCTCTCTGTTACACCATTTAGTTCATGTGTGTGCGGTGGGCCAGTTTTTAAATATATACCTTCAGATTTGGCCAATGTAAAGAAATCCTTATTAATATATTCTCGCCCATTATCACAACTGATTTCTTTGATTTTCTTTCCAGTTTTGTTTTGCATTCATTTAATATATTCAAAGAAACGACCGGTGACTTCACTTTTGTATTTTATACAATTACCATAGCAATTTTACTAAAATCATCAATGAAAGAAACAAATTTTTTTTCTTCCTTATAGCCAGAATGCGATATTGGTCCATTTACATCTGTGTGGACTATTTCTAGTGTGTCATTAGCTCTGGTTCGATTATTTGTAAATTTTAAATTGATCATTTTGTTTTCTAAACATATTTCACACTTTATAATCCATTAGCTATTTGTGATTGACATAGGTATTTTAAATCTTGAAAGTTGGTATGACCGAGAATTCAATGCAATTTTTCTTGTTTTGACATTTCTACAGAACCGTTATAAGATGTCACTTCAGAACATTGAATTTTTCCATGCAATTCAAACGGTTTACCTATTTTAGTAGCAATAGCACGTCATTCATTTTTACAATTAATAATTTGAGCAGAATCATTTTGGAATATAACATAATTACTTTGATCGATAATACAAGAGACACTGAATAAGTTTTGGCCCATATTTGGCACATAATATACATTTTTAATTTTAATTTTAGTGAGTTTGTTACATACATTAAAATAAACATTGATGTTACCTATTTTACTGGATTTCAATGAAAAACCATCGCCTACTTTAATATTTACCGGATTGTCTAAATCTACATATTCATTAAAATACTTCTCTGAGTATACAATGTGATCCGAGCATCCACTATCCAATAACCATTTGATATCTTCTTTTATCGTTTGTGTCTGCTGCTGCACCTCCTTAATTGTTGACAGGACCTCGACATTAAAGGTTGAGGTTCTTGTTCCACTACTGAGTTTACAGCTACTCTTGTTGATCTGTTTTCATTGGAATTTCTTGAATATCCACCTTGCCAGTTAGAATTGCTTCGACAATAATATTGAGTATGTCCAAAACGATTTCACTTAAAACACTTTTTCATCATACTATTCGGTTGCCTTTGAAATCTTGAACTGCTTGATTCATTATTATGAACTGCTGTTGATTTGTTATTTTTACTTTGTTGTTTATAAAACGAGTGTTGCGGATTAATATTTCTACGTACATTTGAATTGAAGGCTTGATAATTTTGTTTGTTTTCACTTTTACTATCTCGTTTATTAAATTCTAGAGTTAGTTTAGATTTCACATATTCAACTGATTTTTCTTTCTGCGGTAAAGCATCGACTGTATAAACTAAGTGTGATAAATTTTCCGGAACTGTTAATTAAAGATAATTTAGTTTATCACTATCATTTACAGTTTCTTCAGCATTCTTGAGCTCGTTTACTTGGTTTTGGAACGTATTGAAGAATTCAGCTGGGTTTTCATTTTCCTTCATTTTTAGATGTTTCCTTTTGCATAATAGTTTAATTGCGCTATTTTTAACTAAATAAATTTCATCAAGTTTTTTAATCATTGCCTTTGCAGAAGTTTCTGATGTAATTAATTCTAATTATGTATTTGTGATGCTGTTAACAATGTAGTTTTTAGCTTTAATTTCTTTTTTCTTCCACACCTCTTCTGTGATTGTATCTGGTTTGATTTGTAGGATAACTTCGTTACATTCTTTCATTTCGAGAAATAAGTTTAGTCTAAATTTCCACTTAACGTAATTCGTGCCATCGAAAATTTGCAACATAAATTCATCCTTTTTTTCACTTGTAATTTTAAGATAATAGTCTGTACTTAACTAACTTTCTTTAACCATGGACCTTTGCTACAGTTGTTGAAATAAAATGTGGTATGTCGTTTACTTCAAAGGATTTGCTTTTATTGTAAACACAAATATATCACACTTGTTTATACAAACATTAACTAAACAATTCTTAATTAATAAACAAAAATTTTCTCTTATTATAAACACATATACAGGGTTTTCCACGGTAGGCGTTCGTAAGAAGTTCATGTGGTTAGAAACAATTTAGAAATCTGAATTTTTGGACTTAAGGGTTATTTAAGATTCTCTTTCATTCTAAAATATTTTCAAGGTCATGTTACTTCCGGTTATACCGGAAGTCGCCACTAACTTCCTTATATTAAATGGAACACCCTGTCTATTATTTTATTTTTGGATTCTTGACAAACTTTTAGGATAAGTCTTATAAGGGTTTCCTATACCTTTTTTCAACTGTTTCTTAGATATCTTGATTTTTCCAAAAATTTTGAAAGATGTAACCCTATTTTCAACACTGCTTGTCTTACTTATTTTTGACTGATGGAAAGTGCTTCTGGAGTAGACAGAAGCATAAGAACTATACTTTTGAAATACTCATTGACAATTGATTTATTGCATACATGGTGTTCAAAATTTGATGAACTATTAAACAATTTTCAAAGTTGAAAAACTTTGTTAATTCAAATGTGACACCCTGTATATTATTGGATGAATAGATGCAGCATTTAGTTATGCATCGTTTGGCTATAACATTACCTATACCTATTATCGACAATTTTCTTGTTAATTAATATTTTCTACTTTAATGTGATTTTTGACAGAAACTGAAATGTTTTTCAAAAATAAAATGAACTTAATTCAAACTACACAAATTCTGTTTTATTAAAATAAAACAAGAAGATAACAAAATTGAGAGCATAATAACAAATGAAAACATAAAACAATTATTTGAACATAACTAGAAGAAAAGTGGTAAAAAAGATAAAATGAATCATTACAAATGTTCCACATGACCGCCAATTTGATTTAAACATTTTATAACTCTATCATATACTCCTTGCGAAATAGATCGCCGAATTTCGTGTTGACACATACTATTGAATGCATTGTGAACACGATTTAGCAATTCCTCTCTAATTTGAACTGACCTAGAGTGCACTAATTCTTTATACGACCCCAGAGGTAAAAGTCCAGGGGCGTCAAATCGGTGATCTCGGTGGCCAGTTCCAATGTCCTGTGGGCCAATCCACCGATCTTCAAACATCAATGTCAACTGTCGGTGTACAGCTATAGTGGAATGTGCGGAGCACCATCCAGCTGATACCAACTGTTTGCCCTGTTACATGCAGGTAGAGTATTTAGAAAATCCATAACAAATCCACGGAGAATTTCAAAATATCTCGCCCCATTCAAATTTTCATCGTACACTTGATATGCCACTCTATTACCCATAACTAAACAAAAACGTTAAAACTAAATTGGAACTGGTGATTACGTTCTCTTGTTACATAAGGATTATCTTGTGCCCAGTAGTGATTATTTCGGCGATTGAAAATTCCTTCTCTACTGAATTTTGATTCATCGGTCCAAATAATGTTGTGACGAAATCTCGGATATTCGGTCATTTGTACAAGAATAAATTCACCAAAGTTAACTCGTCGTGCCTGATCACCAAGATGTAATCCTTGCACAGTTATTACCGAAAAGGATGCATTTTATACTTCTTTAATATTTTGTGGATTGATGTTTGTGAAATATCCAAATCCAGTGCTGCTGCTGTAATTGAAGTTCGTGGGTAAGCGTGAAAATAAGCTAACACGTTCACCTCGTTCACTTCATTATCTATTACTGGCTTTAAATGCGTTCGAGTTGCAATAAATCGAGCTTCAATTCTTGCAAATTTTCCAGGTGTCATGAATGGTAGGTGTAGATACCGTTCGTTAAACAACTTGCATGTTCGCCTAACAATTCGTTCACATTCACCATGCGTGTAAAACAAATTTAATGAATCATTGTTAGAATATTCTTGAATACATTCCATTATAAACAGTACTTAAAAAATACTTAAAAATTACAAAATCACTTAAATTGTATTGATTTGACATTAAATCAACAACAATGTTTTAATGCGTGTCAAAATCAAGGCTCACTAGATTGTAGTTTTGGAATTTTATCGGCTTTTATAAAAATACGGAGTTATACGAGTTATAAAATGCTTAAATCAAATTGGCGGTCATGTGGAACATTTGTAATGATTCATTTTATCTTTTTATCACTTTTCTTCTAGTTATGTTCAAATAATTGTTTTATGTTTTTCATTTGTTATTATGCTCTCAATTTTGTTATTTTCTTGTTTTATTTCATTATTTAATAAAACAGAATTTGTGTAGTTTGAATTAAGTTCATTTTATTTTTGAAAAACATTTCGAAAATCACATTAAAGTAGAAAATATTAATTAACAAGAAAATTGTCGATAATAGGTATAGGTAATGTTATAGCCAAACGATGCATAACTAAATGCTGCATCTATTCATCCAATAATATACAGGGTGTCACATTTGAATTAACAAAGTTTTTCAACTTTGAAAATTGTTTAATAGTTCATCAAATTTTGAACACCACGTATGCAATAAATCCATTGTCAATGAGTATTTCAAAAGTATAGTTCTTATGCTTCTGTCTACTCCAGAAGCACTTTCCATCAGTCAAAAATAAGTAAGACAAGCAGTGTTGAAAATAGGGTTACATCTTTCAAAATTTTGAAAAATCAAGATATCTAAGAAACAGTTGAAAAAGGTATAGGAAACCCTTATAAGACTTATCCTAAAATTTTTCAAGAATCCAAAATAAAATAATATACAGGGTGTTCCATTTAAAATGAGGAAGTTAGTGGCGACTTCCGGTATAACCGGAAGTAACATGACCTTGAAAATATTTTAGAATGAAAGAGAATCTTAAATAACCCTTAAGTCCAAAAATTCAGATTTCTAAATTGTTTCTAGCCACATAAACTTCTAACGAACGCCTACCGTGGAAAACCCTGTATATATATATATATATATATATATATATATATATATATATATATATATATATATGGAAAACATTATTGCGGTCTGACTAGACTAGAAAGAAACACAATAAGCATTATATGTGTGTGAGAGAGACATAACTTTACCGATGTTGCCACTTGTACATATTTGCATGTAGGCACAAAATATGTACTACTTAAGTCTCCTTCAATCTAACTTCAACATTTCTAACCAAACCAAAGCAATTAAGATGATGTTGAAAAGTCGCGTGTTCTTTGAAACTATTACGTAAATACTTTACACTTAAACATTAAATGATAATACCTCAAACATCGAAGTTTATTGTAATTGCGAATTCATGACATGGTTCAATTACTACTCGTAAGAAGAACCAAAGAAGAAACTTAGGAGAGCTACAAACAAGAACATTAACATTTACATTGATAGAACAACTTAAGTTTAAGGTTTAACTTTAGCATATAATTCTTATTGAAAAACCAACGATTTTTAAAAATGAACAGAATACCCTTTTTTCAAAACTTCTACTTTATAAAATTTTCGAAAAGACCTCCACCTTGCGCAAGGCAGTAACCCAATCTGTGATAAAACTCAGTTCGGGAGAGTAATTGCACTTCTCATATCCATTATTATTTTATCTATTATACCAATATTAACAAAAAATACAAATTCATTTTATCCAATAAATAAAATCTTAATTTGATCATTTTTAGTAATTATTTTAATAACATGAATCGGAGCTAAACCAGTTAATGATTTATTTTAACAGGACAAATTTTAACTTCATTATATTTTTTATTATTCCCAATTACATACTTAATATCAAAACTATGAGATAAAATTATATTTAATTAAGTTAATGAACTTGTTTAAGTATATATTGCGATGGTTATAAATAGGTATAATAGAGGGGGTAGAGTTGTATCGAGTTCAAATATTATATCGTAGGCAAGTTCAAATAAAGTTGAAGAAGTTATACACTTTGTTATGAGAAAATATAATATACGAATATAAAAATATGGTTTTTATACAACAAAACAGGCTCTATGGGGTTTGAAAATTATGTTGTATTCATAAAAGCATTGAGCTATAGCAGCAGCATGTTAAAAAGGTCAACACGATACATATTAGTGTGTTCAGTTCAGTTTCATTAAAGATAAATATGAAATTTCACATATAAATCAATATAATTAAGCCATTATACACATAACAGATATTGATTACATGAAGTACAATAATTCTAATGTGTAGAACATGTATAGTAATTGATACAATGCAGAAAAACTCTACGAACTATAAAAAGGGTTATGGTACGAAGACGTTACTTGGTAGATCTTAGACTAAGTGTTTAAAAAGTGCTTTAGAAGTTAAAGTGCATTAGAAACATATCTATGAACTTGAACATTACATGTGCAATGTGATATTAACCATATAAATACAATTTGTGAAAAAAAACTTACAAAATATGATAACAATATGAAAGTGTGAAACTACAAAATTAGAAACTATAAAGTACAGATAAACAGTGATTGTGTTAGAGATATATATAGGAACATATTAGATAAACATTACAAGTGATATAAACGTTTAAAACGCAAGTTTAAATTAAATTATATAAAGTTAGGTTAAGTACAATAATTAAGAAGTTTAAAATTCAGAATAAATTATAAAAGCGTATAATAATAGGTTTCCCTTATTTGTACAAAGAAATTAATTTTAAATATGTAGTTAGGTTAAGTACATAAAATTAAGGTATTAAATTAGAAATTTAGCTAAAACTATGTAAAATCGGCAGAGATAAGTGTATTCTTCTACAGTTTTTTTTATGTAGAAACTGAATATGTCATCCGTTTAGTTGTAAAATACAAAATTTATTAGATATCAGTAAATTTAGGTATGAAATTTTCAAAATATAAATTCATGAAGCGAATTATGGCATGTGAGGTGTCTATTTATGCAGAAATTTGCCCTGAGTTCAAAAATGTATTTAAAAAGCAAATCCAAATTGAATTGAAAAAGTTATGGCATAATTTATGTTTTAGTTAAATTAATTTTTTTGTTTGGACCAATCCAATGTCAGGATCTTTTGTTTGTAATGTAAAAAAAAAAAATTGAAAGTTATGGTAGCTATGAGAAAGTATAAAAGGAATTGCTCCTGATTTCTCACCTCTTTTCTCTTCTCTTCTCTTCTCTTCTATTTTTTTGGTGGCTAACAAGTTGTAGTACGAATAGTGCATTTGTAAACATGTAAGTTAAAATTTTCGTTAACATTATCGGAAGTGAACCACGAGCAACGTAGAGTCTGAGATTTCAGAAACAATCGTTATAACATATAACAAAATTTTAAAAACTAAGGTTACCGGTTATAATTTTCGACACTATTGTTTTGTTTTATTTCGAAATTTTGTTCAACGTCGGGTGATGTGCATTGTTTTATTTTAATAAAATTCGTCTGTTATTTTGGATGTGATGTTTATTTTTTTCTCAAAAGTAATTGAGCTTATAAAACAACTTTAACTTCAAATCGGTATCTAAAATAAAAGTGTTAGCAATTATAAAAGTTTATGAAAGAATAAGCCACAAGATTAATGCGAAAAATTAATAAATATTTAAATAAATGTTTAAATATTCAAATAAAATAAAAGTGCAACTATAAAAGGAAATGAGCATATTACCCAAGTGCAACGTATTTACCGCAAAGAAGATTTACCACAAGTTAGTGAAGCTGGATGAATTTATGGAAATTAAGCAGTACCAATTTCTACAGGAAGGCAGTATCATCGTTAGATGGAATGAAGTTTACATCCAATGTTAACATGGAACAAGCTTAAGGTGACCATGTAATGGAAATTTCGAAAATACATGTGAGTTTATTTTATTATCATAACCAAATAGATTGCATTGATTATTCTTTTGATGTCCTGTATGTATGTATTTTTTTTTAAGTTCTGTATAATTGTTGTGCGACGACGTGTATCAATTTCTGGAAAGGTAATGAACAAATGTAATCATAAATATAATAATTGTAATTTTGATTAAAGTAAAATTGTACTTACTAAGTTGTTTGGAATTTTGACAAGCTACACATATGTAATTTAGCAAGGACGCAACGCATGCGTACTTGTTGCAAATTCCATAGAAGTCTGGTATACATTAAGGTAAATAATTGCAAAGAACTATTAAATTATAGCATTTCCTTGTGTGAAATAAAATTTTAAGATTTCACGTTAACATTTCAATTTAATAATAATGAAAAGTTTAATGTTTTATTATTCCTAAGAAATTCAAATTGAACCCTATCCTCAAGTAGATATTTATTAAATTTAATAATAATTATATTCAACATCAATTTTTATACAGCGCAATATTTTGAAAATATAATAAAGAGCTTATATGCTCTATTACCTTTACTTTAATTAATTAACTAAATAATTTGGACGAAAATATACAATTCGGGACTTGCAAAAACACTGAGTTTCAATTCTCGTTGACAGTAGCAATTAAATGTGTCATTGATAGTAGCCTACTCAAAAGACCCATGTATGGCATCAGCGCTTTTAGTTTGTTATGTATTCTATCTCACTTAGCACGTGAACTGATTGTACTGTCTTTGTTTTACTTATTATAAGTCCGACCCGCGATAGTATTTTTCTATACCAATATTCGTGGTTGCGCAGTAGTTTATTGCGGATGTTGCGCCGTAACTTATCACGTAGGTGTATTACGCTTAAGCTCTCGCATTATTGGTATCCATATGGGTTTCATTTCCACACTAGCTTGGCTTATTGAATTTTCTGCTAGTGCGATGTATGTGGTTTATTTACGTTTCCGGCGAGTTGAATTCTCGTCCTTTGCCGCTATCTGTATGTTATCCCATTGGATGCGGTGGTCTTCGTTCCAAACATGTTCGAAAATTCTTGATTTTTCTGTTTCGCCCTTGCGAACGTTGTTCTTATGTTCCTGTGTTCTCACTTGGACTGATCTACTGCTCTCTCCTATGTACGCTCTACCCCATACGCATGGTAGGTTGTATACACAATTCTTGGAATTCTGATCTTCATTGTGTGGTTTAGTTTTGGTTAATATTCTCCTGAGCGTTCTGGTCGATTTGAAGGCAGTGCGTATCTTGTATTTGCTGCCTATCCTACGTATTTTGTCTGAGGTACCTTGTATATACAGGTATGGAAAAACATTATTGCGGGTCTGACTTATAATAAGCTAGAAAGAAAAAAAATAAGCATTATATGAGTGTGAGAGAGACATAACTTTTACCGATGTTGCCACTTGTACATATTTGCATGTAGGCACGAAATATGAACTACTTAAGTCTCCTTCAATCTAGCTTCGACATTTATAACGAAACCGAAGCAATTAAGATGATTTTTAAAAATGAACAGAATACACTTTTTTCAAAACTCCTTGCGCAAGACAGTAATCCAATCTGTGATAAAATTCAGTTCGGGGGAGTAATTGCACTTCTCATATCAATTATAATTTTATCTATTCTACCAATATTAAAAAAATACAAAGAAATTAATTTTATCCAATAAATAAAATCTTAATTTGATCATTTTTGGTATTCATTTTAATATTAACATGAATTGGAACTAAATCAGTTAAAGATCAATTTATTTTAACAGGATAAATTTTAACTTCATTACATATTTTATTTTTTTCAATTACGTACTTAATATCACAACTATGAGATAAAATTATATTTAATTAAGTTAATGAACTTGTTTAAGTACGTATATATTTTGAAAATATAATAAAGAGCTTATATGCTCAATTAACTTTACTTTAATTAATTAACTAAATAATTTGGACAAAAATATACAATTCGGGACTGATTTTCAATTCTCATTGACAGTAGCAATTAAATGTGTCATTGATACTAGTCTACTCAAAAGACGCATGTATGGCATCAGCGCTTTTAGTTTGTTATGTATTCTATCTCACTTAGCACGTGAACTGATTGTACTGTCTTTGTTTTACTTATTATAAGTCAGACCCGCGATAATATTTTTCCATACCTGTATAATCATTTAACAACATGTACTACTATCACGGCATTACAATTTTTTTTACATAATGTACCATCAGCAATGTTTACAGTATTCAAGCACTAAAGGTCCAGTTTTAGACTAAGTAAGTCAACGAGATTAAATAACGACAATTATGGGAAAATTCTACTTAACACCATTAAAACAATCAAGTTTAACAGACCATCACAAATGTTAATTGTTATGAAATTTTCCTAAAATAAATCGTACAAACGGAAACGTATATTTAAGAGCTATTATTAGATATCTAATATCCCACTTTAACTATTCATTACAGACATTGATCGTTATTTCCAAATTGAATACTAGTCCACTGGGATAATTAGCTCGATTGTACACAGTTGGTAATACCAGAGTAGATATGTTCTCCTAATGCAACACAGAAAATTAGCATTGCATTTGTTATGTGGCTATAATGTAACTGCTTATGCATCTCTAATAGATTCTTCAAACACTGACATGATTTAGAACTGAATAAGTTTTTACTCCTATTCGTGTATAGTATAAAAATGATTTATTATATGTATTTGTAATGTATTGTAATGTATACTGAAGTATGGACATCAATGGGAGTTCTAGTGTAAATAGATAGAACAAACAATAAGAATGAAAGAGCAAGACCATTAAGTGGAAAATCATGTAATGAGTTTATAATTCGTTTGTAGTAGTTTTAAACGTATCAGCATTATGTAAAAATGTTAGGAGTTTTATTGGAACTGTAAGCGGTGGAAAACCTCAAACTCCACCTTTATATATTGCTGCTTTTGAAACTTTAGAAGTGTGATAAGTGAGATGGTTGTGCACAAAATACTTCCTTTCGACAACTTTCCACGTCATTACTTAAAAGATTTTGTTCAATTTTCTATTGTCTTTGCATAAAAGCTTCGATTTGAAAATCTAAAGGTTTGTAAAGTATATTAGCGCTAAGTTTGTCTTATGTTTTATTTCGTCATAGATTTTTTTGTGAGAAGCTTTTAAAGTTTTAATGAACGTATATACATTACGTTTACTTGAAATTTTTATTTAAGCTATTGGAAACATCCGCTTTTATATTTCTATAATTCTTTCTTTTTATTGAGGACTTTAATGTTTACGAGTTCGAAAACTCCATTATCGTTATTAAACAATGTTAGCTTTCAACCATTTGCGAAAAAATATTTATTACTTAAATAGCAAATGATCGATAATGAAAACTTTAGGAAACACATCAAATCGAAGTTTTATATTGTAGAAAAGTAGTATAATTAAAGTAATTACGTTTACTGCAGTTATTTCTTTGATACGTTTAGCTTGTGACCGTACGCCCGTAATGTTTATGACTACATAAAGTAAGAGTAACTGCAAACATTTGCTGCTTCTTTTTTCAATTTAAATTTAGAATTCTTGGAATCTGTAAGTTTAACAACTTTCTTTTTGTTATTTCTTCACATAACTCAGGTATCTAATGTGCACTGAAGTAATGCTACGTAATTATTAAATGACCTTTTTTATGCAGTCTTCATCGAGCAATTGACTATAATGTTGATGTTGCATTTTTTTTATAAAATATCACAAATGTAAAAATAAAATACGAAGCTTTAACATTTTAAAAAGTGGTTTAATTAAGAAGTACTTTATTGTGGAGCTTAATTACTGAACACATTGAAAGAACCGATTGTTCCACAAGACCAAATGAAACAAATGAATGTCACATACAGGGTGGCCCATTAGTGTGTGGAAGTGCAATAACTTACTTAGAATCAATAATACAAACAAATGTTTTAAATAAAAGTTGTTATATTTGCGCAGATACACCTTTCTAAAATATTTTGAGATATGCAGGGTATTCAGCCTAAGCGAGACAGCATGAAGTTTACTTTTTTTTAATAGGACACTGTATATTTGTTTACCATCGAATTCAGCATAAAATTTTGCATCTAGCCCTATCTTTTCTTTTCCCATAAATTGCGATGTTGCCAAGCTGGAGCGAAAAATATGAAGATTTGACGAAAATTGGTGCACTATAAATGCTGCCAAATAAACGTTATCAGTGATAAGCAACTAAACTTATTTGGTAGGTACGAAGGTAAAGGATGACTGAAATGTCTGAATATAGTAGAAGTTTCGTTTGTGGTTCGGGGTGTTTTTTGGATAAGCATTAATTCAGGAGATTTCAATTAGCAAAAACTTCATTTTTTTAAATGGAACACCCAGTATATTATTTTACCATCTTGAAAAACTATTTTATCCCTTCGAATTATGTCTGTATAATGTACTCTCTAAAATTGATTGTTTTTAAGAAAATTGCATTTTTAGTTTTTGATTTAAAAATATTCATGTTTTTAACAAGCAAGCTCTGAATGTGACGTTTAGAATACTTCTACTTTCGATAATTTTTTGTGACAAAATCAAACCAGTAATTTTCTACCTTTAAAAAATGTAATAAAATAAATGGGGTATCTAAGTACAAGGGTTGTTATCACAGATAAACGCGTTATGGCAAGAGTGCTTCAGTCAAGGGTCAGTTCAAGGCCAAGTCAGGACAATGTCAAGCCAAGGGCAGGTCAAGGTCAGGTAGAGGCCAGATCAAAGTCAGGTTAGGTCAAGGTCTGATTAATGTCATATCAAAGACACATCTGTATCCAAGGCACAAACCCACTAGGTCATCGATTTTACTTAGAATCAAACTCACTAGTCAAGACATAAAACGTGTGCGCAATCCTTTCAAGGTTCTAGCCAAGAAACATACTCATGACTGATAAAAACCATTACCCCGGCCAACTAACAAACCCTTTATTCATGGCTTATTAGTGTCTTCAAGGTCTTAGCCAAAAATCAAACCCAGGATCTACAAATAGAACCAATTCTTAGATACTCATGTCGAGACAGCTTGCAACGTATAACCTATCAGATAAAAATAGATTCACGTATATGACCTCATAAATGAACAAACAGCAAATAGGTAAAAGGTGAAATGTTCTATGCCCAATTTTTACGCACGAACAAAGACCGATAGCTGAAGAAATTCTCAGAAATGACGGATATCTAAGATAAGCGCGTATCTGCTAAAGCGATAATTAAGATAAAACGAACATTTCGGTCTACAAGCAAAACTTCTATGTGTGCACCCTGTACACTGTCAGCTGTTCGTTGCACACTCTGTTCAACTTACTACCTGCAGTCTTCTTTTACATGATGAATTTAATAGGCCCCTATTTTGGTTTCTAGAAATTTGATGTGGTTCCATGTTGTAGCATTCTATTTTCATATACTCACTTGTAGGAAAATAAAACACATGAAGGTTTATTTATTTAGACCTTTTATGCAATATGGTGTCCAGTATTTTGAGCTCTTCTTTACCGTTACCCTTGATTAAAGCATTGAGATCTCCCATCTGAATCATGTCTATTGTTTCCTGTAATTTTTTCCTGTTTTATTTCTTTTAATTATGTACTCCACGTTAGGCATGCATTGGACAATGCTATTGCATCATCATATTGTTATCGTCACGTTCAGCTCTTCTTATAACGTTCATTTTAGATCATTTTTCGTTGTTACTTTTTATTTGTGTTTAACCAGTTGTGAGCAGGATATTTCTCCTTTTTTAACTAGGACATGAAATAACCTCTTCCTTTCTTATGTAAATTCCGTCTCCGGATTAGCATCTCAATTTTTTAATTAATATCACACCTCAATTTAGCGCACTAATTTGGTCAGAGCCATACCTTAGTTCAATCACGTCCCCTTTCATGTAGGCAATTTATGTATTTCTTCACAAGTACAACTTGATGCACCTTCGTTTAGGTCTATTTTTATCCAACATGTTTTAACTTGCAAGGTAGTCATGCAACAATACTTAACATCGATACATCCAAGAATTTCATCGCGTTTGAGTCTATTTTTAGATCGTCTCGTTTCTTGGAAATTGAGGAATAGTAGTTGACTGTTTTAATGTAGAAACCCATTTAACATATTTTTTGTTCAAATAATTCTTTTTTAAATAAGATTACATACTTTTGTTCTATGACAGGCCAATAAATGGCATTTAAACAGTTATCTAAAATTTTGTTTTCTTAGCCTTCTTGGTAAAAAGAATTAAAATGTAGTCAGAAATATAAACGAAAATCAATATTTTAACATGGCCAACACCCTATGCGTCGGAAACAAAACAGTTTTTAACATATGTTTATAGGAATTTTTTTATGTATTTGACTATAATGGTGTATTTTGTTTGGTCGCGCTGTTTGATTAATAATAAGTATGATAATCCTGGTTAAGATCAACCATGGCAGTTTTCTCAACGAATCTAGATAGTTTCGTACACTTAAATTACTAATAATTAAAAGTGTAAATTAACTTAATAGTTATATTTAACCAATACGTGTGTTAATAAGTCTGATTTAATAATCATGAAATATGTCCGGGTGAAAAATGACAATTTCTAAATCAATCAATTAGTGTCCGGCAAGGGTAGAATCATAAAAATGTGCTTTTATCAGTCAGTACATGCGTAATGTATTTACCTGCAATAAACCCCTTTCACAGAAAACCCGAACATAACCATTGTCTTAAAATATTCATTTCATTAGCTGAAATGATAAAAATAGGTAACTAGATTGTATCATTAATCTATAAGATATAATATATATATATATATATATATATATATATATATATATATATATGATATAATTTGAAATTTATATACATATCAAGATTCCCCCGAATGGGATTCAAACCCATGCCCTCTTGTTGACTAGACCCACTGGGCTACTCAGCTTGTAAATCCCATTTGATAGAAACTTAATATGTATATAATTCGTAAACAGAAAAAATGTGCTTGGTGGAATGAATCGGTACAAAAGGCAGTATGTAAGAAAAACAAGCGTATTTGGCAATGATTGCTGAAAAAATGAGACACAGAAAAAGCGATTGTATGAGGTGCATAGGAGGTGCAAGGATTAAGAAACAAAGAAGCGGAGGCAGTGAGAATAACTAAAAAGGAAGTGACGGCTGTGGAAAAAGAGAAAATGCAGAAAGATTTTGAGGGAAACAAAAACTCTTCTGGAAATGAGCCAAAAATACAAAACGTGGCCCAAAACCGAAAATAATATTTCGGAAAGCTGTACGGTAGTGAGGAAAATAAGTAACGAAGGATTGAAGAGTTTATTAAGGAGAATGTAGAAGGAGTAGTGACTGAAGCTGATGAGGATATTGGGTTAAATGAGATTGAGAAAACGGTAGGAAAGTGGAAAAACGGTAAAGGGGCAGGCGTTGATGAAATCATTGGTGAAATACTAAAATATGGCGCTGAAAAGCTTATGGGCAGATTGTGTGAATTATTCAGCATGTCTTAAGTGTGGAAAAGTGCCGACTGATTGGAAGAGTGTGATCATTGTACCACTGTGAATGAGCAACGCCAAGATTAACGAAGCAGTTATATGTGGGTGAAGTTAGAGGTAAAGTTGGACCTGGTAGGCCGCGTACAACTTCGCTAAATCCAGTAGAATGTATGATAAAAGAAAGAAAGATAAGGAGCTTTAAAAATAAAAAGGCATGTCAGAGACAGTGTGTGAATCTTGCGAAAACTCCCTTGCGCAGAGACAGGAAGCCATGGAGAAAGATTTCTAAATAAACGAGACAGGGATGGTTTTGCTTACCCCGCGAGGGAATGGCGTGACTATTATATTATGTTATGTTAATAATCCAAACTGAAAGTTTATTTCGAGATATGAATTGTTGTCCATTAATAAATCTGGTGTTATTGTTCTGTCATTTATTTGATTGCGTATCGGTATTGTTCAAAACTACCTAGAACTTACCACGTGGAAACGGAAATTTCATTTTAGTAACTTGCTGTAATAAATGTGACATTTAAAGAGTATTTGATAGTTTGGTTGGCTATACTTGATACTATAATCATTATGGGAAGTAATATTTTAATATTTAAATCAAAATCACGCATTAATAAATTGATTCACATGGAATTGACAGAAAAAATAATTACACTGTGTATTATGACAGAGCAGGATATCTAGTTGATTCATCCTAACATATAATCTTCATAAGATGCACATTTAGCTCATCTTGAGAGTACGTATGGAATGTGCTTCTACATTTGGTATTAGAAATGTATCTTGTACAACGATTTTGCTCCTGAATCAGCGTAACTGATTGCGAATAAAAGCTTCGCTTAACTTATTTTACAGACAGTGTAATTATGGTCTTAAATTTATATGTGGAATGTAATTTAGCATTGCAACGTAGTATTAGGTGAATTTTGTAAATAGAGGACAGAGAAAGTATCTATTGCAGTAGCATCTTGCGTAACTTCAGTTCTTTAACATTAGTTTTTTATTCCAATCAGCATAGCAACCGTTTTAGACGGGTGGTCAAATTAATACAGTTGTTTTTAGACCAATCTAATATGTAATTAAAAATTATTATTAATTTTATTAAATACATAAATAAAAAGTTTACCTCGAGTAGGATTCGAACCTACGACCTGTACTTTGCTAGAGTACCGCGCTACCAACTGCGCCACCAAGGTTCAAGCCCCAATCGATGCAAATTTTGTCTTTATGTATGTAGAAATGATGTAAGTTTAATGTTTAAATTCTCATCTGGATAGCTATGATATTTGCAGTGAATTAGATATTTCCAAAAGTAAAGAGGAATATTGAATATATATGAAAAATTGATCCATGTGAACATTCCAGGGAGAAAGAAATGAATAGATGTTGCTCATAATTTTGGAAACAAACTTTTTGATTTTTACGTTTTATTTATTTATTTATTTATTTTAAATTAAAAAGGGGACTTTAGCTTTACCAATACTAAAAATTAGTATTTAGAAACTTATAACAGAAATTTTCAAACTAAGGTCATATTTTTATTTAAAATTAATTAAATTTTGAATAGTAAATATGGCAGGCGGTCAAGTAATGATATTATCTTGAAATAAATAATAACACAAAATAACCGCGTTGTAAAATAACTCACATGGGTTATGAAACATAACAGTAACAGTAAGGCTTTGAAAACATTTAATTATTTCAAAAACTGACCATTAAACATAGAAAAAGGGCAAAATCGGATAGATTCAATAGGCAACCAAAAACACGTTGACGTTTACGAATCGCTATACACTTGAACAATTTATAAAACATCTTCTTTATTTACATATCACATATGGGACCTTGTTATTGTTATTATGACTTATAAGATTGAGAGTTTTAATATTTTGCGTATGCACACACGCACGCACGGACACACCCGCACGCTCGCATGCACGCGCCCACTCATTCAATTATTTTTCTTTAGTACTTATTGTAGCTCAAATAAATCTATCTCTACAAATTCAAGTGATAATATTAATTCGTAATATCTATGCCATATCGACGACATTGTGGACGTTATCAGAAACAAAATATTTTAATTTCAAACCTTGAAAATTTATACGATTACAATTTCAACTCCTTGGAATTTTATTTAAGAAATCTATCTTAAATACAATGCGTCAAATTTTTAATTCTTACAAAATATAACTTCACAACGAAAACATTTATGTACACAAAACTACTCTAACATTAATTTAATCGTAAACGCCAGTATTACCTGTGAGTGAAACATAATTTTGCAAATAAAAATTTCATTTATAAATATCTCCAAAACACAACAAAAATGTGATCAAATAAAAACTGGCAAAAAATTGAACTCTTTTAAATTCGAAATTAAAAATTAAAATAAATTAAAATTTACACACAGGGTGACAGTATGCGTTATATTTTCGTAACGACAGGGATTAAGGGTTACGGAGGAAATATGAGTAAGTTAAGAACATGCATCCACCGATCGGGGGCCATTTGTATAAAAGTACATTAAGCCAAGATCCTGGATTAAGAAATATGATTGGTGTAAACATCTGTGAATTATGTAAATATGTGAAAAATTGACCAGTCCCATTTCTTTATCCGGTGATTAAAGCAATCCTGGCTTAACCCGCAATTGTGCAACCGGCTCTTACTCTTTTCTCTTATAGGCATTACTAATGCAACTGGATAGGCATAAGAACATTATATGCTGCTAGTCACATAAGATTTTCAGAAATCCTAATTCATTTTGACAGTGGCGTCAGCGACAACTAACAATTAAAAATACACTCGTCCAGTTTAAAATCTACAGAATATATTAGGATTTAAGCTCAGCCAAATAAGATATAATATTCATGGATATTAATAAATATCCATCCTTCAATATAAGGAATAATAAATATTTGTGCAGCTTTGAAAGCCAGAAAGCTTAGAGCGCCTCCAGATTCCTTAAATTAAATTAAATCTATCTCTGTTATGTTAATATTATTTTATGCACGTCACTTTTCTTGGCGGAAAGCTGAAAACGCTCATCAATCTGCGTAACGTTCAAAACTTTATTATTATTGTTTAAAATACTGAAGTAATTTTTTATTTGCTTATTTATTTTTTTTATTAATACACAATTATTATTGCTGAAATTTTGTTCGTCCAAAATTGGTTAATTAATGAAGTGGAGGTAGATCAAGTTAATATTGCATATGAAAAGCTCTAATATTTAACAAAATGTTTAGTATATTTGTATTCAATAATGAAATTATTGATAAACACGTTAAAAAAATTTTTATAACTAACAATTTTCTTGACAGTGCAACAAATAAGGTCCAATCTCAGTAATGAAATATTGACGTAGATAGCTATAAAGACGTCGAGACGCGGCGTAACGGCGGCATATGCATCTCAAAAGCAATCTCGTATATAAATGTAAATTTAAACTAGCAAATAACATAAATTGGATTTGAATGAGTTCAAAGTTTATGCAAGTGAAGTATAACATAACGTTGAAAGATGTGTATTTAAAATTGCTGCAAATCAAACCAAAATCCCTTTTGATAATTTGTATATATCTCTGCCTTGCTTGAATTATAATTAGAGAGCCTAATTTTAGAACAATTTTATCTTTCTAATAGAGTTTTTGAATTTTAAACAGTTCAAATAATCTTTAGTTCAAAGTTTTCAGACCATTTTTTCAGAACAAGAAACTCTTGAAGATTAACGTATACCTACTAAACTTTGAAAAGTGTTTAAATTTTAATTTAAATTTGCTAAAGTGCTTCCTCATGATTAAATTTAAATTCAACTGATTTATAGACGGCACGCGAAAACCTAAAAGAAAATTTCGAATATCAAAAGATTAATTATAATTTGTCATAAAAAGGAAAATATGCGATAAACAAGTACGAACTGCCTCTTTTGTTATGTTTTATTCTATTTTACATTATAAAACCCAACAAAATAATATCCATTTTAGGTTCACTGAAATCAAAGTTATAATTAGTTAAGGGGTATATGGAGAGCGTTTATAAAGATTCGTAAAACTGTCAAACTTTCTGTTAGGTTCAGACAGTTACATTCAAGTTTAAAGAAATTCCCAATACTGGATATTGTTTGTCAAATGATACATATTAACTGTGCGTAAATATTTTCTTGGTAATCATCTTAATTTTTAAAATAATTACCACTATTAGTAAAACTTACTTAAAAGATATCTCAGTTAGTAAACGCGATATGAACAAAATTTTTGCGGTTGTATGTTTCTTTAATAAAATTGTACAGCTGAGCGTAAAGTTATTCTTTTCAACTATTATAGTAATGCAGTAAATACACAAAAAAGTATTTTATATTTTGAAAAAATTTTCAATCGGCGAATGTAAAGTTAGGCAACTTACATGACACGAAACCCCAAGGCGAAATTATTACTACCTGAGCATCGACAACGCTACCTGCTTACTGTATGACTAATTCATTTCTAATAATTGCATCCAAAACCCATTGTTGTTATTCATTTTTAATCTGAAGGTAACTAACATAGGGTTTGGTGTAATTATACTTTATACTTTGTAACACAAAGTTGTGTGAATGTTATATAAATATAAATTGTATTATTACAACGTGATCAATCTCAAGTGTACTGTAGTGGTATGACAAAAATCCCTAGTTGTTAATATTGTTGTGTTTTGCAGTTGGCTGCTTTGGATTTTTAGTGTGGTTTTAGTCGTTTTAGTTTATGTCAGTTTATATCTTATTATACCTTCGTTTTTCACTTTTGTATTTTCTTGAGTTATTTACAAACTGTCTATATCAAGACAAATTATATATTCTGAATTTCAAATTGTGATATCGAATTTAATCGTCATGCCGTTTTCAAACATTGTTTTGTAATGATGTAATCCAATCATTAAATAATATTTTATTTATTTTGTTGTATTTTATAGGGATGCAGTCTAATCAAATACAAAATAGGCATTATTTAAGTTAAGGTAATATTTTATAATATGTATAAGTTAATGACCTTCATACAGATTTGAAACTGATCTTAGTTTTTACTCGAACCATGCTCTAGAGTAGCTAGAGCAATACAGCTTCTTACCAACGCATCAGTGGTACCAACTTAAATATTTTGATCATGGGGTATACACTTGAGATTGATCACTCTTTAGTTATCACTCTTATGTATTGTTTACGGAATTGCGTAAGGTAGGTATGTTTTTTTAAATACAAACATAAAATTATTATTATTATTTTATAATTATTTTTATTCTAAACAAAAACAGAATTAATAAATATTGGTACAAAGTAAAGCTAAAACATATAAACTTCTCTTAGAAGTTGACTTCGACCCCTTCGTGGGTCAACCAATTCTGGGAGTAAAGAATTATAAAAAAACTTTGTTAATTTTTCCACCATCTTTGTGGTCCAAAAAGAATCATTTCTGCAAGTAAAAAACGCTGCAAATTGTATCAATACTTCCACATCAAAAATTTAAATCATGCTGTCAAAGTGACATTTACACTATTTGTTGTACAGAAACATTATAGGGACAAAAATACTCACAATTAGATCAGTGTCATTTAATTTATACCAACTTAAATGCCATAAATATGGAATGGAAAAATTTAATACAACAGTATTGCTAAAACCTGGTTGTGTCTATGCCTATACCATTAACATTTCTGATAGAGAAGAATGGAGCTATGATTAAGTGAAGTTGTTATATTTGTTACTAAATTCTAAAATATAATTTTTCAAATTTATTTTTAAACTGACATAACCGTCTTTTTGATAAATGGTGTTCACACTAAGTTCGAGATATTAGCAAAAAAACCATAAATTTTAATTATCGTTTTATTTGTAAATAACTCGAAAACTATTAACTTAAAAAAAATTACAAGAATTATTTTCGATCAGAAATTTGATTTTCTATATAATGCCAAAATTTAAAAAAAATCGTGTGGACGGGTACGAAAATGTATTTTTTTGTAAATATTTCGAAAATGACAAAATTTTCGAAAAAATTGCAAAAACACTTTTTGTGAAAAATTTGATTTCCTATCTAATGGTCTCTTCACTTTTTGAATATGTTAAGTAGTTCCGGAGATATTTAGGAAAAACCTGTTTTTTAAGGTGACGGTTTTTTGCTAATATATTGTAAGCCGTTTATTGTACAGAAAAATTATAGGCATAAAAAATACTCACAATTATATTACTAATTACATATTAAAAGTAAAAAAATTAAAAAAAATAAAAATTTGCAAAATGAGTACTTATCCCCCAATTTTACCCCTTACCCCATTGACCCCAAAAACAATCAGTAGCTTTGAGTATTTGACGTCTATATGTGTGCCAAATTTCAAGTTGATATGTTAAGTCTTTCGAAAGTTATGGAGTACACACACACAGACATACAGACAAGATTTGTTTTTGCTCAAATTTTGTTTTTAGACGTTTTCGAACATTTTAAAGCGATTGAGCAAATAAAAATTTTTGAAATTTTTTTTTAGCGATACAGTACTTCCTATCCGTTGGATATGGAAGTAAAAATATATAAATATTTGTTTTCCCTCCTACGTACGTCTATTTAGTTATCTTTCGATTTCTTCAACGTGTATCCCCCCGCTGGTATACATGACAAAATAACAAATATTCCTTTTGGTAATGTGAAGCAATCCCTGTACTTGGTAATAATAATTATGGGTTTCTGTAAGGCACCATTTTTGTCCTTCTTTCACGCAATAATCTATTTTACCATTTTCAATGCTTGGTGGGAGGTTTTCACTTTGTGCAAAGCACTTGACTTTAATTACCGCGTAGTCATCTACTAAAGCATCAGGTGAACACGCCAGAAATGGAAATTCCTCATCAATAATTAACCCACTGCGTTGAACTTTTTTTTTATGTTGGTCTTCAAATAAAGAAATAGCAGTCGTTTCGTAAATTAGACCAAATTAAAACTAGAATACATCAGAGCAGCGACAGTTTTAGCCGTGGAGGTGCTTTTTTTCATTTTACATGTTTTTCCAAATGTCGGTGCAGTTAAACGTTTTTTCTGCGTCATTTTCCATTGCGCACAATTACTTTGTAACACCGTTTCTTCGCATATCACTGCTCGATCAACGCTTGTCAATTCCTCCATTAGTTGATTTGCTTTTTCAATATAATACTCCAGGTCTAAGTCCGGTATTTCCTCAACTGCAACATCAAGACCATAGTGTTCATCTGTAACAGCAAATAACTTTCGTTTTGGAACACGACCTGTATAAATAACATTGTATTATGATTGTTTAATAATGCACCCAGAATCTTACGTTTGGTGGTAACCTGTAGCGCTTTAATTTTTTCCACTCGGAATTTTTGCAAGTACAGTGGTTTATGGTCGTCCCCAAAAAGCTTGGCCTACATACCATACAGCTAATCACCTTTGGTGTTAAACGATATAGTAGCGGACGTGCATCTGCATTCATATGAACCTTACAATGCTAATTATTATAAGTTCTACATACATAAAGACAAAATTTACATCGATTGGGGCTTGAACCTTGATGGCGCAGTTGGTTAGCGCGGTACTTTAGAAAAGTACAGGTCCTAGATTCAAATCCTACTGGAGGTAAACTTTTTATTTATGTATTTAATAAAATTAATAATAATTTTTAACTTACAATGCAAAGTTTACTTTCTTTCCTCCTACAAATTTAGCTACTACGGAATTAAAAGTTTCAGCAATGGGCCAATCTTCTATTAATGTTCATTATTGCGTCATGTAACCCGCTTAGTTTTAAGTCAGGAATCAGATTCTCCTGAAAGAGTATTATTGTTACTGTTCAATTAATAATAAATTGTGTTTTCAAATACCCTTTGTTTTCCTTCCTCTTTACAGAAATACTTGCCACATTGAAAGTGCTCCCCAAAGATATGATTGGGATCATTTATAACATCTTTCCTAAGCAGAATTTGTTTTTCTGCAAAAGGTTTGTTTTCATTTTTTCGAAAGGCAATAGCTTGTGTGACAGCACATCTGAACCTGCGTAATGAATCACTTGAGGTGACTTGTTTTCGAAGAGTGATAGGGAAGGTGGTGTTCTTTGAAATGGACAATTTATTGATGTAATTTCTCAGGAAATGATTTCGATCACAAAGGTAGGTCCGTATGGTGCGGTTTCTATTAATTTTCGATGAACACTGCTGTCGCCATTACCTATCACCTTACCGTAAATTAATCCATACATCTGTATAGATTGTCGAAAACCTTCCGTAATTATTGATGCCTGCATATAGCTGTTGAGCTGCCGGTCCAGTTCGTAAAACAAACATGAGTTGGTGGTTCTGTTAATTTTGCTCTGGTACAAACAAAGCAATATTTATTTTTTACGTCCATATACAATATCTTTTTGGTTTTTGCTCCAATAATGCAAGCATACGGAAAATAAAATGTAGTCATTATTTAATTAATATTTTAATACTTACAACTCCAGACAAAGCGTTATAATCGTTTGCTCCAAGCTCCGTCAACATTCACTGATATGATAGGCATACCGTCTTTCTTCATATCGGGAGTGTATATTGCAAGCTGTTTTTCTTCTTCACCAGCCTGTTTTCATGTGTGCCAAAATTTCACAATTAACGGCTTCCAAAAGCATCGAATGATATACCTACTTTGACAAATATTCTGTTTTTGCAAAAATTTTTGATGATTTTTTGCACAAAACTAGCATGCGTATCTATGTCTTATTAAGATTTTGTTCTTGTCTAATTCGTAGTGCATCTATTTATTTACAAGTAACAATGTACCTAATAACACTAATGGTTTAAACACAATATAATTCCACAACTTCTTTTATATAATTATTTATTTCTCCACGCGTTTCAATACAATCACGTATCATTATCATGAGAAAATATACAGGGTCCTGCATCTTAGCGTCTCTCTTCCACTACATCTAATTGATGTATATTACAAAAATATTAAAATGGAGCAATAAAATATATATTATTCCAGGTTTGAATTCTCCTCGCTTCGTACATTGCCTCTACAAAATTTCAGCATCTTATACTGAGTTCTTCAAAGGCATGACAATTTCTTTGTCTGAGTGGGCATGTGTAGATCACTCTGTATCTTTCAAGAACAAACAAAATTAATTATTACTTGTAGTAGGATATTTCCTATATCCAAACCCACTCGTTTGTTATGTAAATTTGTCTTTATCCGAAACTACATGTGACATCGTTAACGTATGGATAAATAAAGTGTTTGATATCAATTAGCATTTCAAAATTTTTTAATTAAAATCGATGTTCAATGTGTCTTCCGTTCTCTTAGAGGCGGTTTTGAAAAGACCTTACTACTCCTTTTAACATATCGGGCGTAATACTCTCAAACGCGTTCCTTATTCTTTGTTGCGTATTTTCTTGTGTTATTGACGGCCCAAACATTTATTGACCATTTGTGTTGATAGTCAACTTGCCTGAATATCCTCGGATTCTGATCTGAATAGTAGTGGAAGTTATGGCAATTCACAAATCCATTTTTGTGGAATGTTACTTCATCCGAGAACAAAACCTTCAAATCCATATCAAGTAGTTGTTGATGAAACCGGATATGATACGCATGAAAAGGTGATTCTTCAAAATCATTTGAACGCTTCGTTCACTAACACCTACAGCAGAACTAATTGCTTTTTGACTAACTGAAAGATTTTCGGTTGTATAAATATTTGTAATAAATTTTCCAGGGTTCGCTTGTCTGGATGTCTTCGTTCGGGATAACGCTCTGCACAAACTCGACTTCCCAGAAAAGAGTTTGGCATTCTTCTAGTATAAAAATCTTATCTACGAGCTCATCTTTCTCCGTCGCAAGAAGCACTTTTATCAGCGAAAACCGCTTAAATGAATAATTACTTCTTAAAAATTAGTTGTTACGCAAATACACAATAATACTTCACAACACGTAACTAACAATATACAAAACTTATAGTTGATACTTAAATTTAAACGTGAATGTTTATTTATTTGACAGTTACCACGTTTTTTTCCATGGCCAGCTATTAGATACCTTATCTTTCCCAAGAAAGTATCATAACGGTAGTTTTTTTTACTTACCTTGCATTAAAAAAAAGATACTAGTCCTATTATAAAAATATCATTTAAATATTAAAATTTGTGGTAAATGGTGTTATTAATATTAGAAATCTCTGTCTAAACAGCTTTTGATGAATATCTCGAAACTTTGAAACATATCAGTATTAATAAAATATAAAAGATGTGCGTCCTTTATTCCGCACCCAATGGGAATAAAATATACAGGTGTTCCTTTAAAAGATATAACTTTTACGCCTAGTTTTGATTAATAACGGGTAGTTACGGATAAAGACGAATTCAACCAAAAACGAGTAGGTTTGGGTATAAAGAATGCTTAATAAAATTGATAGAGTAGCAAATAAGCTATCCCAATCCGATGAAAATATAGGGTGTTCTATTTAAAATTTCGAGAAAATATCTTACTACAAATAGTATTTAATTTCGTTTGTTCTTGAAAGATACAAGTGATCAACACATGCCCATTCACACAAACAAATTGTCATGTCGTTGAAAGCACTCTGTATAAGATGCTGAAGTTTTGTTGAGGTAATGTACGAAGCGAGGAGAATTCAAATCTGGAATAATACGTAGGGTGTTCCTTATAAAATATAAAAGTTTGTGTTGCCATAGACCACCCTGTATGTGTGAAAATATTTTAAAATGTGATGTCTAGCAACCATTTTATTACTCCATTTTAATATGTTTTCTAATATAAATCATTAAGTTGTAGTAGAAGACGGAAGCTAAGATGAATAAGTAGAATAACAAACAAGTGGATGACTTAAAGAAAGCTAAAAATAGTTTCGAATTAGAGACAACCTGCATGTTTATTTAAAGGTACTTTATTCTGAAATTTTATTAAAATTACACGCGTTTCAATAGCTAAGCTACCATCATCAGCGGCCGGATGATGATGGTGCGGTAGGATGAACTAAAAAATGTCTAAATATGTATACCATCATCCAGTAACGCTTCTCTGCTTATCTGGTGAAAGTTTAATGGGTTTTGAGTAGCCTACAGCTCCTTGATAGTCATTATTCATTAGAATTGGTTTGATTTTGAAGATGTTTAAACTTTCACAACAATCAAGTTCGTGCTTATTACTAACATGTTTGATTAAGCATACCTTATGTATTACACATATGTTTGATAAAAATCATTCTAGTAGATAAAGTATCCTTAATCAAATATATTAGTAATAATAAATTTACTTTTGGGATTTTTAATGGTGTATTTAAATTATACAATCTAAACGTTTGATAACACTTACAGTTATCTTCGTCAGTAGTAATGTTTGTTAAAAATTGTTAAAGATGTAGTAAACAAAAAAAAATTGTTTACTACATCTTTAACAATTTTAATAAACATTACTGACGAAGATAACTAAGTTATCGAAACGTTTAGATTGTATAATTTAAAGTACACCATTAAAAATCCCAAAAATAAGATTATTATGACTGTTAATGGTGAAAGTTTACATTTTCATATGTTAGTAATAAGTACGAACGAATGAATAATGATGATCAAGGACCTATAGGCTACTCAGAACTCAGTAAAGTTTCATAACTTTCACTTTCACTTCCACCAGATAAGCAACGAAGCTGATGGTATAATACAGGGTTATTACAAATGATGTTCATGATTTCAAGTGTACATAAATCTGGTTTTATTTATCATATAAAAAAATAAAATGGTTACATTTCAAGAAAAACTCAAAAAGTTTCATCCCAGGTGTCAAGAATTAAAACAATTTCGATATGGTTAACACCTTATGATACAAGAGATGTCAAGGTTGTATTCAAACTCTTGCCATACTTTGTTAAGAGTGTCTTGGTCGATTGTTTCGTTGGCTCTGGTAATCCGTTGTTGTCTCAGGTATGCTTTCTGGTAACGGTATCTATCTTTGATGTATCCCCACAAGAACAAATCACAGAGCGTGATGTCCGGAGATCTTGGAGGCCAGTTCAAGAATGCACCATTATTTGGACCAGCACGACCGATCCATCTGTCAGGCCACCGATTTCGAAGTTCAGTCCTAACATCGAAGTAGTAATGTGGACGTGCGCCGTCTAATTGCAGAATGAAATTTGGGTATTCTTGTTCTAATTGTGGTAGAAGCCATTCCGTCGTCATGTACAAGAAAATTATTCCATTTATTGTTTGTCCAACAAAAAAAAAGAGCCGTACACTTTGTTGTACGTGATAGCACAAAACACATTAACTTTCAAAGAATCGCGCATGTGGTCGTTGTTGGTGTGTGGGTTCTCCGAGCCCCATATTCTGACATTATGTCTGTTCACTTTACCACACAAGTGGAATGTGGCTTCACCACTAAAGACTAACCATTTTACAAAGTTTCCATTTTCCATCAAGGCCTGCATGTTCTCACGAAATGAAAGTCTTAGAACTTTTGTCGTTTGGTTTTAATGCTTGAACAAGCTAAATTTTAAGGCTTGATATTTACGCTGTTGGCTGTGGTATACCAAGCTCTCTGCTGCATTTAACAGTAGATTTCTCTCGACTACGCGTAAAACTTTACCTTACCTACTCTACCATTTTCGAATAGTGATTGCTAGGGGAATCTTCATTAGAGTTGGTTCTAAAGTGTCGTTGCACACTAATAACTGATTTATTGATGCGGTAATCCAACACAAAATGCTCTCCTGTCTTCAAACTCAGCCATTACACAATTGACAACAATTGACTTTAACAAACAGCAGATACGTACCTAAACCAATGTAAACGAAACTTTATGAGTTTTCCTTTCCAGTGTTACCAAGTGAAATGGTCTTAAAACAGATTAATCCAGTAATATTTATAATTAAAATCGGGAACATCATTTGTAATAACCCTGTATATATCCAAATATTATTGTTGCGTCCTTTCAGAGTTACGAAATTATTGTGTCCACCAGAAAACGTAGGATATTAAAATATTTTTTTCTGTGGTGGTAATGGAAGCTAAAGGTCACACTTTATGTGTTTTAAAATTTAATATACATGAAAAATAAGGAAATTAAATTTTTCAATTTCTGCGTTTACTATTGCGTCCATTCTGCGTCATTGCATACGTACATAGCTACTACGTCCGAGGCTATTACTTTCATTAATATGAACATTCTGCGCCCAAAATATATACATAACTTTCTTCGTTACGATTTTTTTGCGTGGGCAACGTTGTTAATAGTACTATGCTATCATGATACAATAAACAGCACATAGGATCCTTGGCAGTCGCAAATCAGTCCGCCGTGCGCATGACATCACCTGGAGAGTAAATTCGAATTTACCTCATTAGTGGGCAGCAGTTATGGCATTTTAATCTACAAATTACTGACTTAAAACATTCAGTTATAACTTTTTTGTAGAAAGTATTACACATTTGAGAATGTATTTATTTGATTTACTTCTACGAAAAATATACTTTTCAAAATTTTCAGTCAATTATTGAATACCCATAAATACGACTGCGAATGAAAGTACAATTTTATTAAATATATTTTTATTGCAAATAAAACATTGCTTGAATAAACAAAGATAAAATAATGCAAATTTATAGGGATCGTTAAGGATCGAAAAGTTTTTTTGAATACAAAGAAAAAAAAATAGTTTAAAACTCAGATTTATTTTTATTCTATAAGAACCTAATTTAAAAATGGAGATTTTTAAATACAAATAAGTATTAATTAAGAAACCATTGGGGACAGGTTTCTAACTAAACATGTTCTCTTAAATTTAATAAACAGTAAAATATGTTTAGGTTAAATTGTATAGATTTGATGACTAGGAGCATTTTTTTTTTGTTTTTCTTATGCTTGCTTCTATTATTACTGGGTGAAATGAATTACTTTTTTCAATGATACATATTATAGAAACTAAGAAATTAACAATTATAAATTGCTTTCATAACTTTCTTTGCCAAAATATAAAGAACATATTCTAGCATTTAATACGTTAACCTTGTCGTCTCGTCTGCAAGCATGTAACCATTGTTTGTTTAAATTATCGTCTTTAGGAACACGAAAAAACATTATATCTTTATTATAATGTTTAGAATGATTGTCTACTTTGCAAGTAGCAACAGCACAACGCATATTTGTGGCAATAACACTCTAATTCTCAACAAAATTGAGTAATAAAATCAGGCACCGTACGTAAACATGCACTTCGCTCCAGCTGACCGAGCTCCGCCCACTATGCGCAATATCCCATCTTCTGTTTGTTGTATCATGCTATGCCAACCGCGGATCTAGACCAACTAGTTGGGAGGGCATAGTATAGACAAAAACAAACCATGGACACTTATCGGTAAGGCGCACAATATATTTAAAATTGAGTAAACGCATGGATATATGTCTTTCTCACATTTAATTATTGCCGAATATGACGAATTCGGATAACTCCACCATTCTGTTTTTGTTGAAGCCAATGGACTTTCCACAATTCGAGCTCTCCTAAAAATATTGACGGTGTCATTTCAAATTTCTCAATGTATTTTTCCACAGATTTCAGGAAGTTCAAAACTCTGATGCCTCCAATGACACTAAATTATTAGGAATACACATATTTAAATAAAAGTGATGAAAATTATTGTCTGCAAATCTAAATTTTAAATCAGTCAAGAGGCCATCTAGAAGTGGAATAAAACTGTAATTCGATAATAATCTTCTGGTGTTGAAGCCTTAACATTATCTCGATGGTTCTGTCTCCACATAGTCTTGGTAGATGAACTTCAATATCTAGTGCCCCAAGAGTTTGTAGAGCATTTTCATATATTTCTTTAAAGACATTTTCGCAGTTTTCTCTTCGTAGCAATTGCTGTTATTGTATTTTTACTAAAACATCAGCTTTTGCTTTATCAAACAACCGTCTGTAATAGCCTACTTAATGGCATAGTTATGCCAAGTACTGCGGATAAAATATTGATTGTTATTATGAACATCGGTGTTGTTAAATTTGTTAATAGTTTATTTGCTTTATCTGAAGATTCACGTTCTTTCCACTGCGAGATAACTTGTAAGGTACTACAATATCTAAAAGATTATCCTTGAATTGCATTACAGATTCGTGTCTCTCAATCCACCTTGTTTCGCAAAGTCCACGAAGTTTTTCTTTATTTTTGTGTTTAAAAACATTATTTCTTTTCGCAGAAGCAGAAAAAAATGCAATTACTTCCTTCATGGTGGATACAATATTTCGCACAGCCTGTACGTTAGAACACTTTGACACTGAAAGGTTTAAAGCGTGATTGTAGCATGAACATTTGATAGCATGTATTACTTCAGATTTTAATTCTGTAATAGCACCACGTTGTTCAGATACCAGTACCGCACATCCATCTGTTCCAATACCAAAACGCATTTTTCGGATTTAGACCGATTTTCTTTATGTATCTTAAAACGGTTTGTCCCAATACTTTTCCAGTGAGTACAGGCTCCATTATATAATCATCATAATTTTCAGCATGGCAATCCAAAAATCCAAGAAATTCTCTCTTATTTGATTCTCAAAAATATCTTACGATCAAACACATTTGAGAAATATGAGATACATCCGTAGTTTCGTCAAAATTATACTATAATAACGATTCCTAACCCGACCTACAACTGATTCAATAATTTCATCCGCACAACATTGAATTATTTCGTTCTGGATAGTTTTACTTAAGTAAGACGCATTCATTTTATGCGTTTTATGTGATCTTCTAAAATTACATCACCTGCGTCGACACGCATTTTAAAAGTTCTCTAAAATTGCCTTCATTGTCTCCACATTGAGATTCATTACCTGACTGTACGTAAAATTCCGTCATCACGATGTCCTCTAAGAGAATGATTTGGCGTCCCAAAAATTATTGTTTTGATTATTGGGCGAAGTTTTGCTCTATTTTCCAAAGCTTTCTTCTTTCTATCCTCGGACAACGCATTCCGGACATCTTTGGCGGGATTTAAATATACATTTAAAAACATTTTACCTGAAAATTTTATAACTATTTATACGGTTATCGACGAATTAATTGATTTATTTACCTGATTCCAGGGCTTTTTTATGATAAATATGACTATTATGTTGACGAGATCACCATCTTTACCCAGTAATTTAGAAAATTGAGATAGAGGCTTCCGTACTAACTTTTCTAATGAGGTTGCTTTATGTACACCACCACAAGTAGCAAAAGGAAACAATATTTGCACAGAATATCCATACATTCTGAGTACACCAACCATTTGAAATTGTCTAAGTGATTGCGAGAAAGATATCGTTTAATTTCTTTTCCTTGTTTAACATGAATAGAAAAGGGTATTGGTAATTATCAGAAGGTAACCAATTTTCAGACAAAATTCTATATTTGTCACACTTGGTTAAATTTGTTTTCTTCAATAAAACTCCCACATCATTTACATTTTCACCATTTTCATTTGCTTTTGTACATCTCGATTGATTGCTATTGCCTCCGTTTCTGCTTCCTGCGTCGATTAAAATAATTCTTAAGTAAGAACCACGGCACGGTGTATGATTAATAAGGTGAACCGACTTTATATTAGCTTCGATGCGTGAAAATGGTCCTATTGTAACTTTTAAAATTTAAATAATTAATCATACACCGTGGTAAGAACACGCTTACGTAAAAAATTTAAAACTTACTTTATCCTGTGTTGAAGTCGATGTTGAAGCAAGTTCATTATCATCAATGTGTCTTTGTTTTGGTTTAAAATAGTCGAACAAATTAGAAATTTGCTGAGATCGTTTGCTCTTGCTCATAGTGATTTAAGTAAAGTAATTAGTTAAATTAGTTATTAGAAAATTCGCGATAAGAAGTAAGAATAGTAAGACTAGTCTAACCGATACTGCGAAACAAAACAAACTTTAAGTTTACAACAATACAACAACATCCAAGAAAAGCATCTGTTTCGCATTAAGTAAGTAATTTTGCCTGAGACCTTTTAAAAGTGTCCGGCGGGGTGGTGTGACCATAAATTAGCAAATAGGGAATATGGGTGTGACACACTTTTACATCTGGAAGACATCAAGTAAACCGGGTGACGGTGACGGAATGTTGACCAGGTTACTTTGAAATGTGCGACTTTGCCAAGAAATAAATGAGAATTTATCACGTTATGAATTGGAGGTGATCACCCATATCACCCCCTTTGGATCCGCAGTTGTGCTATGCTATTTAGCTATGAGCAGCATTGCAACAAAACCCTTGTAACGATAACAATAAAGATGTTTTTGAACCACTACAATACTTTATTTGAAAATATTTCTATATTTTCGCTGATAACTATTGAATTCTTATGTGTAAATAAGATAACGTTTTACGCAAAATACAATTCTATATTTAGACAACCTATCCATCGGTTCCATGCTGCTAAAAATAAAAAGTTTTTCGATGATAAACAAATTTTTTTCGTAACATGATTAAAGTTTTTAAAATAATTTTCCCTTATTGCCACGAAATGCAGTCACCCGGTATCTTTTTTGCTCAGAATTTAATCTTGCATTAACATCACGCTACCTTAATTTGAAGTGGCAATGAATAAAAGGTTTTCCTAAGAATAAAATAATAGTTTTTGGCTAATAGTCTAATCGAAACCGTAGGTGAGAAATGTTAAATAAAATTTGAAAGCCTGACTAGTTCTATCAACACTTATTTATTAAAATCACACGACAAACATGTTTTTGGGAAAACGTGAAAAAAGTTGAAATAACGATTAACCATTCGACTTTTACAAAATAATTTTAAACACTAAAAACACTATTTGGGAAAATTGTGCATTTATTTATTAAATAACAAGCTTTCAGATAGATACTCTGTCCTTCGCTAGGCGTACTATGAAAGTGAATATTGACAAGGTAACTAAAAAATTAAGATTAAATCACTGATGTAAAATGATGTAATCTACTTATCTTTTTTGGATTTTTTAATGGTGTATTTTAAATTATACAATCTAAACGTCTAACTTATAATTTAAAATACACCATTAAAAAACCCAAAAAAGATAAGTATTTTTTTATGTGTGATACTGGTGAAAGTTTACATTTTCATAACACTGTTGTAAAACTTTCAGTTCTTGAAAATAAACATTCAGATGTTCGACAGTTCATATCCATTATCTCTGTTCAAGTTAGGCTGTTTCAGAATTTCAATAGCTTCTCGATACTTTATTGTATACCCATTTCTATAGCTAGCGAGAATTCTTGTGTTTTCAAATTTTGTATTGTGCAGTGTTGAAAATTTAAATATCAAATTTAATTAAATTAAAATTTAAAACCAAAAGTATTCAATTAATCTAAGGCATGTTGAGGAATTGCATACATTTGGTATTTGCGAAGTACCATGCTCTTGTGATAAAGTCTACATTGATGGAACTGGAAGAAGCATTGATACCAGGTTACCAGAACACAAAAGGCACTTACGTTTACTTCGTCTACTAAATCAGGAATTGCTCAACATGCCTTAAACACTTTACAATATAAAATTAGAAAACACAAGAATTCTGGCTAACAATAGGAATTGATATCAAGGAAGCTTCGAGAAGCTATTGAAATTCTAAAACAGCCTATAACAACTTGAACAAAGGTAATGGATATGAACTGTCCGATACATGGATATATATTTTCTGGAACTGAAACTTTTACAACAGTGATTTAACTTTAATTCTCTAGTTACTTTGTTAATATTTGTCATTTGATGTTACCTTGTCAACATTTCTCATTTTCATATTACGCCTGACGAAGAACAGAGTATGTGTCTAAAAGCTTGCGATTTAATAAATATATACACCATTTTCCCATGTATCGAATGGTGAACGTTTCAACTAATAACGCCTGTATAGGGAGGCTGTTTTGAAAAAAATGAACATGTTCGAAAGATTGAAAAGATAAACCAACTTGGTCACCAAACCTTCTTATAACGATATAGGACTAACAACTTAATACCAAATTTCATCATCATTACCAAACTACTGGAGCAAAGAGAATTTTTATTAAGGCGAATTTATCTCATCTAAGAGAAATCGTCCTAGCTGCAAGAAGAGATCTGGACAAACTTGATAAAGAAATCTACCATTTGCATTCTCTTTTATTAGAACAGCTGTCAAATGATGGCTGGAGATTTCTTGACCTTTTGTAGAGAAGATAAGAAACAGATGAAAATCAAACTAAAACTAGGCAGATAAGTAAATTTGATTCTCTTAATAGTAGTTAATCTTAGTTCTTGTAATTTATGTGATACTGTTCGCTCTGTTTTATCTAAACCCGAAATCAGATATAAAACTACAAGAATACTATATAGAGCTGAACCTCCAAAAAAGAATTTAACGTTTGCTGATTATCAAGCCTTAAAAGAATTCTGTAACGACAAAGACATCACAATTTTTCCCGGAAGATAAAGGAAGAGCTAATGTTATATGGATAACACTGAGTACATAAGCAAAACTAATAGTTTACTAAACGGTTCTACTTACACTAAACTGCCATACAATCCTAATAGCAAGTTCTAATTATTAACTACGATACTGTTAATCGAATCAAACTTGCGAGCTGAAATAGTTAAGAAACTAACACCACAAGATCCTACAATACCAAGATTCTATGGATTGCCAAAAATACATAAACCAAATTTTCCACTTCGACCAATTGTGATCTCCATAATCCAACCATCTACGCATTACCTCTAAATACTCTACTTACATGATTTGTTAATTGGTTTTGACTTGTTCACAAAGGTACCAACAATGACACCTTTCAACTATTAGAAAATTTCAACATTATTTAAATATTGTCTAACTACATCATTCTTTTTATTTAATGGCGAATATTATCAACAGCTAGACGCAGTAGCTATGGGTTATATTTCTCCATCGATTGCAAATTATTTTATGGAATATTTCTTAGAATAAGGTCTAAATAATGCACCTAAGAAACCAAAACTTTGGCTTAGATATGTTGATGATATTTTTGTTATCTGGGCTTTTGAGGAAGAAGAATTAATGGTATTCTTAAACCATTTAACAATCAACATACAAACACTAAATTTAAAACAGAAAAAGATGGTTGTCTTCTATTCCCTGAGGTCCTAATTTAAAGAAAATTAGAAGGAAACCTAACACATTCTGTATATCGTAAACTAACTCATACAAGTTATTACATTAATGCTTCCTCACACCATCATCGATCAAAGAAGTTTAGTATGCTACCAACTTTGTACAACTGTGCCAAAAAGATTTGTCATCCAGATAAGCTACAACAAAAATTATACCATCTTGAAAAGATCTTCATAAATACCGACTTCAACAAACAACAAATTAAAAAGTCATCTCAACCAAGACAAACGACACCTATGGACGATAAATCTACAACTTTAAATAAGTTAGCCATTTTACCTTTTCTTGCAAGCACAACGAATAAAGTTGGTAAAATATTACAAAAGCATAATATAAAAATAGTTTACAAAAGCTGAATTAAAATTAAAAATCTTCGGAATTCTGCTAAAGACCAAATACCATTACATATATGTGGTTATTACGAAGTACCATGCTCTTGTGGTAATGTCTACATTGGTGAAACTGGAAGAAGCATTAACACCAGGTTAACAGAACACAAAAGGCACTTACGTTTACTTCATCCTACTAAATCAGCAATTGCTCAACATGCCTTAAACATTGCACAATATAAAATTTGAAAACAAGAATTCTGGCTTATGATAGGAATTGGTATACAAGGAAGATTCGAGAAGCTATTGAAATTCTGAAACAGCCTAGCAACTTGAACAAATATAATGGATATGAATTGTCCGATACCTGGATGTCCATTTTCAAGAAATGAAACTTTTACAACAGTGATTTAATTTTCTAGTTACCTTAATATTTGCCATTGTCAATATTTCTCACTTTCTTATTACGAATGACAGAGTATCTGCCTGAAAGCTTGCGATTTAATAAATATATACAGCATTTTCCCAAATAGTGTTTTTAAAAGAATTGATATAACGCAATCTTTGCTAACTTGCAACTTTTATGTAAAAATTTTTTTTGGGCATAACGAAACTGTTAGCTTCACTGTTCGTATAATTTTTAGTAATAATTTGCTCTTGCGATTTTTTCCTCCGACGCACCATTTTGTGCAAATAAGCAAGACAATGCTAGAAATTTTGCTTTTTTGAATGAGAATTGTGATTTGTCGATGCTTGATTCCAATGTAGACATTCTGTGTTAAAAATATATCTTGCATTTTTTCTCTAACATAAGACCAACGGTTTCGGGGCAATAAGCAAAAAATTCAATTCGTCCAAAATTTCAAACTTTGCAGTATTTCGCAAATAACCTTTTTGTTAGTTAGATACATGTTCATACCATCTCAAAGCACAAATTAATTTTGTGCCAATGTGATGTCTTGCATGTTTTTCGTAGGACTTGCGTTAATAAACTGAAATAACGGAAGTTTCAAACCGCTACTAATGTTACAGGATAACGCGCAGGGTACCTCTATCAGTACTGTGCTTTTATTTCAAACAGACTTAATTTAGAATATAAAAAAATTGATTAAGTGTGGTAGTTGTAATTTACTTTTAATTAAAAAACAAATGAAAGTATTTAAAAATTTTAATTCTATTTTGGTAATGGTAATGAACAGAAAATAAGAAACAATATCAAAATAAATGTGAGAAATATTAAATACTGCGTCATGGATGAGACCATTTCAATATTTAAAATAAAATAGGACCTTTAACAATAATATTCATAAGTTTCATACAATCGATTTTTCTGTGTCGACAGTGTTGCTGCATGTAGACGAGTTAACTCAATATTTAACATAAAATTGGACTTTCAACTGTAATATATATAAATTTCATCTATTCGGTTTTTCTGCGTCCATAGTTTTGCCGCCTGCAGTTGACATTGAAGGAACCAACATCATCGGTACGATATATTTTTGTTTATATATTTAAATGGCGCAGAGAATATACGCCAACGATCGCAGCACATCTACAGAAATTTTGCTGAACTATAATATCCACTAAACTTCATTCTACCGATCTTATGACGTCCGGCTAAAATTTTGTGGGCACCTTTGTGAACGCAAGAAGAAAAACTTCCTGCGTCCGTACATGAACTTTCGTCTCATGGACGCAGAAAGTAACTGAACGCAGAATGTTATTATATATATATATATATATATATATATATATATATACAGTATGTCCCCGGATCGACTTTAAAAGAGGAAAATTATCTCATTTTTGATTTCTCAGAAAATTACATTCTTGATGATTTGCCCTGCTTGTTTTCAAACCCCGAAACACAAATTACTTTCTATTTTACTCGTACGGTTCTCGAGATAATATCATTTTTCTTGAAAAATTGGACTTAGAATGTTTTCCTAATTTTTAGAAGTAACTTTAGTAGGCGGATTT